>JARHVA010004781.1:0-717500 GCA_037957365.1 Torreya grandis
CATAATATTTTAATTTCATAACAATCAATATGAATATGAAGAGTTAAACATACAAATTACCCTCTTCCCTCCATCATTCCCCATCATAAATTAATATTTTCATATTTTTTTGATAATTTTTATTGTACACCTTATGGTTTAAACACCTATGGGCACTACACCTCCATAGGATTTAAGATCATATTAACTATTATTATAACTTATATATCATAGTTTTTATGTTAGCATATGCATTACTTGATCATATTTTTTATGTCAACATATGCAATACTTGTAATCAAATTATCATATATATATAAATGTTTTATATGGATTTAAACTAAATTAAAGCCTAATTAATGTTAAATTAAATGGATTTATTTTACAAGTTATGCTCAACTAGAATATTGTTATTTTGTTTGGTTTATTTGGTACTAAAATAATTTATTCTCTTATGTTATATGTGTGATTTTGCAAGGTAAAAAAGTGTGTGTGCAATATCATTTATTTTTTCATAGTTGATAGCAAAGTTAGGAAGGATAATTTATATTAATTTGACTACAATTAAAAAGGAAAATATATTGGAAATATTTTAGGTTAGATACTTATATCCCTCATGATTCAAACTCTAGGAGTTACTAGGTGTTTAAAGAGTTCAATGTTACCATCTAATTTTTAACATTTAAGTTATTTAATTGTAAAACTCACAATATTTGATTCTTTGAATGGAAGAATGTATTTTTTATTTTATTAGGTAAGGTTTTACATGGATCATGTAGCCAATTTTAATAGATAGATAAACATGACATCATAGAAACAAACAATAATAGGTAAGCTAATCTTCCAAACTGATTAGAAAGACAAAAACTTCTAGAAGACTTCCCCCAAAACTCCTAGAGTCTTACACCAAAATTATATAAAAAAACTAACTAAAGAAAAAAATATAAGGGGAAAAAGGTTAAGTAGAGGACTCTCTATAGTCTAAGTAATTCATCAGCATGGCTAGCGTAGTAAGTTCCTTATCTTCCTTAGGTTTGTCTTTCATAGTTTGTCCACGAGTTTGTCTACTCGGGCCTTCCTCCTTATCCTATTCTTTATTATTTTTATCTTTGGGTTTGGGTTAGGGTTTAAAAACATTATCCTAGGGAATTACATCTTTATTACCCTTCATACTATTTATTCTACTTTTAATTTAATTTGAGATCTTAGGAGGGGTAGTGGCCAGCATGGGTGTCCTTATCACTCTTTTTTCCTTCTTGGGAGAGATGGATTTTCCCCCATCAATTTGAGGGCTGACCCCCACTTTTATAATAATTTCCCATCCCATTATGATATTCTTTACCTCTCTCTTAAAATCATTCCATTCTACCATTTATTTTATGATAATCCTTCCCAGGTGATCCAACTTATCCTCAAGATCCATCATTTTTAGATTAAAGGTTAAGTGAAGGCCTAGGTTGTATTTTATATCATTCTTCTCCTTAAAATCCTTTAGAGGAGATTGATAAGTCTTCCTCCTATTTTCCTTTATGTTCTTAACCCTCTTCTCTTTGGTACTCTTAGGATTTTGGGCTTTGTGTTTGTCAGATTTGGTCTTAGGTATGATATCCACTAAGTGGTAGCTTTTAGAATAGTCTTAATTCCAATAATGTACATATTATTCATGACTTTACTCCACCAAATATTCAAAATTTTAAGTTTCCCCCTCTTAAATAACTCCCTCTCTTTGCTATGAGGAATATTTAGCCTTGGTGTATGAGGTAACTAGTGGGATTTTATTTGAATCCAATCACCATTATTTCAAGAGATTTGAATATAAAGTAGGGTAGAAGCATAAAATGATGAGAGAAGATGACGTGGAATTTAATTTTAAGCATTATATATTTCATTATATATAGGTATATGTCTAGCTAATACTTTGACAAGTTCACCCTTGGGAAGCCTTTCTTGTCAATGATGGAATCCAAATCAAAATTGAAGAATTTATTTAGGACTTATTGCATTTATCCTTGAATTCTTTGATGCCATCACAGCTCATGCTAGTTACCTCCCTAATCAATTTTTTTGAAATTTTCATCTTATCCCCCTCATTCACACTTTCCTGTGCTGGTAGCTCAAGGTGAAATCCTTCAACGCCTCTTTATCATAACCAATTATTTTGGTCATGAACTCAACAAGACCACCCTCAACCAACTTGTGCCAAACTTTATTATTGTATTTTACTTCATTGTAAGATATGGGCTCATTTTTTCATATACCTACCCATCACTACTTTCTTCCTCATGTTCAATATCTAAAACTAAACCACAGATTCTAGTGTCTTCACCTTCTTCATTTAGACTATTTATGTTATGTAATTAATCAGGTTACCATGACATGCCTTACTCTTATACTTTATCTTTACCATGCAATGATAGCAAGCGCATTTGCAATCAAGATTCATAAATTCAAGGCTAATCTTTTAGGCTTGTACACCATGCAATATCACACTCTCCTTGGGTGTAATAAAGGTGATGGAATAATTAATAATTAAGTTCAAAATATAGGGTGGCAAGTCATCAACTTATTCCATGCCTCAAATATTTTATTAAGGACCCCTAAATTATCCATCCCATCAACAACCTTGTTTCCCTCCCTAAAAACGTGGTTTATGGTGACTTATTTTCACTATTTCAAAAGCTTTATATCATCTTTAATTTTTTGGCTGATAGACCAGGAGGGTGATGACTTACTAGAAAGGGCATTGAGAGTGTTTAGGGAATCCCCTTAGACCATCACGTTTTTGATATGTAGTTTCACCTCTCATTTAATGCCCTAAAGAGTCACTCTAGCCTCTACCACGTGATTGGATTGAGATCACATTGGCCTTATGTAAGTAGTTATGATGCCCCATTTTGAGTCTCTTATAACCCCTACCAAACCCAATTTACCCTTAGGCTCCCCATCAAACTTCAACTTATGCTAGCTCAACTAAGGTCTAGACCACTTAACCTTACTTATATCCATATTTTGATCATTTTTTACGATCACCAACTCGATATTCCAACCATAAATTATATAAATTTTGAGATTAGAATTTGCAACTTTATCTTTCAGAATAAAAGATTACCAATTTTCAATTATTTTTGAACAAAGCTTGAGAAAAGAAGATTTGGTTCGAGCTCTTTTACTAGTAAAAATGTAGTTGTTCCTTAATTTTCAAACTTCCCACTAGAGGTGAGGGAGGGAAAGTTGCCACAATAAATAAAGAGAGGCCAACTTCCAATTTTTTTTCCATTTAAAAATGAGGTCCAAGAGGGAGTTTGGTTTGACCCATGCTACATTGGATTTTGTTAGGAGGAGATCTAATAACTTAGAAACAAAGGTGTAGTCCATTTGAATGGAAGAACATAATCCCAATAATAATCCAAACTTATTTTGGATCTTTGGAAATGTTCCTTTATATACATGCAGTGAATCATTTCTCATAAATAATATTAAAAAAAATTGCCATTTATTTCATGCAAAAATCCACTTTCAAAAGAATTATTTTTCCCAATATACTTTTTTTAAGTCATTCCATGTAGGGGTTAAATTTTATGGTTGACCTTCCCCACGAGATTAAAAAATTATGATGGTTATCCATTTAGCATTTCCCTTCAAAAGATGTGTAATCATTTTTGAATAAGGAAACATAAAAGACTAAATATTTTATGTTCATATAGCCATAAAAATTCACACTTGAAATTTTTAATGGTTTCAACCATATACTCAAAATTAAGTCTATAAAATTTGGAAGAAACAAAATTTTATTTAACATACTTTTCTGTATAGTGTATACTTTTTACTCTGGTTAATTATCAATTTAAGTGAAACTATTTTGTGCAAAATTTCATTATACAACGATTGGGTGAGTATGTACCCTTCAACTTGAAATTAAGATGAGTTTATGAAACCATGGTTAAGGGTCCCAATAAAGATATGCCACAAACTAAGCATCCCACAAATAATTAGTGCATCATAATAAAAACTTGTTATTTATTAATAAAAATGAAAGATTTTACATAGCCAAACATGGCATACAATACAAAAATTCAAACACAGACCAATTGCCAACAATACAGCCTCACAAAAAAAATAAAACTCACAAATTACTAGTCTTACAAACACCAATCCAACACCACATTTTGATGCCAAATGACTCAACTCTAATAATCCTCCTCAGATCAATGCACATAACTATTTGTAGTACTCATTGCAACCACCTTTTTAGAATTTTTATTTCGATATAGAATCAAATTCATTCTAAATATCATGGGATGTGTTTATATAGATACACAAGCCACCCCAAATTATATTATTTATCAACAACCCACTAACAAAGATTAAATGAACACAAGTCGTAATGGTAATATATCAAAAGATAACATGTTACATTAAACCACCATTTAATGCACTATGACAAATCACATGCCCCTTCATCAATACTAAACATCATCTTAACACACATTACTACAAGCTCTTAAAATTATTCATAGTTAATTACATGAATGTTAGACCAACTTCTAAAGACAATTCCAATACCAAAACTTACTGCAAGTTAATACAATGTTTGCATTGTGCAGAACAACTCCTCAAATAAAATATTCAAACACATAAAATCCATTTGAACATGCATAAAATAATTAGATATGTGGTGACCTTAAATGAAATTTTGATTATTATAAAGATAATGAAAACCCATAAAATGCTTCACAAATATCCTCATGGTTGCACTTTCACAAAATAACAAAAACCCTCTTACATAGGTCTTTCCATGTTACCACGGACTCCAAAAACAATGGCACACAATAACATTATTGTGAAAAACAATCTAACAATAAAATAAAAATGTGTGTGCTCGTAGGCTTTATAAAATAACACAAGAGTAATTACATAACACAAGACTTTCATAAAATGAAGAATAAAGCCTATACATAATAAGAAACTTACGCAATACTACACTTTGCTTATTTTCCTATTCTAACATATCTTTGATTCATGTAGGATTACATGTGTGCCTAGATTATCATGCATCATACACCTCGGCTAATAAAAATGTGTGAGCATAGTGTTGATGCACTAGATTTGGGTGATTAAACCACCCTTTCGACCCTCACCAAAAGTTTTGGTGCACTTTTGTACCATCTAATATTATTCTTGCCTTCTAGTTAACATGGTTAAAAAATTGGGTCAAAAAATTACTCCATTCACTAAAATCCTCTTGATTCACTATTGTGATAACTCCCACTCCACTTGAGTCAACCTCCTCTATTTGAGTTATGTAGTCCCTTCTTTCATCCTTCTATCACAACACTACCCACTGAAACATTCATGTGTTTGTGGTTTACAGTTTTGATTACCTTCCTTTGTGTGTTAATACTCTTTACCTCCACATTACCACTATCCTTTTTATATTTCTTATTACTTTATGTTTTTTCCCACTCTACCCCTTACAAGTGTTCTTTTTTAGTGCACACTACCAAATAACTTTTGTGCACGTATTTATTCTCTACCTTTAGTGGATTTATAATATGGACTCGTTCATCCTTCCTCACTCTCCCTATCTTAGCTCTTCCATCATATAATATCTTGCATTCATATCTCCATGACTTCCTTAGAAAAACATGGCATGAATCCATCTCTAGCACATCACATAGAAACTTGTTTATGTGATTACCAATTTTTATCTCCACTTCGAATTGCTCGTACACAACATTGGCTTGGACTTATACTACCCATGACAATTTGTATGGTCTTTCATATATATTTTTCACCAATATCAACTTCCTGACCATATTTTTGGATACCAAATTACATATGCTCCCACTATCTACCACAAATGTGAAACATTTACCTCTTGTCCTGCATCTCATTTAAAAAATATGTCTCTACTACCTCCCATATTTTTTCTTTCTTGCAACCTTCAAGCCTCTCCTTGATGCTAATAAAATTTCTCCTCCTTGTTTTATCCCTTACACATGATGTTTCATAGTTCTTAATTTCTTTTGTAAGACTTTCCCAACACTGCTCCCTCTTTTTCCACCATCAACATGTTCATGAGGGCACTCATATGTGCATTATCCTGCTTATACACATTTAAAACATGTTCCATTGAACCTTCCACCTTTTCTTCTAGCACCTCTTATAGTATATGATCCTCCTCTCACTTTCAAAATTTATGTAGTGTTTTTATATTCATCACTCTATTGTGCCAGATGTTATTTGTTACCATTAGTCTTCACTTTAATTCTCATAGTACCTTATTTGTATGCCAACTTCTCTTCTGATCTTAACACATATTGATATGCTTATTCCACTATACAATCTCACTATTTTGATCTCATCTTAGATGACCCATCATAGTCCATTAATAAACCATGCTACCTTATGTTGGTCCATCTCATTATGAACAACCCAAATAGTGATCTTGTAAAACTCCTATATAAAATTTTCTCACACTTAGTTTGTTTTATCATAGATTTTTGAACCTATTCAATAGATATAATAGATAATCTTTAGGTATAAACTTTCCTTTAACTTCACAACCATCCTTTCCTAGTGGGTGATTTTATCTTTACCCTTAAAATTCCTTTTAATTTGAACCCTCTTCCACCATAGAATTTTGTATCCCGTCAAATTTATCCTCATGACTTTTATCTTGTGCTCATCCACTACTTTGTCAAAATCATGTAACATCAGTGATTTTTGAACCTATAATATTTAGATGCAACAAGCACTGAGGCATAATGGACCATGATTTCAACATAATATCTTGTGTAGGAAGAATGATTTGTTAATCTTGACCCTTGTCATTTAACAAGCATTGACATATTAAATAATGGTGTTTAACTTGATTTGGCCTAAAGTCAAGAGTAAGCCATAGTTAGTATTTAAGGTCAATTTCAAACCAAGGTCTTCATATTATTATAAAAACTTATTATCAAGGAGGTCATAATACCATTTTCAAAAATGGGTCTATGACCTAACCTTGTGGTTTGAAGTCTTGTTTAAGGAGTAGAGCTAGTGTCATTATTTAACGAATGAGGACTCTAAGTTCAAGTATTATTGAAGGTTTTAATAAGATCATGGTTACTTAATGTAACATTGAGTTCATCAAAGTAATTTTAAGTCATTATTAAATTCATTTATGTTATATAGATTAATTTTACCATGTTAATCATTGCACTATCTTAGGCCTAATTATTGAGTCAAGGCCTAGGTTTTATTAATATAAATAAAATTTTAAAGAAAAAATTTGGACTTTCATACTAAATTAAAAAATATAAGTTTTAAGCTACCGAAGGTATCATCACATATGTAAAGGGGCTTAAAATTCACCTTCTAAGGCTTAGCCTTTGTAAATATTTTAATTTGATCAAGAATTATACTATATAAAAGGCAAAAAGAAGTTATATAAAAGGAAAAATGGTGGGAGGTAACCCTAACCATAACATTTAACCTAAATAAATTAAACACAACAAAGGCAAAGGTCAACACCAAAGTTAGGTTTCATCATCATTTTGAAAAGTGGTGAATAATATTGACTTGGATGATAGGGAAGGATAAAAGTAATAGAGTTGTTTTGTTGACTATCATTACCACCATGTGAAATTCATGCAAAACCCCATTATTGTATTCAATATGACTTCACCATATAGAAAAAGTTGAGATGTAATTATAACTTCATGAAAAATACATATAATGGTAGTCATTCATGCATGCAATCTAAAGAATCCATGAATCTTACATACTATATTAACTAAATGAAGAATAATAAATTTAAAGTTTGAATAAGGTGGTTAACTTTTTTTTTACTTATATTTCATTAATTTGAGGTCTAACAACTGATATAGGGAAAACCCTAGTTGTAACTTGATAATTTTTATATATACATGTTTGTAAGGGTTAAATAAACTAAGGCATGTTGTTGGATAATGCAAGCTAGGGCATAATTTAGTATCTTGGGAAATGTATTTCTTTATCAAGGCATGCCTTCCTTTCCTTCTTGTTAGATCATGTCGATCTTGATTTGTTTCTTTCTTTCTTTGAATCCTATCTGTTAGAAATTGAAAAGGTTGTGAACTTTTTCATTGGATGGTATTTTTTGGTTATGTGGGTATACAAACCTATTCCAATGTAATAACATCGGCATAGATTTGTATACACACCTATGTGTGTTGTATGGCATGTTACTGGACTTTTAAAAACCCTACTCTAGATTTCATGAATGTAAAATGGTTGTTTTGAGATAAATATATTTTTATGTACTCTTCACAAAATCATGCAGTTGATATTTGAGATGTTTTATATTAATAGCAATATGGCATGGCTTTTGTTCATTGAATTAGCTAACTCATCTGGATTCTTATAAGGATTGTAAATAATGAATCTTTTTCTTATAATATCTCATTTTGGTAAAGGAAAGGCATACTAGCATTGTGTTGACCTCATGTTTCATATTGAGGATTGTTGATAACTACCATGCATGAAATTGTAAACATTTTTATGATTGTTGAAAAGTTTCTTTAAGGGTTACATATTATCTTTTATATAGAAGCGTGTACATAAAAGGAAAAACCAAATTGAATTATTAAATTTTTTTCATGTAATTATATAAATTAATGTTTAAATTATTGAATAAAATAAGTCTCAACCATAGTAGCATTAAATTGTCTCTTGTATAAGGTTAAAATTGCCAATTATTTCTTCTGCACAAAGAAAATAAAGTTGAAGTTCATTTTTTATGTTTTGTTTATTGAATATGGTTAGATGATTTGGTTGACATTATTATTCTATAATAGTGACATATTTTTAATAGTTAAGTAATAATGTTATTCAATGATTAAAACTAAGAAAATAAAGAATCAAGGGTTGGTTGTGTTATTCTTGGCATAAATGCTTACAGTCAAAACTATATTATTAAGAAGAACTGCTTTTGTGAACATTACATGATGAAAAGTTTTATTTTTCATCTTATAGCCATATATATCATTAGATAGAACTATCTAATGACAATACCTTGTGATATCTAGTTTTCAATCTTGCAAAAAAGGTTTTAATGTAGACACCTATACTTGAATGGTATTGTTATGTGAGCCCAATTTAAGTGGTTCCTTGATCCAAGAGTTCATATGATTGTGATCTTTATTAAATTAGTTTGGTTAACTAGAAGGCAAAACTCTTAAATGTTTTTGATAAATAAAATAAATTTATAAGGACTATGAATTATCTTTAAATTTTCTATATAGACTCCTTTCAATCATTTATTTGCCATGAGATTTGTACATATGGTTACTTTAAGGACTAGTTGAGTTACTCAACCTTAAAAGTGCTAATTTAAGTTCTGAATACCTAAGCAAAAATACATATTGTAATGATTCTATTTTATTGTCATTCCCTACCTTGTATACTAAGACATTGATAATATCATGCTTCAATATATATAAATTTTGAGTCTTTTAATAGAACTGGGTTTAAAGGTAACTTTTAGGCTATACTAAGAAGTTGAAATACTCTGAAATATGTATAAAAAGGATTTAGTTTTAATCTATTTGGACTCATAATAATCTTATAAATAATGTATTGATTGTGTGATTTTTAAGAAGTTTGAGTTTTGTTAAATAATTAACAATCTAACCTCCCTTTCAATGTGACAGTATTTAATACTATGTTTATGCTAGAATCCATCAATGACTCCACATGTCAGGTATCTTCCCTTTAATAATAAGTTCATAATTATTATCAATGAAGGATTGAATACAAAAAATTGGACCTATACTTGACATTCACTAATAATGAATTGATACATAACCTGGTTGTTAGTTAGTGATGTACTATGGGGTTTTATAAAAAGTGAGTAACATACTTTACTCAAACTAACTGTTTTAGCATTGAATAAAGTAAAGTTTGAAGACAATGTTGGAAACTAAGCCTTTACATCTTGGTCTTTTTCGTAATACACTATTTTAATAATAATCGTAACTAAAGAAACAATCCTGATCATAAGCATGTAATTTAAAAATGATGGATACCTGGTAACTTGAACACGAGACTTTTATGTGGATACACTTTGCTCTTGACAAGTAATATATAAATTATTAGGTGTGAACATCTATTATTATAGTGGAACTCTAATATGAGATCATAGCAAAGGATTAATGCATTATTTGATGTTAATATTATTCTATATGATCATACTTAATGTTTTGATGTCATTATTGTCGAAATTGATCTTGTGAATATGCCTTATAATATACTATGTATTAAATTATTATATTGTATTGAATATGTCTAAATTTCTTAAAATATGTCTAGTACAAGATCTTAGCATAGACCAACAACCCAAGAGTGGAATAAATATTGCAACAACAGGATGGACCTTGTGTTTGTATTGTAAAATTTTGCCTTGTAATGCCATGTAGCTTTTGTAAGGAGACTAAACACATTTACGAGCACTTGGAATATTGTAATAAGTAACAAAAAGACCTTAGACATATGGAAAATAATTAAAATGGATTAGAATATAAAAATAAGTTATGAACAACTTTTCAGTGTTTTATATTGATATCAACACTTTGGAGGCTGATTGTATTGTGACTTAATGTTTGGTATAAATCTCACATAGACTACGACAACTATTACTAATTGTGATAAATGAAATCACTAGTAAATATTTGAAATTAATAATTGATCAATGTCTTATATAGTATACATTTCATAGGATAAAATGTGGTTTATTGGTATATTAACTAAATTCTTATATTGTCATTCACATGAACTCTATATGGTTTTCCATCTAAGTTGATTTATATGAATCTTGATTTTAATAGAAAAGTATACTCTAACCCTCCTCGATAGTATTATTACTACTAATTTATGGGAATATCATTACTCATTTATATAAGGGGAAAGGTATAATAATGTGATAATGAGGTTTTAATTATAAGAGGAGAACTCTTCAAAGATGCATGGAACCCTAAGCTATTTATATCAAGCCTTAGCTTTCAAGTAATGTACTTAATTTAATACTTCTATGAGATTTTAGTGACTGCTTTCGAAAGAAGCATAACTTATGTGATTAGCCAACATAAGTAGATGCTAAATTAACAAGGGATAATGGTATAAACATTAATAAATCCTTAAGACGGATTTTTTTTGACTAAAAAAGGAGGTCAATCATGTATTGGTATTGTTTTCAATTAGACTCACACCCTTGTGAAGGTAGTTTCAGGCCTTCACAGTCTGCTAAAACATGGAAACAATCCTAGGCTGTGGGTGGCCTAATCAGTAGATTGAATCTCTAGATTGTAAGGGATAGTTTCCTTTGATGTATCAATTAGGATCTCTAATCTATGCTAAAAATTGCCATGGAAAAGGGAAGAAAGAAACTTGAAGGGAAATATTACCTAAGGATAGTGATACACCTAAATTTTGATTGATCCACTCAATTTGGGCTTCTAAGAACACTAATCAAACAACAAAAAGATTGAATTTTTAACCCCAATTGACCCCTATGCATCAGTATTTCATGAAAAGGTTCTATCTTGTGATCAAATCTTGAGGGAAATGATGGAATAGGCCTTATTCAAGGCACTAACTAGCCACTTATATCCATTTAACTTCAGCCAAAAGATATTAAACACATAACATAACTTGCATAATCTGATTAGCTAGTACCTAGGTAAGAATCAAGGATTGACAAGAAAATTATATCACATATTCAAATCCATGACATAAATACACTATACCATCACCTTGGAGTCTAAAAACTATCCTTCTATTAATCTAAAAAGGTTACAAACACAAATTTTTGGTAGAGTATGATCTTTCCTAAAACAGGATACAAATCAAGGTTAAAAAGCCAACTTATATAGAAAAAGATACAATAGCCAAGAGGTTGGTGCTGACAATAGAAAAGGAGGTCAACTCCCACATCAACCGAAGTCCAATTTTTGTTATGCCAAAATAACAAATCCTTCTAAAAATATCTTCTTATCTTTTGTCTTGCATGAAAAACCCTTTTATATTTGAAAAGAATGGTGAGCTCAAGTTTGAGTCAAAACCTTCATCATGCATGATGTTATACCAATCTCCAAATCTAAACTATTAAAAACATTGAAAGCTTGAACTTGAATCTGATTTGGATTATTGCATGTAAGAGATGACTAAGAGACAAGCACGGCTTCAACAAATAGTCAATTGAAGCTTTGACCAATCAACTATAAATAGCCTTCCACCGTTAAATTCCTTGAGTTATTTATGCATTCAAGTCTCCCTTTTAGAACTGAAAGAGTTGTACTTGAAGGTAGCTACATGTCTTTAAATGATTTGATTATTTTATTTATTATTTAGCATTCTCTTTACTACAGTCTCGAACTAAAGATCTTCCTATAGATGGAAAAAACAATACTTTATTGGATTTTTGCATGTTCATGCTTGTCTTGGATGCGTCTAATCTTGCTTAGGCCACTTTGGATTCTCTATATGCTTATGTCCCTATTTTTGGATTTATTTTCCATGGCTTATTTCCTCAAATTTTCCTTTCTTTCAGACTTTCTTTCCCGCAGACTATCTCTTTCTTTCACCTTTTCTGCTTGGTTTCTTTTCCTTTTACTTTGGATTATTCCTTTAGTTTATTTCTCTTTCATTTCCTTCAGACAAATTTTCTAAAGGAATTATTTCCTTCTTTTGTTTTGTCCTTTGTAATTGTCTCAAGATTTTTCTTGAACCATTCCTTCAAACAAAAAGTCTAAAGGAATTCTTTCCTTGCAAATTACCCTTCAGGCTTTTAAAATGTCCCTTTAGCACTTTCAAAAAGACCCTTTGGCATTTTTAAAGTGGAATTTTTTGAAGGGATTTTAACCCTTCGGATTTTTTGGCACAAACCTTCTCAAAGGGAAAGAGCCCTTAAGGATTCTCAAAAGTATCCCTCAAATTAATTTAAATCATCCCTTCAGCATTATTGTAATGGACTATTCCTTCAGACAAAAGGTTTGAAGGAATTCTTGGAAGTGAAATTTATTTTAGCTTTTTTGTCTGACGCATTCCTTCAGACAATTTATCTAAAGGAATGTCCTTTTAGACTTTATACAAATGTCCCTTCGAGTTTTTGATACTACCCTTTGAGCTTTTGATAATGATCCTTTTCTGAAGAAAATGACCTTTCAAAACTTTTGTAATCAACCCCTCAAAAATGAATGAACCCTTTGGCAAATGGAAAACTACCCCTCGGGACATTTTAAATGGTCCTTCAGATTTTTGTTTGGTCCATCTGCCCTGCTTGTCGAGATAAAAAAACCTTTAGCTTTATGGAAAAGGACCTTTGAAAATATTGAAAAAGTCCTCATGTCCTTCGAAAAACTTCAATGAACCTTCATATTTTCTGTTAAGTGCCTTTTCTCCTTTCAAAGAACCTTCCCAAAGGGAACATACCCTTCGAAAGAAATGAAATTCACCTTTGGGTTTGTGAAAAAGAACCCTTTTGAAGAGAAAAATACCTTCAAACTTTTACAAATGGTCCCTCAGAACTTGGAAATGGTCTTTTGAGAAAATTAAATAGAACCCTTCAAAAAAACTGTCTCATAAAATGCTCCAGACAAAAAGTCTGAAAGAATTCGGTAAAGGAAAAAACCTGAAAAAATTCCTTCCAAAAGAAAGAGGCGTTATTCTTTTCTCATGGGATCTTTATGGAAAACTTCTATCGAAGGAAAACTTGAAGGATAAAACTTGGCCTAAAGGTTTAAGATGTATACACATTGGCCTCTTCTAGACCTATCCCTACAATTTCTCTGAACACCTCAAAAAACCTGCTTAGATCCTTCCACTGCAATGACATAAAAAGCTTCGAATGATAAGGGTGGTAATTTGACCTATGGGGTCAAAATTATCAATAGGTATTATGTTTCAAAGGTATAATAAATGTATCTAGAATAAAAAGAATCATAATAAATGCTAAAAACCCACCCATGATTCTATAAGATAATGTACAATAAAACTACTACACCAAAGTAATTACTCCTTGTGATGGATGTGTGTATGGAGGGGCTTGAAAATCACCTGCATAATTCAAATATAACAAAACTTGCCTCTCAAAAAAGTATAAAAGGTATCAAATTATAACAAAATTTTAGGTAACCAAATAGTCCTCAAAGTTATCATCAATATGATAAAAACATAATGAAGAATGTCTAAAATAGGGATGCATTGAATTTTCAACTATGTATTATGAGAAACATACTCCTATGTATCATTTAACTTATTAAATACATATTATGCATATGGAACACCTATTAGAACACATTTTCTATCATTTTCACCTTTAAGCCCAAAACTCTCATAATCCCTAAGGAAATGTAGGTTGGTATGCCATAGAAATTAGAGAACTACATACACATGTGAAAAGCAACACGGTTACCTTCTTGCACATGATTTCTTGAGGTCTAGCTAAGATAATCAATGAAAATATGATGTGATAGGTTGTCTATTAATTTGGTTGGTTTGGTTGATTTGGTTTAATACTTTGAATAAGAAAAGTTAGAAGTGTTGTTTGGTTTGGATGAGTTACTTCCACGGGGATTTGAGAAACTAGATATACATGATGTTTGTGTTTATACCAAAAATAGATTAGTTGCATCTAAATGCATGTTAAGGGGGAAAAAATGGGGTGTGATGGCATCCCAAGAATATTTATAATTGAAGACAAGGTAGCAATGCTCTTGGTCTATGTTAGGATCTCAAAATGGGTTAAATTGGTTTGAATGCCACTAAGTATTTGGTTAGATCTATTAGGTTGGGTTCCCCATACAATGTCATCCATGAGTGAATTAAATTTGATGATGTTAAACCTAATGATGAAAAGGAAAGAATCATATTTGTAAATTATGGTTTTGGTAGGCTAAAATGTGAATTTGTCTTGCTAATTAGACCTCATTCAATTTGGTTTGTTCATCAAGAGTATTTATTTGGATGTTGATAAGTTTTGGTAGAGAAATAGACTAAAATACTTTTAGTCTAATCTCATAGTCTATACCACTTTTAAAATTACTTTTTGATATAAGGATTGGTACTCTTGGAAATGTTCTTACTCTATGAAAATGAGATTTTTCAAAAAATGTCATTCAAGTGAAAGAAAAATGTTTGTTGGAGGCTTGAAAAACATTGTTTTCTTTTATGAATTTCTTGTTTTGAAGTGTATATTTAATTTGGTTTGATTTTCAAAAGTGTATGTTTATTAATTTTGAAATTAAAAGTTTTGATTGGCAAGATCTTGTCAGCTTGTTTGTACTTGAACAATTTTTTTGAAATGACAAAAAACAATATTATTGTTAGAAATAAAATTAAATAAAGTATACCTTATCTTTTTTAAATTTTATATAATAATTATTCCTACAATTGTTAATGAAAATGAAATTAAAATAAATTATGCAGTTATTAACTTTTCTGATTTTGTATGTAGAAATTTAATTATGTTTGTTATAAATGAATGTCCAGGTTAATTGTTTTGATGTGAATGTAATAAATGACTTATGTATGCATTAAATTTTAGATATATTAATGGAAACTAAACTTATAATTTAGATTTTACACGTATGCATTAGATTTTATGAACTCTTAAATATAATATGTGAATGCAAAGCTAAATACAAATTTCATGTTTTTAATTATTATTTATTTTGTATGAAACTAGATCTAATATGCAACTAATAAATTTTGATTTTGTAGTTTTTATCTATAATTTGGATTCTTTTTCCTAACATGCAAGAAGATAAGATGATTCTCAATGTAATTTCTCTTTTTAGATTTTTTATGCAAGTGTGTATGAGAAATGTTTATTTGTATTGTGTGTCAATATATGTGTATTATAAAATGAAATTGAAAATAGATTGGTGGTTCTAAATGAAATATAATTTGGCCTATCTATTTTTAATTTGACATGAAAGATATTGTTATTTCATAATTTTTGTGTATGAATGCAACTACAAATGATTGAACAACTTTTCAATGCAAAGAGTATGTAAGATGACATATTTTTTATATTTCATATATGAGTTTTATATATGTAAAATATTATAATTAAAACAAAAAATCTAATATAATAACAAAAATAAGAAAGAATCTAAATCCCCCAACATGACCAAAGCAGAAGATAGTTGGAAAAGAAGAAATTGAAATAAGAATGAAATCAGTTTATCCTCAGGGTATGGAATCTATGTTTGTTGCTCAATTAGACTCAATAATTCTCCAATAAGAGGAAGCATAAAAAAAGATGAAGACACAATCAAAATTTTAAAGAGACAAATGAAAAATATTTGGTTACTCATGAACAAAAAAGTACTATGCTACAAGCTCATGGGTTTCTTCCTCTAATTCACATGGGTGACCATAAGATTATTATGAAAGTTTGGATTGAGTTTTTCAAAATCCACATAAGGTAGACTATAACTCTCTAAACCTTTTTACTCAAATCTTAGTACAATTTTCAGATCTAAAAGTCAATTAAAATGAGTTATTTGTATAGAAAGAGAAGAGGTTGCATGTGGGAGTTAACTACAACTTGAATAAGAGTTTGTTGAAGTTAACTTGAAAGTAGCTAAAATTGATTTGAACATGATTAGGAGTGTACTGGAACATTAAGAAGGAAAGTGAAATAGAATAATATCAATAATATGAGGATAAATGTATAAAATGAATGAAAACATGCCCTGAGAGTGAATTTAAAAGAACATGCAATGGTGTAAAAATTATCACTTTATGCAAGTGGAAGTTAATGAAACCATTGAGGCAATTGTATAAAACATTGTGATGGTTTCACATGCCATGCCAAAACATATAATTTGAAGGAAATAACTATAAAAATGCAAAATTAATAATTTAACATGGCCAAAAATGAGGAAAAATAATATAAAGGGGAAAGAAGACCAAGGTTGAGCATGTTTTATTTATAGATATCATTACATCATTATCAAATATCATGAAATATTGCACCATGTAAATTTTGGGTGAGTACATATTGCCCCCTCGGGAAGAAACATTGCAATGAATTGGAGAGTGTATTTTTCTCAAGTAATGGCACACCAAAAAGGAAAATTAGGGTTAGGCAATACCTTGATTATATGTGTAGTACAATGAAGCCAACCAAGACATTTTTGTGACTTATAAGGAAAAAATGAAAATCACGTGCAACTATATGATGAAAGTGGGAAATAAGATAACTGGTCAAAACATGAACAACCATTACTTAATTTTTATGTGGGGATGAAAATACTACATTAACCATCTCGTCAAGAGACTGATCTTGGTTTTGTGTGAGGGGATGTCAACCTATAATACTAAGATGCAAAAAACAAAAAAAAATGTAATAAAATTATAGGAAATAAAATGTTATAATTTTTTGTGTTTGGGTTGTCCAATTGTTTTATCATAAATGGGTATTTCACATGAACATACTATAAAAATAAAATGTTTTAGTGCAAAAATGTAACATTTAGATCTAGGTAATAAATGATAGATTATTGATATTTACCTTATTCAAGCATTTGTAATAAATACAACAAGGACTATGTAATCAAGGGTTAGAAAGAGCATATCTTATTTGCCACATTATTTTGGGTTATCAGGATGATTCGGGTTCATCTCAATGCTACAAAACTAAATCTATGTTGTATTTATTCTATATTTTTACTATTTTTCTTGCTCGGGCACTTGTGTCAGCCTTGGGTCAGTTGTATCAATGCAGGTGTCTTGATCTTGATGGAAGTGTCTATATCTGAATATGCATTGTAATTAATTATGTCTTTTCTTGAAGATGCACTTAGACCTATATTCATGTTTTACCTTCAGATAATGATCATATCATGTCTGGAATACTTTCAATAACCACAATCCTAGCTTATTTATCTTTGAGCACCTGTAACTTGATAAAAAAAAAGGCTAGCACACGATTCGAGTTAACCCTAGTTATTATGTTCATGTTAAGTGATACATGCATAGCCATATACTCCAATGAGGGCCTCAAACTCACATGTAATTATCCCTCTAAGGTGTGTGTGCATGTAAAGGTGATCATGAAACTATATGTTGTTTCTCCTATTGTAACCCTTTGTACAAGGAATGTAACTACAATTTGACCTTCTTTAACACTTTAGACTCTAGTGATATGTAATTTCATATAAGATGTAATCAATAGATTTTGAATGAACAATGTATATGCTAATTGAGAGGTTTCCTTGGTGTTGAATACTATATCCTAATTTTGTATATATAGGGAACATTTTAATTTGAATTAAGACTTAATGGCATGAAAATTTTGACAAATAGACTAAACATATGAACTCTCACAAATGGTCACAAGGCCAAAATTATAGAAATAGAAAAAATATAAACCATGACACTTTCATTTTCCCATGGACACTTGCATCGATGCAAGTGTCCTAGGGAGAAAAATAGTGTCTGAGAGCTCAAAACACATCTCATACATCTAAAACTCAAGGATCCTTTCCATAAGAGTGTTAAATCATAATAAAGTGAACAAAAAACAACAAAATACTATTCAAAGCAATGAAAGGCCATAGATCCCAAGGGGGCCATGCAAGATTATACAACTAAGTACTCAATCTTTTAAAAAAAGGGTTATATATCTAAAAACTAAGCAAAAATATGTTATAAAAGAAGCTTGTACCAAATATGAGTATTTAAACCAATATTTTTTATAATTTTAAAAACTCATAAATTCATAATAATACAAAATAAATACAATTTTGAAGAGAAATCTGCCAAAACTGGAATTTTTTTCAAAATAATAGGCTATAAATTGAATTATAAATTGAAAAACTTTCAAAATTTATAAATCATTTGTTCATTGCCTATTTTCAAAATTTGAGCTTTGGAATCACTATGATAGAATCATGTAAGAGTATAGTCAAATCAAAGAGTGAGATGAGAGGATGATAAGATTATAAATGGCAACAAGGGCACACATACAGGTAAGTTATCTCAATTGTTGTGCCATAACCCTAGGTTTTAAAATTTATTAAAAGTGCATCCTAGGGCCAATGAATCTAAAAATTTATTGATTTAAGCATTTTTGATAATTTGTAGAGTATTAAATTGCTATGTTTGTGATTTTTTAGTCCTTTTGGGAAGTTTTTGGGTAGAAGGGTATCACAAATGGAACTACTAGTCATAGGAAAGAACTACCAATCTTGTCAAACGAGAAATTATGCTTATGCACTGATAGTTTGAGAACCATCATTCTGGTGAAATTATTAAGCAAGCAACATGATAATTGTGTGACCATTAGTATGTAAAAATTAGTAGTTTTAAAATCAATCACAGTAGTTTCATAACCACTGCCTACACATAGCAGTGACTTCACCATAACATAGTGGAATATTTTTGAAATCAAAATAACTAACTCAAATTCATCTTCTTATGTTTGTAGGGGATATACATATGGTAGACTAGGTCTAGGTAGTAGGAGTGGATCCTAAGGGTGCCAAGATCACTAACGGTAGAGGAGACTACCATTTCCATTTTAGATAGAAGGGGGATACATAGAATCGCACACATGGGGATAGTTTCCAAAGTGAGCATATTGTTATGTGACCCATTTACCTATTATGGCATGAACCAAAACACTTTCTAGTTTCCTCAGGCTCTAAGGAAGAGGACCATCACATTGGTGGATGTATATAAGGCATTGGGGCTACTAACTATACCTAGGATGGCGACACTATAAGAGGTTACTGATAGATCCAAGGCCTGGCATTGGGTAGAGTACTTTGGGGACCTGAATGCACCTAATGTGGGTGTTATTCAAGGAGTGAGATTAGTCAAGGTTGAGTGACCTATGATCCTAAACCTTCACAAGGCAATCATTAGGATCTTAATTTCATATTTAGTGGGAGACAAGGGGAGCTATCATCTACTCTAAAACTAGACTCTAATAGTGATGAGCATTGAGGAGTGGAGTCTTAAGTTTCCCTGGGCATGGGATGTGTTGTCAAGGACTTACAATAACCTATACAAGATATCATGGCTAGGTGATTTATCCATTCACCATGCAACACTCATCATGTGTTGGGTGTATGAGAATATGGTCCCTTACCATAGGGATGTGGTTATTAGAGTTGCAAGAAACATTAGGGCTTCCAAATGGATCAAGATAACATATTAGAGGGATGTGTCATGAGCAATAGGCACATTCACAATCAGGGATCTGATTGTGTTGCATTATCAAGGGATTTATGGTCAGCACAAGGATGAAGTTATCACATTGATGCCTTATGAGAGTGTAATACATGTGTATGATAGACATCATTAGGTAGAGTCACACAAAATTGATAGGGTGCCTCAACAACTTAGGTTACATGATGCAACTAACCTACCCATCCCTCACATATTCTATATAGGATAGAGATTCATGACTTGGGTGGATGGGGTGGCATCCTTGACACTAGAGACTCCTATCACTATAGTAGCCAATGGATAGCAATAAGGAAGAGCTTATGTTCCTCAACACCCTATAGGAGGAAGGGGTATGGTGCATGTTGTAATATTAATAGTTTAGGGGGCACAAAAGGAACCAATCGATGGTCAACATCAATAGCCCCCATAATGATAACAATAAATTGATCTAAAGCCATAGTAGTAGCTAACAATAACTATAGGAGAGGGAGAGGGAGTATAAATAGTGGGAGGATAGACCCCTGTAGGATATGATCTTTTTTCTAGGGAGGAAGAGGCAAATATGAGTTATGATGAGGACTCATACCTTGAATAGAAGGAGGGAGATCTACGGGAGTTAGTGTTTGTTTTGTTTTGAGTTTTTATTTTTGTTTAGAATGTTTTCTAATTTATTGAGTTTGTTAATTCCATTTGGATAGGTTTATAACCCATGTTTGTGTGTGTATGTGTTACAAGTTTTGATATAAATTGGATGTGACTAATCTAGGATTCTTTGGTGTACTTATTCCATGTAGACATTAGACTTAGTAGGGAGCAACTCCTTACTGGCCTAGGCCTTCATGTGAGTGTGGGCATACATAATAACATATTTTCCCCATTAATCACAGAGCTTAGGAGTTGATAAAATAGAGGGCAGAGGATGTTGGCCTCCAAGCCAAGGTATCAATACTAGAGTCTCAGGTGAACACTCTCAGTGACTTGTTCACATCAAGATGTGGATGAACATCTTCTAGTAGATAGATTGTGGGATAAGAGGATTCCTAAGAAGGGATGATATATAAGTGGCATAGGAGGAGGAGATGGATCCCTCAACACTTTACATCTAGACCTTCTCATTAGAGGAGGGGGATCTTTAGGAATTATGCCTCAGGAAAAACCCAACAATAGAGTTGATTATGATCTAGGCTTATGACTACTTTAATTTTTTAATTTTTTTGAGATGCATTTGCCCTCTCAATTTGGAGGTGTTTGCACTAAAACTATATGTATATAGAACATTACAAATATATATATATATATATATATATATATATATATATATATATATATATAAACACATTTTTTTGCTTTAAATTCTATCTAACGTATTTTTTATTTCTTATAATATATGTTTTTTAATTTATGCACAATAAATGGCTAGGAATGTAATGAAGTGTTATGGATATTTATTTTGGAAAAAATGTTATGGATATGTTTATATTTTGAGTGTGATAAAAATATATATGCAATTATAATATGATGAATATTTATAAAATACAAACATGCTAATAATTGTTATGTAGGTAATGATCAAGCTAGTTTATTCACATGACAAATTACATACAAACTATAGCAAAGAATGGTGGGAAGATGGGATATGCAGAATAATAGAAGAGGAAAAATACACATCAAAAATTAACAAGGAATAATAGGTTGGTATAATATTTATGATCTATGGGGATTATTTTACTTCTTGTTAAACTTAGATAACTCTAGTTTTGTTGGCTTCGTCTAGACTTAGAACGAGAGATGGCCAACCAAGATAAAATTGGTAAAAGGGGGAGGTTCTCCTTTTAGCATAGACATATAAGCAAACTTTTTCATGAATTTATTGTTTTTTAGATACCTTTTGCATTATTTTTTATTTTAGTTTATACTTTGATTTTATGACCACCTACACTTAGTATCATGAAACCAAGAAGACACATGGGCTCATCACCAAAGACTAAATGTAAGCAAGTAAGGGCATATCTCCCTAATGTTAATTCCACCCAACTAGTGAGATGTGAGTGCTCATAACTGAGGATAAAGTAAGGGTGAGAGATATATAATTTCCTTGATTTACATAAGTTTGATTTTTTATAGTCTTTTTTTTTTGTGTGGGGTGGGGGGGAAGGTTCTTATCACCAAATTTTGGCCCTGTGCAATTAGTAAGATGCAAGGGCTCATCATCAAGAACCAAGATAGGTGGGTAAGGTTATCTATTTTTGGCATGCTATTTTTATTGCTCATAGAGAACCATAAAATGGGATTATGTCATGTATGAGATTCTAGACTAGCTTGTAGACTAGAGTTTCTAAGTTTGCAAGAAAGTATATGGGAATGAGGTGTACAACACCTATAAGAACTTAGACAAGACTCCTATTTTATGTTGATTTTGAGAGTGTTTTATAATAGGAAAGAAGGTAATATGAAAAGTGAAATGATATGTAGCACTCAAAAAAAACCATCACATGAACTCGGAGCTAAACAATTATCCTAACAAAATAATCGAAATGCAAGAATAAGACAACAAGAAAGAAGTTTTTATTGATGCAAAGAGGGAAATGTGGAATGCAAGATCTATATGAAATAACATTTAAAGTGTAAAGATTTTATAGATTCATCGAACTCCTTGCCCTCCAAGGTGCATAAACTAAAATCTCAATTGTGAAAGTATTTTGTTACCAAATATGAGCCCAACCAATTAATTTTGAATATTTGACTTCAATTTTTCTTTTTAATAATTATGCTATCAAATTTTAGGACAAGATTTCCAAATTGGATAGGTAACTCGTGAACGTTCTTATGGTATTGACAATACTCATCATAATACATGATCATTTTCATATGTCCATTCTTATTTGAGTGAGTGAAATAAAAAATTTACAAAAATTTGGTGAGAAGCTTTTTATGGTCTTCTACCTTCTTAGGGGAAAGAGAAGATCCAAGATTGATAATTTTTTATTATTCTTTGTAACCAATGTTAACATCTATGGTGTCTTAGGTCAAAGAGTGACTTCCTTATTCAAGTACTTAAGGGGCAAGATGAATGTCAATGATTTCGTTATCTAGTCTAGTGTCTGAATCACATTTTTCCCCTTCTTAATGAGGCATCAATTGATTGCATGGAGGGATAGATCGTCAAGTTATTTGGGAGGGTTTTCTTCATGCCCCAATACTTATAACATGTTAATGTGATGTAATTTTATAGTATAACTAAGGGGTTATAAACCAAGATTTATATGGGTACTGTAAGTCCCAACCCCATGTGGGTCGAATAAGGCCTTGATGGGTTTATTTTTCTTTAGGATGTTAATGATCTCAACCATAGACTTGGTAAAGATAACTAGTATTGTTACAAGTTTTTCCTCACCCATTTTTTCCATTGTTATTATGACCTTTTCCTCAAGTTTATCATTTATTGAGGCTTTATGACTCTCATAACTCAATTTTAAAACATGCATCATGGTTGTGATGGGTTCTTTGTCTTTCATTGGTGGAGGGGGTTTCACTATAATGATTATATGAAAATAATAGTCAATGTGAATCCCTTATCTTTTCTTAAGTTTTTCTTGGTGAACATAAAATGACTTTAGATCACCTTAGGCAACAAAGACCTTTCCTATGTGTAAAAAACTGATTTATTAAAAGAGGGTAGAAAGGATTGCTTTCATATTATGGATCCAACACCTCACTAAGATTAGTTGTAGTTGGTGTCTTTGTTTATGACATAAATTTTGGTTAGCACAATTTTTTGACCTAAAGTGATAGGTAGCACAATAGTCCCAGTGCTAGCATATTTGAGGCTATCATAGCCTCACAATATGTTTCTAGTCATAGAATAGTTGGTTTCTCCATAGGAAATATTTTGATAAATGAGAAGGGGACGACATTAACATCAAACCCATAATTAATCATTGCTAAATTGACATAGTTATTGTAAATCTAAACCTATAAGTCTATATCCCCTCTCCTAGCCATCTCAGCATCTGGAGGTAGGCACTTAAGGTTGAATAAATAAATGATGTCACTTGAATCTTACCCAAGTAGATACATTTATAAATCTATATGTATCATTTGGGCTTGTCAAGGGGGTGTCGTGTTATCTAAATGACCAAACCTAAGATGTCAAGTAATGTCAAGCAATGGGTAAGAGAGTTTTTTAGGTTTATGAAATAAATGTGGCAACAAGGTAATAATTACCCATGGGTTTTGGGTTGCTTTGAATGTTGGCCTCCAAGACATTTTTAGGATGGGGAGTCTACAAATTGTATTCCCTCATATGAAATATGATGTTTTCATCCTCGTACATTTTTAACTCAATAACACTTATCATCCTAGTTTCCATAGAGGTCCTAGTTAGGAGCCAAATTGGGATCAATTGTTGTAGAGGTCAAAGCTTTGGCATCATGAGATCTAGTCAGTAAGAGATGGTTAGTATGGTTGTCCTATAGTTTATTTTGAATATTAAATTTTTATGATTGAGAACACAAATTGGTGTTTTGAGGTGCCACAAGGCTTGTTGAGGGAGGTTGGGGAATTACATTTTTACTTTCCAAGAACACGTTCACAATTTTTTGTCATTAGTCTTTAGGGAGTTATTGAATAAAATTGTTGTACTCCTTGCATGCTTGAGTGTCATGACTAATGATCCTATCAAAAAGAAAATACACATTGAAATCATAATCCCTTGTCTTTTGGTTCTGATTTTGTTGACCAAACCTCTATTGATTGTTGTTTTGATATAAATGTTGGTTTTGGAATTGAGGATTTTGATTTTGGTCAAAATTTTGGTATTGGTTTTGGAAATGAGGATTTTTATTTTGGTCAACATTTTTTTATTGGTTCTGAAATTTATTCTAGTAATGATTATCATAGGGTGGTGGATAATTTAAATTCACTACACGAATTATAAGTGGAGGGTTTTGGTTTCTCGTACCTCCATTATTATTGTTCATAGCTTGGTTCTAGTGGTTGTTTACAATAAATTTATTTTTAGTTTGGTCTATCACACCATTTGTGGTAGCATTAACATTTTGATTCAGAATCATTAGATCTTGGTCATTAGGGTTGATTTTATTAGTGTTTTGGTAACCCTGCTATTTTGGTTAGGGGAGATGACTCACCCTTTATATCCATAGGTCCTACAACCATTGTCTATAGTCATTTTCTCTATTATGAGTGCCCTTTATAGCACTTCTTCATAAGACATATAGGTAAAATTTTGGGCATCTTCCCTTGTTTATTTATTAAGAGAGTGTAAGAAGAGATCACATAACTCGGTTTGGTCTATGTAAGAAGAACTAGAAAATTAGTAGATTACTTGTTTCTACCTTTCAATAAAGTGGGTAAAAAACTCATTAGGTTCATGTATGATGTATAAGAACTCCCATATAATAGTTCTAAAAAAAATCATGTTAAATGATTTCATAAATTCAACCATGAGTTGGTGGATGGAGTAGATGGAAGCCTCAAGGAAGCGGTAATACTAGCCTAAAGAAATTCCTTCTACAATCTTTGGAAATATCTTAGACACTATCCCATCCCAAGGTAGAATCTCTCTGATGAATATGGCATATTCCTTAGCATGTTTGTTTGGATATCCCTCCCCCTTGTATTTGGGGAGTTCAGGCAAGAATGTGGTAAGAGAACCCATTACATGTTATGATCTATAGGTTCCTTTAGGTATTTAGCATAAGTCTCCATAGTTCCAAAATCCACTAAAGGCATGTTAGGATAGGCTTTGGGGAGAAGAGTTGGATAATAAGTAGGCATAAAATTATCTAGGCAAAAGTGTCAATTGAGAAGGTGGATAATAGTATCAGGAAAATAGTTATCTAGCTAAGTATATTTAGAGAACATGTGATAGTACATCGATAGAGAATTGGAAGGGGGTGTCATTCGGTGCTTGCAAGGGTGGAACAATGTGGATAAAGTGTTGGTTGACACATATTTAGGAGGAGTCATAGTGGCAGTGTGCTGGCCTCCACATTGTTTGGGGTAGCATAAGAGAAAGGACCTATCATGGAAACTTGAGTATGAGATTGGTAGGATAGGGTTATGTTTAATGTAGAATGATTGGGTATTCCAATAATTAAATATATTCTTAGGGTTTTGGTTTGGTGTATAGCCAATTAGATTTGGAGTATGTTAATATTGTGGTGATTGATAAGATGTCATTAGAATATGACTAGAAGAGATATGACCTTAATTATTGAGATTTGATGTCACCCCTTAGTTGAAAGAAACCTTTTGGACAGAGGCATGGTTTCTCTCCAAATATTAAATGCGACTGACCAAGATGGAGATGAGTCCAATCGGTGTAGCATTGGTGGTGAGTTTGGGAGCCTCTCTTGTGGGAGGCTCCAAAGGAAATGATTGGTAGCCTATGGTCAATTGATTTGTGTTGGATGGATCTAGAGGATTCATCATGGTTTGCTCAAATGGTGAAAAAGTGTTTTGATTAGTGTTTGAAGGAGGTGGAGGTAGTTTCAATCTACTTAGCCCATCTTTTAAAATATGGATCCTCTCAATGTATTGATCAAACCTAGTTGGGATTTCAATGTTAGGGCTTTGTAGATTAATGTGAGGTATAGTCACAACTTGAGGTTAGATACAACCTCCACCAATAAGAGTCATGTCATTGGAGTCATAGTAATTGATATTAGTTTTTGAAGAGTTTTAAAAAGGAGATTGGTTCTCCATGTTTTGATTGGATTTTCTATTCTATCTAAAAGAAATAAAGCTCACTAGGAAGTTGAAGACTTATTCTATAAGATTTAAGGTCAATAATCCTATCAAACTCATGTCCAGACATAATTGGGGGTGTATGAAAGATGAGAGAATGATGAAGGAAATAGAGAAAATGGAAAATGCAAAGGAAAATCCTTTCATGTCAGGTTCACATATTTGTACATGAAGAAATCAATACGCTAACCTTTATGCATTCAACTTCCCAAGGTCTGGCCAATACAACTAATGAAAAGATGATGTGATTGGTGGTCTATTGATTTGGTCAATTTGGTCGGTTTCATTGAGGAATTTTAACAAGAACTCAAAGGGATGGTTGGTTTGGATGAGCTACCTCCATGGGGTTTTGATTAAGGAATGGTAGAATATATTTGTGTCTGTAATAGAATAGCTCAATTACATTAAAATGCTCATTAAGGTAAATTAATTAAGATGTGATGACATCCCAAGTATACCCACAATTAAGGAGGACAAGATAAAGAGGCTCTTTAAATGTGTTCGGCTCTCAAAATATATTGAACTAGGGTTGAATGACTCTGGGTATCTAGTTAGATCTATCAGGTTGGTCTTGCCCAAACAATGTCATCTACAAACCAAATGAAATTTGATAAGGCTAGACCCAATGATGAAAATCAAAGAATTAGATTTATAAGTTATGGGTTTGGCAGGCTAGAAGGTGAATTTATCTTGCTAGTTGGGCTTCGATCAATCTGGTTTGCTCGTTAAGAGTGTTTATTGGTTGATGATGAAATTAGGTAAAGAAGAGAAAAAATATTTTAGCCTAAGTTCAGACTCTATGTCACTTTGAATATTAGTTGTTCCTACAGGGGTTATTACTCTTGAAAACTTTCGTGCTTCATGCAAATGAACTTTTTTAGAAAGCATCATTCAAGAGCAATGAAAACATTTTTTGGAGGCTTGAAAAATGTTATTTTATTTGCTTGGTTTTTTTTAAAGCATATATTTTATTTTGTTTCATTTACAAAAGTGTATGTTTTCTAATTTTGGAATTGAAAGTTTTCATTGACAAAGTCTTGTTGTTTTGTTTGTGTTTAAACAAGGGCTTTGAAATGACAAAAAAACTATTCTTGCTCTAAATAAAAGTATTGAACGTAAAACTTCTCTTTCATTGTTTTCTTGAATTATTATGCATTCAATTGCTAATAAAACTGAAATCAAATCAAATAATGCAATTGTTGACTTTTATTTGTTTTTCTGATTTTGTATGTGCAGAAATCTAATTATGCTTGTTAGAAATGAATGTTTTGGTTTGCCAGTTTAATGTGAATGTAATGAAGGACTAATGTATCCTTTAAGCTTTAAATATGTCAATATAAACTAACCTTAAAATTCAGATTTTGTACACATGCAATGGAATTTATAAATTCTGAATTCTAATTTATAGATGCAAAGTTAGATGTAAATTTCTTATTTTTTATTTTTATTTAATTTGTATGAAACTAAATTTAATATGCAACTAATGAATTCTGATTTTTTAGTTTTTATATGTAGTTTGGATGACTTTTCCTAACATGCAAGAAGATAAGATGATTCTAAATGCAATTTCCTTTTTTAGGTTTTCTGAATTTTCTATGCAAATGTATATGAAAGTTGTTTGTTTGTGTTGTGTGTGAATGTGCACTATAAGTTAAAATTGAATAAAGGTTGGTGGTTTTTGTTGGTGTAAATTATTTATTAGACTATTAGGACTTAAGCTTAGTTAGTAAGAAGATTTCTTTAGTTTTTTATTTTCCTATGTATAAAATAATTTATCTAGAAATGCAACTTAGTCAAAGTTCCACACCCATATGTTTAAATACACTAAAGTTCAATTAGGACACCAATTTAGATTTTAGGCCAAACACTGAAATGGACTTTAGGAAATCCAATAAAATATACATGTGCCTCCATTTCCTTGCATTAATGCTACCACCTACAATTATAAGGCTCTTTAGGGTCTATATAAGTGAGCATTTCTTCATCTATTTTGGTAATGAAAAATAAGAATTTTTATTTAAATATTTTTGATATTTAATAGACAAAAGAGATTTTTTATTATGTCAAAAATTCAATGGAAAATATTACATGTGTAGTTCATTACAAAGTGTGGTCTTGAAGTTCATAACTTGCGTGTTTTTTTTTTTTTTTTTTTTTTTTTAACTTTTTTTTTATAGTTGTAAATGGAATAGAAGTTGGCCTATCTGATTATAATTTAACATTCAAGTTACTATTCTTTCATATTTATTGTGTATGGAAACAAATACAAATTATTGAACTACTTTTTAATGTAAAAAATATGTAAGATGAATTTTTTAAATATTTTTTTTGAGTTTTTTGTATGCAAACCAATCTAATTAAAATAAAAAATCAATCTAATAAACAAACTAATGACAAGAAAGAAACTAAATTTCTCAACCTGACCAAAGCAAAGGACAATTGAAGAAAAAGAGATTGAACTAATTATGAAATCAATTTATCTTCAAACTATTAACGTTGTGTTTGTTGCTCAATTAGACATGAGAATTCTCCATCAAGATGAGCACAAAAGAAGATGAAGACACATTCACAAAATTGAAGAAAGATGCAGTTGAACACTTGTTGATTACTCATGAACATCATAGTATTGTGTTTCTAGCTCATGGGTTTCTTCCTCTAATTCACGTGGGTGCCCAAAAGATTACTATGGATACTTAGATTAGATTTTTCAAAAACTATAGAAGGTAGACTATATCTCTCTAAAACCTATGCATTCAAATTTTAATACAGTTTTTGGCTCTAGAAATGAAGTAAAAATGAGTTATTTGCAAGGAAAGAGAATAAATTGCATATGATATTTAATTGCAGATTGACTAAGATCTTGTTGGAGTTAAATTAAACAGAGCTAAAATTGACTTGAACATGACTAGGAGTGTACTAGAACATTAAGAAGACAAGTGCAATAAAATAAGATCAAAGGTACAAGTTAAAGCATTCAAAATGCGTCCTGAGAGTGAGTTTCAAAGAATATGCAATGGTGGAGAAACTATTGCTTTATGTAGGCATCAGTTAGTGAAACCACTAAAGTAGTTCTGGAACCATTGTGGCATATTATGTGAACCGACCAAAATTGCTTTAGTGGTTTTGCTAACCACCACCTGCATAAAAGAGTGGTTTCATAACCATTGCATGTTCTTTGAAACTCACTCCCAGGATACATTTTGCATGTTCACCATGACAGTTTCATTGTGTCACACCAAAACTTAGAATTTGAAGGAAAGACTTAGAAAAATGACAACTTGACATTGTAACAATGCCAAAAAAAGCAAAACAATAGAAAGAGGGGAGAAGACTAGGTTTGAGCATGTTTTATTTATGGAGGTTTTTGCTTCATCATTGGATATGCAAAATATTGCACTATATAAAATTTGGGTGCATATAGTACCAAATGTTTATAGTACTTTGGTACTTGGTACACCTAATCATTATGTTCACTAACCACTATTAAACAACAAAACTTTATCAAGGCTGAAAGGGGTAGGAAGTACTTTTCCAAAATGAGGAATAATGCGTTAAGACCATGAAAATTTAAGGCATATGTACATTGTTAGAAGAAGGTAATAGAGTGGATCCATAACCCACAGGGCCAAGGATGCAACTTAATCTCCAAGCGGACACAAGGAGACATTATTCTAAGTGAAATTGTCAAGGCTGACAAGGTGTCAAGTGACCACATGCATAGTCACAGTTCAGGAAAAAAAATGAAAATAAAATTAGAGGTGTTTTCAGAGGTGGATTCTATAACTTGAAGCATTCCTCCATCTCCATAAGCCACTCTATCAACTCCTCTGCATTTAATGTTCTAGTAAAACATGAAACCTTCATTCTTGTTCATCTTCCAATCTTAGAAATAGTTTTGATGATCCACTCTTCTCCCTCATCCAATCACTCTCACACTGGATCCAGTTTTTCATCCTCGTCCCCTTGCAGTTCAACCTATACATCACTCACATAATCCCTTGAGATAAAGACCCATCTTTTATCTTCCTCTACTACAACCAACCTTGTCTATATAACACACAACATTTTTGCAATCTAATCCGATCTTCCATTCATATTCACAACTACTTCACCCACTCACCTTGATCTTCTTGGCAACATCTTGACTTTTCACAACCTTCAAATCCATTAGTGTGCCACTCGCAATCCTATGCATCTCTCTCTTGCACACTCATTTGTTCTCTACCCACCTTCACAAAAAATGGAGAACATGAACCTTGATCTCTCAACCCTAGAGTTATTTATTTGCTTAGATACCAAATGATGCAACTATGGTTAGGGGTCCCAATAAAGATTTGCATCAAACTATGCAACCCACAAATAGCTAACTCAAAATAATAACAACATGATTTTTATTAATAAAAAAATGATAGATCTTACACATCCAATTTGGCATATAGTACACAATTCGATCGCCAATGATATAGCCTCAGAAGAGAAACATGCTCAACCTCAAAAATTCCCACAAGATTATTACAAACACTAATTTAACACCACAATGTGATGCCAAACAATTCAATTCCAACAATCCTCTTCAAATCTGCACATAAAATTACTTGCAGTAATCCTTGCAACTACTCTTTTATACTCTCTCTCTCTCTCTCTCAATCTAGAATTGAATGCCTTATCAAAAGTAAGGGATGTGTTTATATAGATACACAATCCACCCAAATTTCATTAATAATTGATAATCCGCTAACAAATATTAAATGTACACAAGTCCCGATGGTAATACATCGAAAGATAACACGTTCATTACACCACCATTCAATGTGATATAACACATCATGGGCCCCTTCATCAATCCTCAACAATGTCTCAATGTGCATTATTATAGGTTCTTCAAATGTCTTAGAATTAAGAACATGAATTTTATACCAACTTTTGAATATAAATCCAATTCCCAAACTTACCATAGGTTAATGCAATGTTTACACGGTGAACAAAAACTCCTCCAAAAAACTCTTGAAACACATTGGATCACTTTGCACACAAGCAAAAGAATTAGACATGTGGGGACCCAAAATGAAAAAAAGATACTTAGAAAGATAGTGCAAGCCTCTAAAATGCTTCATAGATCTTTGCATGGCTGAACTTATATGAAAAAAAGGAAACCAAATTGCATAGGACTTCACAAGTCCCCAAAGTCCAACAACAACAACATGAAAAAAAATTCTTTCACAAACAAACTAACAATACAATAAACATATGTGCACTTGCAAGTTACGTAAAATAATACAAGAAACTTCGCAACATAAAACCTGTGAAAAATAGAGATTAAAGCCTAGGCACAATAAGAAACTTGTCTTACATTTTTTTGTTGACGTAGGATTACACGCACCTAGATGTTCTTGCATAATATCCCTTCAAATTTGATCTCTACTTTGGACCGATACATATTTTCCAAATGCTTTATAATATCATTGACCTCCTTTATGCCATGAACAAGATTTCATAAAGTTGGGTAGTGACATATACAATGTGAATATGTGAAAGGGGTAGAAAGGAAAATAATAAACATGCAATATAAACCAAATCTAGAATGCGATAAACTATTATTAATTTCAAAATGGTTAAGGGATGCTTATGGTTTAGTGATAACCAAGGCTCTTTGTGGTCACACAACTTAAAGAAGAAACTAAAGCATCAGGAACTAAAACCATTAAAAAGTAATTGCTCAATAAAGAGGAATGGTCCCTATTGAAAAAGGGGATGGGATTTTAAAAAGGGAAAAAAAATCCAACATCTTAAGATGAAGGGTGTCTTTTGTATTTACAAAAAGAGGAATGGAATGGAATGGTTGGGCCATCAATTGGTACATATGGTTGAAAATAATAGAAAATGAGTTAACAATTAGGCTTATTGTTTGCTATTTTGCACCAAAAGGCTCAAAAACATATAAGAAGAGGATGTTAGATTGTGAAGACCCTTATGCATCACTAAAAAGTGACATTTTAGTATTCAACACCTTAGGATAAGTCTTAATTATAGGGTATTTTAATGCACGGACAGTAAACAATGAAGCCCTCAATTTGAAAAGTGAAGAGGAAGAGAGAGAGAGGGAAACAATCCATTATGGTTAGACGAAGAAGAAGACCAACGTTAACAAAGGGAGTCACAAGATGAAAAGGATGCAATTACATATTATGGAATAGAACTATTGGGATATGTAGTTTGTATGACATGGTTATATGTAATGGCATGAAGACATGGCCAAATTCAAGGAAGATCACTTGTAAAACTTACAATGGTCAAAGTGTGGTAGTCAATGTTATTTGTTCACGTAGTTCTATCCCGAGATTGATGAATCATGAAGTTGGGGACTACCCTATCAAGAAGAGATAAGATCACAACCCAATATATGTAAAATTCTATATGCACATAAATCATCAAGGAGGACAAGACCACCACAAACAAAATAAGAGACCCTTTCAAGGTAGAATCCTCATGACTTGGGAGAATCGAGAACTCTTCAAAACAACCCTTGAACAACATTTTCAAGAAACAAAGAATAATACTTCATCCATGGACAGTTGTCCAACAAATAATAATACACTAATTTCTTTAATTAAAAAGGCTTTAAATGCATGCAAAAGAAGTAGACCTAAGAGTGGAAGTGCAAATAGTTTTCTAAAAAATTCATGGTACAATGAAGAGTGCAAGGTAGCAAAGAGAACTTTGAGAATATTTGAAATGACCAAAGAAAAAAAAAAGGCTTATGAAAGAATCATTCAATCTAAAAAAAGAAAACTTCATGTGAGCAAGGAGAAAATAATTCATTTCTCTTGGAAAGCATAATCCCAAAGGCTTTTGAAGGAAACTACAATAAATAAAAAAATAGAGAAAAATATTACATATACCTAATGGTTAGAGTATGCAAAGCTACTCTATGAAAGAGTTTAGGATAAAGATAACTCTCGTGTAATCAACACAACTAAGTTTTTTTGTACGAAAGATATCACTTAAGGCATAAAGAAACTAGAAAGCGGTAAGGCACAAGACATAGATGGGATGCAAGCTGAATATCTAAAGTGGGGCTTAGACACCCCAACATTGCATATTAAAAGCATATTCAATGGTATCATCCAAGAAGGCTTCTTGACAAATTAGAGGATAGTGTCATTATCCCTTTCTATAAGAGTGGGGGTATCAATACTCTGTCTAATTAGCAAAATATCATGGTCAATCCCCTCCTTGAAAATCTATTCAGTAGCATGATAGAGCACAAAATCAGTAGTTGGGTAGAAAAAGAAGGTAAAGGGGTAAAAGGTCAAGCAGGATTTAGGTCAAAACATTCTACTATCAACCACTGCATCACTCTTAGGCACTTGATCGAAAAATTATGGGATACTCAGGGAGAATAAGTTTTTTTTTGCTTTGTTGACTTTAAAAAAGAGTTTGACATAGCCTCTAGAAATAAGCTCTAGAGCATAATGGAGGAGCTTGGAGTTCCAGATGAGAATAGAGTGATAGTGCACAAACTTTATGAGTAAGTCAGGGCCAAAATCAAAACAAGTGAAAGACTATCAGAATGGTTTGGAAACGACATTGGAATCAAACAAGTATGTCCTCTATCTCCTAGCTACTTTTATATACAGATAATCTTATTTTAATTGTAAAAACAACCCATAGTATGAGAGAATGTTTGAAATAACTAGAGCTCTATTGCCAAGAGGTGGGAATGCAAGTGAACACAATTAAAATAAAAATTGTGATATTTTCTCTACGAAAAACAAAAGAAATAAAATGAGTTCCTTTTTCAAGGCAGCGTGCTAGAAGTGGTGGAAGAATACAAACATCTCAAGCTTGACTTCAACAACAAGTTTAGTTGGGAGACCTACATGGCAAAGAGAATCCAAGTAGGTTGGAAGGCTTTATAATCACTACAAAACATATGTAGGAATGTAGAATTATGAAATTGAAAAACCAAGATAACCTTGTTTAGCCTACTTATCACATCAGTTGTCCTAATAAGAATGTGAAGTTTGGGGCAATAATGTGTCTAATCTAAATTGGAGATAGATAGAGAGAAACCAAAAGCATTTAATCACAAGCAACCTCAAAGTCAAAGCGTCAGTTTCATATGAGATTCTATTAGCCGAAATAGGTACTTTTCCATTGGAAGCGCCAACAATGACTCACACTTTAAGTTATTTTAAAAAGACCCAAAGTATGGAGAACCATCGATGGCCCAAAATGGTAATTGAAAAAGAACTAAGAAGAATAAAAAAAACATGTGGATGAAACAAAACAACAAATGGATGAATAAATGGGACATCAACATGCAAAAATGTCCAAACACCAATAGCGAAATAAAAAACTATGTGAGAGAGAAATTCAGGACAATCATGTGGACAAAGCAATCAGGATAGAAGAAAGCATACTAAATCAAAGAGTTTAATCCCACATGGGAGCACAAAAGAAGATATACATATGGAGCATAAATCAAATGGAAAACAAAGATGTTGATTGCACAATTGAAGACTAGCTCGCATCATATTAGATGTGAAACCAATTGGTGGACAATACCCAAAGAAGAATGGAAAATGAGAATATGTTTATTTTGTGACAAGGGAGTAGTGGGGATAGAATGACACTTTATTATAGAATGTGCAACCTATAATGACATCTACATCAAGTACAAAGATAACATAAAGGTTGACTAATTCACTGATGTAATGTCCCCTTTTTTAAGATTATAATGATATTTAATTGAGGTGAAGCAAATAAGGGCATCTTGAACAAGGATGCAACAGTTGCTAAGGCAGCAAACCTATTTTGGAGCCCAAAAAGGGCAACGAATTGCTTGAAGAGGTCAACAAATCAGTTGTGAGGGAAGTGACCCCCCTTGGGGTTTGAAAGTGACTCTTTCAAGGCAAAGTCAAGTCTAAATTTCAGTTTAAAGGCATAAAAACATTGTTGGTGTTTTTAATGAATTTTTATAACCTTTTGTTGGTTCCAAAAATCAAATTTGAATGTATTTTTGTGGGTTGTAATATTCATAAATTTATGGTGAATAATTGATAATAAAATAGTGCAACTTGTGCCCTAAATTTGTATTTCTAGAATTCTAAAATTTTATGGTTAGAGTTTGAAACATAAAATTAGAAATTACAATTATTGGGTTAGGGTTTGCTATGAATTCCAATTTTGTTTAATTATGTCCTAAAAGGAACATTACAGTGATATCAGAGCCATTTCTTGGCCAGATGTGGGGTTTGAATGTCTACAATGGATTGGTGACCTAAGTTCTTACCAAACGAAGAATATATAAATCCTATCCAAGAGGCATGTATGCGAATACATAAAAAAGTAGCAAAAAACTAAGGATAATCTTGAAGAAATTCATAGAAAAGCAAGACAAAAAGGGTAAACACAAAGCCAAGGTATTAAGAATCAACGTTTGAAACAATTTTCTATAAGCTATAAAGCCCTAAAATCATTTAGAAGAACGTGAAAGAATGATCATATTCGAGAGGCATGGTTCGAAGAGCAGTGTAACAGAGATGAGGTCAAACTTTTTACCTTTAATAAATATGATAAGTTTGATGTATCCACATCTTACAATACATTTGAAGAATTATTGCAAGTATACATAGAAAATAGGAATAGAAGATTGAAGGAGAAAGATGGAAAGTCAAACCCTCAAAAGAATTCCAATGAAGGAATAAAAAAGCAATAGAATTCAGATATGAAAGAGGTTAGTGAACAACCCATGGAGGCACCTATCATACAAAAGGAAAGTGGGAAAAATGTTCTAGCCCAAGAGGAAAGGAATGTTTCCCTTGTGATGAGAAAAGAGAAAGGTAAACAATTTGATTATCTTCATGATTTTAGCAAAGAGAGTGAAGGTATTGATTTTCAGAAAGGAGATATGCATTTGAGGTGAACACTTTAATTAACCCTAAGTTGGGAGTTTTGAGTCTCATGGGTTATGGTGTCGAGATTATCTCAACAAAGTCTCTTTCAGAAAAGGTGGATGAACACTTTGGTGACAACCGAAGGTATGTAAAGAAAAATCATACTTCATATTTATTATTTCATAAGGATTTATTGTATCGTCATCATACTGTCTTTACAATATTTTGATCATCATAAGAATCATTCTAACAATTAGGACAAGATGAAGGGTACCAAATGAAAAAAAAATCTTTTCCAAGAAGCCCCTATCCATCTTCTGAGCATTCCAAATATTGAGTTATTGTCATATGAGATGGATTTTTAGGACAACTATGGGAAGGTACTTGACAAGATTAATGGCGTGGAGGCAAATCTATCCTAGGCTCCTACTTCCACCAAAGGAGATGAGCCTTCTAATGATAGCCCAAGGAATGATGGTCATGCCCCATATTTAGTGCTTCATACTATGACAGTTCCAGATTGTTGTCAAAAGGGTCAGCACCCTTATAATTTTAGTTCAAGTTACAGTGGGGACATTAGAGACCCATTCCAATTTTGCCATCATTCGGAGAATGGTAAAAGGATGAAGGTAGAACCTTGGGTTCTAAATTGTCCTAAAAAGCCACAATGGGATGTACAAGGAATCAAAGCTAGAAACAATGGAACAATTCAAAATTCAACTGATAAGCATGCATTTAGGGAGATAATTATGAATCCCAAGGTGGGAGGTGTTGAAAATATCCCAACCAATCTTCATCCAGCAAAGGAAGGTGAACAAGTTGAGGACAACCAAAAGTATGAAAGTGTTGTGGATTTGTTACTTCCTACTATGTCATTTCAGATGTGTTGTCATCATGGGCAACATGTTGAATGAAATGATCATATGTCAAGGTTGATGCTTCATAGTATATCATGGCAAATTTATAGTTATCATGGACAACATAGTGAAAATGGTGCTAGAGTGAAGAACACTTTGATTGGCAAAGGGCACATAGATCCTTTCATATAAGTTCCAAATTGCTTGTACATGAAAGTTTGGGATTCAGGGGATCTTTGGAGATATAAGAAGGGTAATGTCTTTAAGGAGTTCAATATTACTATTGTTAATGAATTCTTTATCTCATGCATTTGGCTTGAAAAGAAGTTCATGAGGAACCCTAGGAAGTATGTCAGGGATTCTAACAAAGTGGTGAAGAATCAATGCTCATGATCCATAAAATCACTTCTTAGAGCCAAGTTTAACACTTAAAGACAAGGCTATGAAGAAAGTCACCATTACCGAAGCAATGAGATGCTCGATGTGAAAAGGGGAAGCTAATGATGTCCAACATGCCATGAAGTTGAACATTGGTTGCCATCTCTCAAGGCCTAATTGGAGATCAAGCTATAAGCAAATATTTATTGAATTTTCAGTTAAAAAAGGGTTATGTCTAATCCCTAGATCACTCACGTGACTGAGTTTGGTGAAGAATATCATGTATGGCAATAGTTGTAACAATCTTTTATATATTGCCAGCAAGAGTTCCAATGTCTTTTACACTTGTATGACAGCGATAAAATATTTTCAGTGGCATGGTGTGAAGGAGAACTCAAGGAGGATGTGTTTTTACAAAAAGACTTCACTATTCCAAGTTGTAGAGTTGTTGTCATCCACATTTCCAGCCAACTCAATATTTTGTATGCAGCGGTACACGTAGTCATAGTCATACACTTGAATAATCTTCAATTTGTCAATGTTGTGGAAGCATTTTTAGTCACTATATGGTTGATTCCAACACCTATATTATTGTCATTTCTGGATTTTGTGATGAATTTAAAGTATGATAGTTGTCCTATTCTTTTTGTTGTTGTTTGCAACAGAAACAACCCCTTAACAATTTTTATGAGTCACAAAAGTGTTTTCAGTCACAAGTTGGAAGGATGTTTCGATCCATCAATGAGGGATTGTTTATAGTTGTTATGGAAGAGTTTTCAACCACCACAATGTTTATTGTGAGTGAAAAAATGCAACGATACATCTACAATCATGCTTGGGGCAACCAGAATGGACCTTTGAAAGTCTATCACATGAATAAAAATTATGAAGAAGATGCAAGCATTGGAAAGTTGAACAACATGCCTATGAGGCATGATGAAGCTATTTAAGGAGTGGTAGTTCTTGATTTCATTGACAATTTGTTTCTATGTGCAGGTTTAAAAATTAGGACAGTTGTGCCACAAATTCCCAACTTCCACGCTGTTGTCATAAACATTTACAATGGCTACGATATTGTTATTTCATTGATACACTTACTTCCAATAGCTCTATCAACGCCTACATGGTTCATACCCTTGATTGGGGCAAAATAAGATCAAATATGTTGCTATTATGACAATTTTAAAGTGTTGGAACAACAGTTATCAGTTAGGTACATCTATAAATTGGCACAAGCTAGTGATTCTTTTCGAAAGGAAGAAGTTTGGGAAAATGTACAATTGAAACAAAGCATCATGGTGCCTCTGGCATCCTGACAACACCTTGCACATGAAAGAACAACCCCTATGAGTGTTGATAAAAAGACTCTTATGAGTCAAAGAGTGCATAGCTCACACATGTCCAAGGAGAGTACGATGATCATGCCATGTGACAAGCATGAGTGGAAACAACTGAGTTTGTTTTCAACTCAAACAAAGGATGAAGAGTATGTTGTTGCAACAAAGGTGGAAGAGGTTGTTGAAGTTTTTACACACTCTAAAGAGTTCCCTAGATTGATTTGGAATCCTAGTATTTACAAAATGGTATAAGGGGTGAAGAATAAAGTTTGCATTTACTTGAGGGCAAGCAAATTTGAGAATGCCGAACTATAATATCTCCATTTTGAAATTATAATGATATTATTATTAAAATAAAAAGCATTTCTAAATATTTAAACGTAAAAATAATATCTAAGTTGACAAAAAATAACTTATATCAATAGCTTTTTTTATTTTGATTTAAAAGGGGACATTTTTGTCAAAAGCAAGTTAACCCTTAAGTGAAAATTTTAAGGAATTACCCTTTTAATATTTAAATTTCTTTTTCATTTGAAACACCCTTTGTTTTGGAATGAATTTAGAAGGAAAGGATATAAAAAAAGAGGTTCAAATTCATTTTGGGGCTATAATTTTTACTAATTGAAATCTTGAGTTTGAGTGCAATTTGTTTGACTTGTTTTCGTTGAAGATGAAAACCTTCATTAGAAATCTCAAGTTAAGGACAAAAACCCTGAACCTTTAACTAGGCAGCTTCATTTTAGGGGTTGTAAAGGGTAGAATTGATCAATTTGAGGAGCTTAGACACCATTCTCAGATGAGACGAAGCAAGGAAGGACATCTTAAAGGAGAACATAGCAATTACTAGGGCAATGACATTATTTTGGAGCCCAAAAAGGGCAATGAATTGCTTGAAAAGGTCAACAAACTAGTTGTGAGCGCAATGACTCCCACTCAGGGTTGGAAAGTGACTCCTTCAAGGCTAAGTCGAACCTAAATTTCAGTTTGAAAGCATAGAAACATTGTTGGCATTTTTATTGAATTTTCCCAACCTTTTGTTAGTTCGAAAAAATCAAATTTGAAGGTTATTTTATGGGCTGTAATATTTCTGAATTTGTAGTGAATATTTGATAATAAAATATTGCAACTTGTGTCCTAAATTGTATTTCTTGAATTCTCAAATTTTATGGTTAGGGTTTAGAATAAAAAATCAAAAATTACAATTATTGTGTTAAAGTTTGTTGTGAATTATATTATTGTGTTAGGGTTTGATGTGAATTTCATTTTTGTTTAAATTTGTCCTAAAAGGGACATTAAAACTGAAATACTTGAAGATGAAAGATTAAATAATAGAACAAGAAGTTTTCAACTGAATTGTTTGAAGAAGAAAAATTAAATAGAACAAGTTTTCAAATCAAGATCTATAGTATAGAAGAATTAGCGTCAAGAAGGGGTTTAAAATTTTACATGATTAGTAGGACAGCGTTAATCTCAAGGAATTATGTTAGCATGAAATAATTTTCGTACAACGTTTGATCCTATAGACTACACAGTCTCGTGAATGTTATTAAAATCTTTTATTCATTCATTCAATGGGTAATATATCCAAATCTCGAAAGGAGGTTGAAAATATCTTGAGGGTTTCTTCCCGAGTCCCTTAGGCTGCTTGGCCTCGTGAACGTCATTAAAATCTTTCATTCATTCATCAAAAATTATTATGGAAAGAATTTGAGGCCCTCGAGACAACAAAGTGGGGATGTCACTCAGAAAGTTGTAAAATAAACATCAATAAAAAATGAACAAATAGCAGTCAGAAATGAACGTCCTCAAACACATTGCCCGGATGCGCTAAGCCATATAATATGGCTAATATGATCCCGCCCCAATCCATTATCTGGCTAATCAAAACCAACATTTGAGACATTCCTCTAATTCTTTATGGGAAGAAAGATGGGGAATTGAACTCTACAAGCATGCAGCACTGCCAAATAGCTCACAACTGGATTATTCCTTTGCGTTACAAAATGGAATGGGTATCCATAAAACCCAAAGTAAATTGGGTTCCACCTTTGGAAAAATGGTACAAACGCAACTTTGATGGAGCTGCAAAAAAATAACTCCAGACACACTGGAATAGGAGGCATCATAAGAAACGATGGGAAAATTTTTGAGTTTTGCTTATATCAATGAAATCAGAAAACAACCAACGATATGGAAGAATTTCCGGTTTGTTTCTATGGGATTCAGCAGGCTAACGATACAGGGACTTCAAATTGAAGAAGACTTCAAAATAATAATAAATTTGATCTATCGACTTTACACCAGACACTTCATCTTAAGAGTCAAACAACTCCAAAAAAATGGCAAATGCAAAATATCATTAAGCCTACTGCCAATCAAGATCCAAAAAATAGTGGTCTTAGAGCAGGGTACCACGGACAGTTTCAAGAATGATCCTTAAACCCGCTCAAGCAAATATGCCTCCTCTCCGCAAGATTCGGAGAAGAACTCCCAAAACAAAGATTACAAATAGCAGACAAGAAAAAACCAACACAAAATATATATATATATATATATATATATATATATATAATAAAGGGGACAAATCATAAATACAGAAGATATTTGTTTTATAATACCACTGTTCTGGGACCTCACACTGAGAAGCACAATAAAAGGAGGAAAAAAAAAGAAAGCAAGCTTCATAAGGTCTCCAAGAAAGAACTGAAAAGATGTCATCCTTGACAACCAATTACTTTGGTGCTACAAAGTAACTCCTCTTTGACAGATTTTGGTAGTAGAAAAGATTACACTTTGTTTCTCAATTCTTAGATTAGAATGCATTGAAGAGCTAGTGTGAGCTTGTTGTAGCTACAAGATAAAGAAAAGCTCTACTTGCTGTGTTTCCTAATCCCGTTTTCTGCTCAATGAACTTCCAGTATTTCTTACAAAAAATGAGCTCATCCGAATTCCATTTCGTACATTTTTCTTGAATCACAGATCACATTATACTGCAAAAATAAATACATAACCGATATCAACTATCATGCTTCCTTTCTGAAAATATCCTCATAACCTGTATACATAGTAAGAACAACTAATTAGGCACATCTATAGATGGGACAGCCAACAAGCTTGTAAAAATATATGGAAAACAATTCTTAATACACTATCTTAAAAAGGAACATACCAGAACCACGAATACTGGTTATGTCTTCGCCTATTGTTTCAAAGACCTCAGTGCCTACTTGTTCAATGCCCGAGGAAGTAATCACAAATGGAAATGCTAAAGTAGGAGACACAGGAGATTTGGCAATCTTCATAAACCTCTGACCTGAATCCAAGCACCAAAACAAGAAAATGGAAATTAAATTGTAAGCATAACTTACACGAAGATGCCTGGTAATATATCAAAACCTAAGGCTCGCAGCATACCCCAATAGCTGAAAGATGCCTGTCAAATCTACCTTTCAGATATGCATGCTTAAAAATGAAGAATGAAAAGAATTTTTACAAAGCACAAGGATTTTGAAAGATTCAATCAGGAATATACTGGACTTCCAATCCATAATTAATATTTTCAACAAAAACTTACGGAACAAATGCACAAAGCACAAAATTATTGCTGAATGAAATCTTGAAGGGATGCATAAAACAAGATATTTCTCAACGATATTTATGAATATCCAACCTGCATAAGATTCAAAAATGAGGCGGATGTTCACAGCATGAGCCCAGCTTGTTCCTAACGCTGCCGTTAGGTGTGCCTCAAAGCTTTCAGAGTCTATGGTATGATCACTCTTCATCCTAGCTGCTATTTCAACCAAATGATAAAAGCTATGTAAAAATGAAGATCACATAAGTTAAACATTAAAACAAATAGTATACGCTCATACCTTCAAATGGGTAAATTAAACTCCTATCATCTTGCATGCTTTGCAATCTTACTTGGTTAGTTACCACAACAGGTATCCTTGTTGACTCTGCAAGAGCTCTGGGAAACTCATGGAAAAATCACAAGACAAATATTCAAAAGGTTGGAAGGATATTAAAGTTGCCGCATTGAATTTTACAACTCCACAGAAGTCCAGATGGATGGCACTGACATGAAAATTCAAAGCCATAATACATAATTGAAAAAAAAAATCAAGAATAACAATGATTAAAGTAATTAAATTCCTTGTTTTACTTGAGAAGTTTATTTCTCAAATATCCTCTTAGCATGTGCCACTTACTTTAAAAAGGATGCTTGGCGACCTATTGCATCATGTTTTGGAGTTGTCTGTTCCTGTCCCTGTTCACTGTCGTTTTTTGGCTTTAGTACATTGCAAAAACGTTTCATCTCAAAGTTTCAAAAAATACTAGAAAACAAAATTACACTCTGTTATCTCTACACAATTAAGGGGTATGTTTTGTTCCAAATGTGCCCATATGTCTTAGGACCCCAACATATTTACAATATTCAAGTTGTGAGCAGAAAAATACATATCCAATACTCTTTTGAAAAAAACTACGAGGCCCCAAAACAGACTGCAGTGTAGCAGAGGTCAACTAATTTAAGTTAAAAATTTCACCAGTTTTCTTTTGAAAATTTTAGCATCCAAAAATCTGTACATGCCCTATTAAGATGTCCATTCTGACAAAATATCCTCTCTTTTTTACACCAAATCACGATGATGATATTGGACTAGTTTTTCTAATGAACCAGAGTGGTTGACTACTACAAATAAGAAAGAACCACTACTCACAAAGACTGACAAATAGCATTGACAAGATTAACAATAAATTAAGAATTCTAAACAAATATATCATTTCATACAGATTGATTTATTTCTTCTGCTATGAATCCAAAATCAGTTACCTGGAATCTCTAGAACTGAGCGGATCAGAAACGCGGATGGCTACTATAATAAAATGGTGAAAAAATGGCGTATATTTTCATTGGAGACTGCAGCAAATGGTAGGAAATACATCAAAAACTTTGTTTGGTCTAAATGGCAAACGCTCCTCAGAAATGGAATTCCTTCTTGTAAAAAGTTTAATTTTTTTTATTCAAACTATGAGAACACATTGGTTTATTCCTTCAAGATTGATTAACTCCAAAAAGCAATACAATTGTGTGTGTGTGTGTGTGTGTGTGTGTGTGTGAGAGAGAGAGAGAGAGAGAGAGTGTACACAAGATAGCAAATCGTCACTATAGCTCTTGTTGGCCATTTTTGGCCCACATATCAAAATTTGCCTAAGTATGAAAAAGGGAGCTTTCAGGCAAGAAAATGGCAAGTCTTTGGGTTTTCCCGCAGTGAGAACTTCGGGTTTCTGAGGGCACAGTGCAAATCGGGTTTCCATCTGAGCTTGACTTCTAAATGCTTTATACGTAGAAGTTATTCGGGTTGACAAACCCGAATTACTCATGGACAGTGTATTTTGGGTTCTCCAAGGAGCACTACTCAATTACTTCATAAGTTGTGAGCAATCAGAAGCCCGAAATAAGTAAAGGGGCTTGACAAACCCGATTTGGTCTCAAAAAATAGTGCTTCTCGGGTTCTTCAAGGAACAAGTCTTCTTCAAAAAATCCGAAGAGCATTTTCAAAATGCCGAAGGGCCTTTTTTAGGCAAAAGGGATCTTTTCAACATTTACGAAAGACCAGTCAACTTTTCCAAAGGTCACTTTCATAAATCCGAGGGCTTTTCCCTCTCCAAGCGGACAGTTGCAAGTTTCCCGAAGGGTATGTTACCCTTTGGAAGGATCATTTCAAAATTCCCGAAAGGTATCTTTCCCTTTGGAAGGATCATTTGCGGAAGCCCGAAAGGTATCTCACCCTTCGGGAAAGTTCAATTTGAAAAGTCCGAAAGGTAATTTCCAAAGGAAAAAAGTCCGAAGGAATTCCTTCGGACAAATTGTCCCAAGGAATTCCTTCGAGAGATTTGCTCGAGACAAATAGGAGTCCGCAGAATAAAGAAGATTTCCACTTGGAAAAGTCCAAAGTTTTCAACTAAGAGAAGTCCGAAGACTTCAACTAGGAGAAGTCCAAAGACGTAGACATGATAAAGTCCGTAGTCAAGTAGCTTGGGAAACCCGAGTTACTCTACAAAGAGTAAATCAAGTTTCTCCAAGTGCTTTACTTGGGAAGCTTCATAAGTAAAGAAGATGCAAAAGGCCGAGTTACTCCATATGGAGTAAATCAGGAATTTTCAAGAGCTTAAGCCATCCAGCAACACGAGAAGTCATGGAAGCAATGGATGACAAAGCTACTGTGTGACACAAGCTGGAACAGAATGGCCAATCAGCAAAGGACAAGTGGCAAGCTGCAGAGTGGACGAATGGCATAGACGTGTCCAAGAAGGCAGAAGTAGTTTTCCAAAGGGAGGCTATATATTCTATAGATCGACTATAGGAAAACCAATGTCTTGGATTGGTTTTCCTCAATTTTGGTCTCCACGAACAGATGAGAAATTAATGCAGTGGCATGGTCATCACACTCAACCATTGAAGAAATAAAGTCATACAGACAGCCGTCCAAGAATAGGTTAATCATGACATTGCAAGCATGGAGGCGTGGTCCTCACAAAGAGAAAATTGAATGCGGGAGTGGCTCGAGAAGCTTGGGGCGATCTAGAACGGCGCGTTTCATGACAAAGGAAGACGTTTGCAATGACCAACGATTTCTTCTCTCCTCCCACGCGGTCTCTTTCTCTCTTCCTTCTCTATATATATCTAGCGATTTTCCATTTGAAAGGGTTCCCAGATTTTAGAGTTTTTGTCATCTTGCTAGGAGACGGATACTCATTGAGGCGTTTGCAAAAAACGTGCTCCCTTGGTTAGGCTCGACCCTGCAAAGATATTGTAAGAACTACCTCTTGAATGTAATGAGACTCGATTTCTTTGCCTGTTGCCTGTCTTCAATTAGTGTTTTAGTATGCTTGTTGCTTGGTGGATTCATGAATGCGCGTATTCCTAATCCATTAGCCTGTTGCTTGCCTCTTTGAAGTCTTTTCAAGTTTTGCAGGTCCGGACTAGTGTTCTCCCTAAACCTCTTCCAGCATGTGTTAGCTTGATCCTAAAATCGTGTAAGCCCAAGTCGCCTCATGACTGGTCTAGTGTGGGTTCGAGCGTAGATGAGTGTCCATTTAAATTTGGTGCATCCCCTGTTAGCTTTCTTAGGAGCCATGTTGCCTCTTCCTAACCCTTTTCCCATGAAGTTTCATTTCAGCAGTAGTTTAGGTGATCCACCAGAGAGGAACTAGCCTCTTTAAAAATCCTAAAGGTTCAACCTCACTATAGGAAGCCCACATCCTGAGGTTGTTCCCACGCTTATAGCCAAAAGTGGGAGAGCCTAAAGAACTCTCCCACAAGGGTACAATTCCATGCTATAACAGCTCTTTATCACAAGAGATCAAGATGATCTAAATGACACACAACTTTCATCTATTTACACATGAAGTTACACAATCTTGGATTGTTATAACACAATGTGACCTAAGCCAAACCGCAACAATATGCACTATTGGTTTAGCTACTCTGGCTATCCCACACAGCGCCGCACTACACCCCATAGCGCTAGCACCAACATCCCAATACTAGGACTCATCCCCTTTCGGTGATCTAGACAAATGGAACAGCCCAAGTTGGCATGCAATACAAAAGACTTCTCCACAAGCTGGGCTAAGCACCAAAACCTTTGCACCACATGGGGCCAGTCCATACCATGCTCCCATGGCTTGCACTGCATCAACATTCCGATCAGTGCAGAGAACATTTGGTCGAAAGGCGTATCATCAGCCATTATAGAAGTTGAAATGTTTTTTAGCTGCCTTTCTTGTATTTGTATAGGTATATAATCATTCAGCCCCAAGGTTGACATATTCATGCACTCTGCATCCCAGTTAAGCAAATCAGCTAGGAAGTATCTCTCCCACAAGGGTACAATTCCATGCTATAACAGCTCTTTATCACAAGAGATCAAGATGATCTAAATGACACACAACTTTCATCTATTTACACATGAAGTTACACAATCTTGGATTGTTATAACACAATGTGACCTAAGCCAAACCGCAACAATATGCACTATTGGTTTAGCTACTCTGGCTATCCCACACAGCGCCGCACTACACCCCATAGCGCTAGCACCAACATCCCAATACTAGGACTCATCCCCTTTCGGTGATCTAGACAAATGGAACAGCCCAAGTTGGCATGCAATACAAAAGACTTCTCCACAAGCTGGGCTAAGCACCAAAACCTTTGCACCACATGGGGCCAGTCCATACCATGCTCCCATGGCTTGCACTGCATCAACATTCCGATCAGTGCAGAGAACATTTGGTCGAAAGGCGTATCATCAGCCATTATAGAAGTTGAAATGTTTTTTAGCTGCCTTTCTTGTATTTGTATAGGTATATAATCATTCAGCCCCAAGGTTGACATATTCATGCACTCTGCATCCCAGTTAAGCAAATCAGCTAGGAAGTATCTCTCCCACAAGGGTACAATTCCATGCTATAACAGCTCTTTATCACAAGAGATCAAGATGATCTAAATGACACACAACTTTCATCTATTTACACATGAAGTTACACAATCTTGGATTGTTATAACACAATGTGACCTAAGCCAAACCGCAACAATATGCACTATTGGTTTAGCTACTCTGGCTATCCCACACAGCGCCGCACTACACCCCATAGCGCTAGCACCAACATCCCAATACTAGGACTCATCCCCTTTCGGTGATCTAGACAAATGGAACAGCCCAAGTTGGCATGCAATACAAAAGACTTCTCCACAAGCTGGGCTAAGCACCAAAACCTTTGCACCACATGGGGCCAGTCCATACCATGCTCCCATGGCTTGCACTGCATCAACATTCCGATCAGTGCAGAGAACATTTGGTCGAAAGGCATATCATCAGCCATTATAGAAGTTGAAATGTTTTTTAGCTGCCTTTCTTGTATTTGTATAGGTATATAATCATTCAGCCCCAAGGTTGACATATTCATGCACTTTGCATCCCAGTTAAGCAAATCAGCTAGGAAGTATCTCCACTGGTTTTCTAAATCACAAGAATTCTCATTCACAAACTTGTAGACCTTTGTACATGTACTATACCTATCCATTTCCTTTGAATAGAAAAGCATTGTCCTATTCTTTGTCTCTTGAATGTGCAATAGTTTCACATGGTTTTATGTTGAATTTTCAATTCATAACTCAAAAGTTTACTAGCTAGATTATTGGGTTGTCCTTTGTGCCACCATCTTGGGCCCCGTGATGTAGATCATTGATATCATAGCACATCTAGTGTTATGATCTTGCTTGCAGAAATCAAATCAAACTGTAAGAACCCTAGTTCTCACCCAAGCTAGAATTCTTTGCAACTAGTAATCTGATTTTTGTGTTTTGTAGTTTTCATAATATTTACCAAGAAATGCATAAAATTGCGAAGCAAATACAAAGAAAGCAATGCTGGAAACTAAAATATCAAATGATCAACTTTATTATTTATTGCTTGAAATTTACAATAAGATTGATCATACCCAAATATCAACTTCTGAGCTGCAAATGATTATTCCCTGAAACCCTTGAAAAAGACTTCTCAAATCTGCACAAACTTGATCTTTGGATGAAGCCAACAATTAAGCATCTTCAGCTGATAGTTTCACAACCTCAACATGCTGATACAATGAAGAAGCTATGCTCTCCAATGCCGATACGCCCTAGAAATGCAGAAACCCTTGGGCTCCATTTATTAAACGTCAAAGAGAAAACATAAGACAAATATCAAATCCTGGATGAATTACAATGGCCTTGGTTGATCCCTTTTATAATTTGTCAATAAGAAAAAGTTGACCCTCTAGAAGCTTCTTTTCACTCATTTAAAATAATATCAATGTGCATTTAGACTTTATAAATAACTCCTTCAAGTGGGCGTCCTTTTAATTAATCATTTAATCCCCTTTAGACATAAAATTATAATATAACTTTATAATATTCTTTTTTATGATTAATTATTATTAAAGTCATCTTTAATAATAATTAAAAATATATTTGCATATTACTCCTTATTTCCCCTGGCCAACTGAAAACTGGGATCAACGCTGAACTCACCACATGTCCAGGGACCTTACTATAAATAGAAACACTGGACTCTCATGCCCTACTGACTTACTATGAAACTGAGTCCTGTATCACCAAACGAAGGCCAATCCTGAACCACCCAAAGCTCTGGAGAAGAACCCATTCTAATATCTTCCAAACAAGACCCTTTGAACAACTCCATTAGCCTATGAAGGTCGGGAATAGGCTAATCCCTTAGAAACTGATGCTCTCGAAAATGGGGACATTACACAAACAGAGAAAAAAAACATGTGAAAGAACATATTACTCAATGAACTCAAAAAATAGGTGCAAACCTTGCTTATATTCAAATATCACAGGGCTCTTTGAGGGGGCAACCTCCTTGAAAGTGAAGCTCAAATACAAAAATGTATCCCCTCTATTCTCTTCTATACAACATCAATACATAGGCATTACAACCCTAACCCTAATACTCAAGGGTTGGACTCACAACCAAATAGATGTTTGAGCTTCATAACAAACCCTAAACCTAATGCTCAAGGGTCAACCCCACATACAAAATAGGCACCCAAGCTAATTAACTAAACTATGATTATTATATTGCGCAAATAGAATAATAGATGGTTAGGATGTAGGGATTTTAACATGCCTCCCCACTTCAGAAAGCTTTGCACTCAGAGCTTGAGCTATGGAAATTGTTGTTGAATCTGTTGGAGAGGTTCCCAAGTTACATCTTTAGGATGCAAGCCCCGCCATTGGACTAGAACATCAACGATGGTATGATTGCAGAGTGAGCATGTACATTTGTCTAGAATAGCCTCAAATTCAAGGATGATAGAGCTTTCTTCATCGAATTCTAGAAGGGATGATTGAACATGAACACATTGTCCAAGGATATGCTTCAAACATGACACATGGAAGACAAGATGAATCTTGGAAGATAGAGGAAGGTCCAATCTGTATGTGACTGTTCCAATTTGTTGTAGCACTTGGTATGGTCCATAGAATTTGGGTGCTAACTTCTAACTGTCTTTGAGCTTCAAGGAAATTTGCTTATACAATTGTAGGTTTAGAATAAACATGTCCCCCATAGCGAATGTGCACTCTGAACAGTGTTGATCTGCCTATTGCTTCATATGGTTCTGAGCCTATGCCAAGTTATCCTTCAGAATCCAAAGTCGAGTTTCCCAGTGGCTTGGAGTTGAGTCAACAACCTGCACTTTAGAGCTGCCTAGAAGGTAGGATGTGAGAGATGGCGGTGGTTGGCCATACACGGCTTCATAGGGTGTCGTATTGGTCAAAGAGTGGTAAGAAGTGGTGTAGCACCATTCAACAAGAGGTAGCCACTTAGCCCCATGAATCTACTACTCCAAAGCAAAACAATGTAAGTAGGTCTCCAAACATTTGTTGAAGATTTTTGTCTAACTATCAATGTGCGAGTGATATGTTGAGCTCATTTTGAGTTGTGTCCCCTACAGCTTAAACAAATGTTTCTAAAGTTGCTAGTGAAGGTGGGCTCACGGTCAAAGACAATGGAAGAGAGCATTCTTGGAGGCAGAAAATTTGGTCAATGTAAACTTCTGCCATGGTGGATGCTTTATAAGGGTGGGTCAATGAAGAGAAGTGGGCACATATTTGGAGAGATGATCAACCACAAGAAGGATCATTGATTTACTCACTGACTTGGGCAGCCCCTCAATCATATCCATGGAGATATCAACCCATACTGCAGTCAGAATTGGTAATGGTTGCAAAGGACTTGGAATCTGGACAATCTCTCCCTTGTGATGATGACATGTATCACATTCCACAACAAACTTCTTGATATCGTGTTTCATGCCATCCTAAAAGAAGGTTCTTTTGACTCTTGCATATATAATAAAGAAGCTGGAATGCCCCGCAAAGGATGAAGCAAGTAATCCTTGCAACAATTTGTTCCAAAGAGTCGAATGGCGAAAAGGACCAGCCGCCCTTAATAATGCAAGAAATGGACATCTCAAGAGTATCCAAGCTTAGTTGTAGGATCAATGGTGAGTTGATGGATGAACTAATGAGCCTATGCATCTTGTTGCCACTCTTGCCGAACCTCCTGCAACCGATCTGGAGTTGGTAAGGATAAATCACATAAGGTCCCAAACTCTTCAAATTAAGGTGATAAAGCATCTGCCACAACATTCTCCTTGCCCTATTTGTAGAGAATTTCATAATCATATCCCAAGAGTTTAGTAACCCATTTTTGTTGCTTCGGCAATAGGACTCACTATTCCAAGAAATATTTAAGGCTATGATGATTTGTCTTGATGCAGAAACGTCGCCCCAACAGATATGGTCCCTAGTGAGTTACAAATGGAGAATGGCTAATATTTCCTTCTCATAGGTGGATTTGACCAAATTCTTACCCGCCAAGGCCTTGCTAATAAATGCCAAGGGTCTTTCCTTTTGCATCAATACTATGCTAATTCCTATCCATGAAGCATCACTTTCAATGATGAGAGGTTTAGAGAAATCTAGCATGGCAAATACATGTGTGGTGCATATGGCCTGTTTGAGAAGGTCAAAGGCAATCGCTACTCATTCAGACCAAATGAATGCATTTTTTTGTAACATGGCAGTCAACAAAGCTGCAATTTTATCATAGTTTGACGAATTTGCAATAATCGCTGAGAGACCTAAAAATCCCTAAAGACTTTTAAGGGTTTTAGGTTTTGGCCAATTTTGTATGTCCTCAATTTTCTTGGGATCCACTTTAACCCCATCGATTGAGACAATATGACCGAGGTATTCCACCTCTATAGTACCCAAATAACACTTGGAGCGCTTTGCATTTAACTAATTGTCAGATAGTTGTAAGGCGTGGTCCAAGTGAAATAGATGGTCTTCCCATGTCTTGTTGTAGACAAAAATGTCATAAAAAAAAAACCACTATGAAGTTACCAAGCAAGGACCAAAATATTTGTTTCATCAGACTTTGGAATGTTGATGGAGCATTTGTGAGGCCAAATGGCATCACCAAGAACTCAAAGTGACCATTGTGAGTTTGAAACATTGTCTTAGGGATATGTTCTTCTTATAAGCAAATCTAATCGTAGCTAGACTGGAAATCTAACTTGGAGAAGCAGGCCACATGTAATTCATCTAAAATTTTATCAATCACAGGAATGGGGAATTTGTCCTTGATTGTCAATTTGTTTAACTTGCAAAAATCCACGCACAACTACCATGACCCGTATTTCTTTCAAATGAGGAGCACTAGAGAGGAAAATGGGTTAACACTTGGTCCAATGACCCCTATGTCAAGCAATTCTTGGACCATCTTCTCCATTTTTGTTTTTTGCATGTAGGGGTAATGCTATGGCTGAATGTTTGGCGATGACTACTCTGTATGAGTTGTATTGCATGATCATGTGAGTGTTGAGGTGGTAATCCTCGAGGCTCTACAAACACCTACAAGTGCTAATGTAGAATCAGTTGCAAGTATGAAGTCTCATTGATTCCCAATTTTTGTTATGTGAACCACCCAAAGTTAAGCCACCACCCTTGGGGAACCCTTTTTAACCAACTTAGCCATACAACGAGAACTAGTAACTTGAATGGGTCCTATCAAACAAAGCTATTAGGAGTTTTTAAATCTATGGGAGTATGATGGATAGAAAAAAAGGCTATGCTTTATATAGCTAGCTTGCAGAGTCATCAATTGCAAATTTTTGGAACTCTAGTCAAGGTGTATGTAATGTCCCCAATTTGGCCTTACGCTCTTCTTTTGGATTTAGCCTATTTTTGGGAACTCGTAGGTTAAGTAGAAGCTCAAATAAGGGTTTCCAAACTTCTTGGAGGACGTTTTCGTCTTTTTGCGGAGTTTGCACTTGGAAATGTTGAACTTGGATTGCGGATTCCTTCTGGGTTTTTTGAAAGCTTCGCGTTGATATGTTTTACTTGGCACACATAGCACTTTCAGGAATTTACTATTTTTAATAAGTTCGGGATTGGCACCGAAATGAGATTTTGAGAGTAGGGTTGGATTCGTCTTGTCAAGACCTTTCCAACGAGCTATAGATCATTGGTTTTCGACATCATCTTGGCCTCCGTTTTAAAGTCCGTAAATTAAACATTATTATTTAATTTTAGACCTTGGTGCCTAGGCTCAACGACTTAATGTTGAGGTTGAAAAAAAAAGAATTAAAGAGGATTATATTATTTTCCCTCTCATGTTTTATCCCATATACAAGAGGATTTTAGAGACTCTCAGTTGGAAAAGTATAAAAGGAGGAGTGCTCTCATTTCATTATCTTTGGTTTACTACATTGTTATACTGTCGGATTGGCTCTGGGATCACTTCGAGGAATGAAGGCCTCCTAGCTCGGACATCGCTTCGTGTTTGCAAGATAACATCTAGTGGTGATTCAGTCTTTGTGAGTTGCATTTAGTTGTGCATTGTTCTCAGCTTATTGCATTGTTAGTTTTATTTGGCAAATTAGTGTTTTCAGCTTGTTGCATTCTTGATACAACAGATCCGTGTTTTATTTATAAATCAGAAAATACCAAAAACAGTGTTCTGGGTAATGGCTTATTGTCTTTGCTAGGCTTGGGCGCCACTATCCTCAAAGTTGTAGATTTTTTAGAGATGGCAGTAATTTTTAAAAGGAAATCGCCCCTTTCAGCTGGCTGTACATTTCAGATCTCATTAAAATTCGTGTAATTAATTATTGGTTGCAATTTGGGGTCTGTTTTGGGTGTTAGTTTGGGCGCCATCATAAGGAAAGTACTGTGCATCAGGAATCATGTCAATTGAACAAGTTGTTAGTGAGATATGAGCATCTGAGCAATTCCATAGGTTGCTGGTTATTTCTTTTAAGAGCAGATTTGTATCAGAAATCAGAAATTATTGTATTGCTCTTTGAATGAATTATTGTTTGGGCATGACTATCTAAGATATGGATAGTACTTTATGATGTAATGCTAATCTTTCAGCTTCTTAAGACATTGGCAGGCGAATCCTTCTTATTTTGTAAAGCTGACAGTAATACTGGCAGTCATTCTTTGCTTGTTCAGATCTGGTTGTAATTCTCAGTTTCAATTAAAGTCATTGTAATAGTTATAGCTCCGCCCTATGGTAGCTACTTTTCCTCTTTGGGTTAGCAAGCACATTTTGGGTGTTGAGTAGTTTCATCTTTCAGCATTTCTCTTTCAAGCATTGTTATTGTAATACTCCGCCATATGGTCGCCTCAACTCCATATTGGATTGGGTAGCACATACTTGGTGTTGAGTTTTTTTAAGTACTGTAAATTTTATTACTCCACCATATGGTCGCCTCAACTCCATCTCGGATTGGGTAGCACATACTTGGTGTTGAGTTCTCTTTCAGCGCTTGTAGTAGACGACCCTCTGACCATATGCTCGCCATCATCGGCGCCATTCTTGGTTAGAGTTCATTCCAGTTCTGTTTTTGCATTTAGATCCTCTGACCAATGCTCGCCATCATCGGCGCCCATACTGGTTAGAGTTGTTTCAGTACGTTTGGGTTTATCTTCTAACTTTAACGGGTACTTGATTGTAATGTTGTAATCTGATAATTGAAAATCAAAGAAAAAATTGGCTCGGATTATTTCAGTGTATGGGGCAGTCCCCAATAATTTTGTTGGTTGTGTTTACAGTGCAGTCCAATGTTAGAATTTTTCCCGCTGTGTTGGTTTATGGTATTGTATTTGGCATTCAATCCTATCAATTGGTTGTCGAAGTCATCAATTATATCTACCTTGTCCAATTTGGACAATTGGTTGAGTATAATGAACTACGTTGGATGTATCATCTTGATTTCATCATCCAACTTCTCCAAGGAAAATTCCTGAGAACGTTGACCCATCATTTTAGTTGCCCCAGGCTTATCGAAAGGTTTACCATGAAAATATACCAAAATGATCAATAAGATGAAAGGATCAATTTGGGATAGGTGCAAAATCAGTGGAAAACAAATTCCTAACTCTTTTACTTTGTTTCCTTCTATAGACTTTATTCTATCAAACCACCCTAATTTTTGACAGTTGGTGAGATAATAGCCGCTGAAGTTTTAGACCTTCCCACTGTACTAATCTTCCCTGAAACTAGAACTATGAAAATCTAATTGAGATTAATGTAGGGGATAACTTGGCTAGGGTGTGTCTAGTTTGCAGGTTCTCTAATATACTTATCCCATTCATAAATAGTGATTCACCCTGATATTTCAAAGCTCTAACTACAGAGAGTTTTCACCAACTTGTAGCTACACTATTGTCTTCTAAGTACAAAGATATTACTTCCCGAGGGTAACCGCTTACTGATGCACCACAAATTCAAACAATCGATGGTTTCCTATGGCTAAGTTTCTCCTAAACCCTAAGGTTTCTTTCAATATACCGAAGGACATGGAAGCTCAAATCCATAAACAGATGTTGTCTCAGGCCTAGGTATTGATGAGTCCTTTCCCACCTCACTTCACATGCTCAAATGTGCTTAGCCAATAACAACTCTCTGTAATATTTAAAAACCACGACACATGGTTTCTACCTTAGATCAATACGACAAAAACGAGAAAAAAATTGTAGATCCAAACTTTTAGTACCCCACTACTTTCATCAATTTCTATTCACCAAGATCCAGGGAGAGCGAGGTGAGTGCATACAGTGGGTAGTTGTAGTAAGCCATTAAATTCTTGATGTAGCTGCAAAAGCAGCCCTAGAAAGAGCTCTAATACCACTTGTTATGATCTTGCTTGTGGAAATCAAATCAAACAGAAATAACATGCAAAGAACAGATCACTCCATGAATTCATAACATAGCTGCAAACCTTGCTTCTATTCAAATATCGCAGGCCTCTTTGAGAGGGCACCCTCCTTGATAGAGTTCAAATACAAAATTATATTCACTCTATTCTCTTAAATACAACATCAATATATATGCATTACAACCCTAAACTTAATACTCAAGGGTCAACTTCACAACAAAAAAAGGTGTTTGAGCTTCATAACAAACCCTAAATGCAATGCTCAAGGGTTGGCCCCACATACAAAATGGGCACCCAATCTAATTATCCACACTATGCCTATTACAATGTGCAAAGGGAATAGCAGACAATTAGGTCTTAGAATAATAGATGGTTAGGACTTAGGGGTACTAACATCTAGCCTCTCCACACCAATCTCTATTACATCTTTACGCCAAAATAGGGGATTGGTATCTAAGCAAACTTTGCATCGTTTTGTTCATAGGGTCGATATTGATTTTCTTGTAAACCCTTGTGCACGACAAAAACAAGTAGCACAACCCAATTATATATCAGACTACCTAAACAAATGCCAACGCGAAAGTAAAATTGTTGATTCCCAAAAAAACCTTTTGATGACTCCCTAGACATCCAACAACACATCCGGGATGCTCTTGATGAGCAACACACTACACTCTTTGGCCAATTTCATGAACTCATGATGTAGTTCAGCCCCCCCCGACCACAATGCCTTCTTTCCCCTCACATGTCAACACAATTTCAGCATCAAGACCTTTCAAGGTCCAAGTAATCTAGACATTCCAGTATTTAAAGGTAAGATTTACGCCACAACATTAGATGACTAGATTCGCTAGTTGGAGGCCTACTTCTCTATCAACCACTTCACTAACATCAAGAAGATTACCTTAGTCACCTTGAAGATGTCCACATCGGTTTCATACTGATTGGAAGCTTATAGCAGCCAACGTTAGAAATATTTTAAACCTATAGATACTTGGAATAAGTTTCTTACCGTTGTACATGGAGAATACTATCCTCTAAGCACTATGAAAATGAGTACATGAAGTTTCAGTAGTTGTGCCAAAGGACCACTTCGGCCAAGACTATACGAACGAGTTCTATGACTACCTTGTGTACTTGCCAAAGAAGGGTACAAAGCAACACAAGGCGTTGAATTAGATCATGGATTTTCTCCATATATTCATGCCAAGATGGAATTATTGACGTTTGATACATTGGGGCTAGCATGATGCAAGGCTGCCAAGCTTAGGGCCAAAGCCAAGATGAAGGAAAAGTTTTCTTCTTCATCCAGCATTGCGCAAAAGTACAAGGCCATACCTAGTGTACCAAATCCTCAGCATCAAAGCAAACTCCTCCATGCCAAGGAAACCAACCAAAGCAGTCTCTAGCAAAGCAAAATGGCCTAGCACCATACACACCTAACAAAGGAAAGAGGAAGCAATGGGATAAATAATGCCAACACCACCATACTAACACCCAGTGCAATTCCAAATGCCACACTCAGTTGTTCCTAATCACGTAACCCACATCAAGTTCAACACAAGTGGGAGGTACTAATCCAAATACTAATTTTCTAGAGTGATAGCACCTCTTCCACCAACATCTCTGAGGAGCAAGAAATCCTCGTCCATACCAAGTGTTGGGTCAAGAGTCCACCCCTTCATGTCATCATCGACAGAACGAGCCAAAGAACATCATTGCGCAAGATGCAATCAAACGTCTAGGTCTTGCGACTGAAGCAAATGCCCATCCGTACTCCTTGGGATGGTTACAACAGGGAAATGATATTCAAGTTTGGGGCCAATGCACATTCATGAATGGAATCAAGCCCATGTGCAATACTATAAACTCTGACCTAGCACCATAAGACGTATGTGACATTCTACTCAGCAAGCCATATGTCTATGACCACAATGGTACCTATAGAGCTAAGTCACAACACTTATTCATCAAATTCAATGAATCCATCTACAACATCTCAGTGTCCCTTCTAAAGACCAAAGTGACTTTAGTATCTACCAAAGAATGCGACAAGCTCGTATCTCGTGCAAAAGTTTGTGTCGCTAATGATCTGCCCAAAAACACCAATGTCAGCATGCATTGCTAGCATACAAAGTTCCGCACACAACGCCACAACATCAACAACTCAAGAATCTAATGAACAATACAAAGATATCTTTGAAGAACCCAAAGATGTCCCAACACACTACATAGTAAAACATCAAATTGACTTGGTTCCAACATGCGCCACATGAAGTGGATGAACTACTTGCAACAATTCCATCTGGTGATCAAACACAATAAGGGAAAGGAAAACAAGGCCGTAAACAGCCTTATTTACCCTGCTATACAAGCGCTCATCACATTGTGTGACACCTACGACCACAACTTCTTTGATTGGAGATTCCTCTATTCAACTGATTCAGACTTTACACCAAACCAGGTTGTCAATTTCTATTTGTCTGACTAATTTCTTTACAAGCTCAAGCATCTTTGTGTTCTTGCTTGCGCTCTTCGCCAAAGACTCATATGGGAAGCATGCTAGAAGACAACAAGGCACATCAAGGTGAGCAAGTCCTTGTCTTCGTTGCAACACTTTTTTGGCCTCAAATGCACGAAGACATAGAGTTCCACATTAAATCATGCATTCCTTGTTGTACTACCAAACCAACAAATATGAACTTGAGCTCTATACACCGTTACTGGTTCCATCCAAGGCTTGAGAATCTATCAATGTGAATTTCATGTCTAAACTACCTATGAGAAAGTACCAGAATGATTCAATGTTTGTCATAGTAAATAGGTTTTTGAAGATGGCCATCATAGTTGCATGCAAGAAAGGCATCAACACATCAAAAACATGTCTCTTCATCAATCATGTTTGGGTTCACTTTGAACTACCCTCATCCATTGTGTCTGACCGAGATCTAAGGTTTGACAACCTTTTCTGGCATGCCTTGTTAGAGATGTTGGATACACAATTGCAACGGTCTACAACATTCCATACTCAAACATATGAGAAAATAGAAATATTCAATTGTATACTTGTCCATTTGTTGTTGTAATGTCCCCTATTCAAGATTAAAATAATTAATAATATTGTTTAAGTTGGGCTCAATCATTTATGCTTTTTTGGGTAACTTATTATTATTATTATTATTATTATTATTATTATTATTATTATTATTAAAATAAAAAGTATTCTTAAATACCTTAAAGTAAACTTAATAAGATGACTAAGTGGCCAAAGAGTAATGTCGGCAACTTATGTTTTATTATTAAAATAAAGTAAGTTTGGAGTTTGAGTGGAAAAGGTATAAAAGGAAATGGAGATTTCTAATTTTGGCATTTATGTCAATTTTATAAATCAAAATTATGAGTTTGAGTAGTTTGCTTAGCTTTCAACCTAAGAAAATGAAACTCTTCTTTGGTATTCTGAAGTTGAGGACGAAAACCTTCAACCTTTAGCAAGGTGACTTCATTTCAAGGGTCATTTTAGGCAGAATTGAGCAGTTTGTGGCATCTATCTACCATTCCAAGTGGAACGCAGCATTTGGACCGCTATTGAAAGGGTGGTGTAACAATTTTTGGGACAGTAAACCTTGTTTGGAGACCTAGCAAGGGCATGCACCTGATTTGGTGTCCTCTCCTAGGGCAGCGAACCCCTTGGGGGTTTCAAAGTGCAATTTTGAGGCAATTTGAATGCCTATTTTGATGTTTGATCACACATTCATACAACTGATATTTTTGTCGTACTTTCCAACTATATATTTAGTTCAAAAATTCAAATTTTGAAATATTTTGTATAGTTGTATTTCTTTTAATTTCTGCAAGGGTTTATGGCAATTAAATATTGAATTCTGATCTAAAATAAGTGTTCCCAGAATTCTGAAATTTTTTATGGTTAGGATTTGATACAAAAAATCAAAATTTGCATTTTATTTTAAGGGTTGCAATGATTTTCAGAATCGCTAAATTATGCCCTAAAAGGGACATTTTAGTGGTATCAGATCTTGTTTCTTGCTAGTTTGTGTTTTAGATATAGAAAATAAAATGGTGGTCAAAACTTTTGATGATGCTAGGTTTGAGAAGTTTGCCCAAGGGCAAGAAAGATTGGCTAATATGATGGCACAGCTGATCCATACCATGCAAAATCTGAATGAAGGGAGTTCTTCAAGGGCAAACAATAATACTCAGCCACCAAGGATCATGAGTGATTCTTCATTTAGGTCATTCCAACCTACTTTCCTTCCAAGAGAAGAAACCATTCCGGTGATGGAAAATCAGCCTTTCATAGTTGATGACATTGCTGCCACCTACGCTGAGTATAGAGCCCTTGCAGTTGAGATCCGGGAAGAACTGTCACTCACCAACTACATAGAATTAAAGAAAAATAGAGTTGGAATTGGACCAAGGTCTAAACCATGAGCTACACAAGCAGACTTGCAGCATGCTTTGAGAAAGAAAGAGGAAAAGAATCTCCAAATTTGAATTGTAGAGCATGAAGAAAAATCAGGGCTGTAAGGAGAGGGAACAGCCCATGGAGGCACCATCATACAAAAAGAAAGTGAAAAAAATGTTCTAGCCAGAGAGGAAGAGATTTTTGCCCTTGTGATGAGGAAATATATAGAAACAAAAGTGGATCCTAACGTTGAAAGGAAACCAACTACATTGCAAGCAAGTGTGGAGGATGTGATAAGGACCCAAGAAAAGTGTAATGTCCCCATTTTTAATTTAGACCCTCGTGGGACCCTTAGCCTATTCTTGTTTCCAATGGCTAAGGGTAGAGGAAAGAAAGGGAGCATTGTGGGCCACTTGTGAGGAGTTAATAATGAAAAGGTATTTTATATTTCTAATTTTGAGTTGTGTTATGAAAAAACACATTATGTTTCTATTTCACTTAAGTGGTGGGGTTTATAGGTCTTGGGCACTTAAGGCCTAAAGTGAAATTAAGAGGATCTTTTAATATTTGAAAAAGAAAAGTAACTGTTCCCTCCAATTTCGGATGTTACATTTGGAGGAGTGGCATATAAAGGCAAGTAAGGATTCATTGCAAGATTATGTTGATTATTGATTTTGGAAAATTGGATCAATTATGTCAAGCTTGGGTTCCACCTGTTGAGGATGAAAACCTTCAAGAAGTGTTATAGGTTGAGGATAAAAACCTTCAAGAAGTGTTATAGATTTGGGAACAAAACCCTTCATTCCTTCTACTTGTGCAACTCTACTCAAGGGTTGTAAGTGAGCTTCAAATTGTATGTGTTTCATGCAAACGGATGTACAAAGGTGTTTTGAAACACCACCTACTTCTAAAAATTTGAGTAATCCTAGGGTTTGTGGAGGAAAAATTTTGGAAACTAGGGTTTTCATAATTTTAAAGCAAGTTTTAGTGGCCTTCTCATAGAAGGAAAAGTTTGTTATTATTTTTATTTAATAGTCACTAATGTTGTGGTCAATTTGAGCTCTTATTTGCATTATAATTCCAAGTATTGCGTAAGTTATGAATTTTTTAAGTTTCGGCCTGTTTGTAGGAAAAATTAATTATTGTGGGCAGCGAATTGTTTGGAAAACGCTGATTGCAGGTTTCTATTTTGGGCGATTTGTGTTGAAGGGGTTTTGCAAGGTTTTTAAGGTCATTCAATGCCCTAGAACATTCAGTGATTATTTCCGCAATTTTGGAACTTGGGTGACTTGTGTGGCGAGCTTCGAGAGGTGCTTTGGTGAGAGAAAATCAAGGACTAGTTTCCAGATTTATTTATTTTAATTTTCTTGGGTGTGGTGAACCTATTGGGGAGTTTTTCAAGGCATTCAAGGGCTGTAAAGTACAGCTGTACTTTCAAAGAAAAATCAAAATATTTTTATGAGATATTTTCAACAATTTGCCATATTATTGGACTCCAAAAAGGTACTCAATCTTCTAAATAATTTTCAGCTTGTGGATTTATTTGGATGCTCTTTAAGTTGAATATCATAAATTATTTCAGCTAAAGTTTGGCTGGTTATAGATTTTAGAATTCAGTTTGGTATTTGGTTTGGTTAGGGTTTGTTGGAAAACCCTGTTTTTTGGTTGCCATCTCAATTTGGGGACATTACAAAAAGTGTGATGAATGGTAGAGCAGAACTAAGGAAGATAAGTTGATAGCCACTCAAGCAAACCAACACCTTCAAATAATTAAGGGGAAGAATTCTCCAATTAGGGTAGAACACGAAGAAAAATCAGTTTTGCAAGGATTTGGAAAAGAATTTTTGGTTAATGCCAAATTTTCGAGTCTTCAATATAGTAAAGGCATTAAAAAAAGAAAAGCTTTTGGATCAGCTCTATGACAGTGCAGAATATGGAAGCAATGTTGCCAATCGAGAAGGTTATGTAATGTCCCCTTCTTCCGCATAAGTTGTAAACAAAGACCCTTAGCCTATTTAATTCTCATAGACTATTTGGGAAGAGACAAAGGGAATATTTATAAGTTGTCATAAGTCATTTCTAATGATTGTTTATATTTAATTAATTATTAAGTTGAACAAGGGAAATTATAAAGTGACTTTATAAAGTGTCACTAGCCATGAAGTACAAAAGTAAAAATTAATTTAAAAAGGGAACACTTTATAAGTTGAGCGAAAAAATAAAAGAAATAAAAGAAAATAAAGTATTTTCTTTCAGGCGGGTTATAAAAGGAGGATTTGGAGGAAAAGTGATTCATTCTGGATATTTCTTTTTTTTTAAAACTCTATTGAGAGCTTGAGCATTTGTTCAGCTATAGCCCTGAGACAAGAACCCTAAGACAATATTGGTTTCGTGGACGAAAAGCCACTTAGACAAACCTTGGTGGATTCATTCATAGTTCACAGGTTTGTAGTTTGATTAAAGATTGAAGAGGTTTGTGCTGAAAGGATAATTATCTTTCCAGATTTATATTGTTTTTCCTAAGTGTTGAGGAGTTTGGGTCTCAAAACCTTAGGCGCAACTATATATGTGTGTTTCAGTGAGTTTGAAGGTTGGACGCTGCTATTTCTTGAAGTTTTTAGACTATTCTTATCTAGTCAACTCAGGGTATTGTTGTTTAGGGGAAGATTTGTGATTAGTTTGTTGTAACAAAAGATTTGGAGGTCCTAATCACTCATCTCAAGTGCTGATCGGATTTAGACCCAGACTAGCATCTTTGGCATTCATTATTGCAAGTATATTTGGCATCATTTTGGAGGTTAGAAAAATAAGTATTTACATATTTGTAATTCTGACTTTTGAACAACAAACTATATTGTTCATGTTAATTGTTTCCAATTCTATAGAAAGATTGCCAATTGTTTGACAAAATGCCTTGAGTAATCTATGAATGATGGTATTATTTTTTGACGAATATAATAATATATGATATAGAATTCTAGTTACAGCTATTCTAAGTGATTGCAATCATAATTTTTTTATAATAGATTGTATGCATAATGTTTGACGAAATATTGGCAAGCTAAAATAAAAAAAAATTTACGTGTGAACAAAATTTCTAGGTAGGGATATTACAGTGGTATCAAAGCCACAAATTCTGCCAGCCTCTTGGGTGTTGAACTAGTTCATGCAAACAGATCATTCTTATGCAGCCAGGGGAAGGAAATAACAGCTATTATTTAAGAAAAAAACAATTTAACCCTCCAGGAAATAAATCAGAAGAAAGAAAGCAAATTGCAGGGGAAGTACCCATTACAAGTTTATTTGAAGAAGAGGTTACAAGAGACATGGGAGATAGGAACGAAGGCAACACTTTGCAAATTCTCAATGATCTTGCCAGGTGGCAGCAGCAACTAGGTCAATTGATAACTCAAATGATGCAAAATACGAATACAAACAGGGCAGATCAGAACAACCCAGGAAATAATGGCAACAATGGAGAAACCAGTAACACAAACATTCCAGCTAACAACAACTCCAAGGCAGCTAGTGGATCAACATCTAGACCTTTGATGCCAACATTTTTGCAAAATGAAGTTGCTGTAAAAGGAAATCAGCAAAATGCAAAAGAAGGTTATGTGGATTGGTTAAATGAGTACCAATCATTAGGAGAGGAGTTCAATGCCACTATGTCATTGGATGAATTTTGCCGACTCAAATTGTGAAATAGGAGGGCATAATCAAGAGTTACAGCATAAGATGGGTAAGTTATCCATTCCTAGTTTTGATGGATACAACAAATGCACTGCACGTGCATGGGTGCAAAAGTTGGATACATACTTTCAACTTAATCCCATGATGGAAAATGAAGCCATTAAGTATGCCACATTACACTTGGAGGGTGATGCACATAAGTGGTGGTACCATGGGTTGGTAACATTAGGTTATGGCTTCATTGATTTGTATGTTGATTTCACTCAAAGATTGATAGACAAATTTGATAAAAAAGACCCAAAGTTGCACTTTAGAGAGTTGGCTCACCTTAAGCAATATGATTCATTGGATGTCTACATATTAGAATTTCATAAACTTGCAATCATGGTACTTGATGTTTCAGAGAAGAAACTCACTGTCCTCTTTATCGAAGGGTTGACCAAACCACTTCAAGGATGGATTAAGGCATTTGACCCACCTTTGCACGATGCGATTAAAAGAGCTAGAAACATGGAGTTTTCAGCACCTACGACTAAAATCCAGTAGACTTGCCAACCTAAGAAAGATAAAAAGAAACCATTTCAGGAGGATTGGCCTAAGAAAGCAATTTTTGATGATGAGACCAAGAACGAGCTACGAAGGAAAAAGCTATGTTTTTAATGCAAGGAGCCATGGGAGCCAGGAGAAAGATGCCTAGGAAGAGGCAAAGTACGTTACATTGAAGTTATATCAGATGGTGAAGAAGAGAAAGAGCAGATTGATTCTGAGAGTGCCCAGAAGGAGGAAGGGGTTGAATCAGAGGAGCAGGTGACTGGAGAAGCTATTGGAAAAAATTCAAGTGAGACTTTTGCTACACTTTTAGGTACTCCTAGATACAATCCCTTCAGAGTTAGCGGAGTATTGCAGGGTCAACGAGTGACAATACTAATTAATAGTGGAACAACCCACAATTTCATTGATGAGGGTCTAGTTGTGAAGAGAGGCCTTCAGGTGGAATATTTTGATGGATTTAATGTTATGGTAGCAAACAGATTCACCATGAGTTGTATGAAGAAAGTATCACAGATGAATCTCATGTTGGGTAATCACATGGTGATCGATGACTTTTATGTAGTTGTGATAGGCGAAACGGATGTTGTTTTGGGAGTTCAGTGGTTGCATTCACTCAGGAAATACTCACAAAACTTTCAAACAATGGAATTGAAATTCAAAGTTGATGGTAAGAAGGTGGTTCTTTGTGGCATGTCTAATGAAACAACTCGAGTTGTTACAACAAAGAGGATGGAGGCTATTTTCAGACATGGTGAAGTTGATTGGGCAACCCAATGCTTTGTGTCTACCAAAACTCCTACAAATGGTAAGAAGCATTGTCATGTTGATGTCCAATCATTATTGGACAAACATAGTTTAGTGTTTGGTGACATTCCTCCTGGTAGGCCACTGGACAGAGGATTCGAGCATGTGATTGAGCTTGAATAGGGTGCATAGCCAGTCATAACCACTCCTTATCATCACCCCAAAAGGCATAAGGAGATAGAGAAGGCTATTAGAGAGCTGCTTGATATGGGGCATATTAGACCCAATTCTAGTCCTTTTGTTCTTCAATAGATCTAGTTAAGGACGGGACCATGAGGATGTGTATTGACTATAGAGCCCTCAACAAAAAGACAATCAAGAACAGGTATCCTATACTCAGGATCGATGAGTTAATCGATGAGCTTCATGGGGCAGTCTACTTCTAAAAAATTGATCTTCGATTAGGATACCACAAGGTCAAAGTCAAAGAAGAGGACATCCATAAGATAGCATTCAGATGTCATTCTGGGCATTATGAGTTTTTGGTCACACCATTTGGGTTGACCAATGCACCTACTACATTCCAGTCCTGCATGAATCATGTGTTTAACAAGTAGTTGTGTAAGCTTGTCCTTGAGTTCTTTTATGATATTTTCATTTATAATAGAACATGGGAAGATCATCTTAGACATTTGGATGAGGTCCTCCAGATCATGGAGGCACACTCACTATTTGCAAAAATGTCCAAATGTGGGTTCAGAATGACAGAGATATTATACTTGGGACATGTTATTATGCAGAAGGTGTTAAGGTTGATATGGACAAAATCCGAACCATTTAGGATTGGCCACCACCGAAGACTTTGACCTAGTTAAGAGGATTCTTCGTTCCATGTAGTTATTACAGGAGATTCATTAAGGGATTTTCATAGTTGGCAGCCCCCTTAACGGATTTGACCAAGAAGGGGTATTTTGTTTGCACAGAGACAACACAACAGAGTTTTGATAAGCTCAAAGATGTCATAAGCTCTTGTCCAGTATTGGCATCGCCAGATTTTTCATAGCCCTTTGTACTGGAATGTGATGCTTCATGTATGGGCATTGGAGCAGTCCTCATGTAGAACAAACACCCAATTGCATTTGAAAGTAGGAAGCTCAATGATGTTGAAAGAAGGTATTCTATTTATAATCAAGAATTGTTCACCATTATGCATGCCTTGGTTAAATCTAGGCAATACTTGGTAGGAGGAAAACTTGTAGTTAAAATTGATCATAATAGCTTAAAATATTTACTCAACCTAAAAGATTTGAATGAAAGACAATAAAAATGGGTCAACAAATTACAAGCTTATGACTTTGAGATAGAGCATGTTAAAGGGAAGAAGAAGGTAGTTGCAGATGCTTTATCCAGGAAACCTACTTTGTGCTCACTTTCAAAGACTTCAGTAGATTGGAAGGCTCACCTATTGATTGAGTATTCCAATAATACCTTTACTTGTGAAGTAATGGAAGGAAAAATTCAGGATGACAAGTACAGGGTGGTGGGTGATCTTATTTTGTATAAGGACAAAATCTACCTTGTTCCAGAATCAAAAATGGAGAAATTATTGAGAGTGGTCCATGACACACCTTTGCCAGGACACCTTGCATAGTTTAAGACATACAAACAGATCAGGGAGAGATTCACATTGAAGGGTCTCAAGGATGATGTTCTTTGACATGTCAGAGAATGTTCAACTTGTCAGCAGAACAAGTCAGAGCATACTTTCCTAGCAGGTTTATTGCAGCCCTTACCTATCCCTGAGCAGAAGTGGGAAAATATATCTATGGATTTTATTACAGGACTTCCTCGAGTGCAGGGCAAAGATTGTATCTCTATGGTGGTTTACAAGTTGACAAAATATGCTCACTTCTTCGCCATATCTTCAGAGTATAAAGCAACCCAGGTTGCAGAGTTGTTTTTTAGAGAGGTGTTTGGACTCCATGGCCTACCCATAACAATTGTTAGTGATCAGGGCAGCAGGTTTCCCACTATATTTTGGCAAGAGCTTTTCAGATTAACAAGTACAAAATTATCTCTGAGCACTAGTTATCATCCAAAGACAAATGGACAAACAGATATTGTTAATAAATGGGTAGAGTGTTACTTGTGTAACTATGTTTCGAGGCAACAGAAGCCCTGGATCAGATGGTTATAATTGGGTGAGCATTGTTACAATACCACCCATCACATGTCGATTGACATGACTCCTTTCAGGGCTTTATATGGTTATGATGCTACATCTTTTGTGGATTTGGCATTTAATGATAGCCGAGTTCGTAAGGCCAAAGACTAGGTCTAGGAGAGTCAAAATATTTTAAAATCACTAAAGGATAATCTCCAGCAGGCTCAAAATCAACAAAAGGTCTATGTAGATAGGCATAGGATTGAAAGATCTTTTGAATTAGGAAACTTGGTTTTCTTGTGGTTGCAACCTTATAGGCAATCTTCTTTGAAGAGTCGTGTAGAGAAGCTCAAATCCTGGTTTTATGGACCATATAGGATTGTGCGAAGGATAGGAGAGGTTGCTTATGAATTGGAGTTGCCTGAGAATAGCAAGATCCACAATGTATTTCATGTTTCATGCCTCAAAAAGGCACTCGAACAACATATTATACCTTGTCCTGAGCTTCCACCATTGGACGAAGAGGGTAAATTGATACTGATCTCTGAGGTAATTTTGGATGTCAGGGAGAGAAGATTGAATAGAATCATTAAGGAATATTTAATTCGATGGAGGGATTTACCACCAAAGGATGCCACCTGAGAAGGAGAGCAGGTTCTTCAGCACCCAAATCTACAATTGCTTGACGACAAGCAATTTCGGGAAGGGAGGACTATAATGTCCCCTTTTTCCGCATAAGCTGTCAACAAAGACCCTTAGCCTATTTAATTCCCGTAGGCTATTTGGGAAGGGACAAAGGGAATATTTAATTAATTAAAGTATAAGTTGTCCTAAGTCATTTCTAATGATTGCTTATATTTATTTAATTATTAAGCGGAACAAGGGAAATTATAAAGTGACTATAAAGTGTCACTAGACTTGAAATACAAAAGTAAAAATTAATTTAAAAAGGGAACACTTTATGAGTTGAGCGGGAAAATAAAAGAAAAAGTATTTTCTTTCAGAAGGGTTATAAAAGGAGGATTTGGGAGAAAAGTGATTCATTCTGGATATTTCATTTTTTTTGAAAACTCTATTGAGAGCTTGAGCATTTTAGCTACAGCCCTAGGACAAAAACCTTAAGGCAATATTGGTTTCATGAACGAAAATCCACCTAGCCAAACCTTGGTGGATTCATTATGAATTCACAGGGGTGTAGTTTGATTGAAGATTGAAGAGGTTTGTGCTGAAAGGAGAATTATCTTCCCAGATTTATATTGTTTTGAAAGGAGAATTATCTTCCCAGATTTATATTGTTTTTCCAGAGTGCTGAGGAGTTTGGGTCTCAAAAACCCTAGGTGCAGCTATGTATGTGTTTTAGGCAGTTTGAAGGTTAGACGCTCTTGAAGTTTTCAGAGCATTCTTATCTAGCCAACTCAAGGCATTTCTGCTCAGGGGAAGATTTATGTGATTAGTTTGTTATAACAAGAGATTTGGAGGTCCTAATCGCTCATTTCAAGTGTTGATCAAATTTAGACCTAGACTAGCATCTTTGGCATTCATTATTGCAAGTATATTTGGCATCATTTTGGAAGTTATAAAAATAAGTATTTACATATTTGTAATTCTGACTTCTAGAACAGCAGATTATATTGTTCATGATAATTGTTTCCAATTCTATAGAAAAATTGCCAGCTGTTTGACAAAATGCCTTGAGTAATCTATAAATGATAGAATTAATTTTTGATAAATATATGATATAGAATTCTAGTTACAACTATTCTAAGTGATTGCAATCAGAAATTACTCATAATAGATTTTATGCATAATGTTTGACGAAATGTCTGCAAGCTAAAATCAGAAAAATTACAAGTGTGAACAAAAATTTTGGGTAGGGATATTACAAGTTATGAGGTGTTGTTCCTGAAAAAATTTGTTGGGAGGCATGCATAGGAAATACGAGCTTCACGGGTCACTAATATTGGTTTCCATCTTGTTGGAATTTTCAGATCAAACCACCATTAGATCTCTGTTGGTATTAGAGTTGTTGAGGGTATCTCAACAAATTCTAAATTGGCAAAGGTGAACACTTTGGTGACAGCCTAAGGTATGACAAGGATGATCATATTTCAAATTTATTGCTTCCTACTATGTCATTGCATGAAGCTTGTCATCATGGGCAGCATGTTAAAAATAGTGATAAGATCAAGACTATGTTGAGTAGCAAGGGGCCATAGATTCTTTCATAGAAGTTCCAAATAGTGTGTGCATAAAAGAGTGGGATCTAGGTGATCATTTGAGATACAAGGATGATCACTCCTTGGAACCAAGTTCTACATTTGAAGACAAGGCTATGGAGAAAATCACCATTGTTGGGGCAGCGAGATACTGATGTGGGAAGGTGATAAGTACAATAAATGTTATTTGGTTGTTGTTGAAGGTCCTATGACTCAACAATGCATGGCTTTGTTGGAGTCAAGCTACATACAAATTTGCCACCCCTAGATGTGTGAAGAAGTCAAGGAGGATAAGAGTCTACAAAATGGCTTCACCATTCTAGATTGTAGACCTGTTGTTATCCACATTTTCAACTTGCCCAACATTTGTTGGCAATCATACCAGTGCTTCCTAGCAGAAAGTTGAGTGTTTTTAGTTTGTCGTTGTTGTTGAAGTATTTCCAATCAGAGTGTGGTTGTTTCCGACCTCTAGATTACTGCCATTGATGTATTTTACAAAGGATTTTCAGTATGGCATCTGTTGTACCATTCTTTCATCTATTGCCAGTGACAGTTCCAACCCCCTTTACCCTTTTATTACAGCCATAAAAGTAATTCCAGTCACATGGTGGAAGAATTTCCAACCTACTATCAATGTTGAGGCATGTACAACTAGTGCTAATTGGTTTCCAGCCACTGCAAGTCTGATTCTGAAGAAGAATATGCAATGCTACAACCATGCTTGGGGAAGCATGAATGGACCTTTGAAAGTCCATCATATGAATGGAAGATTGTAATGTCTCCAAATGGGACAATTACACAAAATAGGGGTTTTCCAACAAACCCTGATATAAACTGAAAGTAATTTGAAATCTAAACCCCAAAAACCAACAAACCCTAGCAGAAAGAGAACCAAATTCCAAGCAACAACACTCCAAAATAATTCTAGAAATTACTATTGTCAACCTAGAGCTGCACCCTGAATCGAAGACGTGCATGAAATGGCCAATCCTCTATCCGGTTGAAACAATGGGATCTTCTCACGAAGGTGGGTGCATCAATGGTGAGACGAACCTCCAGAGAAGGTTGGTTCCTGTAAGATGTATCAATGAAGATCTCTACTCTGTGCTGCAGACTACCATGGAAAAGAGAGAAGGAAACTTTAAAGGGAAATCCTACATAATAATGGTGATACACCAAAAGATTGATCCACTCTACTTGGAACCTTGAACACTGAACAAATAAGAGAAAAGGAAGACCTTGGATTTTAATCGACCACTATGCATAAGTATTTCATGAGAAGGTTCGATCCAATGACCAAAACATGAGGGAAAACGATGGAGAGAGGTCTGATACAAGACACTTTGCAGCCACCTAACATCCACTTACAGCTTCAACGAAAGACATAAAGAACACTTAACATGACCTGCATAATACGATAAGCTAGCAACTAGGTATGAATCAAAATTTGGGAAGGGAGAGAAATCTACCACATATGCAAATTGTTGAATGAACATACACTATGCTAGCACTTGAAATCTGAAAGTACAATCCTTCTATTGATTGAAGAGGTTACACAACTCACCAATGGTAGAGTCTGGTCTTGCCAAGAGAGGGATAATTCAATCAAGGTTGAAAGCCAACTTATAGAGAATTACAAAAGCCAAAAGATTGGCGTTGAAAAATAGAAGAGGAATATCAACTTAGATTAACTCAAGGTTGACTTTGTCTTTCAATAAAATATGTTTTCCCTTTGTCTTTGCATGAAGCTCCTTGGCACTAGAGGAAGTGGATGGCTGGGTTTATTGAAATGCCCACCTCTCTTTGCATGGAAATCCATGCCAATGTCAATTTTAGCTTCTTCATGAGTTGCTAGAACGTTTGAAAGTATGAGATGACAATATCATGCATGAAATCCAACGCCAATGTCAATTTTAGAACTCTGACTTGATCCGTTGGAAGCCGAGTTGGAACGTTTGAAACGCTGAGTTGGACGTTTGAAAGGCTGAGTTGGACAAAGAGATTATTCTCCTTTGCATGGAAAACTCCTAGTAGATATGGCGTTTAACAATTAGTCAATTCTAAATCTAGAACAGTCAACTCGACGTCCGAATTTGGAACTCTGGTTGAGCTATTGAAACGTTACAAGCTTGAGATGGATGAAAGTGCTTGCATGGAAAACTATCTTGCTGAGTGAGAGATAAATTCAGGTTGAATTTATTTCCTGGCTATCTATTTTCTGTTTCTTTTTCTGTGCATGCGTTTCTCTTGGGTTTATTCCCATGGACTTGTCTTTGGTCTTGGATTTTTCTTCGAATCTTTTGTTAGTCCACTTTCTTGCGGATAGTTTGTCCTTCTCTGCCTTCCGACTTCACTATTCAGACAAAAAGTCCAAGACTTTATCCTTCCTGGGCTTTTCTTTTCCTTCGGCTTTATTTCCCTCGGCTTTATGTCCTCACTTTTCCCGCGGGCTTTTTGTCTTTTGAATTTCCACAGACTTTTTCTTGCGGGCTTTATTTCTTTCGGCTTTATGTCCTCACTTTTCCTGCGGGCTTTTTGTCTTTTGAATTTCCGCCGACTTTTTCCTTCTCACTATTCTGAATTAATCCTTCGGACAAAAAGTCCGAACGATATCTGTCAATTAAATTGTTTGCTCTTTTTGCCTCTGTGTATTTTTTCTGTCGGGTTTCTCTTTGTAAATTATCCGAATTCCTTCGGGAATTCCTTCGGACAAAAAGTCCGAAGGAATTAGACCTTTGTCTTTACCACCAGTAGAAAGCCCTTCAGAAAAATTGCAAAGGTCTTGCCACCAACCAAGTGCCCTCCGCAACGGCTTGTGTCCTTCCAGAATGCCCTTCGGGAAAGTCGGAAAGGTCATGTGACCGTCCAAGTTCCCTCCGCAAGGGATTGTGTCCTTTCTCTGTGGCTTTTCGGAAAAATTGTAGGGCACCCGGGCTTTTTGTATATGTCCTTATTCCTCGGACTTTATGTTTTCCTACGAACTTTTGTCCGAAGATATACTTTGTTATCTCTTTACTCTTGGCTAATTTCCCGCAGACTTTTTGGAGAGCTCATTCCTTCGGATTCCTTGCAGAGAACTGTTTCCGAAGGATAACATACCCTTCGGATTTCTTGAGTTTTCCTTCAAAATTTTGCAACAGTCCTTTGAACTTTTCCACAGCTATGTAAAATCAAGCCTTCTTTCTTCCCAAATGTATTCCTGTTGTAGCCAAGGCCTTTGCAAATGAGTATTTCAATTGGTCTACATCTACCCAATGTATTCTTTCTTCCTTGGCTAGAGACGTGAACTTTCCGAATGGCAAGAGACAATCTGACCTGTGAAGAATTGTCAACAATTACTAAATGTAAAACTAAAATAAACTACCTCTTTTTGTAGCGATGAATGGCGATGACGCTGAAATTTACCCTAGCGGTAATTGCTGATTTTATTATGCGGGTACATCTGTGTTTTCTTCTTCAAATCTGCATTGAAACCCTTGCACAAACTTTCAATTAATTATTCATAAATATTGCAAATTATTAGGGCTCCAAAGAACACAATAGGACTGCAAATTGTCAAATTAACCCTTCCAATGAAGTCACCACACTTGGAAAAATAAATAGAATTGAATCTGAAAATCAAACCCTCGAAATTGCCCATCTACAAATCTTCCAAGCCTTGTAAAGCAAGTCACCAATATTGAGAAATATAAATCAAAAAAATATATATTTAATTCTCCCAACTTTAGAGCCCAAAAACACTCTAAAAACCCTCCTAGGTGAATCGCCCCACTAGGAAAAATAATATACATCATATTAAAATTATTTACCTTGTAACCAGCGCTCAAATCACTCAAAATTAGCATGCAAAATGATTAGAAAAATATAATAATAATATTAGAAATATTATTATCATTTTTTCTCCTATTTTCTACCACCGGAACAAGTTCACGCATGTCCTAAGGCATTCACCCAACCCTCAAAGGAAGTGCCAAGCTTGGGGAGCCTCCTTGCTGCCCTAGGGTATTTCGCCTCTCTTCTTTGATCTGCAAATCGTATTTTCCAACTCTCCAATGAGTTCGCACAATCCTTGAATGAAGATGGTGTTCCAAAACACCTTTGTAGGACCAATTGCACACAACCATGCAAATCTGAAGTACAATTACAGCCTTTGAATAAAGCTGCCCTGAATGAAGGAATGGAGGTTTTCGTCCCCAAACCCTTGACACACTTGAAGGGTTTTGTCCTCAAGTTGTAGTGAACAAGCTTGACAAACATGATCAACAATTCAATATTCAAAAATGCATAAGCTCTCAAATGAACCCTTAATTTCTTCTTATAACCATCCCCAAAGGTGGCGCCCAAATTGGAAGGATGTGACTTTTTGAATTATAAGCAATTTTACCATTCGAATTATCTTTTTAAGGGTTCAGCTCTCATGACCCTTAAAGATCCCCCACTTAAGGAAAAATTAGACCAAAAACACTTTTTGCACAACTTAACTAAAAATTAGAATACTTAAGTACCTTTTCACCTTTTTTGCTTTTTGAATGGCCCCCTCATCATTCCTCTTTCTTTCTTTCTTTCTTTCCTTTAGCCTTGTGGGAACAAAACCAAACTAAGAGTCTATAAGCAAGCTATGCCAAAAGGGGGGACATTACAGTCCTTCCTATCCAAAATTGCTTTTCCTCAAGCAATTGCAAAAGCCATAGGGCTGTCCCCACGTTCTTCATGATACACTCACCAACTCAAATTGCTTCCCACTGAAAAGAAGCTCCAATTTGATTTCCCAACTTGCTAAATTTGTACTTTGGAGGGTGCCCCCATGAGCTAAAGGTGTCATGGCCACCTTTCAAAGACTCCTCATCTCCCCAAAGAAATAACATATGCCATACTGGTTTGCCTTTGATGAAGCCTCTCATGTTTGAGCCTCCCATGGGTATCAATGTGCCCTCAAAAAGTGTTTCCAAAAATTGAAAAAAATAACAATAAACACACCTTGAAACACACTTTGAATGAAGGTAACACATAGATGCAATCTCCCTTGAACGTGTCTCAAAACATGTGGCATGCAATCTCCCCTTGACTTCCTTTTATCAAATCCTTCATGCATAGGAAGAACATCATAGTGATCAAATAAAAGCCTCAACCTACATACAAGATAGGGTTGTGCTTCCCTCATGCCTTCCCATTCTTTGTCAAGCCAAAAGTGTGCCTCATCATTAACATTTTCAGAACATAATGTAGGTTAGAAATTATGGAAAAAATAAGACATTTTACCTTCATAATGCTGTTGCACCTGCCCTTTAAAATCAGAATTTTTTGAGTGATTAAATTCAGAGTTTACCTTAGCATGGATCCTCCCAAACATGGGCTGTAGCATGCCCGAAAGTGCAATTTTTTTATCCTTTTTGGTGGCTGGAAATGCCTTGTCTCAAAAATTCAGACTTCAAGCTCATTTTTCCAGCTCTTCCCCTTGGCTGCCATATGTGAATTAAGTTGCCCTTGAGGCCAAAAAAAGTCCATAAGTAAGCCCAACTAATTCTAATTTCCAGCAAGTAAGAGGACCATCTTTGCTTGCAATTTGATCCTTGTGAACAGCTGTTTGCAATTTTAGCCTTCTCTAAAATCAAGAGGGGTATCATGCCCTTCATAACAGCCTCATTATTATCCTTGCAAGATGGAATAGGGTGCTGCCCAAGGCAATTTTGGGACTGCCCTTGGATATCAACTTTCCTTTCAACCCTTCCAAAACCTGTATGACAAAAATCGAAATTTATCATGCTTACCAATTGCATTATAGAGTGTTCTGACTTGGAATTAAGGGGTTGCATTTGATGTCTTGTGGCAGCCTTATCTTAAATCCTCCTCATGCTCATGAAACGTCCTCCTATCAAGCTATTTGATGAAGAAGAAAGGGGCTCTTTATCACTCAAACCATGCAAAATGATCTCATTACCAATCACTTTGAATTTCAACTCCATGGTTTGATAGTTTTGAGTGTACTCACCAAGTGAGTGCAACCATTGAATACCAAGGACCATATTGGTCTCTCCAATCCCAACCACAAGCAAATCATCCTCTACCACATGACTTTCCAAAGTGAGACTAAGCCTTGGAACCTTGGTAGTACAAGGGATGGTGAACCCATCCACTAATGTGACTCTAAACCCTTTGAATCCTACAGGTTGTAGGCCACATGATGCCACAAGCCCTCTATCAATGAAGTTGTGGGTTGCCCCCTATCAATAAGTATGGTGACCGGTATACCTTTCAATGACCCCTTCAATCTAAAAGGATAGTACCTAGGAGCTCTCGAAAGTGATGCCAAAGTGCCACTCAACTCCTCTTCTCCTTCTATCTCCAATGTACATATTGTCAACCTGGAGTTGCACCCTAAAATGAAGACATGTTGAAATGGTTAATCCTCTCTGCAGTTGAAACAATGGGATCTTCTCACGAGGGTGGGTGCCTCAATGGTGAGAAGAACCTCTACAAAAGGCTGGTTCTTGTAAGATGTATCAATGCGGATCTCTACTCTGTGCTACGAATCTACAATGGAAAAAGGAGAAAGAAACTTGAAAGGAAAATCTTACCTAATGATGGTGATACACCAGAATGTTGATCCACTCTACTTGGAACCTTTAACACTAAATCAAACAAGGGAAAAGAAAGACCTTTGATTTCAATTAATCACTATGTATAAGTATTTCATGAGAAGGTTGATCCAATGACAAACAACGTGAGGGAAAACGATGGAGAGAGCTCTGATACAAAACACTTTGCAGCCACCTAACATCCACTTACAGTTTCAACAAAAGACATAAAACACTGAACATGACCTGCATAACATGATGAGCTAACAACTAGGTATGAATCAAAATTTGGGAAGGGAGAGAAATCTACCACGTATGCAAATTGCTGAATGAATGTACACTATGCCAGCACTTGAAATCTGAAAGTACAGTCCTTCTATTGATTGAAGAGGTTACACAACTCACCAATGACAGAATCTGGTCTTACCAAACGAGGAATCGATTTTACAAGGCTAAAAAATTAATAATATAGAAAATTACAAAAAGCCAAGAAATTGGTGTTGGAAATAGGAGAGGAAGTTAACTCTTCATTAGTGCAAGTCCAAATTGCATTTCATGAGTCTTCCAAATTTGTCTTTCTTTGGCTTATACCCAGTTGTCTTGCATGAAGAATCCTTGGCATTGAAAAAGAAAAAGAAGACAAGTTTTGAATGCATGACACCTACAAATAGATGTCTTGACTTGAAAACTAGTCAACTTCAAAACAAGAGTAGTCAAATTCACTCGAATTGGTGGAACGTTTGAAAGTCTCTCCTTTGCATGAAATCAATGCAAATGCTAAATTAAAAATTGTGTTTGAACCGCCAGAACGTTCGAGCTTTGAGACAAACGAGAGTGTGTGCATGGAATTTTGATTGTTTGAAACGTTCAATGCTTTACCCATTCATCATGCAAGACAACACTATTTTCAGAACTGAAGCATGCTTGTTTTCTTAAACGCGTTCACTTCATTGAAGTCACTCTCGTTAGTCTGTGCATGATCTTTATTCATCCTCCCTTTGTCTTTATTCTGCGTTTGTTTTATTCATTGTTCATGCTTATGTCCAGGTTCAGTTCTGCTTCAGCCCTGTTTGTATTTTCTCTGGGTTTTTCCATGTTCTGCTTTAATTCGGGAATCAGGGTTTATTTTAGCTTTCGTCCTTCAAACAAATTGTCCGAAGGACTCTCTGTCCTGACACCGACCAAGTGCCCTCTGCAAGGGTTTTTTTGCCTTCAAAAGTGGCTTTCAAAAGAATTGTAGAGCACCCGAGCTTTTTGAAGGGCACCCGGGCTTTTTGAAACTATCCTTCGAAACTTTTGTCTTGACTTCAAAACCATAAAGTGAACCAGCCCTAAGGGTTACATACCCTTCGGGACTTTTGAATTGGACCTTCCCGAAGGGTAGGTGCCCTTCGAGTCTTCTCAACTATGTTTTTCTCCTTTCTTTCGGACAAAAAGTCCGAAGAAAATAAGCTTTAAGCGACTGCCACTTAGTCATTTTTTCGGACTTTTACACAGTCTTTTGAGAGCTCTTTCTCTCGGACAGAATGTCCGAAGAAATAGTCCACCTCTTATAGCCCGAAAAAATTCCTTGGGAAGACAAAATAACTAAACTTACAACTTGTATGTCTTGGTTGTATTTGCACATTTGGCTGTAATCAAGAAAGCTCCTTGGAAACCTCTGCATGGCTAAAATTCACCTGGCTGTAGATGGCCACTTGGGTGGCTGTAAATGCTCATTTAAGGAGCCCAAAACTGATTTACAAGACAAACTTGGCACCATAGCAAAGTTCCAAAGTGTAGGGGTGACAATTTACCCTGTGGGGGGCAAAATTGTCAACATTTTTGGCAACTCTGTTGGGAAGCATGCCTGCGATGCTAGAGAACTGAGGTCATATAGATGCTATTCGAAATCCTAAATGGTGAACCTGCTTTCTGACTGAAAATCTCCTCTTGACCTTGGTTGAAGTAACCTTTCTCCCTCAAAAAGGAAGGGAAAAACACGAAAGCAAGAAAACTAACTAAGAAGCAAATGTGCAAACAAGCACTTATTGAACAAAACTGAAGCAAACTACTATGCTTGAACAACACTTGGAGGAAAGCAAAAACAACTATGTACATAGAGCTTTGCTCTTCAATAGCAATGTTTCAAATGTATCCCATTGACTGGGATTGGAAGCTCTTGGCCGTCCATCTTGGCAAGTTGGAAGGCGTTGTGGAATTTGCAGCTAGAGATTGTGTATGGGCCACTCCAAAGGGAATCAAACTTTGAGTGCCTTCCTAGTTTGGCTCAATCCTTATCCCACTTGAAAACCAAATCTCCTTCATTGAAGCTTTGTGAGGAAGCTCCTTTCTCAAACGTTCTTTTCACCTGTGCCTGATGACTTTCCATGGCTAACATGGATTGATTTCTTGTCTCTTCCAACTCCATAAGCTCTGCATACCTGATTTCCATAGGCTCATTCTCCAACAACTCAAGTTGATGCATTAGTTCTAAATCTGAAAACTCGAGAAATAGGTAACCTTGCTTCCTTACCATAGACTAGCTTGTATGGAGAGTAGGCTATTGTCCTCTTGTAGGTGATCCTATCAGCCCATCGAGCTGACTTCAACTTGAGATGTCATGACCTCTGATTGTCTTCAATATTCCTTCGTATGATTCTTAAGAAGTTCTTGTTTGTAGATTCAGCAAGGCCATTTCCTTGTGGATAATAGTTCGATGAAGTGTTGAGATAAACTCCGTGTTGGATAGTGCATTGGCTGATCCTAGATCCCACAAAAGCCATTGCATTGTCGAAATAATGGTCGAAGGAACTCCAAACCTAGTAAGCAGACTTTCATAGAAATCAAGAACGTTAATTTTGTTTGCTTCTTTCAATGCAATTGCTTCTGTCCAATGTGTGAAGTAATCCGTAGCTGTTAGAATCCACTTATACCCTGAACTCGAAGGAGGATTAATAAAACCAATAAAGTCCAATCCCCATTGGACAAAAGGTTGATCCACTGCAATTAGCTGAAGGGGCAGCGCTGCAAGTTTAACTTTTCCTACAAACATAGCACATTGTCTGCACTTCCTCACCCATGTATGACAATCGCCAAATATAGTAGGCCAATAGTACCCACCTCTCATGATTTTAAGTGCTATAGTTCTTATGGGAAAGTATCCACCATGTCCAACATAAAATTCTTCAAGCAATCTTTGAGTTTGGCTTGGTTCCACACACCTTAGTAACATTCCATTAATATCTTTTTTAAACAAAACACTGTCAACGAACAAGAATGGAATTGATTGCAATCTGAAATACCTTTTTTTTTAAGCACTTAGGTGGGAAGGGTAAAAACCATCTTGCAGATAGCTTACCAAATCACGAAACCAGCTGAAAAATGAGGTGTGAACAAAAACAATCTCTTCATCATTTGACACTAAAACAGCTTCATTAGTTTCTTGCAAGTCTTGAGCTAGATGCTCACAAAGTCCTTTGCCTCTAACCAGTTTTGTAACCTTAATTTCCACATCATATTCCATTACCTTGGTTATCCAACCAGCGCTCTTCTCATTTATGTCTTTGTTCAGAAGAAATTCTTTGATGCTTGGATGAGCAACCATTAGATGTATTTTAGTATTAGACAAGTGCCTAAATTTTTTCAGAGATCTTATAACTGAAAGGACATGTTTTTCAACAAAAGAATACCTTGTTTCATACTCCTCTAAGCCTTGGTTGTAGAAAGCTATTCGTTGCTCCAAATCTTCATGATTTTGCTGCATAAGAATCCCTAAAATGGTGTCCATATTAGCATACGTATACAGAATGAAATCTTTCGTAAAATCTGGATTTAAAAACATAAGAGCACTTGCTATGGCTTTCTTAACATCTTCAAACCCTTTTAATCCCTCATTGGACCAGCTGAAGTTCTGATTTTTCTTTAGCATGGTTGTAAGTGGTTTAGCTACAATAGCGAAATATGAAATATATCTCCTTATAAAATTGATTTTTCCAAAGACACTTTGCAAAGCCTTTTTGCTCTTAGGCAAAGAGAGTGCAAGAATGGATTGAATCCTTTCAGAACCTATGTTTAAATCATGCTTTGAAATAACATGTCCAAAAAGCTTACTTTCATGAACTGAAAACACACACTTTTTGGGATTTAGAGATATCCCCAATTGCCTACACCTTTCAAAAACTTACTTGAGATGAATCATGTGATCTTCTACATCTTTTGAAAACATTGTTATATCATCTAAATAAACAAGCACAACCCTGTTATGAAGGCCTTGGAAGGCCATATCCATGGCTCTCTGAAAGGTTGCTCCAGCATTAGACAAACCGAATCGCATCTTTCTATATGCAAATGTCCCCCATTTAGTCGTGAAGGCTATCTTGAATTGGTCCTCTTCTTTGACCAAAATCTAATTGTAACCACTATATCCATCCAATAAGAAAAACCTCTCTGAACCTGCAACACGCTGTAAAATTTGTTCCATTGATGGCAATGAATAGTGGTCTTTAAGCGAAGCCCTGTTTATATCACGGAAATCAACACACAAACGAATCTCACCATTCTTTTTCGTACTAGAACGAGGTTCGCCATCCAAGTTGAATGCTTGATTGGAAATATAATCGCTGATTCTATGAGCTTGTAAAGCTCAGCTCTCATCAAATGCTCAAGCTTTGGATTGATTGGCCTTTGTCTTTGTCTCACTGGTTTAGTTTCCTCTTCTAACTTAATGGTGTGTTGAGCCAAACTTGGATCAAAACCTTTGAGATCACTATACTGCCATGCGAATATATCAGCAAAACTCGTGCATAAATCAATGAAAAATTTCTTTTGTGGAGTTCATACCTTGCCCAATTTCAAAATTTTACCAGCTGCAATATCTACATTGACACAGTGCTCTTCCTTTGTTGACAAGGATGGTTTCTCTTTCCTTCACTAAAAATATTTTCAAGATTGACCAATCCCTTGGGTAGCCTATTCATTTTCAATTGTACAATATGATCACCATATTGCTGTAAATGTTTCAACTGATTTCTTAAAGAAAACTCAACCTCTTCCTGCAAAAATCTCACAATTTGATTGTCATTTTCAAACACCTGCCAATTCTCTTGGTTATCCGGAACAGAAGGCCTTACAATTACCTTTATATGTGACTGAAAAATGTCACTTTTTACATCAGCTAGAATATCAAATTATGCCCCAATAGCAACCAACCTATCAGCATGTTTATTCCTATCTCTTGGTATTGCTTGAATATTAAAACCCTGAAAATCTTCAAGTAAATCCCAAACTCTATGTCTGTAAAATTTAAACAACAAATTCTTGCATATATTCAAACTTCTTCGTAGACTACAAGTTCACTATCTCCAAACACTTGCAAACAAATTACTTTCATCTTCCTAGCCCACTGCAAACCGTGAACTAGTGCTTCATATTTAGCAACGTTGTTTGAACAACCAAACTGAAATTTAATAGAGGAGAAATACCTTTGTTCTATAGGAGAAATTAACATCATTCTAGCTCCGGTTCCATGCTTATTTCTTGATCCATCAAAGTACAATTGCCACAAGCCTTCATTAGATTCGTCTTCTTTGACCATGGCTGGAATCGGTGCATCGTTCTCATGAAGACAATACACACCAAGACTTTCCTCTTCAATCAGCTCGTAGAGATCATGCTCATGCAAGGTAGAAGCCCACTCATCAAGAAACAAATTTGGAACTCCATCCAAAGGCGAGTCCTTTTCTACATCACTAGTTTGTAATATTTCATCTAAGATGATACATATTGCATTGACTACATTTGGCGTATAAGGCTCCATATGAAAACGTGCAATAGGCTCTGAATGAATTATTAGCTTTGTACCATACTTGGTTCTGAACAATAAATAGGTCCAATCAGCTGATAAATATCCCTCAATCTTTGAAGTGAAGTCCTTTGAAAGGCACAGCGAAATAAGGAGCCAAGTCCACTACAACATCCTACTGAATAGCAACGTTAGGACAAACATGTAATGTCAATTTCAAATCTTTGATAATGCCTATCGTCTTTGGTGGTGAACCATCCAACTGCAATACCCCTTTAGTATTTGGCTCATAAACAAGGCCGAGCTTCTCTGCAATCTGTTTGGGCATTATTGTACTGCTAGCTCCACTATCCACCATACAATTATGAACCAAAGTATCACCCACTATCAAAAAAAGACAAAAAAAGAAAGTTTTCTTCGTTTTTACTTCAGTTTTGTCCACTTTTGACATCTTATCTCCTTGTTGCCCCTGTTGCTTAGTTGGCTGATCTGAATTTGTCAAGACAACACCTTTCTCAACCAGTTTTAGAGACAATTCAAGAGCTGAAAGTTCTTGAATGAGTTTATCTTTTTGTTCTGGAATTGAAAGACAATCCCAGATGCTAATGCTGATGTTAGACTTCTTCATTTGATCTACAATACTGAACTGAGATGCACTAACCTTTGATTGTGCTTTTTGTGGTACTTGTTGCTCACGAATTAGAGGTATTTGTTGCACTTTACTAACCTCTATATTTTGATTTTTTTGAGTTGTGAGAGCAGCAAGCTACTCTTTTGTACTTTGAGCAACAATACTAGAAGCACTTGAAGTATTTGCTACCGCTTGGGCTTCCTCAACAGCTCTTCTTTTAGTTCTCTGATAGGTTATAGTTGTAACTTGACCACTTGAATCATTAGTTTTAACACCTTGAGTAAAAGCAACATAATCATCAACCTGCCAATTTACATTAATAGCATCAAGCTGCCCTTGAACTTGATGAGTCACTCCTTATGATGTCAAACCTGTATCTTGATATTGACCTCTTTGAAAAGAGAACCCTTCTTGTGTCATTTGTGGCATGGTGATGTTCTATGATACCAAGGCTTGGTTTTGAGCATCATTGAGATTTGAGGGCTGCCAACCTGAATCCTGCACCAAATTATTTTGAGGTGGGGTTGGAACAATGGCTTTTGAAGTGGAAAGAGCATTCGAATCAAGAGCAGCATATGGCTTAGCTGGAGTTATGGCTCCTTGTGCTTGATAGGGTAGTCTATTTTCTCTGAAACCTAGATAAAGAGACTTCTGATCTTTGAAGGACTGATAGTTGTTCTGATTTTGCTGTTGATAGAGCCTATTTGACTGAAATTGCTATCTTTTGAGCTGTACTATTTCATTTTCAAAAGATTGTAGCAAACTTTTCAACTCTCTTATCTCACTAGCTTGACCAGTAGAGGCAGCAATAGGAACTTGAGGTGCTGGAATAGGAGCTAAAGATGGAATTTGATGAACTTGAGGGGCTAGTACAGAACTTATTTTTGAAAATATGGGCATTGAAGGTCTTAGAGAAAGCTTATTTGGTTGTATCAAACTATTTTCTGCGCTTATTGCAACTTCATAAGCATCTGACAAAGTAGTACCACCTATTGATTGTATCATCACACTAATGTCAGAATTAAGAGCTTTGAAAAAATACATAAATGCATATTTAGGGGATGGACTAATCAAAACCGATATCCTAGTCCATGTCTTCTGAAATCTGAGATTAAAATCGGACATAAACTCATAAAGAGCTCTCTGTATGGCAGTTAATTGCTCAACTAAAGATAAGTGATCAGATTTGTCTTCAAACTGTTTGACTAAGGCTGCACCCAATTCATCCCAAGTGGAAACGGATCTAAGTGGGAGGGTTCTATACCACTATAATGTTTTTCCTTTGAAAGAAGCAACAAACAATCTAATAGCAACATTATCCTCAACAACATTATGAATTGAACAAAGATTAGCCACATCTTGGATATGCTCAATAGGGGTTGTGTGATTTTCTCCTAAGACGAATGAAATACTTTTGAAGATAGATACAGGAATGTCGTCTAACTGTGCTAGATTCAGTGGACTTCCCCTATTGGATGGAGCAAACACTTGATTTCTAACGACCATCTGGATGGTGGGGATTGCAGTGTTTAGAATGATAGGATGAGGGGGAGGTAAATATTCCCTTTGCGGATTGGATTTGCTCTCCTAGACCTTGCTTTTTTATAAGTTACAAATTCAAAAGGAATACCTTTACTTGCTGATATTGTGGTAACCTTTGGCATGAACGGATTGCCTAAATGATGCTATGAACTCTGCAATTGGATGTAGATAAATATCCTCTACTGATGCGAAAACTCTATGCAAAGAACTTTTTTGTGGTCCAATCAGGTGTGCCAAAAACTGTTGTCAACTTGGAGTTGCACCCTGAAACGAAGACGTGCTGAAATGACTAATCCTCTCTGCAATTGAAACAATGGGATCTTCTCAAGAGAGTGGGTGCCTCAATGGTGAGAAGAACCTCCAGAGAAAGCTGGTTCCTGTAAGATGTATCAATGCAGATCTCTACTTTGTGCTGCAAATCTACCATGGAAAAGGGAGAAAGAAACTTGAAAGAAAAATCCTATCTAATGACGGTGATACACCAGAATGTTGATCCACTCTACTTGGAACCTTGAACACTGAATCAAACAAGGGAAAAGGAAGACCTTTGATTTCAATTGATCACTAAGCATAAGTATTTCATGAGAAGGTTTGATACAAGACACTTTGCAGCCACCTAACATCCACTTACAGCTTCAGCAAAAGACATTAAACACTAAACATGACCTGCATAGCATGATGAGCTAGCAACTAGGTACGAATCATAATTTGAGAAAGGAGAGAAATTCACCACGTATGCAAATTGTTGAATGAATGTACACTATGCCAGTACTTAAAAACTGAAAGTACAGTCCTATTGATTGAAGAGATTACACAACTCACCAATAGCAAAATCTGATCTTACCAAAAGAGATATCAATTTTACAAAGCTGAAAAGCCATTAATATAGAAAATTACAAAAAGCCAAGAGATTGGCGTTGAAAATAGAAGAGGAAGTTAACTCTTCATTCGCCCAATTCCAAATTGCATTGCATGAGTCTTCCAAATTTGTCTTTCCTTGGCATAAACCTGGCTGTCTTGCATGAAAAATCCTTGGCGTTGAAAAAAAAGAAGACAAGCTTTGGATGCATGACACCTTACGAATAGATGTCTTGACTTGAAAACTAGTCAACTTCAAAACAAGAGTAGTCAAATTCACTCGAACTGCTAGAACATTTGAAATTCTCCCCTTTGCATGAAATCAATGCAAATGCCAAATTAAGAATTGCGTTTGAACCGCCGGAACGTTTCGAGATTTGAGACAAACGACAGTGCGTGCATGGAATTTCTCGTTGTTTGAAACGTTCAACGCTTTGCCTATTCATCATGCAAGACAACTCTATTTTCAGAACTGAAGCATGCTTGTTTTCTTAAATGCGTTCACTTCGTTGGAGTCACTCACGTTAGTCTGTGCATGATCTTTGTTCATCCTCCCTTTGTCTTTATTCTGAGTTTGTTTTATTCGTTGTTGATGCTTATGTCCATGTTTAGTTCTGCTTCAGCCCTGTTTGTATTTTCTCTGGCTTTTCCTGTGTTCTGCTTTAATTCAAGAATCGAGCTTTATTTTAGCTTTCATCCTTCGGACAAATTGTCCGAAGGACTCTCTGTCTCTTCTCTTTCCCGGGCTTGGCATTTCCTTTTCTCTTTTTTGGCTTTCTCTATCTCTTCTCTTTCCCGGGCTTGGCATTTCCTTTTCTCTTTTTTGGCTTTGGCTTATGCCCTTGTCTTTTCTATCGGGCTTTCGTCCTCCCAAATTCATTCGGACTTTTTGTCCGAAGGAATTTGTTTCCTTACCAATTTTCCCGAATTTATTCTTTTAGGCTCTTAAGTCTTGCCCTTTGGTTTCCTCGGGCTTTTGTTGACTTCATATTCTTGCAAATTTCCTGTTTGACAATTATTCCGAAGGATTTCCTTAAATTTTCTCGTTTCCTTCTTTGCCTTTGTTTTTTTTTCTATCGGGCTTTTTTCCTGAGTCTATCCTCCGTCGGACCTTTTCCTTGAATTCCTTCAAACTTTCTGTCCAAAGGAAATTCTTTTCCGTTTGAAGTGTCCCTTGCTTTTATGAAGGTGCCCTCCGCAAGGGCTTCTGCTTCCCAACATTGCCCTTCGGGCTTTTTGATTTGATCCTGTTAGTCGCCTGGTTGCCTTCCGCAAGGGCAAGGTTCTTCCAGAAGTGCCCTTTGGAAGAATTGTAAAGGTCTACTTCGTCGACCAAGTGCCCTCCGTCCTTAAAAGTGCCTTTTGTAACTTTTGAAAGGGTCCTGCCACTGACCAAGCGCCCTCCGCAAGGGCTTTTTGTCCTCAAAAGTGCCTTCGGAACTTTTGAAAAGGTCCTGACACGGGCCAAGTGCCCTCTGCAACGGCTTGTTTGCCTTCAAAAGTGGCTTTCAAAAGAATTGTAGGGCACTCGGGCTTTTTGAAATTGTCATTCGGAACTTTTGTCTTGACTTGAAAACCATAAAGTGAACCAACCCGAAGGGTTACATACCCTTCGGGACTTTTGAATTGGACCTTCCCAAAGGGCAAGTGCCCTTCGGGTCTTCTCAACTATGCTTTTCTCCTTTCTTTCAGACAAAAAGTTCAAAGAAAATAAGCTTTGAACGACTGCCACTTAGTCATTTTTCGGACTTTTACACAGTCCTTTGAGATCTCTTTTTCTCGGACAGAATGTCCGAAGAAATAGTCCACCTCTTATAGCCCAAAAAAATTCCTTGGGAAGACAAAATAACTAAACTTACAGCTTGTATGTCTTGGCTGTATTTGCACATTTGGCTCTAATCAAGAAAGCTCCTTGGAAACCTCTGCATGACTAAAATTCCCTTGGCTGTAGATGGCCACTTGGGTGGCTGTAAATGCTCATTTAAGGACCCCAAAACTGATGCACAAGACAAACTTGGCACCATAGCAAAGTTCCGAAGTGTAAGGGTGACAATTTCCCTGTGGGGGGCAAAATTGTCAACAATACCCTCCTCATAGGTGGCTGTCCCAAATTCTTCCTCATTCTCCTATTCGAGAAGTACCTCAATGTAGTGTACTTGCCCATTACCATGGCAATTGTGGCCCTTCTCCCAAGGATCCTTACATGTGAAGCAAAGACACTTCCTTCTCAATTCATTTCTTACATCAAAGCTACTATGTGGTAGCTCTTTTTGTTGCCTCAAACCTAGTTGGTATGGTCAAATCAAAGGATCCTCGTGATTGGACTTTGGAGGCCTTGTGTAGTTGCTCCTCGGCTGCCCCAAACCACCACCTCTATGATGCCCTGTAGGTGGGAAAAAAGTACCCTTTGGCTGCCCCAAAGGTGTCTATCTGCCCATTGAAGTAGAAGACTCCAAATCATATGCCTTCTAGATGGCCTCTATCAAGGAAGGTGGATCAAATGCCTTGACCAATCCCCGCAAGGAATCAACCAAGCCTTCAATGAATAACACCAATCTCCTATCCAATATATCAGTCACCATGACTGAAAGTCTCTGAAACTCTGTAACATAATCATCCACTGAGACCTTTTTCCTCAATTGAGCTAAATCACGAAAATGAAGTTATGGATCTGCCCTATCAAATCTCTCTATCAATCCCCTACTAAACTCATAGGAGTGTATGTGTTGGTGTCCCTGTGTGATCAGACCATGGTACCACCAATCATGAGCTACTCCCTTTAAATGCAATGTAGCAAACTGAATAGCCTCCCCCTCTGCCATAGGTCGAAGTGAAAAGGTGTCAACCTTCTGAATCCAAGCCCTCACCAAACTCCTTTGTGACCCATCAGAAGTGGAAAGGGATGACTTCCCCAATGCATGTTGGAGATCTCCCTGGCTGCCCCTATGCCTCTGACTGATCCTAGGCCCACTCTATCCCCGTCTCCAAGCTGAAAACTCGAAAAAAGTCATAGCCCCTCTCACTGTAGCAGATAAAGTAGCATACTCATCCATCTCCCTCTCCAACTCCTCACGTGGGTTAGGTAACATCTCTCTCACTAGTGCAGGCTTCTCCCTCTAAACAAATGTAGACTAGGTGGCCCTGCGTGTGGATGTTCCATTCCCCGAGGGGGTATATGTGAATCTAGTCTGCTCCCTGAAGCACCACTATCTCCACTGAGTGGCTTTAAGCCACTCATCTCACTGAGGGTACAAATAAATCCCTCCATCATGGCTGTCATCTGCTCCTGAGACTGAGAATATCTCTCAAACCTCTCCTCAACTATCCTGTCTCTCCTATCCCTCTCTATCTCCTGGTGATCCATGTCACTCATTACCTATTCTTGCTCTAGTGGCCCAACTAGTGGAAGTCCTGCTTCCCTCGACTACTCCTCAGGCAATACTTAACCTCTTTATTGCCGCTCATGTATTAACAACACACACCACAATATAGCCAAGATATGGCTTTGATACCACTGTAATGTCCCCAAATAGGACAATTAGGCAAAATAAGGGTTTCCCAACAAACCCTGCTATAAACTGAAAGCAATCTGAAATTTGAACCCCAAAAACTAGCAAACCCTAGCGGAAAGAGATGACCAAATTCCAAGAAACAACATTCCAAAATAACTCCAAAAATTACTTAATGTAAAATTGAAATAAAATACCTCTTTTTGTAGCAAGGAGGAATGGTGATAAGGCTGAAATTTACCCTAACAATAATTCTAATTTTATTAAGTGGGTACAACTGTGTTTTCTCCTTCAAATCTGCCTTGAAACCCTTGCAAAAACTCTCAAATAATTATGCAAAAATCCTGCAAATTATTAAGGCTTCCAAAGAACACAATAGGGCTGCAAATTGTCAAATTAGCCCTTCCAATGAACTCAACACACTTGGAAAAATAGATAGAATTGAATCTAAAAATCAAACCTTCAAAATTGTCCTTCCACAAGTCTTCCAAACCTCCCAAAGCAAGTCACAAATATTGGAAAATATAAATCAAAAAATATATATTTAATTCTCCCAACTTTAGAGCCCAAAAACACTCTAAAAACCTTCCTAGGTGAATCGCCCTACTAGAAAAAATAATATAATAATTTCATAATTATTTACCTTGTAACCAGTGCTCCAATCACCCAAAATTAGCTTGCAAAATAATTATAAAAATATGATAATAATATTAGAAATATTATTATCACTTTTTCCCCTGTTTTCTACCACTAGAACAAGCTCACACATGCTCTTAGGCATTCGTCCAACCCTTAAAAGAAGTCACCAAGCTTGGGGAGCTTCCTTGCTGCCCTAGGGTATTTCGCCCCTCTTTTGTGACCTACAAATTGTATTTTCCAGTTTTCCAATGAGTTCGCACAATCCTTGAATGAAGGTGGTGTTCCAAAACACCTTTGTAGGACCAATTGCACGCAACCATGCAAATCTCAAGCACAATTACAGCCTTTGAATAGAGCTGTCATGAATGAAGAAATGGAGGTTTTCGTCCCTAAACCCTTGGCACACTTGAAGGGTTTTGTCCTCGAGTTGTGGTGAACAAACTTGACATACTTAATCAACAATTCAATATTCAAATATGCATAACCTCTCAAATGAACTTTAATTTCTTCTTATAACCATCCCCAAGGGTGGCGCCCAATTGGAAGGATGTGACTTTTTGAATCATAAGCAATTTTATCTTTTGAACTACTTTTTTAAGGGTTGAGCTCTCATGACCCTTAAAGGTCTCCCACTTAATTGAAAATTAAACCATAAGCATTTTTTGCACAACTCAACTAAAAATTAGACTACTTAAGTAGCTTTTCACCTTTTTTGCTCTTTGAATAGCCCCCTCTTCGTTCCCCTTTCTTTCTTTCCCTTAGCCTTGTGGGAACAAACCAAGCTAAGAGTCTATAAGCAAGCTATGCCAAAAAGGGGGACATTACAAAGATATGTGGAAAATGCAAGCAATTGGAGAGAGTTGGGCAACATCTCTATGAGGCATGACAAAGTGGTTGGAGGAGTGATGTTGGAAGCTCTCACTTTCCCTAATGTGTGTGTTCTATGTGCAGGTCTAGAAATGGAGAAGATAGGAAAGAAAGGGGATAAGTGTGGTTCAGTCTAGCATGCTCATAGGTATGAGAAGTGAAGTGAAGAAGTAAAACAAGATGATAGTATGGTAGCACCAGTTGAAAATATAGTTGATAAGGATATGATAGCTGTAGAGAATAGTTTTCAAGTCATCATGGAGACAAGAGAGAGTGGGAAAGTGATTGTACAAGGATCTTCCCAAAAAGACATGCAAGAGGAAGTCCAATTGCAGCAGCGAGGAGACATAAATATTGTTAAGGCAAAGCCATTCCCTCCATTTGAGAAGTGGTTATTTCTTGACCACAACTATCTTTAATTCTTGGTAGATTACGGATATGAGGTTATGGCAGTTTATACAGCCTAGAACAATGCAATATCAAGTGTAAAAAAAGAGACGTGTAATCAGCCGAGAAGGGAGGTAGAGTGTATGAAGGAAAAAGAAGACAAGGATGAGACAGAGCAGTTGAGTTTGTTATCAACTCAAGCTAATAATGAAGAGTATGGGGTTGCAATTGGTGTTGATGGGATGGGGGAGATGTTTCTCCAAGTATTAGAAGCACATGATGACGAATAAGAAAACAATGATGAGGTGATATCATCATATGACAACAGAAGCATACCTAGGACAACTATGGGTCTAATTTCCAACACTAATTTGTTGTCATCAGTATTATCAGCCACCACATCACTATATGGGCACTCACACAAGTGATTTTGCAAGGGCTTTCAGTCACAAGAAAGAGTATTTTCCAATTGGTGATGACTAATGGAGAGCTTACCGTCCTTGTATGGCTACCTACTGCCTCTACATCAATCACATTACTGAATTTTGCATGGGTTTGTCATATTTATAGTTGTTACATCATTTCTATACTGTTGGTCTTAATATTTACAATAATGAACAGCTGTACATTTGTGCACTTTGAGAGGGTTTCCTTGCATGGTAATGTTAGTGGAGGGTCCTATTATGGAAGACAGTCATCCCAGCCATCCTAGTGCTGACTTGGATGGAATTCCAAGTGACCTGTGGCTATTATGTCTTGTTTCCATCTTACATGCAAACTATGTTGTGCCATGAATTGGAGGGATCAGCCCACAGTAACATTATGGGACCCAATGGAGCTCAAGGCTATAGTCATGAAGCAAGTGTTTGGAATCCTTCATCATATGAGGAGCAGATGGGTACAATAGAAACACAATGGTGAGCCCTTGGGGCAACCTTTGGCCTTAAGAAAATGTATGGAAGATGTTCTCATACCGTGGATAGAAGACTTCACCGAAGGGGAGCATATAGATGTGGGTAGTGGAGTAGACCCCATGATAATTGTTGGCAGAGGTTGTACCACTTGACAGCTATGGGACAACAAAAACACAATGGGGAGAGCACATGGCAGCTTTCGGTCTTGTGGGAGCATGTAGGTGCCTTGAGACATCAACAAAATTTGGATGATCATCTTGTGGATGAATTGCATTCATTATCCATCAGAGATATATCACACTAATTTTTTGACAGGAGTTATCCCACTTGACAGGGACAGGGTCCAGGCTCTATGGATGTTATAGCATGACTTATCACTTTGGCATAGTGATACTTGAGCATAGGCGGTTGCAAATGCTTGAGGGCAAGCAATTTTGAGAAGGGCGGACTACAATGTCCCCTTTTCTAGATTAGAATAATTAATAATATTATTTAAATTAGGCCTGGTCATTTCTACTCTTTTGGGCACCTTAATAATAATATTATTATTAAAAAAAAAAGTATTCTTAAATACCTTAAATTAAACTTAATAATATGACTAAGTGGCCAAAAAGTAATGTCGACAATTGATGTTTTATTATTAAACTAAAGTTTGGAATTTGAGTGGAAAAGGTATAAAAGGAAGTGGAGATTTCTAATTTTGGCATCTGTCATTTTTTAATATCTAAATTATGAGTTTGAACAACTTGCTTGACTTTCAACATTAGAAGAAGAAACCCTTCTTTGCTATTATGAAGATGAGGACGAAAACCTTCAACCTTCAGCGGAGTGACTTCATTTCAAGGGTCATATTGGGCAGAATTGAGCAATTTGTGGCGTCTAGCTACCATTCCAGGTGGAACACAGCAGTTGAAATGGTGGCACAACAGTTTTTGGGGCAGCAAACCTTGTTTGGAGCCCTAGCAAGGGCAGCAACCTGATTTGGTGCCCTCTCATAGGGCAGCGAACTCCTTGGGAGGTTTCAAAGTGCAATTTTGAGGCAATTGGATGCTTATTTTGATGTTTGATCACACATTCATACAACTAGTAATTTTGTTGTAATTTTCAGCTATATATTTGGTTCAAAAATTCAAATTTTGAGTTATTTTGTATGGCTGTTCTTCTCTTAAATTTTTACAAGGGTTTGTGACAATTAAATATTGAATTTTGATCTAAAATAAGTGTTTCCAGAATTCTAAATTTTTTTGTGGTTAGGGTTTGATAAAAAACCGGAATTTGCATTTTATTTCAAGGGTTTGTAGTGATTTCCAGAATTGCTAAATTCTTCCCTAAAAGAGACATTTCAGTTGTGCATGTACAATAGCGCATATCTACACCCCTGGTATGATAATTTGACCTTCATTCAACATGCCTACTACAAAGCTCTACACAATTCTATGAGGCATATTCTATATCAAACATGTTTTGTGTTCTAGCTAGCCACACCCCTTGACATTGCCTATCATGCGTCAACAAACACATAGTTGCATCAACAACAACATTAGCTAGTTCACCAACAACATAAATACCAAGATCACCACAATGCACATCGCACACCTCATAAACTCAACGGGGCTGATAAGGTTTGGTTGCATCTTCAAAAAGAACACTTCCAAGATCCACAACGAAAGCTCTATGGTATAGTCCTTACACTATAATACGCACAACCGGAGAGAATGCTTTTGTCCTTGGTCTCCCACCATAGTTGGGTCTTCATCCAGTATTCAATGTGGCAATCCTTAAGCCATATTTTATATCTTTGATTGAGCCAGTAGCAACTCAACTTCCTTTAGACTTGGATCATGAACATTCGCAAACAACACCTAGAAACCATATTGTTGAGCCTTCAACAAGTTCAGGTTCAATTTTTGTAGCTAACTGATGAAGCGATGGCGATCGTCCCTTCGTAACAAAGGGAGAATGACCCAAACCAAGCCAAAATAGTCTACTCTCTTACTTTGACCACATTGGCTATCCCATGCAACCCAACACTACACTGCATAGCACCGATGTCAACATTCTAGCTCTTTAACACTCATCCTCTATTGGTGCTCTACTCGATTGAAGCACCCCGAGTTGATGTGTGACAAGAAAACTTCTATACAAACCAAGGTCAATGTTGAACCTTTGTGCCACATGGCACCACTCTAGACCGCACTCCTAGTTTGCTCACACCACATCAATAGACTAGTCAGTGTAGCGCACATCTAGAAGACAAACCAACACATCAACAAGAAGGTGGACTGTTAGCTGTTATAGAAGTCAACCAATTTCTAATCATCCTTAGTAAACACCTTTCTTGTAACTGTATAAGTATAATCATTCAGCCCCAAAGTCTTAACATATTCATGTACTTTGCATTCTAGTTAGGCAACTCAATTGGGAAGTGTTTTCCCTAATCTCTTTAATAGTTTAACGCATGGTTTTTGTTGCATGTTCAATTCATATCTCAGCAATTTACTAGCTAGTTTATTGGGTTGTTCTCCACGTCACCATCCCATCCCCGCAATGCAGATCACGTCGGCCTCCTATTATATGCTACAATTGGCCACAGTGATTCCCAAACAAACCCAAATCCCAAGCCAACATAAAATTGAAACCCATTCTGTCCAATAAGAAATAATCCCAAGGAACACCACGACCTAGAGTTTCAATGGGCTAAATGAACTCTAACCCTAAGTTCCCCAAGGTACGCCCACATCCGATGACCCAAGGAACCTGACAAGGTGGGTTTACATCAAACGTGTAAATATGCATTGACACAATTTTCAAGGACAAGCTTTCAACTTAAAATGTAAAAACATGAAATACAAAATGATAAATGGTTGCTTAATGCCAAATGGCAAATGCTAGATTCTCAATGTTTTCTTTCAACCACTTTTGACTCTTTGATAGCTAGTAGTGCTCAACAATCTTCTCTCTAAGCTCGCTTCTAGTCCTTTTCAATCTCTACCAGTAGTTCTACAAGTTTATTCTCCTTTTATTTTTATGTAGTATGTGAAAGTCTTTTCTTTAACATTTTAGGATTCAAATGGATTACTTGAGTGAGTTGAAGAAGAGAGATTCAAGCTAGGAAAAAAAAACTAAATACATGAGAATCAAGATTGGGATTCCCAAATAAACATCATCTATCCACCCTAAAACATTTCTAGAAAATTGGAAGTTTTTACGGTTTAGTCAGAAATGTTACTGAATCTGCAAAAACTTCCCAAATTTTTATCTGTTAGAAAACAAGTTTTTTGGGGAAGAGAGAATGAGTAACCCTGTCTTTGGAAAATGGTTTCCAAAATTCTAGTACATTGCCTATTCTAGTAGAATGGTTGAGATATATATGATAGAAAAAAGGAAACTTTTATATTAGAATATCAACCAAAATCACAAAAAAGGGATAAGGATGAAAGAATGTCTATGTAAAACCTTTATTGCTGACGTGACCAAATAACCGTAGTAAAACCCATGCATCCATAATTTCCCTAAGTTACCAATACAGGTTCAGGTATGGGTAAGGATACTGGATTCACCTTTTTTGGACCCCATGTACAGTATGGGTTGGGTACATCCAAATAAAAAATATTAAAAATAGAAAAAGTTAACCATAATATTAATGTTATATGCATAGAATAACAAAATACTAATAATAATTGAAAATTCAAAATATTAAATGAGTCGTTATATGAAATATCACATAGGTTTCTATCATCTGTTAAAAGCAGGAAAATAGTCAGTCAAACTCAAGAATTACATGATCAAATTATCATATTCCTCTTCATCGAACACATCCAAATCAGCAATCGGTTCATTAGAACCAAGTGCACTACGACTAGCAGCAATTTAGTTCATTGTGTGTTTATTTAATGCTTTTATTGTGTGTTTTTATCATATACCTGGACCAGCACTATTGTTATATTATGTTCTTATTATGGCAACCGAAACCCAAGATAATAGAAGAACTTGGGAGGTACCCAGGCTGGTACTAGAACCATACCAGCACGAGTACGAGGGCCTCCAAGGAAGTACCTGGTAAAGTAGAACTTTCATAAATATAGTATAGACCATAACAGTATTATAGTTATTTATAAAAACTCAATTCTTAGTCGGCATGTATTTTGTATGGCCTACCTTTTGCTAATTGACTGTTTTTTACAAATTTTCCAAATTTTAGATTCGCTAATCAACAAACATTTGGAAAAGTATTCTCTGAATTGTCCCATTCAATGTAGAGTTGTTAAATTTGCAAAAATATATATGTATTAGCAGTAAATTTTATGTTTTTCCTTCAATTTTCCATTTTTCGATCTAAATAGATCTGCCTACAATCAGATACTTGTAAAAAAGATTGATTCCTTAAAATTTTCCCTATTTGTCGATATCTGCCAAGAGAACTAGACATATTGAACCAACAACACTAAAACCTTGGAACAACAATCAAAATAAACTATAGCAATATGACTCAGAACCATTTTAGCAACTACAACACACTTAGATTTTGAAATCTGAAACGACAGGCTACAGATTCCAGGAAACAAACTAAGCATAATTGTTATGAACTACAACCACATCAGCAAGTGAAACATGGGACAAACTCCTATCAATACCATTCCTCTTTGATAATAGTCAACTGGACCAAGGGCATTACTCCTCTTTGTGTGGTTTTCAAATTTTCTCCATTGGTTCCATGGAAAATGATTGGAAGACAATTTATAGTGTAGTCAAGGCAATAATATAGGTTTTACCATCTCTACCCATTTCCTCAATGTGGCATATGATCTGGACCTAAGCCTGATGTAGATCCTCCTTACAAACATAAATTGTCACTCGAGATTGAAATTTTTCCATTTCAATGGCATTCCTCCATAACCACTTGGGATCTTGCAAACGCTCCAACAAGGCACCGACTTTGGTCTGGACCTTGCACAATTGCCCAATACATGATTTGAGGCATTGATGGTGTTTTATTGTCCCAAAATGAGTTTTGTCCACACCTTAACATCATGTCTGCTATTTCCATGTGACACGATTTTATCATAGGGGCATTAATGAGATTTGATGGAAATTTTGAAGCGTTGCAAATGTTGAAGTCCATTTTTTCACATTTAAATGGTCACAACCAATATCCATTGTTCTTTCATCGACATATGTGTCCTTCATCAAGAGCTCGTCTCTGACTATTGAATTGGTAAGGTAAGGTCAGCAATGTTGAGGCAGCTGGAGTCACATTTGTCAACCTTATAATATTGTGTATACTCCTACCACAATTCAATAGAAACCTTTGAATTGAAGCCAGTGAATGCTATGAATCTCCAACTAATTTGTAGCCAAGCTCTTTAAACTTTTTCCATCAACACCAACATCCACTACGAGAGTCTGCCATCATTACATGCTTCCAAGTGTAAATATTAGATGATGCAACAACAAGTGTTGGGTTAATGAAGATCCAAATCAGCCACAGTACCAACAGACCATTGAAATTTGCATACCAAATCCTTTTCTACAACTCATCATTCCCACATGATGCCACATTAAATACACCAAGGATGAGAATTTCTAGTCAACATGAGTTCTGCAAAAGGTGATCTGTCACCATCCCATCAAATCCACCACGATGGTGGAGTAAAGGTAGATTGTAATAGTCATATCTTCTAGCAAGAATGGAGGAGATGAAGGTATGATAAAGCTTCTAATGATATGAGACGTATGAGGGATGTGAAAACTAGTGTAAGTTAAGATGCCATGCATAGCAAGAGGCCTCTATGACTACCACGTAGAAGAGTAACAGGGCAGACCCCGATGGTCTTCAGATATGTGATGGGGACGGATAGCAAGAAATGGTGGTGATACCAATGGTTTCCACACAAGGGGATACTTATAGGATGGAAGCGAATGGGGAAGGTTTGGTTAGGATAATTTGAAAAATGAATAAGGTTGTGAGGGGGATGAGGGGGGGTGATGGACATAAATACCACCAAATAAATAATAACATGAAGAGGGCAAGTGCAAGGGGAGATGGGAGGCGATAGGAAACATGTAGGCCTACCATATGATAAATGCAAGGTTTCTAAGAGGATATGGGGTAATTAATGCTTGATTTCCCAAACAGGTGCTTGATACAAGGAGAATAATAGGGATGGCCCCAATCAAGGTGTCGCATTGGCAGCATCATTAATGAGAATCGGAGCTATCTCATCTTCATATCTAAGTCGGGAGGACTTGCTCGTGGAGCCAAGAATAAATTGCAGCTCAACTTGGCCCAGACCCATATTAGCTAGTGTTTTTACTTACATTATAGCCACGATACATTACAAACAAATTTCCATAAAGTTAGTAAATATGGAAATCATTACTTTAATAGTTTGGTTCAGCCGAGATTCTTCGTAACGCCATCTTTGGCTGCCTCTTAACTATTCAATAATGATTTTAGAGTCTCCCTGAATAATAAAAAATGGATAGGTTTGATAGGCCAGCAAAGTTCCTTGCCTTATTGGTAAGACTACCACTATATTTTTTTTTTTTGCCAATCTTCTTAAATAAGTATTATAGCATACATCCTTTGTAATGGCAAAATATTCCCCCATCGTTGGCAAGACCAGGCTATCCTTTGGATGCCCCATGAGCATCAAAAATGACGATGGTGGAGTGGGATGTATTCATCTCTTGATAGTCAAAATGAGACTATGACCACAACTCTCTCCTTTGTAATTATCAACTGTTGAAACAAGAGAGAAGAATAGCTTACCCCGTCATCAGCGAAGGAATATATGTTCTTCTCATATCCATTTGTCAAGGATGATGTGCCTTATCTATTCAATATTATTACTATCATCTTATACATTAAATTTATTCTTTTTAGTTCTGGATATGTTGTATGCATTCCGAGTATGAAGCTGTTTTGAAATATTTTTTGAAGCAGGACAAACTAATGAGAGCATGGTAGATGGATGTCTCAATTTGACAGATTTATCAAAGGCTCCATGAGAACAATTGACTTCTAATGTCGCTGATATCAGTTGACATAAAGAGGCACAACCCCACTTCCATGTTGGAATTTTCCTACATTAGGATTGTCCAAGGTATATCTTGTGTCACTCTTGTTGTGTAATGTTGTTTTGTGTTCTTCACTTGCTCAATGCCTCAATTATTGTACGTTGTTTATATTTCCAGCACTTCAGCAAGTATTCAAATTCTATTATAATATGATTTTAAGAATAATTCTTAATTTACAGCAGCGAGTAGAAGTCATATAACTCACAAGCCATTAAATTTGTGTATGAGGAAACCACACATGTATATGAAATTAATTACAGTAGTGTAAGCATGAATTTGGGTATGCACACATTGTAAATTTTGAATGAATGATGTAGATGACACCCAGCGCCATAACAAAAATCAGTTTCTACTTTATGTATGTTGATTTCAGAAGCAAATTGAATTAGAAGAAGCACGTAAGTAAAACAGAATTTTTGTTGAAGAATTGTACATTGGAATATCCAAGTCATTTGCAAAACACAATGATAGTTGTTTGGCAAAGCAAAATGCTTTTGAGATGTTTAGCCATCGATGCTGGCCAAATGTTGCAGCTATAGCACTTCTTGTGCTACTAGCTAACTGTAACTTTATAATTTTTTATCAGTTGAAAAGGGAGAAGGCCCCATAGCTAAACCTGCATTAGCTTATCAAAAAATAAAATGGGCATGTAATTGTCCAATGTGTCTGTTTCAGCCTTCTTCGGCATTAGAAACAAAGTGGTCATATGGAATCTTCCTCCATAATTACATCCCATAAATCTTAGAAAGTTTGGGATGGAAAACCATCAGGCTAGGGTCCTTTATCTCTTACAAATGAGAAAAATGCATCCTTCACTTCTTCATGCCCTATTAGAGCTGTGAGATCTGAGGTGTCCTATGTTGTTATTATTGACAGGATGGGATCTAGCATCCTTGATTAGGATTCCTCTCATTCAGTATTGGGGTCCATGTAAACATAACCCAAGAGGCACTACCTTCAAGTCCTTGTAGGTCCATGCAAATGCGTCCTTGTAATTGAGGAAAAATAGGGAAGGCTATCACCTTAAAAATAGGATCCCAATCATCTATCACATGGATGACCTGAGGAACCTTCTTTAAACCAAGATTCACCACTGCCATCTTTAGACCAACGTACTTGATGCCTTCTTTTAGCCAAAAAGGTATGAGCTGGTATGTTGTCCATCATAAGCTCTCTAAAACCAAACTTTGTGAAGAAAAGTGGAATTCCTTGTCTTTCAGAGGGCTTCTCAATAGCCTTTTCTATTGAGACAATGGATTTCTCTATCGCGTCTTTCTTTTTCTTGTTAGCAACAAAGGTATGGTAGCTCCTTGTCCTCTATAGATTCTATGACGCAACAACAACATGATGAAAAGACCCCATCTTCGCTCATTTACCAGTGTAGCAACCCACTCTCCAAGCACTCTTCATCATTTCTGGGATTGATAACCCCATCATCAAAATCATCATTCAAGTCATATGAGAGGGATCCTAAGCCACACTCTAGGTTTTCTAATCTATGTCAATTCTTCATCTTATTTGCTGCAAGGATACGGCACCTTTCTCCATGTTGAAGATTCCTTTTCCTACTCCATCCATACTTTTCCAATGAGAGTGTTGTTTGTTAGCTTTAACAATGAGATGGCGATCAACTCTATTGTAAATGTGTTGGGTGGAAAGGGTACCTCAACTCTATCCCAATTTTGTTTGTCATTGCTAATCAAAATTTAGGTGGCCACAAGGTAGGGTTTTCCCAAATTTCTCCAACTTGATCTTGGTAGGATGTTCATCCCTTAGTCAATGTTGAAAATAACATTGGTCAACATCCAATCTAGCATGTACATGTGCACCAATATGAGATCCAACATCTTTGTGATCACTGCCATTAGGCCTAGGATATGATCTTCCTCTTGCACATCCATCTCCATCAATTTGCTTGTTGCTTCAACAGTCGCATGCAATATCGAGATGGTTCTTAGAAGGTTCTTCACCTTCACCTGAATAGTAGCCTCTTATATCTACCTTGTCATTGTAAGCACACATGGATATCTTGTTTTACGAAGGGTTAGTCTAGCACTGAAATTTCCACACGAGATTTTTCCTCCATAGCTAGTTTGATACGGTCTCTAGAATCCTCCATTCTCCCTCTTCAACTAGAAGGTTTGGCTATTGCATTTTGTTTACATGTGTGTAGACACCTAAATTTGGTATTAGACATTTGAAAACATCAATTTTGACCTATCTTTGACATACATGACTTGTGCTTACACATTTGACTATTGCTCACATTCTCCTCTATCCATTTATCTATCGACTTGGCCAATCCAATTTGTGGTCATTCATGTACAGGATCTCCCTAGTCTATGCCATAATGCTTTATTATCCTAAATGGACTATCGCCATATTCCAAATCACTATTTTTACCTTTCTAGATAGTACCGAAAACAGTCAGACGCTAGGTAAGATAAATATATTAATGTCCAACTAATGACCACAAAAGTAGGTCAAAGGGACTGCAGATTACAGAAATGTGTCGAGAAAAACCGGGAAACCAAAAAGGTCTCCGAAAACAAGAAAAACAATGCTAAAAGAAATAGTATAAAACATGGCAAAGAGTGACCACGCTTAGGGCCAAACCACCAAAGGACCCAACCACACTCAGGTCCAAAGAAGGGAGCAAAAGATTACCAACAATGTCCACCTTCATTGGCAATGTCCTAGGATCCTCTAAAGGCTATTTTTCAATTTCAAATCTCTCCCTTGGGTCGGCCTACAAATTTCACATGTTGGTTATGGGGGGAAATTACCTAAAGAGTCATATATATATATACATTAAGCCTAAGTCCATTCTTATATCGGATTTATCTAGCAAGCATCTAGCATCTTGCTCTCATCTTGGCAAAGCTTAAAACATCCATTTGCACATCCTTGAGGCACTATCCAAAAGCATCCAAATCTAAAAAACCCTCAAAGGAACAATCCTAAGAGACAAGTCCGAACACTAACACAAGGTCAAAGTTAAATGTTGTCAAGTGTTGAAAAGACTTGCATTGCATTCTAATAGAACACTATTGAGCACACATACACATAGGTAGGAGAACTACATGTGATTTGAGCTCTCTTCGGAGTATTGGAATTTAGGCAACGCTCAACCACTTGGTGCAGTATAATTGAGGTTATCCAACCCATCTTTTATAATCCCTTTTTCTAAGTCAAGCAAGTGTCAAATGTGGTTTTAGGGTTTGAAGGCAAAAGAGGAAAAAATCAGGATCTGCGCATAGGACTGAAGATCATAAATCATCTAGACAAACACATGCCACAATCTGTGGCTGAACATACTAGCAACTTATGAATGGACAGTTCTAGCAAACATTGGATAGATCTGGTTGTTGTAAGCATAGTTTACATACCCGTACTCGGTAAGTACTCACCCAAACCCCAAAAAAATTACTCAACAAATGTTCGCCAATACACCGCAATACTTGGCAACTTAAAAAAATACTTAAATTTTTATAAAAAAATAAATTTTATATAAAATACAGTTACAAAATGTATCAAATGAGTCTGTAAAACGTTGGAGAAGTGTTTTTTTTATTAGATTTGAATACAATTAGAGTACAAAATCACATAATCATGCGAATACAATAGCAAACTGATACTTATAAATTTATGATGATTGTCATTGAAAATCACCATCATAAATTGCATATGAATGCAAGCTACAAATTACAATAATCTACAATTTTGTCACCCCACTAGTGAAAAATAAGGGAGACTAAGAGAGTTTAATCCTCACACTTGGCTGCCCCTCATCCCTCTACCTAGAACTTTCACCTGTGGCTCCACCCTAGTACCAAATGACTGTGACTCTGCATCATGTTTGACAACATCTACAAGGATGTCATCCAATCCAATATCCCCTGCTTTTGTTGCACCCTCCATAACTTGTCTCTTGAAATCAACAATCCCATCCTCTATAAACAAGGGGGTCTCCTCATCTTGTGCAGTCCAGTCACCATAGGGATCGATCTCATCTAAATCAATAGACCCCTATGATTTGTTCACTTTTTTTGTGAAAAGTTGAAGGTTGCATTGCACAAAAACTAAATCATTGATGCATCGTTGACTCAACTTATTGTATTTCATTGTTGAATAGCGTCAAACAAACTCCAATTGTGCTCACATCCAGAAGCGCTATCAGGTTGAGATAAAATTTGGAAGGCTAGCTTTAGAAGATTTAGAGTATTTTCACCCCAATCTTCCCACCATGAACCTGCAAACAAGATATTCAAAAGTTTATAAGTAATTAATAATTGTAAATTTGTAACTTGTAACGTACAATTAAAGACTTTATTTTTTATTACTTGGTGACTTCATGGATCTCCCTCAGATAGCTAGTGCTGAAGAAAAGAGCCTCCCCCTCGCCTACTTGTAGTTTTGCAACTCTGAAATAATGAGATCCCTCACTTCAACGTCAAGTGTCATACTCTCAATGCATGTTGAGAGACCCACTATAACCTCCCCATTAGCATCGATCAAGCCATTGGAGTAGAAAAACTTGGGACTAAGGTACTACCCTGATGCATAGATGGGTTGATGGAGTTGATTGTTCCACCTCCGATCAATTAACTCCCCAACGGGATCAAATCTAGCACTATCCACCCTCTAAAAGTTTTGGATGGCCTCTTTAACCCTATCCATGGCTTCATAAATGTATCTCATTGGGTTTTGATCCCCATCCACCAAGCACAAAACTCTCACCAAAGGCTCCCACACCTACAAAGTTAAAAAAAAAAATTAGCTACAAACTTACAATTCAAATAAATATTTTAAAAATTGAAAATAAAAGAATCAATTTGAAAATTATGTTGAAATTTGAAGTTACCTGAACAATCTCTATAACTCTCTTCACAAAGGCCTCATCAAAAGTTGCATTTGTGACCTTGTCTGGTGCAATCACAAGAGAAGGGGACCAATTAAGGTCTATCTTTATCTCTGTGTTGCTAGGGCCGGACATTCACTCATGGTCACACATTAGCACTTACTCAGACTTGATGCACTTAACATATGTTCATTGCATTAATCTTAAAAACATCACAGTGGAATACATTCACACTCTCAAATACATACACACTCTCACAAATGCCTCTACAGGGTTATTTCAATATATGAAAGAGTTCTAGACTCTCATACGGTTCCTCCTGAACTAATACAACTCTCTGTTCTACTCTTGGAGAGTTATGCTCTTTCACAACTCGTCTCTCTCCCAAACTTTTTTCCTTTCAATCTTGTATTCCTCTTAACATCCCAAGTTTCATGGGGTGTCTCTTCAACTTCCCTGACCCCCACATAATGTACAATAATTTGGCATCTTTCAATTTTTGCAATTAAACACCAAATTGTTAGTAATGGCTCTCAGATACACAAGTATCAATTTCAGGTCGAATGATAGTTACCAAAACTATCATAACTTCACCGTCATTAATCCAATTGATATGAAATTTGAAACACAACTTATAAACTATATTTTCCATCACTGCTCCAAATTTGACGATCTAACTCTTAACGCGGGTTACCACAGGTAAAGAACAATCTCACCAAGTGTCGCAAACTACATAGATGACATTTTCAGGTTGAACAAAAGTTGTCAAAACTAACATAACTTTATTGCAGTTTATCCAATTGATCTGAAATTTGAAACAGAACATAACTATATTTTCTATCATCCCACCAGATTTGGTAACCTAATTCTTATCGCAACTTTACCACAAAATAAATATACATCTGCAGACTACACAGATGCATTTTCTGGTTGAACGACAATTACAAAAACTATCATAATTTTGCTGCTACTTATCCAATTGAGCTGAAATTTGAAAAACTTAACGTAGACTACAGTTTCTATCACCACTCCAAATTTGGTAACCCAATTATTACCACAACTTTACCGCAAGGTCGAGAACCATCTGCAGACTAGGCAGATGACACAGTCTGATAGAAACAGACAATACATTACCACTGTAACTCCAAATTCCCTGAAATTTGGTATATAGGTTGCATGTTTCAGGTACTATAACCCACCAAATTTCATCATCCAATTATTACCGCATAGAGAAAAATTCTTCCAAGTGTTTTGACAAATCAGGATGTACATCTTTGTGGTGACTCCAAATGCTCTGAAATTTTGTGTAGAGGTTGTAAGTTTCAGGTTATATGATCTCACCAAGTTTCATCATCTAATTCTTACCACAGTTTTACCAAAAGTAAATAAACCTCATGCCAAGTGTCATAGACATAGCCTAAAAGAAATTGTCTATACGTTTCCACAATAACTCCAAATGGTATGAAAATTGGTATAGATGTTGTAAGTGTCAAGTGCTACGACTTCATCAAATTTCATCATCTAATTCTTACCATAGTTGAAGAACCATTTCTGACAAGTGTGCATGACTTAACAATCCACACAGACTGACAGAAAATACGAAAGATCTCCGCACTTTCCCATAGCAAAGAAATACTTTTGCAACATCATTCTAAGAAATTAAAAAGCTCACACAAACAAAAACACACCGCACTTTGTTTTTGGTTGATGCAACATTGCACGAACCCTTGGATGCTCCCGCATCATTGTCTCCATCAATTTTCTTTGAATATGTTGAGTTCCCCCATACTTGACTTACAAACGCTTGCTTCAAAATTGTTAACCAATTACAAATACTTTGCAACGTAAGAAAGTTAGTTGCAAACTTTGTGACCCTTGCTCGTACAAGTTTTTTCCCTTAGTGTGATCTCTCATCAAGCTGATAACCCAAAGGTGATTATAAATATACTTGGTGATGTTTTTGACCTCTTCTACAATTGGTCTCATCCAATCAATTTTGTATATGTCCTCCAAAAGAAGGTCAAGGCAATGAGCCATGCAAGGGGTCCAAAAGAGTGATGGATGCCTCTTTTTAAGAAGTCTCCCAGCCGCTACATATGCTTGCACAACATTTTCAATGTCCACCTCTAAAACAACCTCCTCAAACATCGAGTTCAAAGTTTCTGCATTTTTTACTTTAGTAGAGGCATCAATTGACATCAAAAAGACCATCTCATGATTTGAAGGCGCCAAAAATTTGATAAGAGTGCGATTCTTTCCATCCATCCACCCATTTGAAAGAATGGTGCATTCAAACTTTTGCCACAACCTCTATTGATCTTCCATAATTGACTTTGCATCTTCAACAACCTAGAGCAACCTCCCACTTCAATCTCTTGAAAAGAGTGTCTTGTACCCTTTCTTTACAACTGTCAATATCGTCACCATATATTCTCAATATGAGCTCCTCACCACGTTGAAAGAAAGTTATTGAAATACTATAAATTTGCACGTCTTATCTGCTTCCACATGCACCTCCTTGTTTCATGTTATACCTTGCAGTGAAGGTTGTGCACTAGATATGTTTCTAGGCATAAAAAAATTGTCTAACTTTTGCTCGAACTGGATGAGGTGGATGAGCCTCGCATGCATGGGCCATGACTAGAGCCCACAATCTATCATAGCTAACTCATTTTCTTCTGCCAAAGTGGGAGCAATGGTTGTTAAGGCTACTTGTACCTTTTTCCTCTCTATTTTATTCTCATCCAACAATGCAAAGTCTATAATCATCTCTTATTTTGCCTATTTTGTTGTACTGGGACATGGTATGACATTGCAACAAGCAATGCATGCAATATGGTACTTGAGGCAATTGATGCCTCCAAAACTTCGAGCAAAACATACAAATCACACTTGACCTAGATGATCCAACCACTACAAACTTCCAAGCAACGGTGCGAGCTTTAGCGGGACGGTCGCCACTGATTGATAATGAATCTAATGCAGTGTTAGATGTCATATGCGAAGCTAATGGTTACCCTATAGCATGTTCAAATGCAAAAAAATTAAAATAACATTTTTTTTTAAAATTATACTGTAAAGTTGTAAATGTAAACTAAACCCTATGTATACAAAAAAAATATGAAAAATTTTAAAAACGACATCTAAAAAAACCTCAAACAGTAAATTTGTAAAACTAAACCCTATAAACAGTAAAAACCCAACACTTTTATTCAAAAAATATTAAAAAATAGCATAAATCGTGAGTAACAATTATGGAATTGAATGGAATGCATGTAAATTTGTCAAACATGTTTATAAATAATTTACAAAGAATTTATATGCTTGGAAAAATAAAATAAACTTAGAATTTGAATTTGCTCAAATTTGTTCCCTCCAATTTGCTCCCAATGCTATGTGATGAGAGTGCGGGGGCATGTATGCTTACAAGTTAAATAGGATATATTTGTGTGTTTGTTGCATTTTGGCAGTGTTTTGACGCATTTTTCACCAAATTGGATGCATTTTGTACGCAAACTGCATGTATGAAGGATCAGGTGAGTATTGGCACAATACTCACCAAGTATTCACAAGTATTGTGCCAATACTCGCCAGTATTTTGAAAAAAAAAACTGCGAGTTAAAATGGTTGAGTATTCACCCTTCACATTTTCCTACATGTACTCGTCCATTGAGTATACAAACTATGGTTGTAGGTATATGTGCTTCTCCGGTAGTGTCTTGATAGATTCTAAAAATCAGTTTCCTACGCTGAGCAATCACAAAGCCATTTTAGACTATTTCAGATGATTGCACAAGTTGTTCACTTCGCATTTCCAATGTGACTCTTCCTATTCCTACGAGAATGGAGAACTTATTGAATAAAACAAAAACAAGGCACCTATGATAGACACCTAGAATTAATAACAATTATATATAATATTGTTACATTTCCCCCCTTAATCTGCAAGAGTCTTTGTCAAACCAAACATTCCTCTGAACTTTTCAAATTTTTCTCGTCCAAGTGTTTTTTTCAGGATGTCTGTTGGTTGCTCTACTATCAAGCAATGTTGCAACTTGACACTGTCATCTTTCACAGTGTCGAATCAAAAGAAATTTGGTATTGATATGCTTGGATCAGTCGTGAAAGACTAGATTCTTTGCAATTTGGATTGCAAAAATAATGTCAACCATGAGAAGTGTTGATGAAACCCGTTGCTCCTGCAAATCTGAAAGAATCCTTTTGAGCCACAAAGTCTCTTTAGTTGTTTCTAAAGCGGCCATATATTCTGTTTCTGCTGAAGAAATTGTCAGCATTGATTGCTTCTTGAATTTTCAACTGACAATGGTTGTTTCCAAATTCATCAGAAAACCCAAGGTGGACTTTCCATCTTCATAATCACCAGCATAGTCAGGATATGAATATGCAACCAGTTTGAAGTCTCCTACCCTGGAGTATTTGAGTCCAAAATTTTGTGTTCTTTTGAGCTATTTGAGGGCCCTTTTTGCTACTACCCAATGATTGTCCCTGGGTTGCATGAATCTTGAGAGGACACCAACTGCAAATGATATATTTGGTCGAATTGTAGTCACATAAATCAGACTTCCAATGAGTTGTTTGTATTTAATAGCATCAACCAAATCTGTTGAAACTTCAGATGTCAATTTGAGATTCTATTTCATGGGCATGTTGAGACGTTGTCATGTCCCCTTTTCGATAGCCACATTGATGAGCATTTAGCCTTTATTTATTTCCGAAGGCTAAACAGGGGAAATAATGGAGTAAGTATTAAATTAATTATTTATAAAGTTATTTCAATAAAGTAAAATTAAAAGATAACTTTCTATTTAATTAATTTAATAAAGTGACTTAAAATAAAATAATAAATTATAAAAGTCACTTAAGGGAATAAAGTAATATTATTCTTAGAAGCTTCTTGAAAAGTCAATGAGAAATCTATATAAGGCGCTGTTGGCTTAGCATTTGGCATGCTTGATTTAAATTTCATTTCTCATTACTAGTTTGATAAGAAAGCTTGAATGCTTTGCATTGTTCGAGCTTTTGAAGACTCTATAGTACCAGGTTCGGTTGTGTAATATCAACCCTAACTGGAAATTGTAAAGGAATCCATCCAAGGTTTCTACAGATGCTTCATTGAAAAATTTTGACAAGTGCAATCGCTGATGTATTATTACCCTAACTGAATAGATGTGATAGCTGGATTATTATTGTATCATCATCATCATCATTTGCAACAACTGAGGTATTGTTGCAAATATTTTTGAGGGTTTGCACAATTGTTGCAGCTGATTTATTGTTGCAGTTGTGAAGGAAATTTCTATTGAAGAAGATTATTGCATTGTGGGATCGATTTCTATTGGAGATTTGCTTACATATTTAGCTCAGATTTCCTATCATTAGAGGGACGATCTGCAGATTGGAAGATTCAGAGTTTAATTTATAGTGACCTCATTTGGCATCGATTCCATGAGGGTATTGGGACGCTCCACTCCTTGATCTTAGCCACTGCCTTGTGAGATTCTTTGAGGACGATACAATTAATTTGAGAGAACATTTAATTGTTGCTACAAACATCTGATTGTTGAGTCTTCATCAACAGATTACTACCACTCCATATTTCAAGTTCTATTCATTGTATATTCATATCACATGCATTGTACTGAGTCTAAAGTAAATTGCAGCCATTAGGGCAATTCATTGGTATGACCATGTTATGAAATTGATCTTAAAATCAGTCAATGCAATATGCTTATTTAATATTGTAATCAATTACATTTGTGTCGGAATTCCAGAATTTGCATGACAACTGTTTGTCTTAATGTCAGTGTTGTAGAGATTTATTGTAATTATGTCATGTCCCATTTCCAGTTGACATCTCTCAGAGCTGATGATTAGCCTATTATGCGACCCTCGTAGACTGATAGGATGGATAGAGGGTCATGATGGAGCTTGGCTTGGCTTTGACTATCATAATTTTTCCAGTTGGCTTTCGTTCGGGCTCTTTCGAACACCGTTTGCTTGAGTTCCTATTTTTTAGGGATTTTTGGTACTCAGCAGAGCACCCCTTTGCGGAATCACTCCCTTGTTCACCAGCTTCAGACGGATCGAGAATCGGATACTTTTTGAGGGAGATATTAATATTTAATTGATTTAATTAAATATTAATTATTTGGCGTAATTTAATGACTTAAGCGTTTTGACCCAAGGGAGCGCTCATTATGAAGGGGGCCGTTTTAATTATATTTTATAATTAAAATTGTGTCTTAGACTATGAAAAAAATTAAAAGAAAAGAAAACCCTAATTTTTAATTGTGAAACCCTAATTAGGGTAAGTGCACTTTTTCAAGGATATAAGGTTTTTCATTGGTAAGAGCGTCATTCATGTTGAAGACAAATTTTTGCTAAGTATTTTCTAAGAACACTGAGCCAAGGGTTTCAAGTATTCGATTTGCATTGGAGAACGTGCAATCTTCAGTGTATGCAATTCAAAGGTGAAATATCAGTTGATCTATTGCCAGGAGAGAGATAATTTCACACAGAGATTATCACAGAGCTTCACAGAGGTTTTGATTCGAAAATCGTCCAGATAAAGATCTTCAGTATTAGAGCCATATTTCTTGAGATCAGACGTCCAACATACAGGGCATACAGTTTTTAATGATGTTGTACAGAATCCGTACGGATCTACAGCAGGCCGTACAGTTTTTGAAAAAAGGCGTGTTTTTTTTCTTCTAGAGCAAATCGCGTGCAACAGTCGCAACCAACAGGGAGCGCAGAGACCGACATCGGTAGCGCAGAGACCGACATCGGCCGACTCACATACCGACATCGGCGGAGTAAACCGACATTGGCAATATTATCCGACCGATAGAGACCGACATCGGCCGACTCACATACCGACATCGGCAGAGTAAACCGACATCGGCAGTATTATCCGACCGACTGCGGCAGTATAACTGACATCAGTGACTGTGTTTTTGAAACAGCAACCAGAGAAAAGCTTATTTATTGCAGCCATACCAGCCATACCAGATCTAGGATTTATTTTCAGATTGCAAAAAAATCAGGTTTTGAACAATATTTTATATGCATGATAGAGAAATTATATTGTAATCTAGGAAGAATAATAAGAATATAGTTTAGCCAGAAAAAGGGTTTACTGTTTCAGTACTTATTTATTTGAATTTATACAAATTTATCTTGCAAATTCGCATTCTTCTTTATTTCATACAAAAACACCAAAAAAATCAAAATACACAAAAACAGTCAAAAAAATATTCAGTACCAAAATTCAGGGGAAACAGGGGTTTCTACAAATTAGATTGAAGTTCATTACAGCAATATAAGGGATTTGGATTGCATGTCAATTGTTTGATGTAATGCCATTGGTTGTAGTTGCATTCTCCTAACTCTATATGAGTATGCGAAGTGTTTGTCAAAATATCTCCTTGCTATAAGTGTTCATTTTGCATAGGAGGGTTGCTTGCCAAGTGTTTGCATAAATGTCCCTTGGCTGTATAAACATATCAGCTACCTTATGTATAAATAGGTTGCATTGAAAATATTTGATGAAAGTCTAGTTGTAGCTGGAAATTAGTTTGCATTACTAGTATTCGCTAAAATTCCTATTAGTTGTAGGAATCAATGCATTTTCAGTTATATAATCTTTATATGCATTTGAAAACACAAAACAACAAGCAATCAGCAAGTACAGAAATTGCAAGACAAGTGTTTGATGAAATTTCTGAGTAGTCAAAACTGAAAATTAAAGGCCAAAATTGCAAGGGTCTTTACCAGAATGTCACCAAGATACTTTTGCTGAGTGATGAAGAAATACTTTGGTTTTTGAATTACTTCAATACCCAAATAGCAATGAAAATAACCCAAATCAGTGACTTCAAAGCTTGTCATCAACTCTGATTTGAATTTTGCAGAGTACCGTTCATTGTTCCCTGTGATGAACAAATCATCAACATACACCACCACAAATACAACTGTTTTGACAAAAAAAGTTGCATCTTAAAACTCAAAATGTTTGAAACTCATGTTCATAAGGTGCTCAGCTAGTTTGTCATACCATACTCAAGTGGCTTGTTTTAAACCATACAGTGATTTTCCCAATTTGCACACTTTGTGCTCTCGTCCGTTTAATGCAAAACCTTCAGGTTATGTCATGTACACAGTTTTCTTGAGGTCACCATTCAGGAATGTAGTTTTGACATCCATTTGGTGACCTTTCCATCTGTTGTGAGTTGCCAAAGTCAACAGGGTTCAACTAGTAGTCCATTTTGCTATAGGTGCAAAGGTTTCATTGTAGTCAATTCCTTCTTTTTGAGCATACCCCTTTGCGACAAGCCTTGCTTTGTGCTTGTCAAGTGAGCCATCAACGTTGTATTTGTTGCAGTAGACCCGTTTGCAGCCAATCGATTTGCAACCATATGAAGGATCAACCAATTTTCAAGTCCCATTTTTGACCAATGCATTGTACTCATTTTTCAATTTTTCTCCAAGATTCAAGCCTTTCAGCTTGTTTGAAAGAGGTTGGTTCTGAATCAAACGCAACATTGAGTTCTTCTGGAGAATCATTCCAAGTGAGTTTTTCGATTTTGTCTTGAATTTCTTCAAGGGTCTTGTTTGATTGTGATGCGACTGCATGTGCACTTCTAGTGTATGTTTTCCCAACTTCATCAAGTGTCACATCTTTCAACGTTTGAGTAGCCCATAAAAATAGCATAAATCGTGAATAACAATTATGGAATTGAATGGAATGCATGTAAATTTGTCAAAAATGTTTACAAAGAATTTACATGCTTGGAAAAAAAAAAACTTAGGATTTGAATTTGCTCAAATTTGTTCCCTCCAATTCGCTCCAAATGCTATGTGATGAGAGTGTGGAGGCATATATGCTTATAAGTTAAATTGGATATATTTGTGTGTTTGTTGCAATTTGGCAGTGTTATGGATGCGTTTTTCACCAAATTGGACGCATTTTGCATGCAGACTGCACGTATGAAGGCTCGAGCAAGTATTGGCACAGTACTCACCTAGTATGCATGAGTACTTGCCACGAGTACTGTGCTAATACTCGCCAATATTTTGAAAAAAAAAACTGAGTTAAAACGGCGAGTATTCACCCTTCACATTTTCTTACAAGTACTCATCCATTGAGTATGCAAACTATGGTTGTAGGTATATGTGCTTCTCTGGTAGCGTCCTGACAAATTCTAAAAGTCAGTTTCCTAAGCCGAGCAATCACAAAGCCATTTCAGACTATTTAAGACGATTGCACAAGTTATTCACTTCGCATTCCCAATGTGACTCTTCCTATTCATATGGGAATAGAGAACTTATTGAATAAAACAAAAACAAGACACCCATGATAGACACCTAGAATTAATAACAATTATATATAATATGGTTACATTCCCCCCTTAATCTGTAGGAGTCTTTGTCAGACCAAGTATTCCTCTAAACTCTTCAAATTTTTCTCGTCCAAGTGTTTTTGACAAGGTGTCTGCTGGTTGCTCTACTATCGGGCAATATTGCAACTTGACACTGCCATCTTTCACAGTGTCAAATTAGAGAAAATTTGGTATTGATATACTTGGGTCAGTCGTGAAAGACTGAATTCTTTGCAATCTAGATTGCAAAAGTGTTGTCAACCATGAGAGGTATTGATGAAACTTGTTGCTCCTGCAAATCTGAAAGAACCCTTCTGAGCCACAAGGTCTCTTTAGTTGCCTCTGAAGTGGCCATATATTCTGCTTTTGCTACAGAAATTGTCGGCATTGATTGCTTCTTGGATTTCCAACTAACAATGGTTGTTTCCAAATTCATCAGAAAACCCGAGGTTGACTTTCCATCTTCATAATCACCAACATAGTCGGAATATGAATAACCAACCAGTTTGAAGTCTCCTACCCTGGAGTATTTGTGCCCAAAATTTTGTGTTCCTTTGAGATATTTGAGGACCCTATTTGCTACTACCCAATGATTGTCCCTGGGTTGCATGAATCTTGAAAGGACACCAACTACAAATGATATATCTGGTCAAATTGTAGTCACATAAATCAGACTTCCAATGAGTTGTCTGTATTTAGTAGCATCAACCAAATTTGTTGAATCTTCAGATGTCAATTTGAGATTCTATTCCATGGGCATGCTGAGAGGCTTACAATCTTCTATTCCGAACTTACTCAAAATGTCGCCAACGTACTTCTATTGAGTGATGAAAAAATACTTTGGTTTTTGAATTACTTCAATACCCAAATAGCAATGAAGATAACCCAAATCAGTCATTTCAAAGCTTTTCATCAACTCTGGTTTGAATTTTGCAGAGTACCATTCATTGTTCCCTGTGATGAGCAAATCATCAACATACACCACCACAAATACAATTTTTTTGACAAAAAGAGTTGCATCTTCAAACTCAAAACATTTGAAGCTCATGTTCATGAGGTGCTCAGCTAGTTTGTCATACCATGCTTGAGAGGCTTGTTTTAAACCATACAACGATTTTTCTAGTTTGCACACCTTGTGCTCTTGTCCATTTAATGCAAACCCTTTGGGTTGTGTCATGTACACAGTTTCCTTGAGGTCACCATTCAGAAATGCAGTTTTGACATCCATTTAATGAACTTTCCATCTATTGTGAGTTGCCAAAGCCAACAAAGTTTGACTAGTAGTTCATTTTTCTATAGGTACAAAGGTTTCATTGTAGTCAATTCCTTCTTTTTGAGCATACCCCTTTGCGACAAGCCTTGCTTTGTGCTTGTCAAATGAGCCGTCAGCGTTGTATTTGTTGCGGTAGACTGGCTTGCAGCCAATCGGTTTGCAGCGATATGAAGGATCAACCAATTTCCAAGTCCCATTTTTGACCAACGCATTGTAATCATCTTTCAAGGCTTTTCTCCAAGATTCAAGCCTCTCAACTTATTTGAAAGATGGTTCTGAATCAAACGCAACATTGAGTTCTTCTTTTGGAGAATCATTCAATGTGAGTTTTTCAATTCTGTCTTGAATTTCTTCAAGGGGCTTGTTTGATTGTTATGCAACTGCATGTGCACTTCTAGTGTATGTTTTCCCAACTTCATCAAGTGTCACATCCTTCAATGTCTGAGTAGCCCATCTAGGCATCTATTTCTATTTTTTGTGTGCTTCAAGTTCATCCTTTGAAGTTCCATCACTTTCTAGTGGCCCCTGTTCAATATTTGATGAAGTTTCACTCTCCCCTTCAGGAGGAGTTTCAACCTCATGTATAGGAGACAATAGAAAATCAATAGATTCCCAACTATCAAATGCTAGTGTCGGCAATAGTTAGATGCTAGTGGTTACCAGGAGTGTCCACCTTCACTGGTAGTGTCTGGGATCCTCTAACGACTATTTTTCAAATTCAAATATCTCCCTTGGGTCGGCCTACACATTTCACATGTTGGTTATGGGAGGGGAATTACCTAAAGAGTCATCTATATATACACATCAAGCCTAAGGCCATTCCTATCTAGGACTTTTCTAGCAAGCATCTAGCTCTCATCTTGGCAGAGCTTGAGAAATCCACTTGCACATCCTTAAGGCACCAAAAACATTTAAATCTAAAAACCCCTCAAAGGAATAGTCCTAAAAGCCAAGTCTGAACACTAACGCAAGGTCAAAGTTACATGTTGTCAAGCGTTGAAGCTAGAGAGTTGCATTGCATTCGAGTGGAACACTATGAAACACACAAACACATAGGTGGGAGAACTACGTGCAATTTGGGCTCTCTTTGGAGTATTGGAACATAGGCGACGCTCAACCACTCAGCAGGGTGTGGTTGGGGCCATCCAACCCATATTTTCTAACCCTTTTTTCTAGGTCAAGTGTCAAAAGTGGAGTTAGGGTTTCAAGGCAAAGAAGGGCAAAATCAAGATTTGTGCACAGGACCAAAGATCACTCTAAAATCATCTAGATAGACAGGTGAAACAATCTATGGCAGAAAAAATTAAAAAATTACATAGTGACAATTCTGGTAGATAGTGGATAGATCCAGTTGTCGTAGGTGTCTATGTTTCGCCAGCAACGTCCTAGCAGATCCTAATAGTCAATTTCCTAAGCCAAACAGCCATAGAGCCATTTTGACTATTTCAAGCAACTATGCAAAGGCAGCGAGCAAAATAGAACAAAATATCATCTAATGGCCTTCTCCTTAGGTCATTTCTATAGTTAATAAGTGCAATTAATTCTTTGTTAGCATTCAGATTTGTAGGGTAAAATTTGTATCTTATGCAATCTGAATTTCAATAGTTTTGGCCTATTTAGATCCCTTAAATCCATAATAAGTTTAAACAATGTAATCTCATCAGCACCATGACATTTTAGTTCTAGCATGTTGACTTTGGTTGTGGAGCGACATTTGGGGAAATTGATATCACCATGATCGCTGAGTCCATACAAGTTCCCTTGTGGTTTGTCCAAATAATCACGAGCAAAGTGCCCCCATTTATTGCATGCTCAAAATTGAACTAGCAAGCAACCATTGGTATCCCTTTCTATAGGTAGACCACCCCCTCCTTGGTTTTGATTTTGTTAACCACCTCCTCCTTGTCGAGGGTTCTCTTATCCACCACTCGTAGCTTCCTTAGAGCTTGATGCTTCCATGCCCAATACATGTTATTTCTTGTTCTTCATTTGAATGTTCAACCTTTCATAAACTACTAAAACAATTGTCACTTGTAAATTTTTTTGTGGAATATGTCATGCAACATACCTCTTTCTTCTTTTTGTTTATTTCCTCTTTCAACTCTTTTAATATTCTCATCATGCCCTTTCTCAAGGTTGTAAATGTGTGGGACTCAAAGGGATCCTCGCCATCCTTGGAGTCACTTGCCATCTTGGATCGTGCATTCGTGTTCCTCGCTCTCTAAGTTTGTCGCCCTATCATCACATCACCATATGTCATTGGTGGCACAATCTTCAACTTCACCTTGAATTTCGGTCTAAGACCATTGATGAGCCATGTCTTCTTCAATCCATCCATAAGGTGTTTCTCCAACTTGGAAATTGCCTCCTTCAACCTCCAATTGTACATGTAGATAAAATCACTTGTTCTTTGTTTCAAGTTTTAGATCTCTGCAAATACTTGTGTTACCTTAAAGTAACATCAATTGCTTGAATGCTTTTCGAATTTTGTCCTAGTTGACCAACTTTGTCTTTTCCTCCATGTTGTAATCACCCATGACTCATCTCAAGGTCATCAGAAACAACGTAACCAAGTAGTTCTCATCATTGTGTCCATTGTTTACAAATTATAGTTCACTAGTGTTACAATAATAGACATGATCTAGGTTACTCTTTCTCATGAACATGGATAACATTTGACTATCCCCCATTGGTGGAGGGCTTGCTATGGTGCTCGGCTCCAATGGTGGTGGTGATGGTTTTAGTGGTATCCTCGTACTCTAATTAAACCATCCCTACCTAACCTCTCTTTGTATTTTGACCTGCCAACCCTATCTACTCTGGTCGTACTAGATTTTTTTGTATCCGATGGATTTGCACAGGTTCTTAACCATTTTTTTCATTCCCAAATCCCAATCTACCAATTCTCGAGCACAAAGGTTCAATCTTTGACCTTGAGGTGTCACTTGGTGTCCTATCTTCCTCAACCTTGTATTTCTCCTCACCTTCACTACCAAGTCTCCTCTCACTCTCATTGTTTAATTTCTCTGCTTAGACACTCCTCCCTCTGTACGGCTTACCACCACCTTCCCCGATGGCCTCCCACCATTGGTGTGGTTCTCGCCAACCATCTCGATACTCCCCTCAACAAATCTGCTATTGTCCAGAACTATCTATCTCCCACCTTTGATTGCCTCCTCATGGATAACCATACCTATTCTTCTCTCAGGTTCCTATTCTCTATACTTTAGTACATTATTTCACTCTCTTCCATTCTTATTGTCCTAAGGGTATTGTTGCTTCACCCTGCTCTTGAGTTCAATCAAATGTTAGGATCACTAGCTACCTTTTTGACTCACAGCCTCCTTTGTGCACTCTTTTCTATTCTTGCAAGCCTTCCAAGAGGAATGGATCTGGGAGGACTCCTCACAATAGGAATAAGTTGATAGTTTCACACTCTTAGCTCATATTTCATGAAATCTATAAACAATTTATTTAACGAGTTCCCACAATAGTCACTCAATCCCCATGTTGTTCTTCCTCTTGATTCGTGTCATCCTCATAGTGCTTGAGAGTTCTCTCTCTACCTATCGTTATTGTTTTGTGTAGCTTATCTTCAAATTCAAGTAGATAAAAGCCAAGAAAGTTGGAAAGTTGGCAAACATATGCTTGACATGCTCGTTTCAAATTAGGTTGTCAACCACATCTAAAAGGGGAGTCTACGTATCCACAGAAAATGGGCAAGGCCAGCGACGTCCTAGACCATGCTAAAATATCTAGCCAAATCTTCCTCCTCCCTCTTGTTGCCTTATATCAAGTCGGCCTCTCTTCCCATCAAATTGTTTATCATTTTTATTCAATTTTCATCATTGATAGGATCTACACAAACTATGGATCAGTTAGTGTTTGATGAAGAATGGCGGTTCACACAGATAATGGGAAGATTTGATCATGGAAACGGCACCAGCAAAATAGATTAAAACTTCAAACATATAATATGCTACAAGAATATCAAACACACATTGTTGTATAGCCATTACATCACAACACAAGCAATATGAGACAGAATGAAATAGAGGCTTTCCATCATCACAATATGACGTACAATCCTAAATTATGGTGGAGATCGATGGAAATCCATACCAGTAACCTCTTATTCAATCCATATATATGGTATGCTACTAGATCAGAGACAACAATTGGGGAACCACCACCGCCATCAAGAATAACCCAATCTTATATAAGTGTAAACAAAACAAGTACAATCTAACAGCATAACGAATCCTTATAATGCCTTATTCATCATTACTTAGTAAAATAATGCTTCCTATAGGAGGAAAATAAACTGAAGTGATTTTGATCTTCATTCACAATTGGTATAAATAAAAAGTTCATTCTACACCTAAGTTATGTAAGTCTTTTGATTTTCACTTTGAAAATGTTTTTGTTTGAGAGTAAGGCAAAAACTCCCACTCTATTTTTGTTTAAATGAAAAGCAGATTTGAATAATTCAAGACATTCCTTGATATTTCCTTTAACCCAACAATATTGGATCTAGTCTCCTAGAGTAAAACTAAATGTGCTTTCCTGGAGTTGATGTTTCTCTTGAAAAACCCGTGCTTATTTTCTGCTCTCAATCCCCTGTAAGTCTAGAAGATCGGCCTCATGCTGTGGTTTTATTAATTTAAGTGAACCAAAGGTTGCTCGAGGGTTAAATCCTCCCTATGGCCTCATACATTTTTGTGATTAATTGTAATTATTTCTCCTTTGACAAAATGGCCGCTAGTTCATTTCTTGATGTCTTCTTTTCTCAATCTGGATTTCTTGCCTCAAACCAAATCCCTCCTTTTCTACGCTTAAGATTTTCCCATTGGGATTGCACTTTGCCATACCTCTCCTTCAATTTTTAGTATTTACCATTGCTCCATTACTTGAATTTTGCTCGATTTTTCATATGATACAAAGCCTTCATATTTTTCTACCAGTTGTTCCTCTAATGATGGTTTTGTTGCCTTGCAAATGTTTGGATCTGTATTTCCTTGAGGATTGCCTTCTTGTTCAAGATTATCTTTCACCTCTAGATATTTAAAAGGTTATAGGTCTGGAGCTATACTTAGTTTTTGAGGTTGCCTTCGCTTCTCCTAGAATATTCCCTACTTTGTTATTGTGATGGTGAGCCCTTCGTCCTTGGTGTTTTGTGCCTCCTGATCAGATTGTTCTCCTTAAGTGTTTTCCTAAGGTGTTTATGCATCTCCAGCTTGTCATTGCATTCTAGATGAAGGATGGGCATGCTTTGGTTAGATTCCTATGTTGGAAAATACAATAGCTGAAAGGAATATTTTCATAGACACAACTATGCTCAGATCGTTCCTTCCAATTCAAGTAGGATTCTATTTGGTAATGGCTTTTGTAAGTGTCATAACCCAGTTTCTAGAACCATTTAAAAGTTGTTGACTACTTTTATTTGACATTGGCATGACATATTATATGTTGATTTGGTTACTATGATTGTTAGATCATGGACATGATTTAGATGCTTTGATTATTCAGTTGATTATATCATTATTATGATTATGATGTGTTGAACACAGTTGTTATTTAGTTATAAACATTTATGTTATAAATGGTTCAAATACTGCTGATGTCTTATTTTCATGACAGCAGGAACTAAATGAGCTAGGTTTGATCGATGGAGTCCTTTTGACAAAGGTGTGCACATCGCAAGTCGGTTATATTCCGACAACAAGAGTTGAGATGCTTAAGTTTCCAAAAAACCACTGATTTTTTAGTTTGTTTGTTGACTATTGAGCGCATTTCATTCGTTTGAATCTTGATCTGAGTACAAATGTCATGTCGCCTTCCAGTTGACATATGTCAAAGATTATGATTAGCCTATTATGCGACCCTCGTAGGCTAATAGGATGGATAGAGGGTCCTGGTTGGAGCTTGGCTTGGTTTCGTTCGTCAGATTTTTCCAGTTGGCTTTTGTTCGGGATCATTTGGACACCATTTCCCTAACCTGCTATTTTTAGCAGTATTGGTCACTCAGCGGAGCACCCCTGCTATTTTTAGCAGTATGGGTTGGTCATGTGCGGAATCAATCACTGGTTCACCCGCTTCAGACAGTTCGTTCATTGAACAATTTATGAGGGAGATATTAATATTTTAATTGTCAAATAAAATATTAATTATCGGGAGCTTATAATGTAAAGTTATAATATTATAACTTAAGTGATATTGTAAGGGACCACTTTTAATTATAATTTATAATTAAAAGGGGGCGTTGAAGACTATGGGATTAATTTTTTTTTTTTTTTAAAGTTCGAATTATTAAAAAAAGAAGCCAAATTGAGAAAATCGCATTTGGGAAGAATATAAGTTTTTTTTCATTGAGAAGGAAGGGCATTATGTTTTGAAATCAAAAATTTGCTAAGTCTTTTCTTTTGAGAACAGAGCCAAGGGTTTCAGTTTTCATCTAGCATTGGAGAACGAGCCATCTTCAGTGTTGCAATTCAGAGGCTGTGAAATCTCAACTGATTTATTGCTTTCAGAGAGATAGCTTCATTCAAAAGTTGTCACAGAGCCTTACCAGAGATTGCATCAATCAGGGTTTTTAGCTTGGCTTCATCCAAAAGAGTTTTTCTTATAGAGGCGCCTATCTCTTGAGGTTCTAGTACAGCAAACAGGGGCGCACTTTAATTTGGTTGGCTGCTGTCATAGGGACGTACTTATGTACAGCAGGGCTGTACCTTTACAAAAAGGGCGCATTTATTCATCTAAGGCAAATCCCCTGCTTCTAGGGTCATCTACCACCACTCCTTGAGGCGCCTACACCTTGGGATCATTTCCTAAGCACCAGACGGAGGGAGAAATAGCTTGAAGATAGAGCTGTACAATTTTCATGAATTCTTCAGCTGGCTGCCATAACCAGGGTTTCACAAAAATTTATTGCTATTGATTTTATCAGATAGTTGTAATTGTCACAAAAGATCAATAAACCTATTGGCAATAATTAATATCCTAGATTCTATCATTTCCGGATTTGCAATATTTTATTTGAATTTATTCAATAATTCCTCCTAGAATCACCTCTTATATTTATGCAAAAACACAAAAAAACCAAAAACAAACAAAATTAAAAAAAAACAAGCAATTTCAGAGACAATGAGACCAGGGGTTTCTACAACAAATGTTTGAGTGTCGTTCTATTATCTATTGCCTTGCTTTTCTAATTTTGCCTTATTAAATCTACTTGTTTGTTTTATTTGGCATCGCATTAGATGATCATAATCAGGTTGCCATTTTGGTTGGGACCAGGTTCTAACATGGCTTCATGAATGGAAGTGATTACAATCTAGCCTACACTTGCAATAATGTCGCTTTACGCATTATGTGGGCATGGTTGGATATTATATTGTTTCTTGTAAACTGGGCTTCGTCATCATTTTTATTGTCTTACTTTGCTTATGAATTGCCACCTTTTTAAAGGGCAGTGGTTACCTCCTTATAAAGGATTTTGTGTTGCCTTGTTAATTGTTTGGTTTCGTATTTTGTCTGGTCTTAGTCAATTGGACCTTAGTCCATCGACATGCATTATGTGATTATCATTTTGTTATTGAAAATGATGGCATTTGCATCCAAAGCTATCATATGCATGGCATAGCATGGCAATGATACGATGCAAAGTTGACTTAGGGTTTTGCATTCAATGGCACTTTCTTCGAAGTTTTGGTTCTAGCTCCTTTGGTAACTCGGTTTGGCTTGTGGTTTGAGTGAGCTCGGCAGGAACCCTAACTACCATTGCTAGTCTTTTGAAGGCTTGTCTACCACTAGTAATCAACTGGGTTTGATGGCTTGTTTGGGCCTATCGAGGTGGAGATTGTTGGTGGATAGACTACAATTCTGCTGGAAGAAATGGGGGACGTGTGGAAACAAGAAATTAGTGCCTTCGTCTTGTTGAACCATGACTCGAGCTATTTTGTTTTTTGTTGTAGACCTTGCAGGGTTTAAACTACTTGTTTTTCCATGAGGGAGGGGGGGGAGATGGGGGCGGCAGGGGCAGGCGGGTGTGTGAGCAACGAAAAAAAGAAGAAAGACTCTCACGCGGAAAAACGAGAAGGCAGACTGTAAACATTTATCCAAGTTTTGTTTTGGGTTTGGTTTTACTTGTGCAATGTGAATGAAAAAGAACCCTAGGTTATATTGGAAATGTGAATTCAGCTTTTGTGCTACAGTCCCATGCACATTTCTCGCAATGTCGTTTGCCTTTGCTTGAATTGGGTTTGTATTTGAATTGTTGCCTTGCGTTTTGGTTTTTGGATTGTTTGAAAGTGGTTTGCACCTTATTTGTTGGTTGTGTTAAGTGAATGCTAGGAATTTATGGCATATTTACTTCACAGCGTGACTATGAAGACTTGTATACATGGCATAAACACTTAGGGTTCATATTGAGAATGCTTGGTGTTTTGTGGCTTTTTCCTATTGGGTTTATTTAAGTGGTTATGGAAACTTGGAAACTCTCTAGAATATTACCACCATCTGTAATATCCCAAATCAAAATATTATACATTAATCTAGATTTCTCGAAATTCCTTTTTAAAGTTCGAAATAATAATATTATGAATATAGAATTATGTTCTTATTAACAAGATAATAAATTTATATAACAAATAATGTTGAATAATGATCAAATGTGCAACACGGAATTATGGTTATAAATATTCTAATAGAGAACTCTCAAAGGGTTTCATCCTTGAGGGGTTGATATTAAGGGGTTTTGTCATTTATCTAATAAATGAGGGGTTTTGTCCTCAATTATAAAAGAAGAGGATGCTACCTAAACTTCAGATAAGGGAATGAATGTCAAATCTGAATATATATCATTTTCCTTGACTAACCCTTCATAGCTTTGCATCAAATGATGTTTCTCATTTCCAAAGTGATGTCTTTTCATCAAATGGGACGACTTGCATTAATATAATTTTTATTCCTTGCATTAAATGTGGTGCTCCTTCCCATATGGACAATTTATTTAATTTAGTTGTTGATGTAATTAATTTAATTGTTGTTGGTTTAAGCAATTCCATTGGTGATTTATTTACATTAATGCAGTTCATCTTTATGGTCTCCTTTGTATTTGGGAATGTTATAGACCTCCCTTCTTCAAATTGCTTGTCTTCAAGCAATTTTAAACCTGATAGTACACTCCACAACAAACTATAATCTGCTCCAAGCTTAGATGTTTCTTTCCCCATCCTTGTATAACTGATTGCATTATTATTAGTTCTCTCTTGCAAGGGATTATTAGAACTGTTCTTTCCTAGATCCCACAGCGTTCTGTCATTATAACCATTGATGTAATTATTAATGAGCTTTTGGCTGAGCATAAAGATCGTGGGACTTTACGTACTCCAAATTGATCATTTCTTGGGCTGCTAATGACCTGTTCCAACTCATTTGTCACCAAATTTGCCTTTACAATTCTATTAATGATTCACCTCTACTATCCATGAAGACATATCTTTTCTTTGTGCTATTATGGAGAGCAAGTAATGGTTCATCTTTGATAAAAGATTCATACCTGTTTTCATTGCGATAGTAGGACGAATTTATGGTTGTCATAAGATGATTCCAATGTTTGTTTGGATGTTCAAGTTCAAGAACCATTGCCTCCAACTCGGGCTCAGATATTTCTTTGAGTGATGTTGTTGGGATGTTTTTCAACACTGAATAGTTTACTTCCACCGACTGCTCCTACAATTCAAGGTTGTTGCCTAAATCATTGTCAACCATCCAAATTTTATGCTCCTTCAGTAGTTGCTCCGTGATGACTTGTTTGACTGAATTTGGCTGCCATTCATCTTCCTTATCATAGGAGCAAGATTCAAATATTTATTGTAACATGCATTAATATCCTTGAAAATCAACTCGACCTCATCTTCTTCCTGTATTGGTTCCTCTTGTTGAAGGAATGTGGGCATGGTTGAGCGCACATGAGTCCTTGATGGGAGTCCACGACTGTTATTAAATGTATAACCATGTTGTGCTTGTGATGATCTTCCCTCACCATTAGAATTATGAGTTAGCGAGTTATTCAACTACTGCATTTGTTGAACTTATTGTGACATTAACGTATATACTTGAATTTGCCCTTGGGCCCACTGGTCAAATTGTGCATCATTTATGTTGTTTATGTTGACCTTGTGATTTGAATGCATAAAGCTTATCAAAACCCTCAAGTTAGTAGGATGTAAAGCTCTGATATCATTGTAATATCCCAAATCGGAATATTATACATTAATTTGGATTTCTCGAAATTCCTTTTTAAAGTTCAAAACAATAATATTCAATGAATATAGAATTATGTTCTTATTAACAAGATAATAAATTTATATAACAAATAATGTTGTATAATGATCAAATGTACAATGCGGAATTCTAGTTATAAATATTCTAATAGAGAACTCTCAAAGGGTTTCGTCCTTGAGGGGTTGATATCAAGGGGTTTCATCCTTGTATCTAATAAATGTGGGATTTCGTCCTCAATTATAAAAGAAGAGGTTGTTGCCTAAACTTCAGACAAGAGAATGAATGTCAAATCTAAATATATATCATTTTCCTTCACCAAGTTCTTATAAATACCCTTCATAACTTTGCATCAAATGATGTGTCTCCTTTCCAAAGTGATGTGTCTTTTCATCAAATGGCACAACTTGCATTAATATAACTTCTATTCCTTGCATTAAATGTGGCACTCCTTCCCATATGGACAATTTATTTAATTTAGTTGTTGTAGTTAATTTAATTGTCGCTGGTTTAGGCAATTCTATTGGTGATTTATTTACATTAATGCAGTCCATGTTTATGGTCTCCTTTGTATTTGGGGATGTGTTGACCATTTTGTGAATCCTGCATGCCAAAATGGGCACCCCTCCTCTTTTTTGCCTTGAAGCCTTGTTCTTTGTGACCTTTTGCCCTGAAACCAGGTCTTAACCCTTTAAAAATCAAAAAGTTGATTTTGTGCAGATGCAAGTGTTGTCTCATCAAACATTGGTCTTTTCCAGCACTCTCAGAGCAAATCAAGTTCTCAGAACAACATTACTTGTAAGCTTTACAAGTAATAAGCAGGAGCACTTGACAACCCTGAAGGGGTCTATGGCCAGTTCCAGTGCAAGTCGGGTTTTGCAAAGTATTTTACTTGCCAATTTTCATGAGTTGGAGTCATTCACAAACCCGAAAGGGTAAGGAAGAAGCAATCGGGTTTTCAGACGTCTTTACTTCAAAGCTTTTTGAGTAAGTCTTTCAGAAGAGCCCAAATTGGTCTTAGAAGCTTCTTAAGGCAAGTGTTTTTCCACGGAGGGCACTTGGGCATTCTGTAGGGTCATTTGCAATTTCCCCGAAGGGTATGTGCCCTTGCGGGAGGCACTTCAAAGATGAAACGGACCTTTACAAAACTTTCAAAGGGTATGTTTGAAGGTAGAATGGACCTTGTGGAGGGCTTTTTGTCGACGTGAGGACCAATACAAAAGTTTCGAAGGGTACTTTCGGCTCGAAATGCCCTTGTGGAGGGCAGTCGATTGAAGCAAAGGGGCAAAGACAAGATGCCCGAAGGGAACTTCCCCCTCGAGAAAAGTGACAAGCGGAGAGAATTCCTTCGGACAAAATGTCCGAAGGAATTACCCCTCTTGTTATGGGTTCCAAAAGACTTGGGACAGAATCCCAATTCTTGTGAGGCCAACCCCAAGCTATGCTTTCCGTTACTACTTGAAGGGCCTGAATAGTGACATTGTTGTCATGACACAGTCCATGGGTGGGAATACTCTATCCGCTGCTTATGAGATAGCCATAGCTGCTGAAAATTGCCTTGTTCAAGCAAGAAAGATAGCTCCTAGACCTCATATGCCACTCTTCCCTGATTTACAGCACTCAGTCCAACCTGTTGTGCCAACTCTAGCTCCTCAGCCTAATCAAGAGAAGCCGAATGTTACCCCTGTAAATGATCTCCATGAAGTTAAGAGGCAGTTGCAGAGTGTTACCAATGAGTTAGTTGCCCTCAAGAGACAACAAGCTCAGAGTTATAGGCCAAATCAAGGCTACCAGCAGTTTGGGCAAGCAAATAGGCCTCCCTTCCACAATTATAATCAAGGGCAAGGTCAAATTACACATGTCAAGCCTTATCAAAGCTATAATCCAAATGCCCCTTCATCTTCCAAGGCTCTTGTCCCCACTCAAAATAATTTGGTGCAGGAGCAGCCCAATTATCCACCCTTGAAGCATGGCCAAGAACAGGGTGCTTATGCCAGAGAGCTACCAAATCAAAGCATGATCGCACAAGGTGATCAGGCAGCCCAATTCTCAAATTTTGAGATATCAACACAACTTGGGATGGACAGCAAGCAGGCTCAATCTAATTCCACTCTTATGAATCACTGGGAAGGAGAGTTCTACGCAGTCAACTATGTGGGGAGCACAAGTAATCAAAATGTTGGTGTTGCAGCCAACACCAAGTCCAAAAGGAGAGCCATTGATGAAGCTCAAGCAGCCACTCAAGCACCTACAGCGTCTCCTTCACCACAAGCAAATCAAAAGTTCCCCAATTACAGACCACCGGTTGCAGCTTTAGCTCCTCAGGTTGCACCACAGGTTACGAATGTTCCCAAGGAGAACTCTAAAGGGAGCAATCCTTCAATCAATATAGTGGACCAAATGAAGAAGCTGCACATGGACATCTCATTATGGGATTCTTTAGCACTGCCAAGACAAAAGGATATACCCCAAAAGGAATTGTATGGGCTAGGTGAGCAAGTTGTCCCAACAAGAAATGATAATGTGTTGATAGTAAATGGGGCTCCTCCCATGGGAGGTCAAGCAAAGAAAGATGAGAAGGTCCCTCCCTTCTATTTGTCCCTGATTATTGGTGATTTCTTGGTCCACAATTGCATCATTGATAGTGGAGCAAGCACCTTAGTTATGCCTAAATGCATCGCTGATAAGCTAGGCCTCAAGTATGAGCAAATGACCAAAGAAGTTTTACAGTTGGATCGATCACCGGCTAAGACCTTAGGAGTGGCAAGAGGCTTGAATCTGACTCTCCATGCCTATCCAACCTTCTCAATTCCCCATGATGTGGCAGTGGTAGATGTTCCTCCTTCGTTCTTTGCTTGTCAAGGGATTTCACATCCAAGATAGGTGGATACTTGGCAGCCAATTGGTCTTACATGGTTTTCAGGACAAAGTATGGAACTAAAGTAAAGATTGAGTCAGAGCCCATCCACAAGGATCACTTAAAGCCATATTCGCCCAAAGTGGCGAATGTGAACTACGCAATCATTGATGAAGAAGAGCTCCAGGTGGAACAATCTCCATCATCTTCCCTTGTAGGAGTTGCTAACCTGCTCCTAGATGAATGAGGAAATGACAATTTTGAACATGATCCTTACAAATTCATTTAAGAAGCTGGTCTTGGAGTCTACTGCATGCATGAGAAAAATGCTTTCATGCCGAAATTGATGAAAACAGATCAAGAGGACTATGGTTTGTGGCAGCTATTCTTTGATGGATCTAGAAGCAAGTTGGGAGCTGGTGGTGGAGCAATGTTGGTTTCACCTTCAAAGGATAAATACTTCTCAACATTCAGGTTTCAGTTCCCCTGCACTTGCAACGTAGCAGAGTATGAGGCCCTTGTTTATGGCCTAGAATGGGCAAGAAAGAGAGGAATCAAAGAATTACAGGTGTTTGGAGAGAGTGAATTGATTGTGAACCAAGTGAGAGGTCAAAGCTTGAACAAAAACTCCTTACTCAAGCCTTACAAGCACAGTGTGTGGGACCTTGTAGAGAACTTCGTTGTTTTCAACATCACTTCCATTCCAAGAGAGGAGAACAAGCATGTGGATAAATTAGCAGCAGTTGGTGCTCAGTTTGATATCCCAAAGGGAGTGAGACAAAGCAAGAATCAACATCATTTAAAGCTGATCGTGAGGCCCTCCATACCAAACAATGTCACCAATTGGCAGGTGTTTAAAAGTGACCAACAAATAGCACTTTTCTTGCAGGAAAACGCTGAGTTCGCTACCAAAAATCAGTCCAAGTTGCAATAGCAGTATGATGGGCAGATTGTTCAACTAAAGACCAACATGCTTCCCAAAGGTTTGGTAACTCTTGAGAGCATTTTCAACAAAGATGACCAACTCAAGAGAGACAAAGCAAGCATGTCAACCAAGAAGGAAAATTATGAAAGGGTAGATATCTACAAGGATAAGTTGCTTGCACTTGGGAAGGTGTGTACCAATGAGGAAAAGCATGCTTTCATTATGTTATGTCAAGATTTTGTTGATATTTTCACTTAGGAGTATGGTGATTTGAAGGGCTTTGATCCAAGCTTGGCCCAACACACCATTGAGCTAGAGGAAGGTGCCAAACCCATCAAGCAAAAGCAAAGGCCAATCAATCCAAAGATCGAGCCTCTCATGAGGAAGGAACTCACCAAACTGATCAAGTCCAGGATCATTTTTCCTATCAAACAATTTTTTTGGCTAGCCAATTTGGTACCTGTTAGGAAGAAGAATGGAGAGGTCAGATTGTGTGTGGATTTCAGAGACCTGAATAGAATTTCACTGAGGGATCACTATCCCCTTTCAAGTATGAAGCAAATTCTTCAGATGGGGACAGGGAGTGAAAGATTCTCTCTTAGATGGCTAATCCCGGTACAATCAAATCTTGGTACAAGAATGTGACCAATACAAAACAGCTTTCACCACCAAGTGGGGAACATACGCCTACAGGAAGATGCCATTCGGATTTTCAAATGCTGGAGCTACCTTCCAACGTGCTATGGATATGACTTTTCAAGGTTTGATCAATGACATTGTGCTGGTTTATCTTGTTGATGTGACAGTCTTCTCCAAGGAGGCAAGTGAACATTTGGAGCCCCTAAGGCAAATCTTTGAAAGGTGTAGAGAGTTCAGCATCTCTCTCAACCCAAAGAAATGTGTGTTTGCCGTCCACAAAGGCAAGCTCTTGGGCCATGTCGTTTCAAAGGAAGGCCTATCCATTGATCCAAAGAGGGTGCACACCATCTTCGCATTGTCCTCACCTAAGCACAAGAAGGGCCTGCAAAGTTTATTTGGTAAAATAAATTTCATTAGGAGATTCATTCCTAACTTTGTTGAGCTTGTCAAGCCACTAACTTCCATGCTAAGGAAGGATGAGACGTTCACGTGGACAGCAAGAAGAAGAGAAAGCTTCGAAGGCATCAAGCAAGCTATCGTCCAAGCTCCTACCCTGGCTAGTCCAAACTTCTCCAAGGACTTCAATCTATACACCTTTGGAAATGAAGAGGTAATCTCTGCTATGCTCACTCAAGCAAAATGTGAGAATTTAGAACAGACTCTTGCTTTTTTCAGCCAAAGTTTAGAGGGCTATGAGGTTAGATACACGTATGTTGAGAAGTAGGTGCTTGCAGTCATACGAAGTCTAAAGAAGTGTAGACATGTTGTCTAATAGCAAAATTCACATCATGGTGCCACATCCTAGTGTAAAAGACTTCTTGTTGAACCGAGACTTGAATGAGAAAAGGGCAGATTGGATCACCAAAGTAATGGAGCATGACGTAGAAATCAAAACCACCAAGCTGGTAAGAGGAAGAGGGTTGTGTGAACACCTCACTACAGACTTGAAAGAGTCAAAAAAGGACGTTTTGGTACTCCACGATGAACCTACAACAGCTGTACCTACAGTCATGAAGAGCTGGGCACAAGACACGGTTCATTTCCTTCAAACTGATGAATGTCCACAAGGTCTTGATAGGACCAAGAGGAGGTATTTTAGACTCCAATCTCTTCCTTATGTCCTACCTGATGGAATGTTGTTCAGGAAAGACTTTTCAGGGGCGCTCTTGAGATGCATTGATTCAGACCAAGTCGACAAGGTACTGTCCGAGTTCCATGATGGAACAGCTGGTGGTCACTTTGCTCCCAAGGCCACAGCTACAAGGATTATGAGGGCTGGTTACTTCTGGCCCAATTTGTTTAAAGACACTCATGCTTGCGTGAGGAAATGTCAAAAATGTGCCTTCTTTGATGGGAAGCAACGGCTAGCTGCCATGCCTCTTCATCCTATTCAGGTGGAACAATCATTCATGCAATGGGGGTTGGACTTCATAGGGTTGATCAATCCTCCTTCTAGTGTTGGCCACAAGTGGGTTTTGACTGCCACGGATTATATCACAAGGTGGATGAAGACCATAGCTTTGTAAGAGGCCAATGAGAGTGCAGTCCTAGACTTCTATGAAGGCATAGTGACAAGATTTTGGGTCCCAGCCACAATCATTTCAGACAATGCATTGGCTTTCTTGGGAATGAAGACAAGTGAGTGGGCATTAAAGTATGGCATCTATCTCAGCACTTCTTCCAACTACTATCCACAAGGGAATGGGTTGGCCAAGCCCACAAACAAGAATTTGATTAGGATCATAAAAAGGACAATGGAGGAAAATCAAAGGACTTGGCATGCCAAGTTGAAGACAGCGCTTTGCACAAATAGGATCACTCCAAAGAGGGCGATCAAAAATTCACCATACACACTTGTGTGTGAAAGGGAAGCTAGACTTCTTATCCCACTTGAGTTACCAGCCTTGGATCTTGCCCATCAACTGCAATTGGTGGAGTGCAACAGCCTAGAAGTCAAGTATTGTGAGTTAATGGAGCTTCAAGAAGCGAAAGACCAAGCCATGGATGCCATGACCAGCCCCAACAGCAAATAAAAAAGCATTTTGACAAATGGTCTACGTCAAGGAGCTTCTCAAAAGGTAACATTGTCTTGAAGTGGGATGAGGACCAAGCCAAGCCTGGAAGGCACACTAAGTTTGACGCTCTGTGGAGTGGCCCATATGTCATCACCCAATGCAAGCAACACAATGCTTTCCAACTCTCCAAGTTGGATGGTGAAGAGCTACATATCCCAGTCAATAGGATATATCTTAAGCTTTGTTACTAAGTTTTTTTTGGTCATGTACATAGTTTCCTTGTTTTTCCTCGTTTTCCTTAAGTGTTGTTATGCATGTGTGTAGTGTTTTTAGCCTTTGTGTGTGTTTTTTTTCTTGTTGTTTGGGGTCAAATCTTTGTTGGTTCTTAGGTCCTTTCAGAGCTGTTGCCAACTTTTCAAGCTGCATCCTGACTCCATGCCCAATGGACTTTTAGGCCACCAATCTTTTCAAGCATAGCAGGCATGCTTCCCCTGTGAGTCGCCAATTTGTTGACCATTTTGTGAATCCTACATGCCAAAATGAGCACCCCCTCCTCTTTTTTGCCTTGAAACCTTGTTCTTCATGACCTTTTGCCCTGAAACCAGGTCTAAACCCTTTAAAAATCAAAGAAAAAGTTGTTTTTGTGCAAGTGCAGGTGTTGTCTCATCAAGCATTGGTCTTTTCTAGCACTCAGAGCAAATCGGGTTCTCAGAACAGCATTACTTGTAAACTTTGCAAGTAATAAACAGGAGCACTTGGCAAACATGGAGTCTATGGCCAGTTCCAGTGCAAGTCAGGTTTTGCAAAGTACTTTACTTGCCAATTTTCATGAGTTGGAGTCATTCACAAACCCGAAAGGGTAAAGAAGAAGCAATCGGGTTTTGAGACGTCTTTACTTCAAAGGTTTTTGAGTAAGTCCTTCGAAAGAGCCCAAATTGGTCTTAGATGCTTCTTAAGGCAAGTGTTTTTCCGCGGAGGGCACCTGGACGTTATGTAAGATCATTTGCAATTTCCCCAAAGGGTATGTGCCCTTGCGGGAGGCACTTCAAAGATGAAACGGACCTTTACAAAACTTCCAAAGGGTATGTTTGAAGGCAGAATGGACCTTGCAGAGAGCTTTTCGTCGACGTGAGGACCAATACAAAAGTTCCGAAGGGCACTTTTGGCTCGAAATGCCCTTGCGAAAGGCAGCCGATTGAAGCAAAGGGGCAAAGACAAGAAGCCCGAAAGGAACTTGCCCTTCGGGAAAAGTGACAAGCGGAAAGAATTCCTTCGAACAAATTGTCCGAAGGAATTCCTTCAGACATTTTGTCCGAAGGAAAACCAAATAAGGCAAGCCAAAGAGAATTCCTTCGGACAAAATGTCCGAAGACATTCGACAGTCAAAGAAAGTCCGAAGGGTAAGTGTCTTTGCAAAGGGCACTTGGTCAAGAAAGACAACTCTTTTCACTTTTCCGAAGGATCATTTTCAGAGTTTTCGAAGGGCAACTGCCCTTGCGGAGGGTGCTTTTGGATGGGAGAAGCCTTTGCGGAGGGCACTTTAAGAAAGAGAGGACGAAGACAAAAGGCGCGAAGGGCACATGCCCTTCGAGAAAAGAAACAATCAAAGGAAAGAATTCCTTCGGAAAAAATGTCCGAAGGAATTCCTTCGGAGAAAATGTCCAAAGGAATTCTTTCCTTTGATTGTTTCTTTTCTCGAAGGGCATGTGCCCTTCGGGCCTTCGGACATTTTGTCCGAAAAAATTCGCATTACCAAAAGCCCGAAGGCCAGAGAAATAACAAGCGCCCGAGAGCCCGAATGGTTAAAGACAAAAGCGAAAAAGCCAAGGCAAAGGGAAATAACAAAGTAAAAGAACACAAGGTGGGTAACCTAGAACGCAGCCATGCAACACAATAAAGTAAAAGCTCAAAACATTCCAAGTAGCGTGACAAATCAAAGCGTAGACCTAAGGATGAATCAGACCAAGGCAAGTGGCACAGGTATCGTCAGCAAGAAGAGTAAATGCACTTAGGTGAAATAGTCTCTACCGAAAACCAATAAAAGAATTGGTTTTCAAACTATAGAGGAAAGCAGCCCATGTTTTCACGCTTCACCATTAATGCACAGCCAATTGCGCCCAGCATTGAAGAGAGCATAGTCCAATCAACACAACTTGGGGTTGGCTTTGTCAGTTGCTAGGAGTATTCCATGCTTTTGCAGGCCCAGGACAGCAAGGGCAGCGACTTGGACATCTACAACATGGCTCTCCCATACACAATTGAAAGAATACGACAGCAACATGAGGTTGTGGTCTTTGCAGAAGTGTTTAACTCAGCATGGGTTTCCATCCTTTGACTTGTCAGCATCTTGTTTCCATCTCTCTATATTTGTAACTTCTCATTTGAGAAAGGATCTCTTAGCATTGTATGGCAAAGCCTTGAAGGAAGTTACCCTGAATCAAAAGAAGCATTTTTACCTCCATTTGAGTTTGCATTTTTGCATATGTCTATGGTTTTGTCTTATGTTAAGTCATTTCCTTTTCATGCTTTCATAAGTTTATGCCAACATATCTAGTGTATTGTGAGATCTTTTCTTGTAGGTCAACAAGAAGTGTCCAGCTTAGAGTATAGACGCATGTGAACAGGTTGTCCATAGTGTGTCTTAGAACACCTCGGGTAGTTCTTCCTCCCTATATCTCCATAGAACCCCCTGTTGAAACACTAATGCAGAAGAGTTTCTCATGTCAAATGAAATGTATATCAGTTTGTTCTTGGTGTAAGATGTATGTCAAAGCTGAGTAGACCAACCATTTTGGTGCATCACCGCTTTAGTTTAGATTCTAATTTCAATATTTTTCTCCCTTTTCATCCCCCCCATTATTAGTAGTAGGAAATCCAGGCCCTCAAGGTGCATCAAGGGGAGCTAGCCCCTAATCTAGAGATTCATCCCTCACATTTGCAACCCACAGCAAGAGGGGTGTCTCCATTGTGTCGCGTGGAGGATGAGAGTTGAGCCTCCCTTCAGAGGGTGCAATCCACCATGTCAACGGGATGTTACACCACCTATAAGCCAAGCTCCACCATCAAGTTGATGGATGGGGTGGCTAGGGCCACCAGTGGAGGGCTCATAGGGCTAGTTGGATGGGTTTAGCCACTCTGTAAGTTAATTGTATTCGGTCACATATCATTTTCGAGATGCATATCAATTTGTGGAACCATGTTGGAATAGATTCGTTGGGAGTTGAGCTTGTTACTATACATAGTGCATCATTTACTATCTTGTTTATCTTTGCCTTGTCTTTTATTGTATCACAAAGCTTATATGATAGTTTTTGTATATTCATTACTTGCAACCTTTGTATTAAGAAACGTGGGCACCTGTCGCCGCGAAAAACCTTTTTTTTTGTTGAAACGAGTAGACTGCCAGAAAATCGTTGGTTGGTTACTAGGTCAAAAATCATGGTTTTCGACAAGCGGTTACCAGCCGAAAACCGCGGTTTTTGGCCTAGTAACCGGCCAAAACCCGCAACTAAAAAAAAAAGTGCAAAAAAAATAGAAAATATTTCATTATGCCATCATTTTTTCCTCTATTGTGCGTCATCAATAGGAGGTCAGGGTCGAAGGAAATTGTTATTTTCAACTGTTATAGTCGTCGTTTGCTTTTGCCATTTGGTATAGAAGCTGGGACTCATTACTATTAGGCTACTAGCCTACTAAGCTATTAGCATTGAGCAACATCTACAATTCTATAGAATACCCGCAGGTTTGAGGCCCTCAACTCCATTCACATTGTAAATTGTTTATTGCTTTAATTTCTCTAATTTCTTTAATAATTTTGTGATTGTCTGAGACTGATCAAGGATAAATGATAATGATCTATGATTGAAATTTGAGTCTAATTCTAAACCAAATGGCAAACTGCCACATACAAAGAATGTTAACTTTTTTTATTTTTACTTTGGCTTGTCCTCCATTGTCGATGCACAACGCAGCACATAGCAAGTGCAAGTTTGCAACAATAGTAAATAATAAAATTATCAGACTATGTTTTATTATAAAACATAATCTGATAATAATATATTAATACTAATATAAATTCTAAAATGATCTTTATATAACTATAATGAATAATCAATGATTCTCATTCAATAATGTATATTTCAAAACACAATAAATAGAAAGTCATCACATTTTGTCATAGTGTTATCATATTCTCTTGAGTTTTGAAAGTTGAGTCTTTAATTAAATAATTGTATCATATTATAACTTCATAATCACTAATCCGAATCGTACGCTATTGTAACTTGCTAGGTTTGAGCTGCAACGTCCAAGACTATCTGCAATTGCATATTGACATATTGTAACTCCAGAATGGCATATTGTTCTTGTGGCAGTAGCCGACCTAAGAAGTCTAATGACCCAGCCCGAAAAAATTGTGTTGAAGGGCTAGGGTTCAACTCTGTGATATGCAATTCATGCGAGTTTAAAATGAGTGCAAGGGTGAATTGCCTCAAGTACCACATAGAATGGATTCCAAGAAACGATGTGCGGCTATGTGACAAAGCGCCACCTGAGGCTCAAATGGAGATGGTTGTTGTCCTAGTAGCATATGAGCAAAAAAGAAAAAGAAAAAGAAATGATTGTTGATGCACTTGTAGCCATATCAAATAGGAGGGCAACAAGAGTTGAAGTTGATGAGTTAGTAGCCTCTGGGTCTTCTATTGCCCCAAGGGTAGTTTGAGGATGGGCCTTACTTATTGGAGGCAGTGCAAGTTCACCTTTACAGGGTTTTTTTGTTCCTCAAAATACCCCTGGGGCATAACCTTCACTCGAAGGTATAGCTTAAAATGGGGAATTGCATAATGAAGCAAAAGTGTCAGTGGCAAATTTCTTGTACTATAACATCTCATTCAATGTGGTGAAAAGCCCATACTAGAAGAATCTAGTAACTACTTTGATTTTTGTTGAGAAGGGGTTCAAGGCCCTTACTCATGACTTGAGAGGCCCACTGTTAGAGGATGTTGTGAAAGACATAGCTCATTGTAGATGAGCAAAGAAGAGTATGACGCAATAAGGGTTGCAGCATTTTGTCTGATGGGTGGATAGATGGAAAGAACCACACCTTGATTAATTTTTTAGTGGCTTCAAGTAGACAATTAGTGTTCTTGAAGTCCATTGATGCCTCCAACAAAGTGAAAAATGCACAAACTTTGTGTGATATGTTGGATGAGGTGGCCATGGAGGTGGATGTGGAGAACATCGTCCAAGTTGTGACCAATAATGCAGCAACATATATAGTAATGGGGAGACTTATTGAAAAGAGACACCCATCACTTTTTTGAAGCCCATGCTCAATCCATTGCATTGATCTCCTACTTGAGGAGATAGGAAAGATGTCATGGGTGAAAAATGTGGTCGAAGAGACGAGAGATATCACAAAGTACATCTACAATCATCCTTGGGTGCTGAGTTTGATGAAAAAGCACACCAATGGAAAAGAACTAGTGCGATCAAGAGCCATAAGATTTGCTACGAACTTCATCACATTGCAAAGCATTGCAACCTCCCTAACACCTCTTAGGCAAATGTTTGCGAGCACACGGTGGATGAAGTATCCATATAGCAAGAAGGCCAAAGGACACAAGGTCAAGAAGACAATTTTTTGTGATCTCTTTAAAAAGACCATGAATGAGGTCATAAAGGTAACTTTGGAATTAACTTTTTAAAGTTATGATTTATTTCTTTTTGAATAAACAGTTCAAATTTATCTTAATTTAAATTTTAAAATTATACGTTATTTGTTTTCAAGTGTTAGAACCTCTGGAAAAAGTTCTATGTTTGGTAGATGGAGAAAAGAATCCGATGGAGTATTTGTATGAGACCATGGACAGGGCCAAAGAAAGCATAGCAAATTATTATGGACAAAATAAAAAAAAATATGAGATCATTTGGCGCCTGATTGATCGCAGATGGAACAAACAACTCCATCGACATATACATGCAACGGCCTACTATTTGAACCCCAAATTTTTCTTTGTGGATTCATTTAGCGTGGATGAGGAGGTCATGGATGGCCTAAACACATGCATAGAGAGGATGGTGGTTGACGAAACCACTAGGGACATAATTGTGGATGAGTTGCAGATTTACAAAAGTGCAGAAGGCTCTTTCTTCACCTCTATGCATTCGATGGAGAACGACCCATCAACCAGGTGAAAAAACAAATTCAAATTTAGTCATTTATGCTTGTCATTGTATTATTGTAATTGATTGTCATTGTATCATTGTAATATCATTATTTCTTTATAAATGCACACCTACTTGACTTACAAAGTTATAAATCACTTATTGCATATTTGCGGTGGGTAGATTATGATGTAAGGACACCAAATCTTCAAAAATTGCCCAACTGCATCTTGTCCCAACCATGTAGTGCTTCTAGGTGTGAAAGAAATTGGAGCATGTTTGAGGCCATTCACACAAAGAAACGCAATAGGCTGACAACACAACACCTCAATGACCTTGTGTTTGTGCAGTACAATCTTTGTCTTTGTGTGAAACAAGTGAAAGGGACAGATAGTCATGAGACAATTGACTTAGATGATATTGATCCATACTCGGATTGGATCGTTAAATCCGATGATGTGCCCCAGGAACCCATGTTTACTAAAGAGAGGGAAGAGAAAGAAGCTATAGTGGCAAGGGAAGCAGAGGCATTGGGAGAGGTTGGTGAGGATTTGAAGTTGGATGATCTGTTTGTGGATGATGTTCCAGTGGAGCATTCTTTACCTTCCACTTCTAGGGGGCAGCAGAGAAATTGGAGAAAAAATTTCATGAGCCATTTTAGTCTTCTTTTTGTTTAAAATAGAGCATTTGGCATTCACATTGTACTCTTATTTGCTTAAAAACTAATATAAAACATGTTTATCACTCTAAGTTGTGTTCTTTGAATCTCTACATTCATTTCATTTTATTATGTATTTCAGTGTATTTTATAAATTTATATATTTTCTTAAAGTAGCGATAAAAGTGCTAAGTAATTGCCGAGTCCCGAGTATGGGTCACAATTTTTGGCTGCTAAGTAACTGTGGTTCCCAAATTTTTCTACTATGCTTGCAATTATGTAAATAAGGGTTGATTGAATATTCTGGGAATCTTGATATGGTTGTATATGCTTTTTGAATGGAATACCTATTTGGCTTTAAGATGACCATGTAATTTTGACTAAGGCTTGCTTCCGGTATTTGTAATTGTTGCAATCATTTTGGAAAGCTATAATGACTGTGGTCGCCTAATTTGAAGTATTGGAATTATGTTTGTTCATTTGTAAATGTATTAAGGAAATATGTTTACATTCTGTGTTTGATTGTGAATCATCGTTATGAATCTTCAAATTTGTTTTCATTATAATATGATTTCACAGTGTTTAGAATATTGGTCGTAAATTCTTGAATTAAATCCTTGAGATTCTACTTACTCAGCTGTTATAAACTTGTTAGGGAAAAAAAGGTTCACTGTGCATGAGGTGAATCTTTATATATGTTATTATTTGGATTTCACAACGAATAAACAGCTGTGTTGTTAAAAGTCATTATAGATTTCTTGGTCACTCGATTTGTTTGAGGATACATAGATGGTCATGCCTAAGTCGCATCACTTAAATATAAGTATATTTAATCGATTGATGTTATTTTTGAGCCCTTTCTTGTGCTATCATTACAGCCTGATTATGCATAGCATAGATTGTTTGGGTTGCTTGTAAGTCATCAGAGTTCTCTTTTAGCACTTGAATCGAATTAAGGAATTATATGTTGCTGAGCATATAGTTTATACGAAAGCTTAAATGTGTGAATGAAATTACTCGAATCACATAAATTCTATTTGATACTCTGTTTAGAACAAAAGGAAGGAAAGAATTCCTAACTGGTTGTGAATGGTTGTTGCATGTTGGGGTAAACGGAAATATTGTCGTGGTTTTGTTTATCATTTTGGTGCTTGTACTTTGGGGAATAAGGACAGGCTTGTATGCTTTGAATTGGGCTAAAATTCTTGTTGCTGACTAGTTTTGCATTGGCAGTGGGATTGTTAGTGTGTTTAATGTTGATTTTCACATTTAAGCATTTTGACTAACGGTGTGTGAAAGTAAATACTGTAGGTTCCTTAGGGAAGAAGGTTTGGAAGAAGTCAATGGATTTAATAATGCACTTGTCTTTGAAAGAGTATTCAGGGTGTGTTGACAATTTTTCCCCAAAGGAAAGAACAGATTTATTCAAGTGGTTGAAGGGGCAAATTCTAAAGGGTTTGAATTCTTCGGACTTTTGTCCGAAGGGTCACTAGCTGAAGATTCAATTGCTTCGGCTTGTTGGTCTGAAGGAAATGGCGCTTGTTTAAAGCCCAAAGGATCATAAGGAGAGGAGGACTGCAACTTTCCCAAAGGGTGAAAAACTTCCAAGGATGTTGAAGGGTTCATTTTGCCGAAGGGTCATTTTATCGGCCAAAAGACCAATTGCAATTTTTCCGAAGAAAAAAACAGAAGTAAGAGACCGAAAGAAAGAGTCCATTACAAGAATCCCGACGGGCAGGGTACCCTTCGGAAGGGGTCATTTCCAACAATCCCGAAGGGCATCTACCCTTAGGGAAGGTACAGAGAACGAATTCAGGACCTTTTCAAAAAGTCCGGATGCCCTACATTTTTTCCAAAAATGGCACAGACAAGAGCCACTAGCCCTTGCGGAGGGCACTTGGTCGGCGACAGGACCACGGTGACTTTTCCAAAGGGCACATTTCGAAGGGCAAAGAACAAAGGCACAAAGGAGACCTTCGGACGTTTGTCAGAAGGAATTCCTTCAAAAAAAAAGTCCGAAGGAATTCGGAAGACACAGGAAAGACGACCGAAGAAAAACAAGTGAAGGTAAAAGCGAAGGGGTATTTCCTTCGGACAAAAAGTCCAAAGGAATTTGGAGTTGAAACAAGCAAGATGCCCGTGCAGAAAAGCCAATGGCAAAATCCTAAGGGGCTTCAGGGAAATGAACGAAAGCAAAAAAAAAACGAAGGGATAATTCCTTCGGGCTTTTTGTCCGAAGGAATTCCAGACTTTGCTGTCTTCTGCGACTTTCCGAATTCCTTCGGGCTTTTTGTCCGAAGGAAGTCCTTCGGACAAAAAGTCCGAAGAAATTCGGAAAGTCGCAGAGGACAGCAAAGTCCGAAGGAATGGTTTACGTTGAAAGTTCGAAGAAATTCAGACAAGGCCCCTTCAATAAAATCCGAAGGAATTAAGCCGAGACACCCAAAAGTAATAGTTTTTGGACTGTGCAAAAGAGAAAGTAAGAGAAGTCCGAAGGAAATTGCCAAAAAGAGAATCCCGAAGGAATAAATGCCAAACGGTGATGTCTCGATAGCCGTCAAATTCTGACCGCGGGAAGTAACCGTTGAAATAGGGGTAAATCCGGAATTTCGAAAGCAAAGCCCAATGGAGAAAATATAGACCAGATATAATTATAAAAATACATCCAAATATAGAATCCCACCAGAAATAGACCCAAAACAGGGTAAAATACATGCAAGCGTAAGCTATTTTCGAATACCGGTCAAAGCTTCAATTGACTGGTTATTGAAGTCCTGCTCGTCTTTGGATCAACTCATGCATCCCAGGGTCCAACTTAGCGTCAACCAAAGTTCCAAATTCCAATGTCGAGTTGACTGAACCAGATTTAGAGTTGATTAATTGTTAAACGCCGCATCCACTAAGAGTTTTCCATGCAAGGGAGAATGATCTCTTCGTCCAACTCAGCTTATCAAACGGCCAACTCAACCTTTCAAACGTTCCAATTCGGCATCAAGCAGCTCACGTAGAGTTCTAAAATTAACATTGGCATTGATTTCCATGCAAAGAGAGATGGGCGGTTCATAACAAAGACAAGTTCACTTCCTCAAGTGCAAGAAGCTTCATGCAAAGACAAAAGAAAACATATTTTATTGAAAGGCCAAGACAGTCTTGAGTTAACCTAAGTAAATCCTTCTCTTCAATTTTCAACGCCAATCTTTGGCCTTTTTGTAATTCACTCTATAAAATGGCTTTCGGCCTTGTTTAAAAAGAATCCAATCTCTCTTTTGGTTAGACCATACTTTGCCATTGGTGAGTTGTGTAACCTCTTCGATCAATAGAAGGACTATACTTTCAAATTTCAAGTGTTGGCATAGTGTATATTTCATTCAGCAATTTGCATAAGTGGTAGATTTCTCTCCCTTCTCAAATTTTGGTTCATACCTAGTTGCTAGATTATCTTTATGCAAGTCATGTTAAAGTGTTCTTTATGTCTTTTGCTGAAGCTGTAAGTGGATGTTAGGTGGCTGCAAAATGTCTTGTATCGGACCTCTCTCCATCATTTTCCCTCAGGTTTTGGTCATTAGATCGAACCTCTTCATGAAATATTTATGCATAAGTAATTGATTGAAATCTAAGGTCTTCATTTCCCCTTGTTCGTTCAGTGTTCAAGGTTCCAAGTTGAGTGGATCAAACTTCTGGTGTATCACCCCCTTTTAGGTAGGATTTCCCCTTTAAGTTTCCTTCTCCCTTTTCCACGGTAATCTGCAGCATAGAGTAGAGATCCTCATTGATACATCATACAGGAACCAGCCTTCTCTGGAGGTTCTTCTCACCATTGAGGCACCCACCCTCGTGAGAAAATCCCATTGTTTCAGCCAGATAGAGGACTGGCCATTTCACGCACGTCTTCGATTCAGGGCGCAGCTCCAGGTTGACAACAGTTTTTGGCATGCTTGGTGGGACCCATTTTTTTCAGTTTTAATGAAATTGCAGTTGTAGCAGTGTTCTTCAAGAAGTATTTGGTGTTTCCAAGCTCAAGCAGTTGCTTCTAACAATTCAAGGACAGTTTCCATGTAAGTCTATTTTTATTGTATTTTCGTGAATGAATTTGATGGCTGCATATGAAGAGAATTCCTATGTTATGTTTCCTTATCAGCCCAATGATGGATCATACCAACCTGGTCATGATACCTATGAGCCTTTTTATGAGCCTAATCAGCCTTATCAAGAGTATTATCAAAGCTATGTTGAGCCTTATCAAGTTTCTCATGATCCTTATTATCAAGAGCGTGAATCTTACCTTCCTTGTGAGCCATATCAGTCTCAAGACCGGATTTCATCTTTCTCATATGGCTATGATGTTGCATATGAGTAGTATTGCCTTCAAGAAAAAATGAATGAGATTGAGCTCAGAATACTAGCATATGCAAGAAAGGTTTGTTCTAACTCTCAGTATGAGTAAGTGAATGGTCTATTTTGGAATGTGTCCAATGATTCAGAATAGATAAATGGACTATGTTTTCTTGCATTGGAAAAGATGGAGGCTTGGGAAAGGTAGAAAATCGAGTTAAACCAATTGTCTACAGAGGGCTATTTGTGCTTCTTATTCTCATGAAGTTCTTAACCATGCCCAGTGTGTGCCAAGGGAGCTTCCTAGTTGGAGTCAAGAGCATATTCAAGAGCCTATTCAAGTGACTATTCATGAGACTAACCTTCCTATAGTCCCCTTTCCTCACCAATCATCTCTCAAGCTCAGGTTGTCTAAGAAGACAAGAAGGTTCCAGACTTTGATGAGGTAATGGTCAAGTGGAAGGAATAGAATACAGAGGTCTTTAAGAGTTTCTCTTTCCCTCCCCTCCAAAACTCCCTAGATAATTCCATTGCCCTCAAGATTCCAAAATCTGAACATGATCAACCTCCCATACTTCATTTTCCCTCTCAAACAAATGAATTTCATCACCCTCCCACCATCCCCCTTCCTTAGAAGGACCCTGTGCTTTGGAGGATTGAGAAAGAAGTTACAGATACAGGGCAAGTTCTTGCAGAGTGTGAAAAAGATGCTTCAGATGTGTTTAAGGAAGAATTTCCTATTGATACTTCACTTGAGGTTGTAATTGAGCATCCAGTTATAGCTGAGAGTGGGAACACTGATTTTGATGTAAATGAACTTCAAGAGGAGCTAGTACAAATTGAAGTCATACATGAGTTACAGGGATCTCCTATTGAGAAGGATCCAGATAGCGTTACAACTGATTCAGTTCAAATAGATCAAAATGAGGAACAAAAAGATGATTGGCAACTATACCTTGAATCTCTACAAGAGATTGAAGAGCTTTGTATGGATCTGATGGCTATTGAAGAGCATGTTTATGAGAAATTTGATCAAGAATCACCTATTCAAGATCCCAGTACAGATTGGGTTGCCTACTTAAAGCTCCTTGAAGAGTTGGATGAACTTGCAGCAGTCAATAAGAAGGATATGGTCACCAAAAAACCATGCATAGATAAGGTTTCACTTGACAAGGTGGTAGATGATAAGCAATCTGAAAAAGATCAAGAGGTACTTGATGAGTTTGTCCTTGTTACTGTTGATGACCCCTTTAAGAAGATGCTAATACAGCTGGTGGACAAGGAAAATACCTCATGAAAGGTTATGACTAATAACCATCTTGCTTTGCAACTTGTACCATCTCTTAGAAGGAGTGAGTTCAAGAATTTCCCATTTGATCCGGGGGATCATGCTTTGTCATGGTTAGCTAGGTTCTTTAGTTGTTTTTGCTTTCCTCCAAGTGTTGTTCAAGCACAGTAGTTTGCTTCAGTTTTGTTCAATAAGTGCATGTTTGCACATTTGCTTCTTAGTTTTCTGCTTTCGTGTGTTTCCCTTCTTATTTTAAAGGAGGAGGTTAATACAACCATGATCAGAGCAGATTTTTAGTCAGAAATCAGGTTCACCATTGTTGTTAGAAATGGTTATGGTATGTTGTTTTGTAATGTTTGTGTTAGTTTGGGAACTCTTTGACGATGCATTGGGGTAATTTAAAAATAGCATTCTCCAAATGTTTTGTTCTATAAGCATGGTTGTTATTGTTGGGTGAATTTGTTGTATGTTTCTTAAGCGTTTTGAAGTGCCGCATTTTAGGGGCAGTTATGGCTTATGAAGTTCTACATACGAATCATGTTTTTCTATTTTTAGAATTAGCTTCTTACTATGGGATGTATATTCTAGTTTATTCAATGCAATGTATTATAATTAATATAATGTGAGACTTAATTAATTGCATGATGAAAAAGTGGTTCGCTTTACTTTGCTAAAATTGTCACTATGACTCAAGGACAAATGGACACGAGATATAAAATAAAGTTATCTCACGTTCGTAAGAGAGAGTCATCTCTATACTTTCTCATCGGAATTGAACTATGTGGGATCGCAATAATTACATGCATTAGCTTGTTTTTTGCTTTCGCAAGCTTGAATTATTATGGCTCTCATACACAGATAATTTCTTAGAGGCAAGTTAAAAATATTGCCGTAAATGGAATTTAATTCAAATGAGATGCGCAATAATAGAGGGTTAGTAAATGAATGTTATAATCATGTTGTTCTAATGCAAATTCTGCAAGAATAAGGTTATAGTGTTCTTGTTATTTAGTGGAATAATAAATGCATGTTATTTTGATGTCGTGACCCTAAGACTAGAGGATAAAACCATCTCGGTTAGGTAGCATTGAGCATTACTTATTCCATTTACTTACTTATGGTATGATCTGATTTGCTAATGGTTTTAACTCATTAACATGTGTGGTAACCCTGAATTGTAATTCTCAAGAAGAGCGACTCTTATGTTACTACACGTGAATAAAGAAATGGAATTAAGTTGATGGTCTGAAGTTATTGCGGAAGGTATGATTTATCTTGTTATTAAAGTGAATAACACATAGATAAAAGTGTTACTCACATAGCATAGTGTTAGATAATGATTCTTTTTAAATGATTGTTTCCAATTATGATATGAATACTCACTGGCATACATATTGAATATTATATGCTGCTATTGAAAGGAGTTGTGACTAATATATGAATGATGTGATGAAATGATTTAACCATTTAGTTATACAATTGTATCAAGTTATGTGGATTATATGCTTGATTGGAGAACATCTTATATAAATAAAATGCATCTCGTTTTTAGTATATTTTATTAAGTTGTTTTAATTGTTGATATGAATGAAGAGTAGAATATGGAAGTCATCTATACTTTTACTTGTCCTATGAAATACTTTCATAAAGGAAACTCGCCTAAGGCTAAGTCTCTTTAGTTGGTTTTATGGGGACGACGACCATGGAGGAGTATTTAGGTCAGAATTCATAAGGGTGTAATGGCACGCTTCTACATCCCAAGTTCCATATCCAACAAGGGATGAAACACTTCCTTATAGGGTCCACGCGAGAAGATTTAATCCTCGATGAGTGTAAACAGTTACTCATTTCATGTTACCTGTTGTTATATGAACAAGTCTGAATTATTTCAAGAAGCCTTTGGTGTCATTCAGTAATAATAGTGTGTTTTGGCACTTTGTTTGATTCTATCTTTAAAATAAATTAAAATTATTGGAGTTGTTACAGTAAGTCCACATTGACAGAGATCTAGGTGTAGTTCAGCAATTATGGTTTTCGAGTGAACATTGATGGAGCTCTCTACTCTCCAGTAGCATTTCCTATTCTCCTCAATGTAGCCTTTCCCTAGAACTCACTCGATAATTAGCAAAGCCATACACAAACAAGAACCATGCTAGGAAAATCTTCAATAGGACTGAATGCAGGTGTCAAGTGCTTCATAAAGCACCCCAACTTTTTCATGACCCAAGGGCCTTTTTAAAGGATCGTATCCTTTCAACATTAGAAAAAAATAGCAATTAAGAATCTTGTGGGCATCATGAGGTCATCCATGGCATTTGTGGAGCTCCAGTTTCCATATACCCATACCCAAAGCATTTTGGGTCCAGGATAACACCCCACTAATCTGCAAATCAATACCCTCTCTCAAATACAATATAATTTGTTCCACCTCCTCAAAAGGGCAGTGGAGTGTTGGACGTGAATCTGTTATGAGCTCAACTTTAACCCTGTTGTAGTTGTTCTAAACCTTGTGTGAAGCTGAAATGGAAAACAAATCTGAAACTGACAAGAAATATAAGACCACTATACAAATCTGGTATTGCAATGCTATAAAATAGAAACTCTATGTGACACCTAAAATATTTGTTTTAAGAGTGATGCTTGAAATAGCTAAAAACTACAACCTGAAACTTGTGAAAAGAACACTTAAAATTGTAGTTGTAATATCATTAGATGGAGAAGAAACAATACAAAATAGAAATAGATTTAATAGATTTACTTTTCCTAAAAGGTTGTGGATGTTGACTCAGGCTGAACCCTTGAAATTTCCCTTTCCCACTATTTATAAACTCTTGAATTTTTTTATGAATTTTTTTCCACTATTGGGTATCAATAACATAATAAGCAACAACATATTGTATTAATATTCTAAACCCTATTGATAACACCAAGACCCTATGGATTTCTTTATTTCAATAAGCTGAAAATACGATGCAACTGACACATTTTATTGTAATGAGCTGAATACTCATGAATTTTGATGACAAGACAACTGGGTATTGAAATAACATATACAAAAATCTCTGGTTATATACTATGCAAAGTACAACCCAAGTTTACTGTGGACATACAACAAAAAACACTCATTACAGATCTGCATTGAACATTTGATCATAAATGCTGCTGACAGCAAGGTACAAAAATATTGTAGCAGTGGTACAAATCATTGTAGTAGTGTTACAGATCACTATAGCAACCGTACGGATCACTGTAGCAATGTTACGGATCACTGTAGCAAACAATAAATGGAATAAATTTCAATATTTTGGTACAAATATGATCCTTGGATGGAATCACCACAATTGGAATTCAAGGGTTTCCGTCCTCCAATGTTGCACCCCAAAGGGTTTTCATCCTTGGGTGAAAAGATGAACACAAAGGCTCAAGCTCTGGAATACGATTTGATTTCAATGAGTAATGAATAATAATTCCTTCTGAGCCCAGCTCCTCTTATAATAATCCTTTTAATTCCAACTCTAAAAGCCTTTAAAACGCTTTAATAAAATATTACTTTTGGGCCCACTTTATAATAGTAATACATGTCCTTTTACCATGTTATAAAACATGAAGTGACTTAGGGCCACTTAAGATATTATTAATAAATCATTTCCCTAACTTTATCCCTTAGCCTATGGAAAATAAGGAATACGTTGTGGGTCCTCTGATTAAATTAATTCGGAAAAGGGGATATGACAGTTTGTCTTTTCCAAAATTGTTTGCCTTCAAGCAATTACAAATTAAGATGATCAAGAATCTCTGCACCTTCCCATGTAACGTATAAGGCACTTAGGGTCTATATCAAAAACATGGATTTTGGGACAACATCAACAAACTAATTCCTTAGAGAGCTAATTCCTTAGGGGAGTTGTTTCAGACATAATATCCACACAAATTTCCCTAGAGAGCTATTTCATTTGGGAAAAAGTCCTAAGATAATTATCCCAAAGGGATATTTTGAGGGTATAAAAATCATTTTCAATTTACCTGAAGGATACTTTTGATCTGAAGGATCCACTTCATAGGGCATTTTGTCCATGAAAAAAGTCCCGGGAGATCTTTCCAATGCACTAAGTGTATCGTTAAGCTCGTTTCTTAGTTTCTTCACTCTGATATCCACAATGGCTTCCGAAAACAAGATCAATTTGTCTTAATCATCCAAAGGAGGCAACTCAGGTGAAGGCATAATGTGTTGTCCCAATGCCCTTTTGAGGCATGAAACATGAAATACATTATGAATCTTGCTATGTTATAGCAACTCAAGTTCATAAGAAACCTCCCCAATCTTTCATGTGATCCTATAAGGCCCATTGAAGTGGGGCTTGAGTTTCTCAGCTCAACTTTTCTTTAGAGAGGACTGTCTATAGGACTGCAATCTCAAGAAAACCATGTCTCCAACCTCAAAAAATCTCTCAATACGATGTTGGTCTGCATATAACTTCTATTGATTTTGTGCCCGTTGGAATTTTTTTTTGAGTGACTAATATTTCTTGACTCTACGTGACCAAGTTTCTTTCCCTTAGCACTCTACTGTCTGTGATGACCAAGTCCACAAAAGAAAGAGCATCATAACCATACAAGGCTTTGAAATGAGTCATATCAATTGACATATGGTGTGAGGCGTTGTAGCAATGTTCCCCCATATAAAGCCATTTGATCCAAGTTGTTTGTTTCCCTACTACATAGTTCCTCAAACATCCCTCAATCCACTTATTCACAATCTCTATTTGGAGATTTGTTTGAAGGTGGTAACTGGTATTAGGAGTCAACCCGGTTGCTATCAAATGAAAGAGCTCCTCCCAAAATAAACTAAGGAACCTATTGAACCTGTCGCTTACTATGTTCTTAAGCAACTCATGAAACCTAAACATCTCTCGAAAAAACAAATCAGCCACTTGTGGTGCCTTGAACTCAGATGTAACAACAAAGAAGTGAGCATATTTAGTAAGCCTATCAACTACAACCTATGTACAACTCTTATCCTGAACTTTTGGAAGACCAATGATGAAATCCAAAGAGATGTTTTCCCATTTTTATAGGGAAACAGTAAGGGCTGCAACAAACCGTTTAAAAATACCTGTTCTATTTTGTTTTGTTGGCAGGGAATACACTCTAATGTATTGGAGGACCTCTCCCTTGAGGCCTTTCCAAAAACAAATCTCCCTGATTTGCTTATACATCTTAAAATACCCTGGGTGACCAGCCAATGTTGTATCATGTATTGTTCTCAATATTTTATTCATCACTTTTGATTGTAGGACAAGATAAATTCTATCCTTGTAAAGGATGAGGTCATCTATAACCTTATACCTGTCATCCTGTATTTTGTCCTTAAGAATATCAACAGTAAAAACATTCTTTGCATACTCTACTATGATAGTAACCTTCCAGTCAGTAAAGATTTCAAATATAAAGCAGAGTAGGTTTTTTGGATAAGGCATCAGCTACAACATTATTTTTACCCTTAACATACTCTATATCAAAATCATAACCCTGAAGCATACCCATTTCTATTGCCTATCACTTAAATCTCTTTGCCCTGTTGACCATTCTGGTCCTGCAGGCCAAAATCGGCCCCCCTTTTTTCCCTGTTGTTCTGAGCCAGTACATTTTCTGATTTTGCACAAGTCTGGAAATTTCTACGGACTCTGCAGGTGAAGTACGGACTCTGCAGGTGAAGTTTCTACGGACTCTGCAGGTGAAGTTTCTACGGACTCTACATGTGAAGTTTCTACAGACTCTGCAAGCGAGTCTTTCGGCACATGAAGAACCAGTTCAAAGAGTGCAAGGTTTTACAAAGCTTTTTCAGACCCTTGTCCGAAGAAATTCATAAGGAAAGAGAGCTAAAATGGTTCAAAGACACTTTTCCTTAAGGTTGGAAAAATAGTTGGACGACATAATCTTTCCAAGAGTTAGCATCTTTGAACCGTTGAACCATTGAACCGGTTCAACGCTTTGGTTCATCGCTTTGGTTCATTGGCAAAGTTCAACAGCTTTGGTTCAATCAAAGGGTTCAACGACCTGGTTCATCGGCTTGGTTCAAAGCTTGGTTCAACGTTCGGTTCAACGGTTGGTTCAAAGGAGCGGTTCAATCAAAAGTTCAAGAGAGCCTCCCAAAGGACAAGTGCCCTTGTGGAGGGTGGAGAACATTCGCGAAGAGGCCACAGACAAAGCCGAAAAATGTAAGTTTCTTTCGGAAATTTGTCTAAGGCAAAGGAAGTACCCTTCGGAAGGGTCGTTTCTAACTTTACCAAAGGGCACTTCTCAAAGGGCAGTTGAAGAAGCGAAGGGAGAAATCCTTCGGACTAAAGTCCAAAGGAATTCGGAAGACAAGAAAAGACCAAGGCAAAAGCAATAAAATAAAAGACAAAGAGTCCGAAGAAATTCGGAAAGGAAGCCGCGAGCCAAAAAGCCCGAGAAGAAACTCCGAAAAAGCGGGCAAGGTAATCCTTGTGGACTTTTTGTCCGCGAGAAAATGTCCGCGCAAAAAACCCGAAGGAAAGTGGTCGGGAAGAAAACCCGAGGGAATTTCAAAGTGACAAGGCAATTCTTGCAGACTTTTTGTCCGTGGGAAAATGTCCGAGCAAAAAGCCCGAAGGAGAAACCCGCCGAGGAGAAAGAAGACCGCTCGAAGGGTATGTGCCCTTGCAGGGGGCTCTCGCCGAGAAAAAGGACTTTTCTCAAGACCCCGAAGGGCAAGTCCCCTTTGGGAAGGGAGCAACAGAAAAGGCTGAATCAAGAGAAAGCCGAAAAAATTCCAAGCAGTGACAAGCCCGCGAACATCAATTTTACACCAGGAAAACCCAGAGCGCGGAAAGCACCAAGTGGCAACCGCAGAAGGCTTTGACAGTTTTCTCTAAAAGAATCAGAACGCGCCACGTGTCCCCTGCAAAGCTCGGTGGAAGCCGACAAGTGTCAACACCCGCCGTCTCTCCCTTTTGTCCCGCGAGCACTGTGGTGGGCCCCGGACGAACTGCTAAAGAGAGCGGAAGCCGCCACGCGTCCTCTTCCGCAGGACTCTCAAAAGGTGTTTGAAGCTTCTATAAACTCAGCGGATGCTGCCACGTGTCCTGCCTGTTTCAGCAGCGGAACACGCCACGTGTCACTTATTGGAATCAGCGAAAAACAGCCAAGGCAAGCGGGAAAGACACGAACAAATTGTCAAGAAGGACGACGGACCCGAGGACGTAAAATTTGTGGAAATGAAGTAGCTATTGATCTTCGCAAACTTAAGCGTGAACCCGAAGGAATTCAAAGGCTTAAGGACAAAAGAAAGAACAAGTGTAGAAATGGACAAAGCAGTCCAAGTGGCGAAAGGTGTCGACTCAAGCAGTTACTCCAACAGGTGATACAGTGTCTGCGAATTGATCATTAAGAAGCACAAACGGCTAACGGCGCAACCCGTTTTCTTCATTTTGCATTAATGAGCAAACAAGCCGCGTAATCGCTTTGAAGGAGCGGTCTTGTTTGTAGACAAACGGCGCAGCCCATAATGTCTCATATGATGTTTAAGCGGCTTGCTCTTCCCAATGATCAGAACGCACATGGGTCATTTGTAAAAGGGGCGCCAAAAGGCCTCTTTTCTTGCTCTATATATTGTCGACTTCTCATTTGGAGAAGGGATCTTTTCACATTGTAAGGCAAAGCCCTGGCAATTTTCACCTGGAATCAATAAAACGCATTTTTACCTCTATTCTGGTTAGATACTTCTGAGTGTGTCTGAGTGTTAGCTTTGTGTTTAGTCATTGCTTCCTAATGCTTTCACAGGGTTGACACCAATGCATCTGGTATCTATAAGGCGCCATTCCTGCAGGTGACAAGAAGAGTTGTACCTGGAACACAGAGACAGAAGGAGTTTGCTAGACAGTGTGTTTTTTACAGCACCTATGGTGAGTCCCTTTTTCTGTGTGTTCCATTAAAGCCTCCCTGTTAAGCTTCCTACAGCCTGGTCCTTTTACCAGTTAAAGTGTACGTATGTGTTTGTATGGTTCAGAGTGTGAGTGTGAGTAGGTCGAATCATTGGTGCATCGCCCTTTTTAGAGTAGGTTTTATTTTCCTATAATCCTTCTCCCTTTTCATCCCCCTCCATTATATATATATATATATATATATATATATATATATTAGCACTTATTGGAATAACTCAGATGCATCAAAGGGAGCTAGCCCTTATCTAGAGACTCTCCCCTCCAGCTTCGCCGGTCCCACAGGCGAGGGGAGTTTCCATTTTGACGTGTGGAAGACATGAGCTCAGCGTCCTGTCCAAGGTGCAATCCACTGCGTCAACAGTTTTTGGCACGCCCGGTGGGACTCAATTTTTACACTTAATAAAGTCTCAGGATTGATGTTGGTCCTGTTACAGCGAAATCAACCATTTTCAGCATCTGGCGACTCCCAGTTAAATCAACTGGTTAAGCAGTTCTGGTGCCATCAAGAAATAGTATTTTGGTATGTATAATTCCATCGTTCAGAACCATGGACCCTGTTTTCCTTGGCCAGCCTGGCTATGATCCTTACCAGCCTTGTGTTGATCCTTATCAGGTCCAATATGACTAGTCTCAGCCCTGTCATGAGCTATATCAGCGTTATGCCCAATCTTCTCAATATGTCACTTCTCTGCTCAACCTAATCTCTTTGCCAATCAACCCGTTTCCACCTTCAAACGAGCACTGCTGGGATACAAAAAGTATGTAGTAGAGCTTGACACAAGAAGGGGATGTGGCCAAGAAATACCTGATCATGTCATCCATCAAGTGAGAAATGCACTGGATTTGGTTAAGAGTGAATGGACCCCTATTGAAAGAGCCAATTGGCAAAGGCTTACAAGTGAGATACTGGATGTGAGTGGTTTGATTGCATCTTTGGAAGGGAAGCTGAGTATTCATGAGAGGCAGCCTTACCAAGTCTATCAACCTGCATACCCACTGCCCCAAGTATCATATCAGTCATACATAGCCCCTGCTTATGAGCCAAGTCAAGCCTATCAAAGTCCTTTCCCCAATCATGTTGAGGAGAGTTCCGAAATAGTAAATCTTGTGTTTAAGGCTAATCTTTTTAAACAAATTGAATTGGCAAATCTCCAAATGCAGCAGTCTATTTTGGAAGCAAGGGAAGTGGAATCCAAACCCTCACTACCCTCTCACATTGTGGCCCCATCACCCCAAAAGGAGATGCCCAGTCCTAATATCATGAGCTGGAATAAAGTGATTGAGTCATGGAACAGCAAGGAGGAGAAAGACATTGTCCAAGAGTGTGAGGTACAAAATGACGTTAGTCCTTTTCAAGTCCCTCCCCCGTTCCTCAGAAAGCTTCTTGTATTTCATGGCAACCTTCATGCACTCCCCATCTCTATGATGATTCCTATGAGCTCCAAGAAAGACTCTTTCAGGATAATCTAGCTAAGCGAATTAAGGAATTAGAGGCTAAGGTGACACTGCTTAGGGAAAGAGAGATGGAACTTTCAGCCCTTGTAGAGGAGTCTACGCCAAAAGATACCCCTTCTACCAATCCTCAAGCTAATTTCAATATTGATGAAGTGTTGGTAAAGTGGAGAGACGAAAATCAAGTGATTTTGGCCCAAGGTCTGCCCCCGTTTTCTCATAAGTTTTTAAAAGGATCCCCTGCTTCCCATTCCCAACCTGATTTTGACAATCCTTGTGTTCCACCTCCTTGCCTGATGAATGAAGAATGTTTCTCTTGTGTTGAGGAATCCATCTTGAAGGAAGCAAGTGAAGAGGAGTATGCTCAGTTTATGACTGATCAGGGAGACTTCATGAGTGCAGATGAGGAGGAGATCACCATATGTACCCCCTTTGATGAACAAGAAGACAAGTCACAAGCTTTTGCCTCTATCTCTGATGAGGAAGAAGTGATCTCTGACCTTTTTCTCACTTTGCAAGACGTCATGGAGGAGCATGGACACTTTCTTGATCATGTTTTGAACGATTTGTTTGAAGTCATTGGGGCAGGTTACACTATTCTTCAAGGAGGCTATGAGCTGGCTAAGAGTGGAGAACGCAGCATTGGGACTCAAATAAGTATGCAAAGGGGCTACAAGCTTTCAGATTTATCCTTTCAAAAGGTTGGTGAATCTGAAGATGATATTTTTGAAGTCATCAAGGAGGATGATCATGCCATGAAACCCGAGCATGAGGCAGAAGGGGACAAGCCAATCAATGATGCATATCAAGGGGCTTATGGTGATGAGCCAACAGCGATTGATTTCTTGATAAGATACACCAGCATGAAGAACCAACAGGAGGCAAGCTTCCAAGAACAAGAAGAATACATATATGTTGGAAGCATGTTTGCCCCTGATCCATTTGGATACGAGCCGATCAAGGTGGCAGGCAAGAGGAGCAGGTCACCAAATCTCCATTCCATTCAGCTACTTGTCTGGCACCATAAGTTTCCTTGCCATGAAGGAGACTTAAGAAATTTTCCCTTTGATCTAGGAGGGAAGCAAATATACCTGGTTAGTTGTACATAGTAGTTTGTTTTCATTTTTATTTCCTGCTTTCCCTAAGTGCTGTTTGCACAAGTAGTGTTTTTAGCCTTGTGTGTGTTTTCCCTTGTGTCTGGGGTAAAGGCTCATGATTGATTCTTGGATCTTTTGGGGTTGTTGCTAACCTTTTCTTTTAAGCTGCTTTCTGACTCCGTGCCCAATGGGCTTTAAGGCAACTGGTTTCTAAGCATAGCAGGCATGCTTCCCCTCGGAGTCGCCAATTTGTTGACCATTTTGGTCCTGTACGCCAAAATCGGCCCCCCTTTTTTCCATGTTGTTCTGAGCCAGTACATTTTCTGATTTTGCACAAGTCTGGAAATTTCTACAGACTCTGCAGGTGAAGTTTCTACGGACTCTGCAGGTGAAGTTTCTACGGACTCTGCAAGTGAAGTTTCTACAGACTCTGCAGGGGAGTCTTTCGGCACATGAAGAACCAATTCAAAGAGTGCAAGGTTTTACAAAGCTTCTTCAGACCCTTGTCCGAAGAAATTCATAAGGAAAGAGAGCTAAAACGGTTCAAAGACACTTTTCCTTAAGGTTGGAAAAATGGTTGGACGACATAATCTTTCCAAGACTTAGCATCTTTGAACCGTTGAACCATTGAACCAGTTCAACGCTTTGGTTCATCGGCAAAGTTCAACGGCTTTGGTTCAATCAAAGGGTTCAACGACTTGTTTCATCAGCTTGGTTCAAAGCTTGGTTCAACGTTCGGTTCAACGTTCGGTTCAACGGTTGGTTCAAAGGAGCGGTTCAATCAAAAGTTCAAGAGAGTCTCCCGAAGGACAAGTGCCCTTGCGGAGGGTGAGGAACATTTATGAAGAGGCCACAGAGAAAGTTGAAAAAGGTAAGTTTCTTTTGGAAATTTGTCTAAGGCAAAGGAAGTACCCTTCAAAAGGGTCGTTTCCAACTTTCCCGAAGGGCACTTCTCAAAGGGCAGTTAAAGAAGCGAAGGGAGAAATCCTTCGGACTTTTTGTCCGAATGAATTCGGAAGACAAGAAAAGACCAAGGCAAAAGCAATAAATAAAAGACAAAAAGTCCGAAGAAATTCGAAAAGGAAGCCGCGAGCCAAAAAGCCCGGGAAGAAACTCGGAAAAAGCGGGCAAGGCAATCCTTGCGGACTTTTTGTCTGCGGGAAAATGTCCGCGCAAAAAACCCGAAGGAAAGTAGTCGGGAAGAAAACCCGAGGGAATTTCAAAGTGACAAAGCAATTCTTGCGGACTTTTTGTCCGTGGGAAAATGTCCACGCAAAAAGCCCGAAGGAGAAACCCGCCGAGGAGAAAGAAGACCGCCCGAAGGGTATGTGCCCTTGCGGGGGGCTCTCACCGAGAAAAAGGACTTTTCTCAAGACCCCGAAGGGCAGGTCCCCTTCGGGAAGGGAGCAACAGAAAAGGCTGAATCAAGAGAAAGCCGAAGAAATTCCAAGCAGTGACGGGCCCGCGAACATCAATTTTACACCAGGAAAAGCCAGAGCACGAAAAGCTCCAAGTGGCATCCGCGGAAGGCTTTGACATGTTTTCTCTAAAAGAAGCAAAACGCGCCACGTGTCCCCTGCAAAGCTCAGTGGAAGCCAACAAGTGTCAACACCCGCCGTCTCTCCCTTTTGTCTTGCGAGCACTGTGGTGGGCCCCAGACGAACTGCTAAAGACAGCGGAAGCCGCCACGCGTCCTCTTCCGCAGGACTCTCAAAAGGTGTTTGAAGCTTCTATAAACTCAGCGGATGCTGCCACATGTCCTACGTGTTTCAGCAGTGGAACACGCCACGTGTCACTTATTGGAATCAGCGGAAAACAGCCAAGGCAAGCGGGAAAGACAAACAAATTGTCAAGAAGGACGACGGACCCGAGGACATAAAATTTGTGGAAATGAAGTAGCTGTTGATCTTCGCAAACTTAAGCGCGAACCCGAAGGAATTCAAAGGCTTAAGGACAGAAAAAAGACCAAGTGCAGAAACGGACAAAGCAATCCAAGTGGCAAAAGAAGGTGTCGACTCAAGCAGTTGCTCCAACAGGGGATACAGTGTCTGCGAATTGATCATTAAGAGGCACAAACGACTAACGGCGCGACCCATTTTCTTCATTTTGCATTAATGAGCAAACAAGCCGCGTAATCGCTTTGAAGGAGCGGTCTTGTTTGCAAACAAACGGCGCGGCCCATAATGTCTCATATGATGTTTAAGCAGCTTGCTCTTCCCAATGATCGGAACACACATGGGTCATTTGTAAAAGGGGCGCCAAAAGGCCTCTTTTCTTGCTATATATATTGTAGACTTCTCATTTGGAGAAGGGATCTTTTCACATTGTAAGGCAAAGCCCTGGCAATTTTCACCTAGAATCAATAAAACGCATTTTTACCTCTATTCTGGTTAGATACTTCTGAGTGTGTCTGAGTGTTAGTCTTGTGTTTAGTCATTGCTTCCTAATGCTTTCACAGGGTTGACACCAACGCATCTGGTATCTATAAGGCTCCATCCCTGCAGGTGACAAGAAGAGCTGTACCTGGAACGTAGAGACAGAAGGAGGTTGCTACACAGTGTGCTTTTTTTACAGCGCCTATGGTGAGTCCCTTTTTCTGTGTGTTCCATTAAAGCCTCCCTATTAAGCTTCCTGCAGCCTAGTCCTTTAACCAGTTAAAGTGCACGTATGTGTTTGTATGGTTCAGAGTGTGAGTGTGAGTAGGTCGAATCATTGGTGCATCACCCCTTTTAGAGTAGGTTTTATTTTCCTGTAATCCTCCCTTTTCATCCCCCCCCATTATATATATATATATATATATATATATATATATATATTAGCACTTATTGGAATAAATTAGATGCATCAAAAAGAGCTAGCCCTTATCTAGAGACTCTCCCCTCCAGCTTCGCCGGTCCCACAGGCAAGAGGGGAGTTTCCATTTTGACGTGTGGAAGACAGGAGCTCAGCCTCCTGTCCAGGGTGCAATCCACTGCGTCAACATGGCTGAGGAAGAATTTCAGGATATTGTGGTCAGTCTTAGCCACAAATCTGCCACACATTAGGTACTGCTTGAATTTTGCCAATCCATGCATTTATGGCCAACATCTCCTTGTCATAGATTGAGAATCTTTTTTTTTCTCTCTGAATTTCTGACTCTCAAAAGCTATGAGATGCCCTTGCTGCATTAAAACTGCCCCAATTCCTTCTCCTGATGCATCACTCTCTTATACAAATGGAAGTGAAAAATCTAGAACCGCTAAGACAAGACATGAACTCATTACCTCCTTGAGCTTGTCAAAAGCTCGTTGTGTTGATTCGGACCAGCTGAAAGCTCCCTTCTTCGTTAACTCTGTTAATGGTACTGCCAACTGTGAGAAGCCCTTAACAAACCTCCTATAAAAACTACAAAGGCCAGAAAAACCTCTCAATTGTGTCAATGTGGTAGGAGGAGGCCAATCCAAAATAGCTTGGATCTTTTGTGGATCCACTTGAACTCCTTGAGCGTTAATGACATGATCCAAGTGCAAAATTTCAGTCATCCCAAATTCATATTTAGACTCCTTAGCAAAGAGAATCTGTTTTTCTAAAATTCCCATAATTGTATCCAAATGCCTCAAATGATCTTCCCAAGTCTTGCTATAAATCAAAAAGTCGTCAAAAGAGACAAACAAATTTTCTCAATTACTTACTGAAAATATGATTCGCACATGATTGGAAAGTGGCTAGAGCATTTGTCAAGCCAAAAGGCACGACCAAGAATTCGAAGAGCCCAAAATGATATCTGAAAGTTGTTTGTTGCACATCCTCATCCCTTACGCGAATCTGATGATATCCTGATCTCAAATCAATCTTTGAAAAATACGCAACTCCATGCAACTCGTCAATTAACGCATCGATCATAGGAATGGGATACCTGTTTTTTATTGTCTTGTTCAAAGCTTTGTATTCAATACATATTCACATAGTATCATCCTTCTTCACAAGGACTATTGATGATGCAAAGGGACTAGAACTAGGTTTGATGTGGCTCGTCTCCAAAAGCTCCTTGATAGCATTTTCAATTTTGTCCTTGTACCCTCTTGGATGGCAGTAGGGTGTAATCATCACAAGCTTAGAACCCGGCTCTAATTCTATTATATGTTGGAATCCTCTATCAGGAGGCAATCATGGAGGTAATCCACTGAATATTGTGCCATGCTTGTCTAGAATAGACTAAATATTTATGTGATAGGATTTCTTATCTATGGGTGAAATTATCTTGTTCACCAAATAATGGGCTGCCCAAGCTACTTGTCCTCTATGAATTGATATCTCCATCCTCTTCGCTGACAACTCTAGGGGCTCCATTGGTAGTGCCTTGAAGCACCACTTCTTTCTCATCTAATCCATGGTTTGATAATTCTAAATGAATTCCCCAAGGGAATGTAACCATTGCACCCCTAATACCATACCTAGGCCTACAACATAGAATTCCTCATGCACCCTATCCCTGCCAAGTGTGATATCCAACTATTGAATTCTCTTGGTGCAAGTAATAGTATATCAATCAGCCACAATAACATTTAACCCATCAAATTCCTTTGTCTTCAAACCTCTTCTGGCTACCAAACCTTCATCTATAAAATTGTGGATTGCCCCACTATAAATCAACGTTGTGGTTTTATGCCCATGTAGAACTCCACGAGCTCTGAAAGGGTGATATCTAAGAGCGCCAGAAAGTGTAGCAAGAGTACCTCCTGAAATATCCTTTTCTTCCTTTCTTTCAAGTTCTGGTTTTTTCTCTTCAATTTTTTATTTCGGTTCATCTGATTTCGATTTTGCATCTGATATCACTTCTATGTAATGCACTTGTCCTTGCCCAAGACATTTGTGTCTAGACTCCCATGGGTCCTTGCAAGTAAAACACAATTTCTTTCTCTTGAGCTCATTTCTGGTCTCTACCTCTTTACTTGGTTTATGTCGCAGCTCTTTCTACTGAGAAACTCCTTGCTGAAATGGATTCTTTTGCGGCCCAAAAGGTGATGTTTTTTGCTACCTAATAGGTGGTGTCTTTGTAAAATATTTATTCTTGGGTGTTAAAGTTTCCAAGTTCAAAGCCCTTTTAATAGCTTCTTGCAAAGATAGAGGATCAAATGCTTTTACCAAACCCTTGAGTGGTTCCATTAGTCCCCCACAAATAAAACAATAAGTCTCCTTTCAGTCATATCAGGGACCAATACTGATAATCTTTGGAATTCAGCAGTATAGTCATCCACCGGCCCATATTGTTGAGCTGAGCTAACTCGCTAAAGTGGATCTCTGAGTCTTTTTTGTCAAATCTTTATGTCAACCTTTGGCTGAATTCTCCCAATGTAGTAATGGAACAGTGCCCTTGGGTGACCATACTATGATACCACCACTCATGTGTCATTCCTTCCAAATGAAAGGTAACAAATTTGATCGTCTCTTCTTCATACATCGGATCAATGATAAGTAGGTGTCCAACTTATGCAACCAAGACCTAGAAGAATATAAATGAGATCCATTATATGAAGGAATTGTAATCTTACCCAAACGTTGTTGAATATCTTTACGAATTGATCTTGTTGAGTTCTCCTTCCCCTCCCTGTACTATTCATTATTTCTAGATCACATAACTCTCAAGAAAGTCAATGTTTGTTGTACTGCAAGGTTGAGTCCATATTCAGCACGATATGCTACAAAATCATTACTTCTGTGATGTTGGGGCTCTACCTCTTCTAGGTGTTCTTTGTGCAGAAATTTTGTTCGGAAAGTCTTGGAAAGGAGATTGATTGAGGCCCGCTCATTAGCTGAAAAGCTTCCTTCTCTTTGATTTGTCTTATTCTGATTAATATTTTGCAAAACTTGTACTAAACCTACCATAGATTCTTTCAATGTCATTTGGATTGTTCTTTCCAAATTCCTCTGAACCCTGCTAATAGTTTCTTGCAAAGAATACACTTCATCTCTTTTTCCCTTGTCCTCCATGACTTCTATTTCTGGTAACTGAGCCCTTCTTCTTTCTCTTTGATAATACTTGATTTATCTCCCACTGGCTTGCATAAGATATCATTGAATTAACTTTTCCTATATGCTGGCAAGATCATAATTATGATACCACTAAAATGTCCCTTTCCCACTATTTGTAAACTATGAATTTTTTTTGGGAATTTTTTTTCCAATACTGGGTATCAATAACACGATAAGCAACAACATACAAAATTAATATTCTAGACCCCCCTGATAACACCAAGACCCCATGGATTTCTTTATTTCAATACGCTGAAAATACAATGCAACTGAAATCTTTTATTGTAATAAGCTGAATACTCATGAATACTAATGACAAGACAATTGGGTATTGATACAGAAATACCTAGTTATATAATATGCAGAGTACAACCGAAGTTTATTGTGGACATACAACAAAAAACACTCATTACAGATCTGCATTGAACATTTGATCATAAATATCGCTGACGACAAGGCACAAAAGTACTGTAACAGTAGTATGGATCACTATAGCAGTGGTACGGATCACTATAGCGATGGTCCAGATCACTATAGCAGCCATACAGATCACTGTAGCAGTGGTACAAATCATTATAGCAAAATAAAAATAGAATAAATTGAAATCTTTCGGCACAAATGTGATACCTAGATGGAATCACCACAACTGAAATTAGAGGGTTTTTGTCCTCCAATCTTGCACAACATATATATTTTAGGTTTATATATATTTATTACAAAAAATATTCATGTTAATTATAATTATTAAAAGTTTCCTTTCAATTACTAAAGATGAACTCCCACATGACTATGTTTTTGGAAGCAATAGGCAGTTTGAGTAGTCATCTTGTAGAGATGAGTTGGAGGTAGATTGCATAGAATTTAAAAAATAAAATGATTTGTAAGATATTATATAAGTTTCAAAGGTTCATGATAATTAAATTTAAGTCATATTTTTTTCCTTATTCAAATTTGGAGAGTCAAGAGTTCTTAATTTTACTTCGATTGTGTTTGATCGTTCTGAGTGGTCATGTTGCAAGAGTTTGTTAGAGGCCTATTGGTCTATATGGTGATATATAATGGACATTGAGAGGTTTTTTAAGTCATTAATGATCTATTAATGTGTTTTTTTAAGTTATTTATTTGATAAAATTGACTTTTTGATTTAGTTCTATGAGATAGAATTTCAGGTAATGATAAGGCCTAATGGCAAGTAGGCCTAATAACTTGGTTCAAATGGTGATTTGAATGTATAGGTAGTGTGAACAAATTTTAATGATGTAAAGGGTATAATTGAGGCATAATTTATGTGTTTAAATAATTATATTATACTCAATATTTTCCTAAAAGTCCAAGTGGTAACATGTGCATGGGTATGCCTAATTATTTTAGGTCTCATTAAGGTGTAATTGAAGTTTGGGGTTAATGAGTTAATGGATATCCAAAGAAGGTTGAAAAGCCTAAGAATATTTTAAATGAAAAAAATTAGTTTCATAATTTCAATATGATCAAGTAATAGAGAAGATGTGGGCATCTCCTAGGTTTATATTACAATAACTTTAAGACACAAACAAATTGTCAAGAAGGACGACGGACCCGAGGACATAAAATTTGTGGAAATGAAGTAGCTGTTGATCTTCGCAAACTTAAGCGCGAACCCGAAGGAATTCAAAGGCTTAAGGACAGAAGAAAGACCAAGTGCAGAAACGGACAAAGCAGTCCAAGTGGCAAAAGAAGGTGTCGACTCAAGCAGTTGCTCCAACAGGGGATACAGTGTCTGCGAATTGATCATTAAGAGGCACAAACGACTAACGACGCGACCCATTTTCTTCATTTTGCATTAATGAGCAGACAAGCCACGTAATCGCTTTGAAGGAGCGGTCTTGTTTGCAAACAAACGGCGCGGCCCATAATGTCTCATATGATGTTTAAGCGGCTTGCTCTTCCCAATGATCGGAACACACATGGGTCATTTGTAAAAGGGGCGCCAAAAGGCCTCTTTTCTTGCTATATATATTGTAGACTTCTCATTTGGAGAAGGGATCTTTTCACATTGTAAGGCAAAGCCCTGGCAATTTTCACCTAGAATCAATAAAACGCATTTTTACCTCTATTCTGGTTAGATACTTCTGAGTGTGTCTGAGTGTTAGTCTTGTGTTTAGTCATTGCTTCCTAATGCTTTCACAGGGTTGACACCAACGCATCTGGTATCTATAAGGCTCCATCCCTGCAGGTGACAAGAAGAGCTGTACCTGGAGCGTAGAGACAGAAGGAGGTTGCTACACAGTGTGCTTTTTTTACAGCGCCTATGGTGAGTCCCTTTTTCTGTGTGTTCCATTAAAGCCTCCCTATTAAGCTTCCTGCAGCCTAGTCCTTTAACCAGTTAAAGTGCACGTATGTGTTTGTATGGTTCAGAGTGTGAGTGTGAGTAGGTCGAATCATTGGTGCATCACCCCTTTTAGAGTAGGTTTTATTTTCCTGTAATCCTCCCTTTTCATCCCCCCCCATTATATATATATATATATATATATATATATATATATATATTAGCACTTATTGGAATAAATTAGATGCATCAAAAAGAGCTAGCCCTTATCTAGAGACTCTCCCCTCCAGCTTCGCCGGTCCCACAGGCAAGAGGGGAGTTTCCATTTTGACGTGTGGAAGACAGGAGCTCAGCCTCCTGTCCAGGGTGCAATCCACTGCGTCAACATGGCTGAGGAAGAATTTCAAGATATTGTGGTCAGTCTTAGCCACAAATCTGCCACACATTAGGTACTGCTTGAATTTTGCCAATCCATGCATTTATGGCCAACATCTCCTTGTCATAGATTGAGAATCTTTTTTTTTCTCTCTGAATTTCTGACTCTCAAAAGCTATGAGATGCCCTTGCTGCATTAAAACTGCCCCAATTCCTTCTCCTGATGCATCACTCTCTTATACAAATGGAAGTGAAAAATCTAGAACCGCTAAGACAAGACATGAACTCATTACCTCCTTGAGCTTGTCAAAAGCTCGTTGTGTTGATTCGGACCAGCTGAAAGCTCCCTTCTTCGTTAACTCTGTTAATGGTACTGCCAACTGTGAGAAGCCCTTAACAAACCTCCTATAAAAACTACAAAGGCCAGAAAAACCTCTCAATTGTGTCAATGTGGTAGGAGGAGGCCAATCCAAAATAGCTTGGATCTTTTGTGGATCCACTTGAACTCCTTGAGCGTTAATGACATGATCCAAGTGCAAAATTTCAGTCATCCCAAATTCATATTTAGACTCCTTAGCAAAGAGAATCTGTTTTTCTAAAATTCCCATAATTGTATCCAAATGCCTCAAATGATCTTCCCAAGTCTTGCTATAAATCAAAAAGTCGTCAAAAGAGACAAACAAATTTTCTCAATTACTTACTGAAAATATGATTCGCACATGATTGGAAAGTGGCTAGAGCATTTGTCAAGCCAAAAGGCACGACCAAGAATTCGAAGAGCCCAAAATGATATCTGAAAGTTGTTTGTTGCACATCCTCATCCCTTACGCGAATCTGATGATATCCTGATCTCAAATCAATCTTTGAAAAATACGCAACTCCATGCAACTCGTCAATTAACGCATCGATCATAGGAATGGGATACCTGTTTTTTATTGTCTTGTTCAAAGCTTTGTATTCAATACATATTCACATAGTATCATCCTTCTTCACAAGGACTATTGATGATGCAAAGGGACTAGAACTAGGTTTGATGTGGCTCGTCTCCAAAAGCTCCTTGATAGCATTTTCAATTTTGTCCTTGTACCCTCTTGGATGGCAGTAGGGTGTAATCATCACAAGCTTAGAACCCGGCTCTAATTCTATTATATGTTGGAATCCTCTATCAGGAGGCAATCATGGAGGTAATCCACTGAATATTGTGCCATGCTTGTCTAGAATAGACTAAATATTTATGTGATAGGATTTCTTATCTATGGGTGAAATTATCTTGTTCACCAAATAATGGGCTGCCCAAGCTACTTGTCCTCTATGAATTGATATCTCCATCCTCTTCGCTGACAACTCTAGGGGCTCCATTGGTAGTGCCTTGAAGCACCACTTCTTTCTCATCTAATCCATGGTTTGATAATTCTAAATGAATTCCCCAAGGGAATGTAACCATTGCACCCCTAATACCATACCTAGGCCTACAACATAGAATTCCTCATGCACCCTATCCCTGCCAAGTGTGATATCCAACTATTGAATTCTCTTGGTGCAAGTAATAGTATATCAATCAGCCACAATAACATTTAACCCATCAAATTCCTTTGTCTTCAAACCTCTTCTGGCTACCAAACCTTCATCTATAAAATTGTGGATTGCCCCACTATAAATCAACGTTGTGGTTTTATGCCCATGTAGAACTCCACGAGCTCTGAAAGGGTGATATCTAAGAGCGCCAGAAAGTGTAGCAAGAGTACCTCCTGAAATATCCTTTTCTTCCTTTCTTTCAAGTTCTGGTTTTTTCTCTTCAATTTTTTATTTCGGTTCATCTGATTTCGATTTTGCATCTGATATCACTTCTATGTAATGCACTTGTCCTTGCCCAAGACATTTGTGTCTAGACTCCCATGGGTCCTTGCAAGTAAAACACAATTTCTTTCTCTTGAGCTCATTTCTGGTCTCTACCTCTTTACTTGGTTTATGTCGCAGCTCTTTCTACTGAGAAACTCCTTGCTGAAATGGATTCTTTTGCGGCCCAAAAGGTGATGTTTTTTGCTACCTAATAGGTGGTGTCTTTGTAAAATATTTATTCTTGGGTGTTAAAGTTTCCAAGTTCAAAGCCCTTTTAATAGCTTCTTGCAAAGATAGAGGATCAAATGCTTTTACCAAACCCTTGAGTGGTTCCATTAGTCCCCCACAAATAAAACAATAAGTCTCCTTTCAGTCATATCAGGGACCAATACTGATAATCTTTGGAATTCAGCAGTATAGTCATCCACCGGCCCATATTGTTGAGCTGAGCTAACTCGCTAAAGTGGATCTCTGAGTCTTTTTTGTCAAATCTTTATGTCAACCTTTGGCTGAATTCTCCCAATGTAGTAATGGAACAGTGCCCTTGGGTGACCATACTATGATACCACCACTCATGTGTCATTCCTTCCAAATGAAAGGTAACAAATTTGATCGTCTCTTCTTCATACATCGGATCAATGATAAGTAGGTGTCCAACTTATGCAACCAAGACCTAGAAGAATATAAATGAGATCCATTATATGAAGGAATTGTAATCTTACCCAAACGTTGTTGAATATCTTTACGAATTGATCTTGTTGAGTTCTCCTTCCCCTCCCTGTACTATTCATTATTTCTAGATCACATAACTCTCAAGAAAGTCAATGTTTGTTGTACTGCAAGGTTGAGTCCATATTCAGCACGATATGCTACAAAATCATTACTTCTGTGATGTTGGGGCTCTACCTCTTCTAGGTGTTCTTTGTGCAGAAATTTTGTTCGGAAAGTCTTGGAAAGGAGATTGATTGAGGCCCGCTCATTAGCTGAAAAGCTTCCTTCTCTTTGATTTGTCTTATTCTGATTAATATTTTGCAAAACTTGTACTAAACCTACCATAGATTCTTTCAATGTCATTTGGATTGTTCTTTCCAAATTCCTCTGAACCCTGCTAATAGTTTCTTGCAAAGAATACACTTCATCTCTTTTTCCCTTGTCCTCCATGACTTCTATTTCTGGTAACTGAGCCCTTCTTCTTTCTCTTTGATAATACTTGATTTATCTCCCACTGGCTTGCATAAGATATCATTGAATTAACTTTTCCTATATGCTGGCAAGATCATAATTATGATACCACTAAAATGTCCCTTTCCCACTATTTGTAAACTATGAATTTTTTTTGGGAATTTTTTTTCCAATACTGGGTATCAATAACACGATAAGCAACAACATACAAAATTAATATTCTAGACCCCCCTGATAACACCAAGACCCCATGGATTTCTTTATTTCAATACGCTGAAAATACAATGCAACTGAAATCTTTTATTGTAATAAGCTGAATACTCATGAATACTAATGACAAGACAATTGGGTATTGATACAGAAATACCTAGTTATATAATATGCAGAGTACAACCGAAGTTTATTGTGGACATACAACAAAAAACACTCATTACAGATCTGCATTGAACATTTGATCATAAATATCGCTGACGACAAGGCACAAAAGTACTGTAACAGTAGTATGGATCACTATAGCAGTGGTACGGATCACTATAGCGATGGTCCAGATCACTATAGCAGCCATACAGATCACTGTAGCAGTGGTACAAATCATTATAGCAAAATAAAAATAGAATAAATTGAAATCTTTCGGCACAAATGTGATACCTAGATGGAATCACCACAACTGAAATTAGAGGGTTTTTGTCCTCCAATCTTGCACAACATATATATTTTAGGTTTATATATATTTATTACAAAAAATATTCATGTTAATTATAATTATTAAAAGTTTCCTTTCAATTACTAAAGATGAACTCCCACATGACTATGTTTTTGGAAGCAATAGGCAGTTTGAGTAGTCATCTTGTAGAGATGAGTTGGAGGTAGATTGCATAGAATTTAAAAAATAAAATGATTTGTAAGATATTATATAAGTTTCAAAGGTTCATGATAATTAAATTTAAGTCATATTTTTTTCCTTATTCAAATTTGGAGAGTCAAGAGTTCTTAATTTTACTTCGATTGTGTTTGATCGTTCTGAGTGGTCATGTTGCAAGAGTTTGTTAGAGGCCTATTGGTCTATATGGTGATATATAATGGACATTGAGAGGTTTTTTAAGTCATTAATGATCTATTAATGTGTTTTTTTAAGTTATTTATTTGATAAAATTGACTTTTTGATTTAGTTCTATGAGATAGAATTTCAGGTAATGATAAGGCCTAATGGCAAGTAGGCCTAATAACTTGGTTCAAATGGTGATTTGAATGTATAGGTAGTGTGAACAAATTTTAATGATGTAAAGGGTATAATTGAGGCATAATTTATGTGTTTAAATAATTATATTATACTCAATATTTTCCTAAAAGTCCAAGTGGTAACATGTGCATGGGTATGCCTAATTATTTTAGGTCTCATTAAGGTGTAATTGAAGTTTGGGGTTAATGAGTTAATGGATATCCAAAGAAGGTTGAAAAGCCTAAGAATATTTTAAATGAAAAAAATTAGTTTCATAATTTCAATATGATCAAGTAATAGAGAAGATGTGGGCATCTCCTAGGTTTATATTACAATAACTTTAAGACACAAACAAATTGTCAAGAAGGACGACGGACCCGAGGACATAAAATTTGTGGAAATGAAGTAGCTGTTGATCTTCGCAAACTTAAGCGCGAACCCGAAGGAATTCAAAGGCTTAAGGACAGAAGAAAGACCAAGTGCAGAAACGGACAAAGCAGTCCAAGTGGCAAAAGAAGGTGTCGACTCAAGCAGTTGCTCCAACAGGGGATACAGTGTCTGCGAATTGATCATTAAGAGGCACAAACGACTAACGACGCGACCCATTTTCTTCATTTTGCATTAATGAGCAGACAAGCCACGTAATCGCTTTGAAGGAGCGGTCTTGTTTGCAAACAAACGGCGCGGCCCATAATGTCTCATATGATGTTTAAGCGGCTTGCTCTTCCCAATGATCGGAACACACATGGGTCATTTGTAAAAGGGGCGCCAAAAGGCCTCTTTTCTTGCTATATATATTGTAGACTTCTCATTTGGAGAAGGGATCTTTTCACATTGTAAGGCAAAGCCCTGGCAATTTTCACCTAGAATCAATAAAACGCATTTTTACCTCTATTCTGGTTAGATACTTCTGAGTGTGTCTGAGTGTTAGTCTTGTGTTTAGTCATTGCTTCCTAATGCTTTCACAGGGTTGACACCAACGCATCTGGTATCTATAAGGCTCCATCCCTGCAGGTGACAAGAAGAGCTGTACCTGGAGCGTAGAGACAGAAGGAGGTTGCTACACAGTGTGCTTTTTTTACAGCGCCTATGGTGAGTCCCTTTTTCTGTGTGTTCCATTAAAGCCTCCCTATTAAGCTTCCTGCAGCCTAGTCCTTTAACCAGTTAAAGTGCACGTATGTGTTTGTATGGTTCAGAGTGTGAGTGTGAGTAGGTCGAATCATTGGTGCATCACCCCTTTTAGAGTAGGTTTTATTTTCCTGTAATCCTCCCTTTTCATCCCCCCCCATTATATATATATATATATATATATATATATATATATTAGCACTTATTGGAATAAATTAGATGCATCAAAAAGAGCTAGCCCTTATCTAGAGACTCTCCCCTCCAGCTTCGCCGGTCCCACAGGCAAGAGGGGAGTTTCCATTTTGACGTGTGGAAGACAGGAGCTCAGCCTCCTGTCCAGGGTGCAATCCACTGCGTCAACATGGCTGAGGAAGAATTTCAGGATATTGTGGTCAGTCTTAGCCACAAATCTGCCACACATTAGGTACTGCTTGAATTTTGCCAATCCATGCATTTATGGCCAACATCTCCTTGTCATAGATTGAGAATCTTTTTTTTTCTCTCTGAATTTCTGACTCTCAAAAGCTATGAGATGCCCTTGCTGCATTAAAACTGCCCCAATTCCTTCTCCTGATGCATCACTCTCTTATACAAATGGAAGTGAAAAATCTAGAACCGCTAAGACAAGACATGAACTCATTACCTCCTTGAGCTTGTCAAAAGCTCGTTGTGTTGATTCGGACCAGCTGAAAGCTCCCTTCTTCGTTAACTCTGTTAATGGTACTGCCAACTGTGAGAAGCCCTTAACAAACCTCCTATAAAAACTACAAAGGCCAGAAAAACCTCTCAATTGTGTCAATGTGGTAGGAGGAGGCCAATCCAAAATAGCTTGGATCTTTTGTGGATCCACTTGAACTCCTTGAGCGTTAATGACATGATCCAAGTGCAAAATTTCAGTCATCCCAAATTCATATTTAGACTCCTTAGCAAAGAGAATCTGTTTTTCTAAAATTCCCATAATTGTATCCAAATGCCTCAAATGATCTTCCCAAGTCTTGCTATAAATCAAAAAGTCGTCAAAAGAGACAAACAAATTTTCTCAATTACTTACTGAAAATATGATTCGCACATGATTGGAAAGTGGCTAGAGCATTTGTCAAGCCAAAAGGCACGACCAAGAATTCGAAGAGCCCAAAATGATATCTGAAAGTTGTTTGTTGCACATCCTCATCCCTTACGCGAATCTGATGATATCCTGATCTCAAATCAATCTTTGAAAAATACGCAACTCCATGCAACTCGTCAATTAACGCATCGATCATAGGAATGGGATACCTGTTTTTTATTGTCTTGTTCAAAGCTTTGTATTCAATACATATTCACATAGTATCATCCTTCTTCACAAGGACTATTGATGATGCAAAGGGACTAGAACTAGGTTTGATGTGGCTCGTCTCCAAAAGCTCCTTGATAGCATTTTCAATTTTGTCCTTGTACCCTCTTGGATGGCAGTAGGGTGTAATCATCACAAGCTTAGAACCCGGCTCTAATTCTATTATATGTTGGAATCCTCTATCAGGAGGCAATCATGGAGGTAATCCACTGAATATTGTGCCATGCTTGTCTAGAATAGACTAAATATTTATGTGATAGGATTTCTTATCTATGGGTGAAATTATCTTGTTCACCAAATAATGGGCTGCCCAAGCTACTTGTCCTCTATGAATTGATATCTCCATCCTCTTCGCTGACAACTCTAGGGGCTCCATTGGTAGTGCCTTGAAGCACCACTTCTTTCTCATCTAATCCATGGTTTGATAATTCTAAATGAATTCCCCAAGGGAATGTAACCATTGCACCCCTAATACCATACCTAGGCCTACAACATAGAATTCCTCATGCACCCTATCCCTGCCAAGTGTGATATCCAACTATTGAATTCTCTTGGTGCAAGTAATAGTATATCAATCAGCCACAATAACATTTAACCCATCAAATTCCTTTGTCTTCAAACCTCTTCTGGCTACCAAACCTTCATCTATAAAATTGTGGATTGCCCCACTATAAATCAACGTTGTGGTTTTATGCCCATGTAGAACTCCACGAGCTCTGAAAGGGTGATATCTAAGAGCGCCAGAAAGTGTAGCAAGAGTACCTCCTGAAATATCCTTTTCTTCCTTTCTTTCAAGTTCTGGTTTTTTCTCTTCAATTTTTTATTTCGGTTCATCTGATTTCGATTTTGCATCTGATATCACTTCTATGTAATGCACTTGTCCTTGCCCAAGACATTTGTGTCTAGACTCCCATGGGTCCTTGCAAGTAAAACACAATTTCTTTCTCTTGAGCTCATTTCTGGTCTCTACCTCTTTACTTGGTTTATGTCGCAGCTCTTTCTACTGAGAAACTCCTTGCTGAAATGGATTCTTTTGCGGCCCAAAAGGTGATGTTTTTTGCTACCTAATAGGTGGTGTCTTTGTAAAATATTTATTCTTGGGTGTTAAAGTTTCCAAGTTCAAAGCCCTTTTAATAGCTTCTTGCAAAGATAGAGGATCAAATGCTTTTACCAAACCCTTGAGTGGTTCCATTAGTCCCCCACAAATAAAACAATAAGTCTCCTTTCAGTCATATCAGGGACCAATACTGATAATCTTTGGAATTCAGCAGTATAGTCATCCACCGGCCCATATTGTTGAGCTGAGCTAACTCGCTAAAGTGGATCTCTGAGTCTTTTTTGTCAAATCTTTATGTCAACCTTTGGCTGAATTCTCCCAATGTAGTAATGGAACAGTGCCCTTGGGTGACCATACTATGATACCACCACTCATGTGTCATTCCTTCCAAATGAAAGGTAACAAATTTGATCGTCTCTTCTTCATACATCGGATCAATGATAAGTAGGTGTCCAACTTATGCAACCAAGACCTAGAAGAATATAAATGAGATCCATTATATGAAGGAATTGTAATCTTACCCAAACGTTGTTGAATATCTTTACGAATTGATCTTGTTGAGTTCTCCTTCCCCTCCCTGTACTATTCATTATTTCTAGATCACATAACTCTCAAGAAAGTCAATGTTTGTTGTACTGCAAGGTTGAGTCCATATTCAGCACGATATGCTACAAAATCATTACTTCTGTGATGTTGGGGCTCTACCTCTTCTAGGTGTTCTTTGTGCAGAAATTTTGTTCGGAAAGTCTTGGAAAGGAGATTGATTGAGGCCCGCTCATTAGCTGAAAAGCTTCCTTCTCTTTGATTTGTCTTATTCTGATTAATATTTTGCAAAACTTGTACTAAACCTACCATAGATTCTTTCAATGTCATTTGGATTGTTCTTTCCAAATTCCTCTGAACCCTGCTAATAGTTTCTTGCAAAGAATACACTTCATCTCTTTTTCCCTTGTCCTCCATGACTTCTATTTCTGGTAACTGAGCCCTTCTTCTTTCTCTTTGATAATACTTGATTTATCTCCCACTGGCTTGCATAAGATATCATTGAATTAACTTTTCCTATATGCTGGCAAGATCATAATTATGATACCACTAAAATGTCCCTTTCCCACTATTTGTAAACTATGAATTTTTTTTGGGAATTTTTTTTCCAATACTGGGTATCAATAACACGATAAGCAACAACATACAAAATTAATATTCTAGACCCCCCTGATAACACCAAGACCCCATGGATTTCTTTATTTCAATACGCTGAAAATACAATGCAACTGAAATCTTTTATTGTAATAAGCTGAATACTCATGAATACTAATGACAAGACAATTGGGTATTGATACAGAAATACCTAGTTATATAATATGCAGAGTACAACCGAAGTTTATTGTGGACATACAACAAAAAACACTCATTACAGATCTGCATTGAACATTTGATCATAAATATCGCTGACGACAAGGCACAAAAGTACTGTAACAGTAGTATGGATCACTATAGCAGTGGTACGGATCACTATAGCGATGGTCCAGATCACTATAGCAGCCATACAGATCACTGTAGCAGTGGTACAAATCATTATAGCAAAATAAAAATAGAATAAATTGAAATCTTTCGGCACAAATGTGATACCTAGATGGAATCACCACAACTGAAATTAGAGGGTTTTTGTCCTCCAATCTTGCACAACATATATATTTTAGGTTTATATATATTTATTACAAAAAATATTCATGTTAATTATAATTATTAAAAGTTTCCTTTCAATTACTAAAGATGAACTCCCACATGACTATGTTTTTGGAAGCAATAGGCAGTTTGAGTAGTCATCTTGTAGAGATGAGTTGGAGGTAGATTGCATAGAATTTAAAAAATAAAATGATTTGTAAGATATTATATAAGTTTCAAAGGTTCATGATAATTAAATTTAAGTCATATTTTTTTCCTTATTCAAATTTGGAGAGTCAAGAGTTCTTAATTTTACTTCGATTGTGTTTGATCGTTCTGAGTGGTCATGTTGCAAGAGTTTGTTAGAGGCCTATTGGTCTATATGGTGATATATAATGGACATTGAGAGGTTTTTTAAGTCATTAATGATCTATTAATGTGTTTTTTTAAGTTATTTATTTGATAAAATTGACTTTTTGATTTAGTTCTATGAGATAGAATTTCAGGTAATGATAAGGCCTAATGGCAAGTAGGCCTAATAACTTGGTTCAAATGGTGATTTGAATGTATAGGTAGTGTGAACAAATTTTAATGATGTAAAGGGTATAATTGAGGCATAATTTATGTGTTTAAATAATTATATTATACTCAATATTTTCCTAAAAGTCCAAGTGGTAACATGTGCATGGGTATGCCTAATTATTTTAGGTCTCATTAAGGTGTAATTGAAGTTTGGGGTTAATGAGTTAATGGATATCCAAAGAAGGTTGAAAAGCCTAAGAATATTTTAAATGAAAAAAATTAGTTTCATAATTTCAATATGATCAAGTAATAGAGAAGATGTGGGCATCTCCTAGGTTTATATTACAATAACTTTAAGACACAAACAAATTGTCAAGAAGGACGACGGACCCGAGGACATAAAATTTGTGGAAATGAAGTAGCTGTTGATCTTCGCAAACTTAAGCGCGAACCCGAAGGAATTCAAAGGCTTAAGGACAGAAGAAAGACCAAGTGCAGAAACGGACAAAGCAGTCCAAGTGGCAAAAGAAGGTGTCGACTCAAGCAGTTGCTCCAACAGGGGATACAGTGTCTGCGAATTGATCATTAAGAGGCACAAACGACTAACGACGCGACCCATTTTCTTCATTTTGCATTAATGAGCAGACAAGCCACGTAATCGCTTTGAAGGAGCGGTCTTGTTTGCAAACAAACGGCGCGGCCCATAATGTCTCATATGATGTTTAAGCGGCTTGCTCTTCCCAATGATCGGAACACACATGGGTCATTTGTAAAAGGGGCGCCAAAAGGCCTCTTTTCTTGCTATATATATTGTAGACTTCTCATTTGGAGAAGGGATCTTTTCACATTGTAAGGCAAAGCCCTGGCAATTTTCACCTAGAATCAATAAAACGCATTTTTACCTCTATTCTGGTTAGATACTTCTGAGTGTGTCTGAGTGTTAGTCTTGTGTTTAGTCATTGCTTCCTAATGCTTTCACAGGGTTGACACCAACGCATCTGGTATCTATAAGGCTCCATCCCTGCAGGTGACAAGAAGAGCTGTACCTGGAGCGTAGAGACAGAAGGAGGTTGCTACACAGTGTGCTTTTTTTACAGCGCCTATGGTGAGTCCCTTTTTCTGTGTGTTCCATTAAAGCCTCCCTATTAAGCTTCCTGCAGCCTAGTCCTTTAACCAGTTAAAGTGCACGTATGTGTTTGTATGGTTCAGAGTGTGAGTGTGAGTAGGTCGAATCATTGGTGCATCACCCCTTTTAGAGTAGGTTTTATTTTCCTGTAATCCTCCCTTTTCATCCCCCCCCATTATATATATATATATATATATATATATATATATATTAGCACTTATTGGAATAAATTAGATGCATCAAAAAGAGCTAGCCCTTATCTAGAGACTCTCCCCTCCAGCTTCGCCGGTCCCACAGGCAAGAGGGGAGTTTCCATTTTGACGTGTGGAAGACAGGAGCTCAGCCTCCTGTCCAGGGTGCAATCCACTGCGTCAACATGGCTGAGGAAGAATTTCAGGATATTGTGGTCAGTCTTAGCCACAAATCTGCCACACATTAGGTACTGCTTGAATTTTGCCAATCCATGCATTTATGGCCAACATCTCCTTGTCATAGATTGAGAATCTTTTTTTTTCTCTCTGAATTTCTGACTCTCAAAAGCTATGAGATGCCCTTGCTGCATTAAAACTGCCCCAATTCCTTCTCCTGATGCATCACTCTCTTATACAAATGGAAGTGAAAAATCTAGAACCGCTAAGACAAGACATGAACTCATTACCTCCTTGAGCTTGTCAAAAGCTCGTTGTGTTGATTCGGACCAGCTGAAAGCTCCCTTCTTCGTTAACTCTGTTAATGGTACTGCCAACTGTGAGAAGCCCTTAACAAACCTCCTATAAAAACTACAAAGGCCAGAAAAACCTCTCAATTGTGTCAATGTGGTAGGAGGAGGCCAATCCAAAATAGCTTGGATCTTTTGTGGATCCACTTGAACTCCTTGAGCGTTAATGACATGATCCAAGTGCAAAATTTCAGTCATCCCAAATTCATATTTAGACTCCTTAGCAAAGAGAATCTGTTTTTCTAAAATTCCCATAATTGTATCCAAATGCCTCAAATGATCTTCCCAAGTCTTGCTATAAATCAAAAAGTCGTCAAAAGAGACAAACAAATTTTCTCAATTACTTACTGAAAATATGATTCGCACATGATTGGAAAGTGGCTAGAGCATTTGTCAAGCCAAAAGGCACGACCAAGAATTCGAAGAGCCCAAAATGATATCTGAAAGTTGTTTGTTGCACATCCTCATCCCTTACGCGAATCTGATGATATCCTGATCTCAAATCAATCTTTGAAAAATACGCAACTCCATGCAACTCGTCAATTAACGCATCGATCATAGGAATGGGATACCTGTTTTTTATTGTCTTGTTCAAAGCTTTGTATTCAATACATATTCACATAGTATCATCCTTCTTCACAAGGACTATTGATGATGCAAAGGGACTAGAACTAGGTTTGATGTGGCTCGTCTCCAAAAGCTCCTTGATAGCATTTTCAATTTTGTCCTTGTACCCTCTTGGATGGCAGTAGGGTGTAATCATCACAAGCTTAGAACCCGGCTCTAATTCTATTATATGTTGGAATCCTCTATCAGGAGGCAATCATGGAGGTAATCCACTGAATATTGTGCCATGCTTGTCTAGAATAGACTAAATATTTATGTGATAGGATTTCTTATCTATGGGTGAAATTATCTTGTTCACCAAATAATGGGCTGCCCAAGCTACTTGTCCTCTATGAATTGATATCTCCATCCTCTTCGCTGACAACTCTAGGGGCTCCATTGGTAGTGCCTTGAAGCACCACTTCTTTCTCATCTAATCCATGGTTTGATAATTCTAAATGAATTCCCCAAGGGAATGTAACCATTGCACCCCTAATACCATACCTAGGCCTACAACATAGAATTCCTCATGCACCCTATCCCTGCCAAGTGTGATATCCAACTATTGAATTCTCTTGGTGCAAGTAATAGTATATCAATCAGCCACAATAACATTTAACCCATCAAATTCCTTTGTCTTCAAACCTCTTCTGGCTACCAAACCTTCATCTATAAAATTGTGGATTGCCCCACTATAAATCAACGTTGTGGTTTTATGCCCATGTAGAACTCCACGAGCTCTGAAAGGGTGATATCTAAGAGCGCCAGAAAGTGTAGCAAGAGTACCTCCTGAAATATCCTTTTCTTCCTTTCTTTCAAGTTCTGGTTTTTTCTCTTCAATTTTTTATTTCGGTTCATCTGATTTCGATTTTGCATCTGATATCACTTCTATGTAATGCACTTGTCCTTGCCCAAGACATTTGTGTCTAGACTCCCATGGGTCCTTGCAAGTAAAACACAATTTCTTTCTCTTGAGCTCATTTCTGGTCTCTACCTCTTTACTTGGTTTATGTCGCAGCTCTTTCTACTGAGAAACTCCTTGCTGAAATGGATTCTTTTGCGGCCCAAAAGGTGATGTTTTTTGCTACCTAATAGGTGGTGTCTTTGTAAAATATTTATTCTTGGGTGTTAAAGTTTCCAAGTTCAAAGCCCTTTTAATAGCTTCTTGCAAAGATAGAGGATCAAATGCTTTTACCAAACCCTTGAGTGGTTCCATTAGTCCCCCACAAATAAAACAATAAGTCTCCTTTCAGTCATATCAGGGACCAATACTGATAATCTTTGGAATTCAGCAGTATAGTCATCCACCGGCCCATATTGTTGAGCTGAGCTAACTCGCTAAAGTGGATCTCTGAGTCTTTTTTGTCAAATCTTTATGTCAACCTTTGGCTGAATTCTCCCAATGTAGTAATGGAACAGTGCCCTTGGGTGACCATACTATGATACCACCACTCATGTGTCATTCCTTCCAAATGAAAGGTAACAAATTTGATCGTCTCTTCTTCATACATCGGATCAATGATAAGTAGGTGTCCAACTTATGCAACCAAGACCTAGAAGAATATAAATGAGATCCATTATATGAAGGAATTGTAATCTTACCCAAACGTTGTTGAATATCTTTACGAATTGATCTTGTTGAGTTCTCCTTCCCCTCCCTGTACTATTCATTATTTCTAGATCACATAACTCTCAAGAAAGTCAATGTTTGTTGTACTGCAAGGTTGAGTCCATATTCAGCACGATATGCTACAAAATCATTACTTCTGTGATGTTGGGGCTCTACCTCTTCTAGGTGTTCTTTGTGCAGAAATTTTGTTCGGAAAGTCTTGGAAAGGAGATTGATTGAGGCCCGCTCATTAGCTGAAAAGCTTCCTTCTCTTTGATTTGTCTTATTCTGATTAATATTTTGCAAAACTTGTACTAAACCTACCATAGATTCTTTCAATGTCATTTGGATTGTTCTTTCCAAATTCCTCTGAACCCTGCTAATAGTTTCTTGCAAAGAATACACTTCATCTCTTTTTCCCTTGTCCTCCATGACTTCTATTTCTGGTAACTGAGCCCTTCTTCTTTCTCTTTGATAATACTTGATTTATCTCCCACTGGCTTGCATAAGATATCATTGAATTAACTTTTCCTATATGCTGGCAAGATCATAATTATGATACCACTAAAATGTCCCTTTCCCACTATTTGTAAACTATGAATTTTTTTTGGGAATTTTTTTTCCAATACTGGGTATCAATAACACGATAAGCAACAACATACAAAATTAATATTCTAGACCCCCCTGATAACACCAAGACCCCATGGATTTCTTTATTTCAATACGCTGAAAATACAATGCAACTGAAATCTTTTATTGTAATAAGCTGAATACTCATGAATACTAATGACAAGACAATTGGGTATTGATACAGAAATACCTAGTTATATAATATGCAGAGTACAACCGAAGTTTATTGTGGACATACAACAAAAAACACTCATTACAGATCTGCATTGAACATTTGATCATAAATATCGCTGACGACAAGGCACAAAAGTACTGTAACAGTAGTATGGATCACTATAGCAGTGGTACGGATCACTATAGCGATGGTCCAGATCACTATAGCAGCCATACAGATCACTGTAGCAGTGGTACAAATCATTATAGCAAAATAAAAATAGAATAAATTGAAATCTTTCGGCACAAATGTGATACCTAGATGGAATCACCACAACTGAAATTAGAGGGTTTTTGTCCTCCAATCTTGCACAACATATATATTTTAGGTTTATATATATTTATTACAAAAAATATTCATGTTAATTATAATTATTAAAAGTTTCCTTTCAATTACTAAAGATGAACTCCCACATGACTATGTTTTTGGAAGCAATAGGCAGTTTGAGTAGTCATCTTGTAGAGATGAGTTGGAGGTAGATTGCATAGAATTTAAAAAATAAAATGATTTGTAAGATATTATATAAGTTTCAAAGGTTCATGATAATTAAATTTAAGTCATATTTTTTTCCTTATTCAAATTTGGAGAGTCAAGAGTTCTTAATTTTACTTCGATTGTGTTTGATCGTTCTGAGTGGTCATGTTGCAAGAGTTTGTTAGAGGCCTATTGGTCTATATGGTGATATATAATGGACATTGAGAGGTTTTTTAAGTCATTAATGATCTATTAATGTGTTTTTTTAAGTTATTTATTTGATAAAATTGACTTTTTGATTTAGTTCTATGAGATAGAATTTCAGGTAATGATAAGGCCTAATGGCAAGTAGGCCTAATAACTTGGTTCAAATGGTGATTTGAATGTATAGGTAGTGTGAACAAATTTTAATGATGTAAAGGGTATAATTGAGGCATAATTTATGTGTTTAAATAATTATATTATACTCAATATTTTCCTAAAAGTCCAAGTGGTAACATGTGCATGGGTATGCCTAATTATTTTAGGTCTCATTAAGGTGTAATTGAAGTTTGGGGTTAATGAGTTAATGGATATCCAAAGAAGGTTGAAAAGCCTAAGAATATTTTAAATGAAAAAAATTAGTTTCATAATTTCAATATGATCAAGTAATAGAGAAGATGTGGGCATCTCCTAGGTTTATATTACAATAACTTTAAGACACAAACAAATTGTCAAGAAGGACGACGGACCCGAGGACATAAAATTTGTGGAAATGAAGTAGCTGTTGATCTTCGCAAACTTAAGCGCGAACCCGAAGGAATTCAAAGGCTTAAGGACAGAAGAAAGACCAAGTGCAGAAACGGACAAAGCAGTCCAAGTGGCAAAAGAAGGTGTCGACTCAAGCAGTTGCTCCAACAGGGGATACAGTGTCTGCGAATTGATCATTAAGAGGCACAAACGACTAACGACGCGACCCATTTTCTTCATTTTGCATTAATGAGCAGACAAGCCACGTAATCGCTTTGAAGGAGCGGTCTTGTTTGCAAACAAACGGCGCGGCCCATAATGTCTCATATGATGTTTAAGCGGCTTGCTCTTCCCAATGATCGGAACACACATGGGTCATTTGTAAAAGGGGCGCCAAAAGGCCTCTTTTCTTGCTATATATATTGTAGACTTCTCATTTGGAGAAGGGATCTTTTCACATTGTAAGGCAAAGCCCTGGCAATTTTCACCTAGAATCAATAAAACGCATTTTTACCTCTATTCTGGTTAGATACTTCTGAGTGTGTCTGAGTGTTAGTCTTGTGTTTAGTCATTGCTTCCTAATGCTTTCACAGGGTTGACACCAACGCATCTGGTATCTATAAGGCTCCATCCCTGCAGGTGACAAGAAGAGCTGTACTTGGAGCGTAGAGACAGAAGGAGGTTGCTAGACAGTGTGCTTTTTTTACAGCGCCTATGGTGAGTCCCTTTTTTTGTGTGTTCCATTAAAGCCTCCCTATTAAGCTTCCTGCAGCCTGGTCCTTTTACCAGTTAAAGTGTACGTATGTGTTTGTATGGTTCAGAGTGTGAGTGTGAGTAGGTCGAATCATTGGTGCATCACCCCTTTTAGAGTAGGTTTTATTTTCCTGTAATCCTCCCTTTTCATCCCCCCCCATTATATATATATATATATATATTAGCACTTATTGGAATAAATTAGATGCATCAAAAAGAGCTAGCCCTTATCTAGAGACTCTCCCCTCCAGCTTCGCCGGTCCCACAGGCAAGAGGGGAGTTTCCATTTTGACGTGTGGAAGACAGGAGCTCAGCCTCCTGTCCAGGGTGCAATCCACTGCGTCAACATGGCTGAGGAAGAATTTCAGGATATTGTGGTCAGTCTTAGCCACAAATCTGCCACACATTAGGTACTGCTTGAATTTTGCCAATCCATGCATTTATGGCCAACATCTCCTTGTCATAGATTGAGAATCTTTTTTTTTCTCTCTGAATTTCTGACTCTCAAAAGCTATGAGATGCCCTTGCTGCATTAAAACTGCCCCAATTCCTTCTCCTGATGCATCACTCTCTTATACAAATGGAAGTGAAAAATCTAGAACCGCTAAGACAAGACATGAACTCATTACCTCCTTGAGCTTGTCAAAAGCTCGTTGTGTTGATTCGGACCAGCTGAAAGCTCCCTTCTTCGTTAACTCTGTTAATGGTACTGCCAACTGTGAGAAGCCCTTAACAAACCTCCTATAAAAACTACAAAGGCCAGAAAAACCTCTCAATTGTGTCAATGTGGTAGGAGGAGGCCAATCCAAAATAGCTTGGATCTTTTGTGGATCCACTTGAACTCCTTGAGCGTTAATGACATGATCCAAGTGCAAAATTTCAGTCATCCCAAATTCATATTTAGACTCCTTAGCAAAGAGAATCTGTTTTTCTAAAATTCCCATAATTGTATCCAAATGCCTCAAATGATCTTCCCAAGTCTTGCTATAAATCAAAAAGTCGTCAAAAGAGACAAACAAATTTTCTCAATTACTTACTGAAAATATGATTCGCACATGATTGGAAAGTGGCTAGAGCATTTGTCAAGCCAAAAGGCACGACCAAGAATTCGAAGAGCCCAAAATGATATCTGAAAGTTGTTTGTTGCACATCCTCATCCCTTACGCGAATCTGATGATATCCTGATCTCAAATCAATCTTTGAAAAATACGCAACTCCATGCAACTCGTCAATTAACGCATCGATCATAGGAATGGGATACCTGTTTTTTATTGTCTTGTTCAAAGCTTTGTATTCAATACATATTCACATAGTATCATCCTTCTTCACAAGGACTATTGATGATGCAAAGGGACTAGAACTAGGTTTGATGTGGCTCGTCTCCAAAAGCTCCTTGATAGCATTTTCAATTTTGTCCTTGTACCCTCTTGGATGGCAGTAGGGTGTAATCATCACAAGCTTAGAACCCGGCTCTAATTCTATTATATGTTGGAATCCTCTATCAGGAGGCAATCATGGAGGTAATCCACTGAATATTGTGCCATGCTTGTCTAGAATAGACTAAATATTTATGTGATAGGATTTCTTATCTATGGGTGAAATTATCTTGTTCACCAAATAATGGGCTGCCCAAGCTACTTGTCCTCTATGAATTGATATCTCCATCCTCTTCGCTGACAACTCTAGGGGCTCCATTGGTAGTGCCTTGAAGCACCACTTCTTTCTCATCTAATCCATGGTTTGATAATTCTAAATGAATTCCCCAAGGGAATGTAACCATTGCACCCCTAATACCATACCTAGGCCTACAACATAGAATTCCTCATGCACCCTATCCCTGCCAAGTGTGATATCCAACTATTGAATTCTCTTGGTGCAAGTAATAGTATATCAATCAGCCACAATAACATTTAACCCATCAAATTCCTTTGTCTTCAAACCTCTTCTGGCTACCAAACCTTCATCTATAAAATTGTGGATTGCCCCACTATAAATCAACGTTGTGGTTTTATGCCCATGTAGAACTCCACGAGCTCTGAAAGGGTGATATCTAAGAGCGCCAGAAAGTGTAGCAAGAGTACCTCCTGAAATATCCTTTTCTTCCTTTCTTTCAAGTTCTGGTTTTTTCTCTTCAATTTTTTATTTCGGTTCATCTGATTTCGATTTTGCATCTGATATCACTTCTATGTAATGCACTTGTCCTTGCCCAAGACATTTGTGTCTAGACTCCCATGGGTCCTTGCAAGTAAAACACAATTTCTTTCTCTTGAGCTCATTTCTGGTCTCTACCTCTTTACTTGGTTTATGTCGCAGCTCTTTCTACTGAGAAACTCCTTGCTGAAATGGATTCTTTTGCGGCCCAAAAGGTGATGTTTTTTGCTACCTAATAGGTGGTGTCTTTGTAAAATATTTATTCTTGGGTGTTAAAGTTTCCAAGTTCAAAGCCCTTTTAATAGCTTCTTGCAAAGATAGAGGATCAAATGCTTTTACCAAACCCTTGAGTGGTTCCATTAGTCCCCCACAAATAAAACAATAAGTCTCCTTTCAGTCATATCAGGGACCAATACTGATAATCTTTGGAATTCAGCAGTATAGTCATCCACCGGCCCATATTGTTGAGCTGAGCTAACTCGCTAAAGTGGATCTCTGAGTCTTTTTTGTCAAATCTTTATGTCAACCTTTGGCTGAATTCTCCCAATGTAGTAATGGAACAGTGCCCTTGGGTGACCATACTATGATACCACCACTCATGTGTCATTCCTTCCAAATGAAAGGTAACAAATTTGATCGTCTCTTCTTCATACATCGGATCAATGATAAGTAGGTGTCCAACTTATGCAACCAAGACCTAGAAGAATATAAATGAGATCCATTATATGAAGGAATTGTAATCTTACCCAAACGTTGTTGAATATCTTTACGAATTGATCTTGTTGAGTTCTCCTTCCCCTCCCTGTACTATTCATTATTTCTAGATCACATAACTCTCAAGAAAGTCAATGTTTGTTGTACTGCAAGGTTGAGTCCATATTCAGCACGATATGCTACAAAATCATTACTTCTGTGATGTTGGGGCTCTACCTCTTCTAGGTGTTCTTTGTGCAGAAATTTTGTTCGGAAAGTCTTGGAAAGGAGATTGATTGAGGCCCGCTCATTAGCTGAAAAGCTTCCTTCTCTTTGATTTGTCTTATTCTGATTAATATTTTGCAAAACTTGTACTAAACCTACCATAGATTCTTTCAATGTCATTTGGATTGTTCTTTCCAAATTCCTCTGAACCCTGCTAATAGTTTCTTGCAAAGAATACACTTCATCTCTTTTTCCCTTGTCCTCCATGACTTCTATTTCTGGTAACTGAGCCCTTCTTCTTTCTCTTTGATAATACTTGATTTATCTCCCACTGGCTTGCATAAGATATCATTGAATTAACTTTTCCTATATGCTGGCAAGATCATAATTATGATACCACTAAAATGTCCCTTTCCCACTATTTGTAAACTATGAATTTTTTTTGGGAATTTTTTTTCCAATACTGGGTATCAATAACACGATAAGCAACAACATACAAAATTAATATTCTAGACCCCCCTGATAACACCAAGACCCCATGGATTTCTTTATTTCAATACGCTGAAAATACAATGCAACTGAAATCTTTTATTGTAATAAGCTGAATACTCATGAATACTAATGACAAGACAATTGGGTATTGATACAGAAATACCTAGTTATATAATATGCAGAGTACAACCGAAGTTTATTGTGGACATACAACAAAAAACACTCATTACAGATCTGCATTGAACATTTGATCATAAATATTGCTGACGACAAGGCACAAAAGTACTGTAACAGTAGTATGGATCACTATAGCAGTGGTACGGATCACTATAGCGATGGTCCAGATCACTATAGCAGCCATACAGATCACTGTAGCAGTGGTACAAATCATTATAGCAAAATAAAAATAGAATAAATTGAAATCTTTCGGCACAAATGTGATCCCTGGATGGAATCACCACAACTGAAATTAGAGGGTTTTTGTCCTCCAATCTTGCACACCAAAAGGTTTTCATCCTTGGGTGAAAAGATGAACACAAAGACTCAAGCTCTATTATAGGGTTTGATTTCAATGAATAATGAATAATAATTCCTTCTGAGCCTAGCTCCTTTTATATTAATCCTTTTAATTCCAACCCTAAAAGCATTAAAAACACTTTAATAAAATATTATTTTTTTGTCTATTTTATAATAATAATACATGTCATTTTACCATGTTATAAAAAATGAAGTGACTTAGGACCACTTAAGATATTATTATTAAATAATTTCCTTAACTTTATCCCTTAGCCTACGGGAAATAAGGACTAGGCACGGATCCTCTGATTAGATTAATTCGGAAAAGGGGACATGAAAATCGCACGCAGATGGGGGCACTTCCTTGGCCAAACAGTATTTGGTCATGCAAAAGGGCTTCTTTCCACCCAAAACATATCCTACTCTACTATCTAACAATCTACTTATAATATTTTTCCCACTAACTCTTTTGCCTCTTCCATGCAAGATAGCTAGTTTTCTTACAAAATGTACAGCTAATAAACCAAAAACTAGATGGACCCACAAGACTGGGACCCTATTAGAAGTGGTCCCTGAAAATCCTCATCAAGACATGCTAGTGTTCCAGTCTATAGATTGCAACTAGACTCACAAGATAAGGAAAGAATCATACTTGGTAATTTGATGGTTAATGAAGTTGTAACTCACAATTATTCCAATTTAGCTACCTTATGGAGTGTGATTGAGAATCAAACTTCGCACAGACTAGTATATATCCCAAGAGAACCATGAAGAACTCATAGTCTTACGAATTCTTATTCATATTTTAGTTACAGCGATTATTATGGAAAGGTATACATTAGTTTGTAAGAGAGACTGATTCACAAACTCAATATATATGCATAAACAAACAACTAGTGATTTTATTACTTTGGAACTATAAATTATCCTTCTACAAGTGCCAAATTTTCAAGAGTCGACATGACTCTTCGACTTCTAAACTCTTTGTGTCATTTTTCCTTTGTTCGAGGAAATCGTTCAAACTTCCATTTGTCTTTTTGACTTACATGAATGTTTGCAAAATACAAAATACATGTCTCACGTACAAATTATACAATATACTTGCAAAATATCATTCGCAATCCCTTACAAACACTTTCTCAAACAAACAGTTGTCTCATCCCAAGACAACAGGGGTTGCTGGAGTATGTTTACCTGAAGATGTTTTTTGTACATTGGCTTTGCTACACCGAACTTTATCACCTTCGTCTTGCCTAAAAGCTTTGTTCAAAGTTTGACAAGAAGTGTTGTTTGTTGATTTCCACTTCTTGCACACTACTCAACCACCTTTTTGGGTTTTCAACTAAGCAACATACCAACCTACCGCCCTTTACGGGTTGTCAATAGGTTGACGTAACCAAAAGGCCGCCTTTTATGGGTTTTCAACCTTCCTAGCCCTGCTTGCAAAGTCTTCACACAAAAATGTGTCCTTCAAAAACTCAACAAAATTGAAGAAGCCGCGATACCTTAATGTAACAGAGGTGGCATGGAGTGTGTTGGTGTTGGTGGCACAAGCTAACTAGGCTACCCAAAGCTTGGTGGCATCACTGTGGAGGTTCCTACTTCAGAGCCATGTGGCTGTGTTGGAAGACTTTGTACTAATTGTTGTGTTTAAAAGCCTTCAACACTCGCAACATCTTGGGTAGCTTAGAGGGGCCAATATACTACAGTTCATCAATGACATCCATGACTGAACTCAAAATGTACAAGTCCACTTTATAATTGTTCTAGTCACCCAACCCATCACGCACCAGTGTGAAGAGTGTACCAGTTGTGCTAATCTTTGCATGATGCCCTGCACATCATCTTCACCAACAACATCAATGAGTGGGCAATGCAGTTCAACGTTGCGCTCAATGTTTTGTATTATCTACTCTGATCATTCCACATATCTTTGTGCCTGAGTACCTGCCAATGTGCTCCTTAACATCTCCAGCTCTCACACTCCCATGCGGTCCATGACATTATCTTTGTATTGTAGAGACTCCTATAGAGCAGCATCTATTTGCGCCTCTGTCACCTGTCCTGCCATTAGAGCACGAGGTTTGTCAACCTTAGTCAAATTGTCACTAGTCTCCTTTATGGCATCCTAAAGTTGCACTTTCCAATCCAGCAACTAGCGCGAAATTTGTCGGGCTTGTGTCGCGACTGTGTCGACCACCTTCTGATATTCCTCAAGCAACTCAAAAATGGCATTAGCCTCGTCCTAGAGCCTTCGCACTTGTGCTTTGACTTCCTCCAACCGGAGGACAAACACCTAGTCCTGCATAAGCTTTGTGATTAAAGTCGTGAATTGCAATGGCTCAGACATGACTTGGTTGCCTAGCACAAGTTGTACCAATGCAGGGCAAGTGTCTTCTATTATTTTCTTCAGCTTTGCCATGCATTCTTTCAACTCATCATTCTCGTACTTTCGCTGTGTGATTGTTTGTGCAATGGAGATGTGAAAGGCGCTAGCTCCTTCAATTTTTTTTCTCTAGTGAAAACTATGCAACGTCTAAGCAACTTGCTTTGTCATTGTTGCTATGTCAAGTTGCGTTGTTTGAGCTAGAGGTGTTTATTGTCCCTTTGACCTACTTTTGTGGTCATTAGTTGGACATTAATATATTTATCTTTATATATCTTTTCATAGTTGCAATGTGGGCACAAGAAAAATTGTTTGTCTGGTGGTCGGGGCCTGGACATCTACCCACCCATATCTTGTTGTGTCATCAACCCCTTTGGAACCTTCCTCCTAAGAGCTTACCTTGCCTGAATTGGAGCTTGTCACAATTCCGGAACATTGTGCTTGGACATCAACTGGCTCGGCTTGCTTTGTATCACAGCCCTAGTCCTATTGCATCGTCTCTCCCACCTCTTGGCCCAAAGCAACTTGTGTTTGGCCCGTGGGTGCTTGCATAGCCTGGCGTTGAAGCTGTTGTGTTTGCACAACCTGAACTTGTTGCTCCTCTTCTTTTTCACTTCCTCTTCTTCTTTCTTCTTTTTCTCTTCATCTTCATCGACCCTCGTGGCTTCATCACTCGTGGCTTTCTCCTGAGTTGCCTTCTCTAATGTTGCTAGGTCCTCCTCAACCTTCTGGTGGGATTCTTCCTACTTGCGCAAGTCGTCCAACCTCTTATCTTTAGCATCCTATGTTGCTTGCTTTGTTGTCTACATCTATTGTTCAGCCAACTCTTGTTTCTCTTTGACAACGTTCTCCTCTGCCTACTTATCCTCCTTGGTGTGTGCAAACGCAATCTTTGCTATTGGTTGTTCCTATGTCCTGGTCTCTGGACGAGGCTAGTTCAGTTGTGTCTATGTTGGAGGTTGATCCACTTGCGTCAAAGTATCATCCAAGAATTTACATTTGATTGGTCCTTCGGTTTGTTGCAGCATGCAAACTTGTGGAATGAATGACTTGCCATGATATGTCCACCGCGTTGTTGTAGGGGAATATGGTCATGATCTCATGCTTCCAAGTGGAGTGGATGGACGCGTGGAAGGTGGAGTGTCTAATGAAGTGGATTGTGTGGAGCATAGTGTTGAGGCTCAGACTCAGCAAGCCTATTTTTGCCTTGGGCTTGGACTCGGCAAAAAAACTCGACCAAGACTCAACAAGACTGCAAATTTTAAAAAATCATTAAAAATAGTGAATTTTAGGAGGAAAAACTATTAAAATGTATTACATATCAATTCACTTTAAAATACACTCAAAACTAGTCAATTACATCTAACATACACATGTATACACAAAGAAGTAAATAATGTAATATTGAACGTTTTCAGTTGAACAATTGAACTTGAAACTTGAAAGTTGAGAACTAATATTAAGTAGGAGTTATTTTAATGTTCATCATTTTTTTTTAACATACAAAATATGGATTTAGAAATCCATGGTGATGGCATCAACAAAAACATAATATAAAAAGATACATCTAAGGTTGAGAAGAGCCTGCATCGCTCACCCTATCAACACAAGATCCAACATGTTGGGGCCTACGACGTTCTTTGTACACCAAGGAAGCAATTGCAGCCATTGTACCCACCCTCGTGGTATCTACCACAACATCTTATCCCTAGATGTACGAGCTCACTCCTCTTCTCCCAACGCTACAAGCTCTACCTCAAAATGACCCTAATCAACCCATTCATGGTCCTCTGTAAACACACGGTTGTCATCCTCTGTGATCCACTCTGATTGTGGATCATACTCCTCTAGCTCAATGGGTGATAAATCTTCTTCATCCCCTATAATCTTCTTGTGACAGAAGCGAAGGTTGTAAGCAATACACTCAATTGTTGCTAATCCAACCTTTGCACACTAGCAATGAGCCCCTTTGAAGCAAAAACAACAAATTTGAATGATTCAATCACAGTGGTGTGTGAACCTTGAAAGTGAAGAAAATGAAAAATGGAATGGGCTCATGAAAACAAAGTTAAAATGAGTGAATGGGTGTCTTGGGATGTTAGAATACCTTTTAGGTTTAGGTTTGTATTTTATTTTATTGTGTTGTTTTTTTTTGTGAGTTTTTATTTTTTTTATTTTTTTTTACAGAATTGGCGAGCTCTAGGATGGGACTCGACAGACTCACGAGTCCCGTCCCAAGACTCGCTGACTCTATGAAAAACTCACCATTCCTCATTTTAGGTGACTCAGGCTCTGATCTACGAGTCCTCGACAGGACTCGCCAAGTTTCAACACTATGGTGTGAAGGTTGTTGCCTATTGTTTGCACACAATGGCCTTGGGTCATGTAGCTGGTGGGATGAGGTGTTGCTTTTTTCGCTCCCTAGTTTTGAGGTGGGTCTCTCTATTTGACACCTCTCCTTTTGAGTCCTCAACTACTGCCATATGTGTTGCAAAAGTTTCCCTCCACTCTCCCACATCAAGGTGAGGTCCTGTGGCTCATGTTGTCTGTGGCTTCCTCATCAAAGGTTGGAATTGGCTGGCCTACACATCACCTTCTTCCTCATTGCTCTCCACAGGTAACAAAACAACTACCTCCTTTTGCTTGTGCTTCTGCTCAAGTGGTTTCTATAGCATTGTAGCCTGATCTTCTGTGACAATCCTAATTTGTGTTGGTGCTTGAAACCCTGATGCTTCTTTAGTTGAGAACAAGGCTTGCACCCTACACTTAGTCTGATCTTCTTCTACAATTGTGTCCACCTTGATGGACTTTGGTATTGGTGGCACGCTGACCAAGATGACATGTGGGACCGCATTGTGCACCTACACCGTGCACACAACATTTTTGAGAACCACTCATTTTCCACCTACTCATCATATGTTGGCATCCTCTATCAAAACTTTGTGGACATCCTCTAATGTAATGCTGAGTGTGTCAAAGTTGATCTCCATAGCAATAGTGGGTACTCGTGAATCCTTTTGCCACGTTGTCGATCTTCTTGTCTTCTTTGGTGGTGTTTAGGTTGGTTGCACAAGCGGTGCTTTGCGATTTGATGGTGTCTATTATGGTCAAGAAACTAGTGCATGTGTTTCTATTGATTGCAACAAGACCGTACTGATCGCAGCAGTTGTAAATTTTGAGCGACCATGTTTCTTTGGCAGATGTTTGTAATGTCCCCAATTTGGGACCAAAGACCACAAAAGGGGTTTTCCACGAAACCCAAACAAATCTGAAAATAATACTGAATTCTGGAATTAAAATCAGAAACCACTTAATGCACAAATGTAGTAAATAAAACACCTCTTTTGTTGTCCCTTCCAAAATTTTAATTTGAACTTGCAGCCAACTGATACATGCTTCAAACACCTTGCAAACACTTCCAAATAAAGTTGCCACACTTGGAGAAATATAGGAAATAAAATCAGAATGCTGAAAACCTCAACTTACCCTTCAACAAGCTTCCAAGTCCCTCAAAACAAATCGCCAATGTTGGAAAATTAATGCAATAAATTCCAAAGTATAAATCAGAAAATATATGATTGTTCCTTTCAAGGTTAGAGCCCAAAAACATTCTAAAAACCCTCATTGGGTGAATCGCTCCACTTAGGAAAAATAATAGGAATAATTCAGAATTATTCACCTTGCAATCAGCGCTCAAATCACCCAAATTCAGCATGCAAAGTTGATAGAAAAATTGTTAATATTCTAATAGACTTAAACTAAATTTTAGTTAATGTCTAAACTAATAACTGCTGTAACCACTTGTAACCATTTTTGCATATCATAAATAAGATCTATGCATAGATCAATACATTGTGTGCTTCTCAACATTGTCTCTTCATTCATTTGCTAACAGTGGTATCAAAGCCACACTCAAGGAAGTTGGAAAGGTACGAGTGATTTGTTGTTCGAGGAAACCCTAGTTCTAGGGTACGAACAAGAGAAGGGGGAGAGAAATGACGACAATTGTCGAAGTTATCACTAGTACACAGGAAGACACAGTCGCGATAGAGTTCACAGTGGAAGACACATTCGCAGCAAAAGACGTAGTCAAATCATAGAAGGGCACAAGGAAGAGTTGCAGTCGCGTCGGGGAGAACACAGTCCCCAGGAGCAACGCGTCTAGGAATGGCGAGGAAGGACATAACGTAGAAGTAGAATTGCAAGAAGGGTCGTGGTAGGGCACAATAAAACACAGGGCAAAAATGCAGGGCAAAAAAGACATACAAAATCAACAAAAATAAACACCAATTTGTGGCGGAACCAATTCGTGGAAGGAAACTAGTAAGGGCAAAACCAATGAGTCGTTATTTTCAAAAAAATTCTGATATTTTATTTTTAAATTTCTAGTGGTTGAAAAATTGCACAAAATCAGAAAGATAAAAGAACATCAGAAAAATAAAATAGTTCCATAATTTTTCGGAATTTTATTTTATTGGTTAAAAATTATTTTTTGGAATATAAAAATGGCCAATATCCAGAATCTTGTCCTTCTTGAAGCCCAAAAATTAACTAGGCAGAATTATAATGTTTGGAGTCATAAAATCTTGACAATTGCAAAATTCTGTGATTGTGACAAGATTATACTTGACACAATATGACTAGCAACGAACTTTGCCGATTATGACAAACATCATAAAGAAGCCCTTCTGTTATTGAAAGTTTCTGTGTCGGATGATATGATTTCAGAGGTCCGAAATGTTGCACAAGCAAGTGCACTATGGACCAGTCTCAAGAACAAGTCCCAGACTTTGGAAAAGAGTCGAGTACTTTATTTGAAAAATGTGTTATTTTTCACAAAAATGACAGAAGGTGGGTCTCTGTCAGAACATTTATTACGGATGGAAGATCTCCGTGACCAGTTGTCAGCCATCAACAAAAAGGTGGATGACGATGATATGGTGGCTCTTGCTATGAATAGCCTGACACCTTATGAATCGTTCTTGGAAGCTTTGCCCCTGATGACAAAGTAACACTCTTACTTTGATCAGGTGAGTTCATATTTGTTGCAAAAAGAACGCAAGCAGACACACTTCAATGAGCCTAGTTCTGACCAATCAGAAAGTGCATTTGCTGCCCAATCAAAAGGGAAATGGAAAAGACATTCAGATACGTCTTCATCTTCAAGGTAAAATGTTAAAATTGTCAAAAAAATTGTCATATTAAGAATGCAGAAAAAGACAATATGATCTGACACATAACAAGAAAGCAAAAGGGCATGCAAATTTGGCAGTAGTTGAAGCTAAATCTAAGCAAGAATATGCTCTCATGGTGTCATGCTCCGATGAGAGGTCTCCCAGTTACTGGGTTTTTGATTCTGGTGCATCAAACCATTTTACATGTCGAAAAGACTAGTATGTTAATTTCACTACAAAAGAAAGTTTTTTCGATTCAGTTTCCTTGGGTGATGGTAGGTCATACGCTGTAGAAGGGACAGGCGATATACGCATTGTATTGAATAATGTTGCAAAGTTCATAGTCAAGAATATTAGGTATGTACCTAAGATGAACAAAAATCTTCTATCAATCAGTCAGTTAACTAAAAACCCTCACATTACAGTAAATTTCTCAAGAAAGAAATGCATTGTGTTTGATATCAAAAATGATAAAGTCATAGCCCTAGGCATTGGGCAAAATGGCTTGTATAACTTGTTGATCCTGCCACTGTTAGTTTGAATGCATTAATTGTAGAGGATAATACTAGTGTTGTATGGCATGAGAGATTTGAACATCTCAATCTTCAATATTTGGCCAAACTCCATAAATTGAATATGGTTATTGGATTTCCTACTATCCAAGTCAAGCAGGATATATGTGCAAGTCGTTTGGCTGGCAAACAAGAGCGGAAAACTTTTTCCACTGAAGGTGCTTGGAGAGCAAAGGGGATCCTTGATCTTGTTCATGCAGATCTATGCAAGCCATCTTGGAAGTCATCTACTATTCTTGGTGCAAGGTATTTTTTGTTGTTTGTAGATGATTTTTATAGAAAAATGTGGGTCTACTTCTTGAACAAGAAGTTTGACTGTTTTGTTGAGTTTGTAAAATTCAAAGCACTAGTATAAAATCAAACAAGTAGGTAGATCAAAACCCTACGATCCAATAATGTGGGAGAATTCACTTCAAAGCAATTTCAAAACTATTGCGGCAAGGAAGGAATTCATCGGCAACTAACAACCCCATACAACACTCAGCAGAATGGAGTGGTTGAAAGGCAAAATCGCACAATCATGGAGATGGCTCAATCCATGATGCACAACAAAGGTGTGTCATATAAATATTGGGGAGAAGCAGTAAATACGACAGTCTACATACTGAACAGGAGTCCTTGTAAGGCTTTGAAGAACATCACTCCGAAAGAAGCTTGGTCCAGCATCAAACCAGAGGTAACACATTTTCGTGTTTTTGGTTTCGCTGCATGTGCTCTCATTCCTAAGAAATAGAGAAGTAAACTAGATTCTAAATGTGCCTGATATTTCTTTGTTGGTTACTGTACTCAATCCAAAGCATATAGACTAATAGATGTGTCTACTAACAAGATCATTATTAGTTGGGATGTTGATGTAAAAGAAACAAAGTCATTTTTTGTTTGTAATCAGCAAGCTATCTCTGCTAATCCAGAGGCTTCTACATCTAGTATTGTACTTCCTCTAAAAAATGAGGAACCACATGTTTTGGAGACTCTCTCACAGTCTTCAGTGCAACAATCTATGGCTAACACTCCATTAGTCTATCAGCGTCGTCGACTTGAATCGACCATAGCAGGGACAGTAATCCTTGGTACAGAAGAGACCCAAGTGGTATTACACCACTGTACAAGATGTACGAGAGGGTGATCTTCCTCAATCTCAAACATGGTCTCAGCAACCAAGAAAGTCAATTGTGGATTCAACTGATGATGAAGAGCATATGTATTTTGCTCTTGCTTCTAATATTTTCACTATTTCAAAGCCCCAGAGATATTATGATGCACAAGGCAAACCTGAGTGGGAGATAGCGATGCAATCAAAATATGATGCCTTGATGAAAAACAATACCTGGACATTGGAGGATTTACCTCCGGGTAAGCAACCCATTGGCTACAAATGGGTGTACAAAGTCAAATGCAAGGCTAATGGTACTTTGGATAAGTACAAAGGCCCTCTTGTTGCGAAATAATTTTTACAACATGAGGGAATAGACTATGAGGAGACTTTTGCTCCTATTGCAAAAATGGTCACATTACGGTTACTTCTTTCTATCGCATCTCAGTTTGGTTGGAAAGTATTTCAAATGGATGTCAAAAGTGCTTTCCTTAATGGCGATTTGGATGAAGTATACATGGTGCAACCTAAAGGCTTTCACAAACCTGGTCGTGATCATTTGATTTTCAAATTGGTGAAGTCTCCTTATAGGCTTAAGCAGGTTCCTCGACCCTGGTACATCAAAATTGATCAGCATCTACGAGATTCTGGATTTAGACAGAGTCCATCTGATCCGAATCTCTATATCAAAAGCACTGATGATGACATTGTGATACTCATTGTGTATGTTGACGACCTTGCCATCATAGGTAGTGGAGACACAGTGATTCAAAAAGTCAAATCAGATTTGTGCACTGCTTTTGATATGACTGATTTAGACCTCCTACACTATTGTTTGGATGTATAATTCTGGGAACATGACCACTCCATTTTCATTGCTCAAGTCAAGTATGCCACTGTTCTTTTGAAGAAGTTTGGAATGACAGATTATAATTCTGCTTCTACACCTATAGAGGTAGGGCTGAAATTATCAGCTCATGATGATTCATCACTGGGCAATGAATCATTATATAGACAATTGGTGGGCAGCTTGATATATCTTACCACCACTTGACCAGATTTATGTTTTGTTGTTAGCTACCTCACTTGGTTCTTGTCTCAACCAAAGCTAGCACACTGGACAGCAGCAAAGCATGTTTTGCAATATGTCAAAGGAACTCTTGGTTTTGGCATTCTCTATCAGAGAACAGCAGATTTCAGATTGATTGGATATACAGACTCTGATTAGGAAGGATCAGTTGATACTCGTAAATCTACCACCGGGTATATGTTTTCTTTTGGTTCAGGAGTTGTTTCATGCCAGAGCAAGCTTCAACATAATGTTGTTCTCTCATCCACTGAAGCAAAATACAAAGCAGCAATCAGTCCCAGTTGTGAAGCAGTTTGGCTACGTCAGATTCTAGCTGATTTGCAACTTCCTTCATCTACACCTACTCAACTATTTTGTGATAATCAAAGTGTATTACAGTTAGTAAAGAATCATGTTTTTCATGCCCGCACCAAACACATTGAGATTCATCATCATTACATTCGACAATTGGTTGATTCTAGTGATATTTCTCTTCACTTTTGTGCTTCTTCAAAACAGCCAACAGATCTAATGACTAAACTATTGACAATTCTTCCACAGGTCAGATTGTCTCTTGCCATTCGGAAAGTTCACGTCTCTACCCAAGGAAGAAAGAATACATTGGGTAGATGTAGACCAATTGAAATACTCATTTTCAAAGGCCTTGGCTACAACAAGATTTCCTTCAGACAAAGAAGGCTTGATTTTACATAGCTTCGGAAAAGTTCAAAGGACCATTGCAAAATTTTGAAGGGACACTCAAGAAATCTGAAGGGTATGTTATCCTTCAGAAAAAGTTCTCTGCAGGAAATCCGAAGGAATGAGCTTTGTAAAAAGTCCGCGAGAAATTAGCCAAGAATAAAGACCAAGGAGGAGCCAAAAAATCCGAGAGAGAAGTCAGGAAAGCATACAGTCCGAAGGAATAAGGACACCTACAAAAAACCCGGGTGCCCTAATATATTTCCGAAAAGCCACAGAAGGACAGAATCCCTTGCAGAGGGCACTTGGTCGGTGGCAAGACCTTTGCAATTTTTCCGAAGGGAATTCTGCTAGTGGTAAGACAAAGACAAAGGACTAATTCCTTCAAACAAAAAGTCCGAAGAAATTCGGAGAATTTACAAAGAAAAACCCTAACAGAAAAAATACACAGGCAAAAAAAAGAAAAAAAAATTGACGGATATCCTTCGGACAAAAGTCCGAAGGAATTCCTTCGGACTTTTTGTCTGAAAGATTAATTCGGAAAAGTGAGAAGCAAAAAGTCTGCAGAAAGTCCGAAGGATTAAGCCGCAGAAAAGTTGGCAAACAAAAGTCCGCAGAAATTCTAAGGATTAAGCAGCATAAAAGTTGGCAAACAAAAGTCCACAGAAATTCAAAGGATTAAGCCACGGAAAAGTTGGCAAACAAAAGTCTGCAAAAATTCAAAAGGGAGATAAAACCAAGGTGAAGCCAAAAAGTCCGAAAGAAATGGATATCCTTCGAAAAGCTTGGTCAAAGAAAGGAAAGTCCGAGGTCAAAGAGAGACAAAAGCAAAGTCCGAAAAGAATGAATACGAAGGGAAAATGACTTAGCAAATAGCCCAATGGATAATCCGCAGCAATAAAACAAAAGGGAGAGGTCCGAGATAATAAAGACCCGAAGAGAATGAACATTAAACCGAAGGAATAAGTAAGAAGGGAAACTCTGTGGAAAGACAAATACAGACAAAGGTCAAGAAGAAGAATTCTAGATTTAGCCAAGAGAAATCTCGAACAGTTGGGCCGAGAGAAACCCATGCACAAACACAAGACGGAGTCAACGTGGAATTCCATGCAAGCATAAGCTAATTACGATTGACTAGTCAAAGCTTCAATTGACTAGTTGTTGAAGTCAAGTTTATCTCCAAGGTCCACTCTGCGTTTCAAACGTTCCAACTCGGTTTCTAACGGATCAAGTCAGAGTTCTAAAATTGACATTGGTGTTGGATTTCATGCATGCATTGTCATCTCATACTTTCAAACGTTCCAGCAAATCATGAAGAAGCTAAATTTAGAGGTGGGCGTGGATTTCCATGCAAAGAGAGGTGGACATTTCAATAAACCCAGCCATCCACTTCCTCTAACGCCAAGGAGCTTCATGCAAAGACAAAGGAAAAATATATTTTATTTGAAGGCAAAGTTGGTCTGGAGTTAATCTAAGTTGATCTTCCTCTTCTATTTTTCAACGCCAATCTCTTGGCTTTTGTAATTCTCTATATTAATGGCTTTTCAGCCTTAGATTTTTTCATCCTTCTCTTGGCAAGACCAGACTCTGTCATTGGTGAGTTGTGTAACCTCTTCAATCAATAAAAGGACTATACGTTCAGATTTCAAGTGTTGGCATAGTGTATATTCATTCAACAATTTGTATATGTGACAGATTTCTCTCCCTTCCCAAATTTTGATTCGTACCTAGTTGATAGCTTATCATATTATGCAGGTCATGTTCAGTGTTCTTATGTCTTTTGTTGACGCAGTAATTAGATGTTAGGTGGCTGCAAAGTGTCTTGTATCAGACCTCTCTCCATCGTTTTCCCTCATGTTTTGGTCATTGGATCGAACCTTCTCATGAAATATTTATGCATAGTGATCAATTGAAATCAAAGGTCTTCATTTTTCCTTGTTTGATTCAGTGTTCAGGGTTCCAAGTAGAGTGGATCAACATTTTGATGTATCACCATTATTAGGTAGGATTTCCCTTTCAAGTTTTCTTTCTCCCTTTTCCATGGTAGATTCGCAGCACATAGTAGAGATCCATTGATACATCTTACAGGAACCAACCTTCTTTGGAGGTTCTTCTCACCATTGAGGCACCCACCCTCGTGAGAAGATCCCATTGTTTCAACCGGATAAGAGGATTGGTCATTTCATGCACGTCTTCAATTCAGGGTGCAGCTCTAGGTTGACAACATAAACCTCTTGGTTTTGTTCTTTTTGTAAAGTTTTGAAACAAACTTGGAGTCATTTCTAGTTTAGTCATTAAGAGGGGGTGTTAAATATTGTAATTGTTAACTAATTTTTAGTTAATGTCTAAACTAATAACTGTTGTAACCATTTTTGCATCTCATAAATAAGGTCTATGGACAGATCAATACATCGTGTGCTTCTCAACATTGTCTCTCCATTCATTTGCTAACAAAAATCAGAATAATATAATAATAATTTTCTGAATTATTATCATAACCTAAGACATCAAATTGACCACTCAATGGCCTCAAAATGCTACCAAGATGATTCGCCCACCCATAGAAAATTCGTATAAAATACCTCAAACCCTAGAAGAGGGTTATCTCAATGCAAGACCCTCTAAAACAATCCCCAAGACCTCCAAGTAATTTGCCCAAGATAGAACCCTGTAAATCGGCCTCTCAAGGTAATTCGCCAACCTTCCCAAACAATACACCCACCTTCCAAAGACCTGCAATTTCATTGCCCTTTCCAAACAAATTTGCTGCCCACAACAATTATTATTTCCTACAAGCACGCTGAAACTTCGAAAATTCATAACCCCTTCAATACTTGGAATTATGATGAAAATAAGAGCTCAAACTGACCAAGAAATTAGTGACTATCAAATAAAAATAATTTCAGAATTTTTCTTCCATGAGAAAGCCACCAAAACTTGCTCTAAAATTTTGAAAACACTAGTTTCCAGAATTTTCCTCCTCAAACCCTGGGTTCACTCAAATTTCCAAAATTAGGTGGTGTTCTGAAACACCGTTTAGAGAATCAACACATCATAGTCCTTGAAGGGTAGCATTCCTCAAGAAACTATGCCCAAATTAACCGAGCTTGACATACTTGATCAATCCACATCAATATCACCCACTTCATGCATATCATATGATAGCTTACCTTCTTTTTATATCCTCTTTTCTTTTAGATAACCCTCCCTTCCAAAACTTTAAAAGGACATCCCTTATAGTTTCACTTTAGGCCTTTTTGAATTAATTAAATAACTTGCCCCAATAAATTAGCAATTAAAATTATTTTTTGACAAAATAAATAATTATTTTATATTAGGTCCTTGTTTCAATATTTAATTAAATTGCTCTAATAATTGAAATGATAAAAATCACTTTTCAAGCAATTTATTAATTATAAAACCCCTTAGAATAATTATTAAAATTATCTTAATTTTTCAAATGGTTAAAATCATTTTTCCGGTAATTCGAATAATTATCCAAGATAGTTCTATTTTAATAATTAATTTAATTGTCTTATATTTTCGAATGATTAGAATCACTATTCAGACAATTTTATTAATTACTAAAATTACATGAAAAGGGGGGCATTACAATGTCTTTCGCTTTTGCCCGCACCATATTAATGAAGCACAAAAGAGGAAGTGTCGGTTGTGTTGGGAGCTCGTGGATTCACACCATGACTCCATTGTACAGCTTCATGACTATTGCAATCAGGGACAAGTAGTCCATGATGTTTCACGGAAAGCGAGGATTGATAGTGATCAATGTGTGGATTTGCAGTAGCCTACTTCCAAGCTTCTACACATGTAGATAGGCATTCCCCCTCTTGGCCATATCAAATTCGCAAAGGCTTGATCTAGCTAGAAGTCATCCCCAACTTCAACTTTCTCCTCAGGGGGCCTCCACTGCACAAAACAGATGAGAAGTACCAAATTTTGGTACCAGAATGACTGCGAATTTTTGAAGAGCACCTTCTCAACATTTGTTTGGATTTCAGATGCCAGAAACTCTATCCGATTGATTTTCCCCCAGTCCAGCCATCCAATGGGTGATATTGATGACTCCTTTGGTGGTGACTTGTTTGGCACCCTTTGTTGTCCACCAAGATCTCTTTATTATGCACTAGGCCAACACTCGCATAGGGGCATTAGTGACTTGCTCAATGGGGATGCCTCAAGTAGAGCATGCATAACGCTCCTTCGTTTCTTGGCAAAAAGGCGGGTTTGTAGACTGGTATGATTGCAGTGACTTCCCCCTTGTTGGCAACCCTATGGCATTCACAACCGATGTTGCATCAATATGAATGATTCCTTGTGGTGAGAGTCAAATGGCACTCTCATTGTAATCGCTGAACATAGCCATCATCAATTCATCGTTCTGCCCAAAAGTGGGAAGTCAAACCAATCTTTCTGCATCCGAACCGCGTAGTGGATGTGGTAGGGCTACAACTCGTGTCATTCTCGCTACTCCTTGCGGATGAGGTTGTGCAAACCATTATGTATTCGATGCATCAATAAAATTGAAGGGCTTTTGGTCATTCCATTTGGCTTTTCCGCAAGGCAAACCCTATTCCCATCTCTTCCTTTTCAACATCACTCAGTGCTACAACTACTGCATTGGCAGCCATTGGATCTTCTTGTTCATTGATTATGTACTTGATTGTGGACACTATTTGCAGACTATGCACACTACATCTCATTCTCCTTACTAATAACGCTCTCTTGGCTTATGGAATGTAAATTTCACTTGTGCAATTTTGCAAGATTGATAGTGTGGTTTGTCTCCTCACATCTCCTCCTTATAAAGAAAATTGTGCCTCCTTGTGGAGATTTGTTGAGCTACTTCTCGTGCTAACTCATGTCTACCTTAACTTTGTTAGCCATTGTTGACTTGACACATGGCCCTTTTGCAAATTCCCCATCTCGATCTTATTTGATGTGACACACCACCATTTTCTTTTCAAATACTTGCCACTTTTGGACATTGGTTGTTTGATCAAATTTCTTACTTTTTTGAAGTTAACACAAAATTTCTTGTCTTGTTTAGAAATTGCTTTTTAATTTTTGCCGACAATTGTGCTTTTTGTCTACTTCCTTGTTACCTATTTCATTCCTTGCACGTCAATCCTAGACTTAATTGATTTGTGAGGCTATTTCATATTCTTCTTGCAAATCGGATATATCCTTGTTGATTGTGGTATCAAGAACTTGTCTCTCACATGTACTCTTTTCTCTGGTGAATCTGTCATGTCGCACTTGAAGTCTACTATCTGTTACTACTATGCTATGCTACCATACCTACAAAAACTAAAAAAAAGGAAATTCTATGCTATATGTGCCATTTGGCACTTATTTGTGCTTCTGCCTATATCAATATCAGTTGCAATAGGGCTTGAGCCTACTGCCATTCACCCAACTTGGGAGAATGTTACCCTATTAAGCACACAACACAAAGGTGGATAATATACCCTTCCACCGAATTCACAACTTTATGGGGTGCATTTTGAATCTTTTCTCGTACAACAGGTCCATCTTCTCTAGTTGAACCTCCTCATATTAATGATTGCGATCACGCCATTCTTTTTGATTACGCTTTTGTACTTCCTGATTCCAATTTGCCATCCATCATGTCTCCTCCATGTGAGTCAATTCGTGCAACTAATTATGCAAATATTCTTTATCCCCCATGTAATCGTTGTAATTCATAAGCTAGGTACAGATACTCCACTGGCATGACAGATTCCATTCTATAGACCAATTAGAACAAAGTATATCATGTACCATGCTTGTAGTTGGTTCTATACGCCCACAATATCTCTAGGATGCAATCTTCCCATTCATCTCTCTAGACATTGCAAATCTTTGTGAGCATTTTCTCCAGTACCTTGTTAGATGATTTTGCTACGCTGTTTGTTAAAGGATGATAGGTGGTGCTCTTCTAGTGTGATATCATGAATTCCTCTATCAAGGTTTTGATGGTATTATTCAAAAAGTGTGTGCCCCTATCACTGATTACGCTTTTGAGGGCCCCTGAACCTTGCAATGATATTTTCGTAGAGGAACTTTGCAGCGTCTTTCCAACATAGCTAAGAGTTGCAATTGCCTCAACCCACTTGATGAAGTAGCCCATCGCAGTTATGATGCATCTGGAATTGGAACGCTTGGAGGGTGGAGTAATAGGCCTTAAAAAATCGATCCCCCATTGTTCGGACAATTGCACAACAAAAAATGGATTTAGGGGCAACCCATCTCTTTGGTTGAGTTTACCAATGCACTGACAAACATCACAATGTTTTGCAACCTGACGTGCATCCCAAAACATTGTAGGCCACCATAGCCCACTCTACAGTATCTTCCTCACAGTCAATTATCCTACGAAGTGACCTCCTTTTATACCTTGATTAGCTTCGTCCAGTACATGTGCTTGTTCATACTCCAAAGCCACCCTACAAAGGACATCATCTTTACCTAGCTTGTATTGAAATCCATTGATAATATTGAAGGATAAGGCCCTTGCGACTAGCTGTTTTTTTGTCTTACTCCATGTAGTGCTCATGGAATGTACCATGCAATAAGTTTGAAATTTCTTCAAGTTGTTATGTAATCACAGTGACCCATAATAAATGTGCATCTAGAGAATCATGTTGCAACTCCTCGAGCGCATCACTTGTATGTATCTAGTTGAAATGGCATAGCCCTACGTTCTCCCTTCCTAGCTTCACATTGAATTTGAATTGGTATTCCTAAAAATGCATTAGGCATCTTGAAATTTTGCCTCCCAATAATAGTTTATTCACCAAGCATCGCAATCCCTGGTGATCTGTGACAAATTTGAAGGGAGTAGCCAGTAAGTAGTGTCGGAACTTCTGAAGTGTGAATACCATGGCCAAAGGTTCTCATTCCGTTGTTTAAAAGAGATAATTTCATAATAATGTTTTAAGTATTCCTCAACATCACTTTATTTAATAACATGAAAAATGACACTTATTCATAATTATTATTAAAGTGGGGCCAAAAGCAATATTAATTACATGGTCAAAAAGTAATTATTATTATGAGAAAAAAAAGGTGAATATTTAATTAAAAAGTAATTCTAATTACTTTAGGGTTAGGGTGAATTTGGAAAAGTGAGTTTCATAGAAGGACAAAGGGGCAATCATTAATGATTATGTTTTGATTATTCACTTTTGACAATTCATGACAGAATCCAAAATTCTCCCCACTTCTGCTTGAAGACGAAAACCTTAATTGCAGCCGGATTAGAAGACAAAACCCTCCAGTGCATTGTGGTAGCTCCATACGGGTGTTACAATCGATTCTCACAGCTGGGTATTTGTTTCAGAAAATCTGAAATCAGTTATTTGAGCAAGGGTTTGACAGGAAATTTGATTTGAAGGCAAATTTGCAGCCCTAGGGGAAAGGCGACTCACCTCTACATCTAACCGCTGTTGTTGCAGTTTTTTCCTTAAGGAAAAAATAGATCTGTATGGATTTGCACGTTATCATACAGCAGCCATACGCCTGCCAGACTGGACAGGTTCCAAGCCATACAGCTCTAGGGTAATCATAGCGAGTCAAGGCACTATGTTAACATTTCAAACTTGTTTTCCAACCATTTGGCAGCATCCACCTCACTTCTAGGGGATGATGTCACCAGTACAGGTCTGCAATAATAGTTTTAATTATTTCCCAGCCTATCGTACCAGTATCTGTGCTTTTTCCAGCCTGTTGTACTATTCTAGACAGTTTCCAGCTAGGGTTTCAATCTAAGAGACAATTGAGATGTTAGCATATTAAGCAATTTAATTCTTTGGTGATTAACTAGGGTTTCTTTCCAAAAACAACACTTTCCTTTGTTACTGTATAACTGTTATCAGCAAACTTTGTGAGCCTTTGACTGAATTAAATGCTACAATAATATTAAAAGAGATATGGGCTAGGATTAAATGAACTTGGATTATCTGAATTTTTTATTGTTGCATAATGTTGTGGTTGGAGATTAATTTGATAGGGTTTCTAGAAAAAAAATCAAAATTCCTATTATATTTGTAAAGGGATATTTCAGTGGTATCATAGCAGAGATTCTACCAACATGCAGGGGAAAATAATATTGACTCCATATGCAACCCAATCCAAGATAAAATTGGTATTATCAAAGAGAAAAAAAGAAGGGCTCGGTCACCAGAAGAAGAAATGGGTAACATGGGTGACAAAGATGAGAGACCTACTAATGAGATGAGTTATCTGCGTGAAATAATCAGCTGAGGTCAAAAAGATATGGAGAGGACAATCCAAATGACCTTGAAGGAATCCATGGTAGGAATAGCATAGGCTTTACAGAATGTGAATATGGGTAAGGCAAACACGGGAGAAACAAGCTCATCAGCCAATGAGAGGGTTTCAATCACCCCACCCTCTAAAACTTTTTATGCCAAATTCCTACAGAAGGAAGAGGAACACCTTGAAGAAATAGAGCCTCAACAACTGCATGCAGGTAATGAGTTTATAGTATATCACGCAAAATATGAAGAACTTGACCTTGCAATGCAACAAGCCCTCACTTTTAGAGAGTTTTGTGATCTGAAAATGAAAAACAGCAACAAAAGAGGTAGGAGAAATCAGCCAGAACAGCCACGGAAAGACATACAATAGTGGTTGGGTAAGATTGTCCTTCCTATTTATGATGGTTCAAACAAATGTTCAGCTAGATCTTGGTTGCAAAAGTTGAATACTTACTATTATCACTCTGGAGTGCACCCTGCTTGAAGATGTGCAAAGTACTTCTTTCCAACTGATACAATGGGAACTTCTCAGAGGGTGGGTGCCTCTGTGTTGAGAAGAACCTCCAGAGAGGGTTGGTTCCCTTATGATTTTGCAATTAAACCTGAAACTGTGATTTTTAGGGTGAAAAGAGTAAGGAAAAACTTTGAAAGAAAATCTAAGGGGGGTGATACACCTGAATTGATTAGATCCTCTAAAGTTACTGAAATCAATGCGCTAACCAAAATGCAATTTATATTGTCCCTAAGCAAAAGTGTTTCAGAGGAAGGGCTGAAAACCTCTTCAAATGCCCTGCAAAAAGGGTGAGATAGAGAGAGATAGGCGAGGAAGGGACCTGCAAAAGGAGAAAAATTCTCTCTTATATGTTGATGCACAATCAACTACACACTACGCTGCTGTCAAAAATTAGATTCAAAAAAATAAACTCCTTATTGATCACTGGTCCAATGTACAATTTCTTTTTCAAACTTCAAGGCCCCTCTCTATGGCTCGATTCAACCAATAAATAAGCTTTGAAAAATAGTCTAAATCAGTCTAAGTGTAGTCCAAAAAAGGGAAAAAATCAGTCTTGGTTAGTTAACTCAAGACCTCACCTCTTTTACAATGCTTTGGATATTCAATAAAATTATTCTCCTTTACAAAAATCTGCATGCTTCTCCAAACTTTGGCATAGAATATAGATAATGGGGCCAAGTTTGGAAAATGATTCTTAAAATAAACAAAACTCTCCAAGAAAACTCCAAACATGCATGACCAAGATGGAGTGGAAGTGGGCGAAGGAACTCAGGGCTGACCAGTCAACTTCTCCTTTGCATGAAATGTTATGCAAAAAGCCAGTTGATGAACTCCTCACGAACTGTTGGAACGTTTGAAACGTTTGGACGCATGAGAGAAGCATGTGGCATAGTGAAATAGTCAACAACAGTTTTGACTAGTCCAATAACACGTTTACATAGAAAAGAATCTATTTTTGGCCTTTTCCAATTACAGCTTTTAATTCATGTGCATGTATATTCTTTGTCTTGTTTGCTTGCCTACCTTATAATCTCAGACTTCTCTATTTATGACTTTTCCAACTGTGTGTGCTCCTTGTTTATCCAAACAAAAGTCTATGCCTTTCATCGTTCATTCTCTCAGATTTTTCTATGTATTTCTTCGACAATTTTCCCCTTGGTTTTCTACACAGTCAAATCCCTAAGAAATTCTTCGGGTTTATTTTCACAGTTAATTTTTTTGGATCTTTTCCCTGGCTGATGCTTTATATCAGACTTATTTGTCTCGGGATTTACTTAGCAATTTTCCTGCAGATTTATCTTCCGAAAGAATTCTTTCGGACTTTTGTTTATTTCCTTTTCTCCTTCGACTTTTCCTCGAACTTTTTGATTTCAATTTTCCCGAAGGAATCCTTCGGACAAAAAGTCCGAAGGAATTCCTTCTTTATTTTCTTTCCTTTGCCTTGTTTATAATTTCTTCGGGCTTTTTGAAGGGCATCCGGGCTTTTTGAATGGACCTTCCCGAAGGGCTGTTGCCCTTTAGGCTTTTTGAAAGAGTCCTTTACCCGCTTGAAAATGATCCTTCCAACTATCCCGAAGTATATATTCCTGAAGGACAGGTGCCCTTCGGGACTTTTGAAAACATCCCTTCACTTTTTCCTTCGAACAAAAAGTCCGAAGGAACAACCTATCTTAATCCAGTCGCAAAGACTCCCATTTATGAAACAACTTTTCCGAAGGGCAAATGCCCTTCGAAAATATTGTAAGTGACCCCTATTCCTTAAAAAAAGCCCTTCGGACTTGTGCAATTAGTCCTTCGGATAGCCGAGTGACTTTTCCAAACTTTGAAGATGTCATTTTTCCAAAGGGTAGTGTGAACCTTCCCAAAGGGGTACATACCCTTCGAGATTCCTGGAATGTACCTTCTCGAAGGGTACCTACCCTTCGGCCCTTTGAAAGACCTTTCCCTTTGTAATTTTCTCGGCTTTATTGCAAAGTACCCAAGGTTTTTGTGAATCCCTTGAAATCCTCTATCCCTTGATTGGAAAAAACCTAAAAAAATAAACATATGCATGATGTTGTCTTTAACTCTGTGCTTCCAGTGAAAGTGAACAAGAGATGTGGCCTTTGAACTTGTAGGTGTCTTTCCCTCGAACGGACTACATGCTCTATATGGTGGTTGTAAGTCTTCACCCCACTGTTTTTAATACCTTTGCTGTAAGTACCCTTCATTAATGCTTTTAGACCACACATTGACCAACTGAAAAGGGGGTTAGACCGTTGTAGGAAAGTTTAAAATAATAGGGGTAATAACTTGGCTTTGACAAGCCAAATTACTAACACTTCTCACTAAACCCGATGTATGAGGAAGAGGCAATTAAAATTGCTACCCTTCACCTTGAAGGAGTGGCACATGAGTGGTGGTACCATGGCTGTTAGGATCCTACTCCTTAAGAGCACAATTGATTACCTTTGTATAAGCAACTAAACACGGAATTTAACCAGAAGTAATATGTAACTAGAATTCAGAAACAGCACAGAATATGAGAGACAATACAATCTTGTATTAACAATCTTCCAGAAGGAAATACAATGAAGAAATCACACTCTTCCCACACCTCTTGGGCGTACAGTAATTCTCCCTCAAGAGTTCTCTCTCTCTCAATTACAAACACAATCAACTCAATAACCGAGTTGTTGTTTCCACCAGTCAGTAACAATACTGCCAGTACCACCAAGTACTCAAAGTACTCCAAGTAGATCTCCCTGATCTTGCTCCTTGTGTTGTAGATCTCCTTGATCTTGCTACCCCGCAGATCTCCTTTGACCTTGCACACACACACCTGCAGATCAACTGACCTTACTTACCATGTAGATCTCCCTGATCTTGCACACCCTGCAGATCAACTGATCTTACACTTGGAAGAACCCTTGTCCTTGTCCTTGACAAGTCCTTTTGATCCTTGATTACAATACAGCCCCATGGGTCTATTAAATAAATCCCAAACCAAACAATAATTATACTTCTTAATTACAATAATTAGAAACACAGACTTAAGACTAAAATTAGTCTTTACATGCAAACTGACTGTCCGTCTAAAATTAGACCAGTTTTGGAACGCACAGACGACCGATGTCGGTCTCTGTCTGTCTGGAGATGACTGACGTCAGCCGATTCCAGACCGATGTCGGCAACTTCCGGTCTACTCCTGACCGACGTCGGTTGGCCTAACCGACGTCGGTTACTGTGACACTCAACAACCTCCTCCATTTGCATCCCTGTGAAGCTTTTAGCTCCACAACCTAATAATGGCATGGTCACCCAAGGACACGAATCTATTTCTACATTAGAAGAATTCAGCCAAAGGTTAATAGAGAGGTTTGATAGGAAAGATCCAAAGATTCATTTCAGGGAGTTAGCCCAACTGAACCAAGACGAAATAGTGGACTGTTACATTGCAGATTTTCAAAGGCTATCCGTGATGGTACCAGATGTAACTGAAAGGAGATTGGTGGTTTTATTTGTCGAAAGCTTGGCTGAACCTCTCAAGGGCTTAGTAAAAGCTATTGACCATTTGTCTTTGCAAGATGCAATCAAGAGGGCCTTGAACCTAGAATCATCTGCTCCTAAGAGCAAATTTTTGCCTCATGGGAAGCCAATGGCAGCACCTTATGGGCAGCCAAAACCAACATCTTATGGGCAGCCAATGACATCAGCTTTTGAGCAACAAAAGAAGCCATTTCAGCAAGGAATTTCTCTACAAAAAGGGTTGTCATAGAAGCCAAGCACAGAAGTAGAAACGAGAAATGAACTCAAAAGGAAGAAATTGTGCTTCACTTGCAAGGATCGCTAGGATCCGGGTCATAAGTATCTTCCAAAAGGACGTGCATTACATAGAGGTATTATCAGATGATGAGGCGGAAGTGGGGGAACTTGAACTTGAGAGCAGGGAAAAAAGAGATAATTTAGGAGGCACCCTTGCCACACTTATTTCAGCTAGCCCCTATGCCACACTTTCTGGTGCACCTAGGTATTACCCTTTTATAATTTGTGGAGTTATGCATGGTCATAAACTCACAGTGTTGGTTGATACTGGGGCAACCCACAATTTCATAGATGAGAAACTAGCAGCCAGAAGAGGGTTGAAAACAGAGGACGTTGATGGGTTCAAGCTATCATGGTTGATGGTTCTACTATTCCTTGCACTGGGAGGATCCAAGAGTTGGAGATCACACTTGGTAATCACAAAGTGTGTGATAACTTCTATGTTGTGGGCATAGGAGAAAAAGATATGGTTTTAGGGGTGCGGTGGTTGCATTCCCTTGGGAAAATCACACAGAATTACTAAACCATGGAGCTGGAATTCGGATCTAATAAGGAGGTTGTGCTTTGTGGTATGGCCAATGGAGCCCCTACAGTTGTTATAGCAAACAAAATGGAGAGTATCACATTTGGTAGTACTCTCTCTAGATCACAGCTGATTCATGATTATGCTATTATGGGTTCACTCATAGAGTTTGTTGGAGAAGCATCATTGGGTACTGGGCTTTCAATTCTTCATTATATCAGAGAAGTGCAGCAAAAGCTAACCACCTCACAAGGAGGACTGGGGGAGACACAAAGATTGGTTTGGGATCCTGGTATTTGCAGGACGGTTCAGGCATTGTTTAAGGGCAAGCAATTTTGGAAAGGGTGGGCTGTAATGTCTCCTTTTTTGAACTAAATACGACAGAAAACCTGAAGCCTATTCTAATGTCCTGTAGGCTAAGGGGCATTAATAAAAGGGAAATAATTTAATAATAATGTTTTAAGTTGTCCTCAACATCACTTTATTTAATAACATGAAAAAGGACACATATTCATAATTATTATTAAAGTGGGGCCAAAAGCAATATTAATTACATCGTCAAAAATTAATTATTATTATGAGGAGAAAAAGGTGAATATTTAATTAAAAATTAATTCTAATTACTTTAGGGTTAGGGTGAATTTGGAAAAGTGAGTTTCATAACAGGTCAAAGGAGCAATCATTAATGATTATGTTTTGATTATTCACTTTTGACAATTCACCACAAAATCCAGAATCCTCCCCACTTCTGCTTGAGGAAGAAAACTTTCATTGCAGCTGGATTAGAGAATGAAACCCCTCCAATGCATTGTGGTAGCTCCATAAGGGGGTTGCAATCGATTCACACACCTGGGTATTTATTTCAGAAAATCTGAAATTAGTTATTTGAGCAAGGATTTGACAAGAAAAATCAACTTGAAGGCAATTTTGCAGCCCTAGGGCAAGGGTGACTCACCTCTGCATCTGACTTTTTGCAGCTTTTTTTTTAAAGGGAAAAAAAGATCCATACAGATCCGTACCCTGCCATACAGTGGCCATACACTCTCCAAATTGGGCAGGTTCCAGGCCGTACAGCTCCAAGGTAAATCACAACAAGTCAAGGCACTGTGTTGACATTTCAAACATGTTTTCCAGCAGTTTGGCAGCATCCACATCACTTCCAAGAGCTGATGTCACCAGTACAGGTGTGCAGTACTAGTTTCAGTCATTTCCCAGCTTGCCGTACCAGTATCTGTGCTTTTTCTAGCCTGATGTACTATTCTGGACAGTTTCCATCTAGGGTTTCAATCCAAGAGACAATTGAGATGTTAGTATATTATGCAATTTAATTCTTTGGTGATTAACTAGGGTTTCTTTCCAAAAACAGCACTTTCCTTTGTTACTGTATAATTGTTATCAGCAAACTCTGTGAGCCTTTCATTGGATTAAATGCTACAATAATATTAAAAGAGATACGGGCCAGGATTAAATGAACTTGGATTATCTGAATTGTTTATTGCTGCATATAGTGCTGTGGTTGGAGACTGATTTGACAGGGTTTCTAGAATATTAAAAAAAAATAGAATTCCTATTATATCTGTAAAGGGATATTTCACTTGTTGCATGCTATCACCCCTTCTCAAGGTTTACCTCTAGCAGTTCTAGATCTGGCCAATGATTTTAAAGTGTCTACAATCACAAAAAACATATGCTTTTGCTTTGCTAGCCCTCTTATTGATTTTCTTGTTGCTTTGTTGGGTTGGCTATGTTGTGGACTCAGAGGTGTTGTTGAGGATGTTGTGTTGGTGTCTTAACTACCCTGAACGTCTTCCATTTCATCTATTTCTGGTTCAACAAGAGCCTCAATGGGGTTTGAAATGCTAACTTCTTGTGCTGAGGGAGCTCCTCCTTTGTTTTTCCTTGCATAGGCCCATTGGAATTTATCTTCATTTTGTTTCTCACTCTTGTTTGGACCTAACCCAGGAATGTGCCAAGGTTGCATTTTGGCTATTTCTTGGGGTACCTCTTCTTGTGCTACCTGATACATCCGGTTGTTCTTTTGCTCTTGATTTGTTGCAGGTCGCTGTTCATGCTCTTGTTAGGAGGGGTATACTTGAACCAAATGGACATGCTAATGGCAGGTCACATAGGGAAAGTGAATGTTCTCATAATCTATGGGTTGCTTCCACTCAATCCCTCCCATTTCCAGCAATATCCTATCTGGAATTGGCTTCTTCAAATTTATATTTACACACATACAAGAATAGTTCAGGACCACCAGGTGTTTGGTGAACTCATAAGCTGTAATAAATTCTCCAATGGCATCACCTATCTTCATGATCAGTGATTCCTGCCAGTTTGGCAAGCCTAGCCCTAATAGGGACAATACTTGGTAGATCCTACATTAGGTTGACAACAAGTGACCATGGTTTCATGAAAAGACCAAATTTTTCATGAACAAGGGGTCACTGTTGGGAAGCTTAATCCTTTTCTTGTTTTGAGGGCAAGGAGGCCATGAAATAGCCCCTTGGTATCATCACAATGTCAACTAATCCAGCCCGGCTGCCAATTCTCTTAAACCCAAAATTTGAGTCTTGGGTCCAAGGAATGCACCCATGAACCTGCAATTGAGGAGTTTCTCTTGCAACAGCCAGAGCCTATAATCCATCTCATCCAAGTCAAATATTACCTTAGGAGGGCTTTTCATTCTATGGTAACAACCATTTTCTTCTTTGAAGGGGAATGAGGGCCTTTTGATTGTTCTTTGGGCATGTTGCAGGACAAATTAGAGCATGTAATCCTTACAGATCTGGCTGCTCTCATGTGAGACGACAATTCTAAAGGTTGGGTTGGGCTATTGATGGGAAGGGGCCTGTGAGGAGGCCATGGCCTCCTCAAAGGGGAGGCGTGAGTGCTTACTCAGCCCAAGGGTGTGGCTTGGGAGAGCTGATTTGGCTGGGGTTGGATGCAATAAAGAGGCATAGAGTTAGAGCATGAGTGCATGAGAGCCCTGTTGTAGTTGCTTAAGAGATGATTGATACATAGTTGTGGTGCAAAACAATTGAAACATAGGCAGATTTATTTCCTAAAAGGGCTCAGATTTAACAATTGTCCTGTCCTTTTGTTTTGGTTTTAAATGTATTTAACAACCTGCGAAAACATCTTCCCACCAATCATGACTCGAGCATATTTCTGGAAGTCGTCAATTTTACTAGTTATTCAATTTATAAACAAGAGGGACATTGTTAGTATCCCCTTTTAGATGTTATACGTAATTAGCGAGCATTTTAAATGCGCAAAGGAATTTGGTTTGAATTTATCATAAAACTATAAAACAAATGTAATACTCATCTATCATAACATGTGCACAAATTTTGGTATAAAATTATATTTTATTATTATAAAGAGATGTTAACTTAAAATGCTTGCTTTTCTCCCCAATAAAGGGGTTGGTCAAAGTAGGACAGATAAAGTAACTACTAGATGGACTGTTCCTTTAAAAGGGATTCTGAAACTAAATTTTATGAAGCTTCGAAAGGAAACCCTGTTCAAGTTGGTGTTGGAGGGGTCTTCCAAGACAACTAAAGTAGAGCTATTCTAATCTACTATGAAGCCTTAAGAAAAATGACATACAATTTGGCTGAAGCAAGGGCTCTGTGAAGAGGCCTCGGAACTGCCATAGATCAGGGATTATAATAGATGGAGTTGGAAGGTGATTCTCGGCTAGTCATTTCCTCCATCCTAAAGGTCTCTAATCGACATTGGAAAATTGATAAAGTTATGAAGTGCTCAGAGATATTGCTCAAGCAAAGTATACCACATCATTTAAACATATCAGGCAGAGAGTGAATAGGATCACTGATCACCTAGCCAACCTCAGGGTTCAAGTTGTCAACTCTCAGGGTCAATCTTGTAATAAAATATGCATACAATTAGGCCCCCACTCAAAAATAATTATGATAGTCTTAAGAAGGCTTTATAAGCCACTTGGGGTCGTTAATTATCCCCTCGCCCTTCTTTATGACTAATTTTTTCACCCACAAAATATTCATGCAGCTCTTAGGTCGGCACTTCACTATCACACATGAGAGATGTACTAAATATTTTTGCATGATCACCCTTCCATTATATTCATTTCTTTCTTTGTGGGAGTAGCGGCTATGTGGATTCGACGATGGCTTTAAAGTTTTTTTCTGATTCGTCTGGTTTTTGAATGCTGCTCTCAAGAAGGCTTTTACCCTTTTGCCTTTGGTTTATGCCATATCGTGTATTAGTAGTTTTCCATTGCAATTTAATTATCTTGAGGAGGGGTGGCAAGGGAAGAGGGGAACTGGGATTCTCTTTGAAAAGCATCAAAAAGATAGAAGGGGAAATTTTTGCAAACCTGTGTCTGGATTCTCCTAATTTCTCCTCCAATCACTTGACTCTAAAATGGTTGGTGAATTAAGGCTTCTTTGTGCAAAATCCCAAACCCTTGTGGAGCTTCTGCCTTGGTGTTGGAAATAAATTTCTAGAAAATTGAGAACTTCTATTTCTCCCCATTTTTTCACTCACTGGTGATTTGGGTCCAGTGGTGTGAAAAGTTTTTTTGGCCTTGTCCCATCCTAGTTTTTCTTTGTTCTAACAGGTTTGAAATATGGAAGTAGGAAAAAAAATTGTATAGTTTCAATCTTCTGTGGAACCCCTTACCTGACGGCTGCTCTGGTTTCGCTAAGGTACAAACTAGGGGCGGAAGTTTCCTAAAAGGATTAGTTTGTTCAAAGGCAAAATTTCCCCTACCTGGCTGAAATTCTCTAACTTTATTTTAATTTTCCCTTTGCCCAAACCCCATTTCCCCTTCTGCTAAGCTTATGTCTTCTCCCATGGAACATGATAGCTCTTCTAAGAATGCCTAGGGAGAGTCTCTGGGTGCCCGCAAAAGCTCATGCTTGTCAAAAGGCAAAGAAGCAATAGAAATGGTTGTTCATGGAGAAACCTGAAATTTTTTAAGCTACTATACTTTAGATGATGTAAATGAAGCATATTTTGGCTTGGTGGATGATATCAAGGTTCAGAAGTTGTTTTGAGGACAAGACTTGATATGAAGGCACAAAAATGATAGTGGCACTGGAGTCTTGGGAGAAAGCATTAGTGGATGGTATCAAAAATCCTAAACTTCTAAAATGGGTAGCAACTAACATATTCATAGCACAATTTCAACGAGGATGGAGCAATCATTTGTGGGTGTTTTTTTAGATGATATGGTAGACCCAGGGAAATCCAACCCATCTCAATGTCATGAAAGTTGTGCATGTAATTGAGGTACAAACTGTTTTGCTTAACTCAAGCAATACCCTAGCCATACATGAGGATATTCAGCAAAGGGGAATTATGATGACGTCGGATAAGATGGGGAGGCTTATGAAAACCAGTGCAGTAAAGATGGTGAAGTGGGGCAAAATGAATAAGGCTATTTTATCTGATCGTAACATTGACACTTTAGCTTTTTCTGTTGACCCTGAGGAGGATATGGGATGGGAGGAGCTCCTGAAGCTGGACAAACTTGAAGAGACAAAGTCTGTTAATTCTATAACCCAGCAACAGATTAATTCCACAATAAATTCACAAACATAAATCTGATTTATAACGATTAATACAACTGGGTTAATTAACAACTAATAATAGCGGAAGCAAAAATAACAATAAGCCAATACAAAAAGACAATAACACAGATATACCCAGAAAACCCCAATGCGGGGAAAAACTTGCAAATGTTGGATCTTCTATTCAGCTTAACAGCAAACTTCTCTTTCGAAAAAATACAATGTATGAGTTTGCTACAGCAATCTTACTTTTATAGAGAGCCTAGCTGCTTTACTTAGCTTGCAAGAAAAAGAAGCTTTCCTTAGCATGCAAGAAAAAGAAGCTTTCCTTGCTTTTTTTGGCTTTTCTATTTTTACACATAAAATCACACTAGATTTATCTCATCCTTACAAACTCAGAAACATTCTAGAAACTACTGTTGCTGAAAATCCAACTCAAATTGTTTTAAAGCATATCTAATCTTGAGTTGCTTTAAAACAATTCCACATTCCACCTTTCAAGCTACAAAAATCAACACTCCCTCTTAGCGAGGAAGGTGTTCTGCACCACACCCAACTTGTCCCTGAAGAATTCAAACTTGCTCTTCATCAAGGCCTTCGTCAGGATATCTGCAATTTGTTCATCCGTAGGAATGTAATTGAGCTTCACTATCCCCTTCTCCACACAATCTCTGATGAAGTGATACTTGATCTCAATGTGCTTTGACTTGTCATGAAACACTGGATTCTCAGAGAGTTTGATACAACTCTGATTATCAAAATAAATGACTGTAGGATCCAGCTCCTGATTAAAGAGCCCAGCTAGAAGTTTTCGAAGCTAGATAGCCTCACATGTAGCCATACTGGCTGCCATATACTCAGCCTCTGCAGAAGTCAGTGCAACTGACTTCTGTTTCCTGTTGTACCAAGAGACTGCCCCTGATCCCAAACTGAAACTACACCCTGAAGTGCTCTTTCGATCAGCTGTACTGCCTGCTCAATCTGCATCAGTAAACCCCTTGAGCTTCACTCCATCCTGCTAAACATAATTCAGCCCATAATCAACTGTGCCTTGGAGATATCTCAAAACATGCTTCGCAGCTATCCAATGAACACGTTTAGGTTCCACCATAAACTGACTGAGTGAGTTCACTGCAAAACAAATGTCTAGCCTGGTGTTGATCAGATACATAAGAGAGCCTATCAATTGTCTGTATAAAGTAGGGTCCACTGCCTCTGATCTAGAAGCATCAATCTCCTTCCAGTTGGTCACAAGTGGCGTTGACATAGGCTTACAGTTTTCCATCCTGAATCGCTTCAAGATATCAATTAAGTACTTCCCTTGTGCAAGGAAGATTTCTCCCTCTTTCTACCACAACTCCAATCCCAGAAAGTAGTGCATCAACCCCAAGTCCTTCATCTCAAACTCTCCTGCAAGATCCCGCTTGCAGTGTGCTATGAGCTCCTCTGACCCTGTGAGAAATAGGTCGTCAACATATAACAACAATATGAGAAGTTTACCCTTCACCTGAACATAGTACAGATTCGAATCTGCCTCACTCTTGATGAAGCCCACACTCTGCAAGTAACTATCAATAAGTGAATACCACGCCCTAGGAGCCTGCTTGAGTCCATACATTGCTCTTTTCAACCTACATACATGAGAATCCCTCTCATGTGCTTCAAACCCTTCTGGTTGCTCTATGTAAATCTCTTCCTCAATCACCCCGTTGAGAAAGGCTGTCTTTACATCCATCTGATGAATCCTCCAACCCATCTGTGATGCTATAGAAATGATAGCTCTTATGGATGAGTACCTGGCTACTGGAGCGAAAGTCTCATCATAATCGACTCTTTCCTTCTGTGAAAACCCCTTAGCCACAAACCGAGCTTTGAACTTTTCCACACTACCATCTGCAGCATGCTTAATCTTATACAGCCATCTCGATCCCACGACAAACTTATCTTCTGGTCTTGGAACTACCTCCCACACACTGTTCTTCATGATGGAAGAATACTCTTCCACCATGGCATCTCTCCATACTTGGTGCTTGGATGCCTCCTGAAAGCTGGAAGGCACTACTTCAATTAATTCACTCATAAGTGCCACATAATCTGAATAACGTCTGGGAGCCCTTCTTTGTCTGACTGAATCTTGAGGATCACCTACATATTCTTGAGCCTCTCTTAATGTTTGCTCAGCTACCCTGTTTCTCCTCTTCTCACTAATAGGAATCTGAGGCTGAGGAATTATTTATTCCTCTATCTGATCATCATGCTTGTTCTGCTCTCCAGTTTGCGTGACTGAAATTTGAGGAATTTGTGCTACCTCAACTGTGAATGTTTGTTCCTCCTCATTCATCAGGTTACTTGACTTTTGAAGAGCCCTCTCTTCCTCAAACTTCACATCTCTGCGAACCACTGTTTTCCTGAGAGCAAGAATATAAACCCGATAAGCCTTAGAAGTTTCACTGTACCCAACAAGGATACCCTTCTCTACAGTTGGTTCCAACATGGTTCTCTTCTCATCAGGAATGTGACAATACACAAGACATCCAAAGATGCGAATGTGCCCCAAATCTAGTTTCTTACCAGTGAACGCCTCTTCTGGAGTCAATTTGCCCAACACTTTGTGAGGGCTCCTATTCTGCAAATACACAGCTGTGTTGCAAGCTTCTGCCCATAAGAACCAAGGCAAATCCTGATCATGAAGCATGGCCTTGGCTGCTCCAATGATAGCTCTATTCTTTCGTTCAGCAACCCCATTCTGTTGAGGGTTGTACAGAACTATCAACTCTTTCTTGATACCTTCCTGAGCACAAAAATCTTTGAAGGCATTCGAGGTATACTCGCCTCCATTATCAGACCTTAATATCTTGATCTTCTTCCCACTTTGGTTCTCCACGAGAGCCTTAAACTCTTTGAACCTACTGAAGACCTCATCTTTATTCTTCATGAAATATATCCACGTCTTCTTGGAGAAATCATCAATGAAGGTAACATAATACTCATATCTATTTAAGGATGTTGTTGACATAGGTCCACACACATTTAATGACCACTCAGATATCTATTTAAGGATGTTGTTGACATAGGTCCACACACATCTATTTAATGACCACTCAAACATTGTATTACATAGCCACAAAAAGAACTGAGGATGAAAGAACTGATTTTTTTTCTTGAAATCTGCGTTACAAATCTTGGCTTCGTATTCAGAGTTTAGAGCTCTGATACCATGTTAATTTCTATAACCCAGCAACAGATTAATTTCACAATAAATTCACAGACATAAATCTGATTTATAACGATTAATACAACTGGGTTAATTAACAACTAATAACAGCGGAAGCAAAAATAACAATAAGCCAATACAAAAAGACAATAACACAGATATACCCAGGAAACCCCAATGCGGAGAAAACCCTGCAAATGTTGGATCTTCTATTCAGCCTAACAGCAAACTTCTCTTTCGAAAAAATACAATGTATGAGTTTGCTACAGCAATCTTACTTTTATAGAGAGCCTCGCTGCTTTACTTAGCGTGCAAGAAAAAGAAGCTTTCCTTAGCATGCAAGAAAAAGAAGCTTTCCTTAGCATGCAAGAAAAAGAAGCTTTCCTTAGCATGCAAGAAAAAGAAGCTTTCCTTGTTTTCTTTGGCTTTTCTATTTTTACACATAAAATCACACTAGGATTTATCTCATCCTTACAAACTCAGAAACATTCTAGAAACTACTGTTGCTGAAAATCCAACTCGAATTGTTTTAAAGCATATCTAATCTTGAGTTGCTTTAAAACAATTCCACATTCCACCTTTCGAGCTACAAAAATCAACAAAGTCTACCCAGGATGTTGCTAATTTGAAGCCTACTAATGTGGACAACTCTAATAAGGAAGGTGCAGGATAGGAGGAGTAGAGGATAGTAGTGACACCAAGGCAGAAAATAGCATGGTATATATGGATCGTAGTAGTATGTGATCCTTCTTTTTGCAATATTTTTGCTGCACGTTGGCTATGACGGATGCAGGGACTGAATAATCATCATTTTTGAAGACTGCAAGGATGGTGACTATGTTTGGAACAAGCGGGTTGAGAGTCCCATTTAGGTTCCAAATATAGTATATATGTGATATCGAATTGTGTAAGTGCTTCACGACATTTTCAAGGGCGAATCGCTCTTAGTATGCGATCCTTCTTTTTGATATATTTTGCTGCAGGTTGCCTATGATGATGCCGGGAGTGAATACTCGTCCTTTTTGAAGGCTGCAAAGGATGGTGACTGTGTCTAGAACAAGTGGGTTGAGAGCCCCATTTTGGTTCCGGACATAGTATATACCTGATAGCAAATTGTGTAAGTGCTTCACAACATTTTCAAGGGTAAGCCTTGGGAGCGTCATTAATGGGACCTGACCAACAGGAGGATCCTGGCATGCAAGGTGGGGTAGTGTGCCTTATTTTCAGTCAAAGAAAGGGTGGATGTGCACTTTCTGCGTGTTTGTAATCGGGTTGTTAGTGTGTGACAAGTAAGTTGGGGTTGAAGTTAGTGTGTTTCAAGTAGTGGATCGAGTTTATGCGACAATGTGTGCAAGGGCTGTGTATGACAAGTGATGCATGTGCTGTGTGGTACTAGGTGTGCATGTGAGTATTGGAAGAAGATGTGCGGGGCTTGTGTCAAAGAAGGTGTACACAAGAATTGTGCACCAAGGTGTCGACTAGTGTTGTGTCATAAGGTGTGCACAACTGTGGTGCCAGAAGGTGTGTATGTCAGTCATGTCACAAGGTGTCCATGTGTTACACAGGTACTGCAAGAGGCGTGCCACTTGATGCGGATTCCTTGTCTGTATCAGATTATGTGTGGCAAGATCAGTACTAGAAAGCGAAAAGCATATGATGATGCTATCACATTTAGTGTCCTGTTTCTTTTTTCAGAATGTAATGTATGATAAAAATCCACCGTATAGCAACAATCAATCTCTTAGAGGGCATGTGAGGTGATTAGAGGATGATTACTGTCATGTAGATAAGTGGTTTAAGAAGCCCATATGTAAAGACCAGTGTTTTTGAAAAATAATAGAAAGCTCTATTAGCTGTCTAATTTTGATTTTTTGGATTTCCGCTGGTTCTGTGGTTTCTAAAAACACCTTGTTTTGGGAAGCAAAACCACTGTTGGTTTATCTCTTGTGAATTCATTCGGTAGAATCCATGAGCAGATTTATTTCACTTTTTCTTATCTATGGTGGGGCACTGTTGTCCCTTTTCTGATTTACCTATCATAAAAAAATGCTTGCATCTAAATATATTTTCTATTGACGATAGAGGTGGGCCATTAACGCTCATCCCTGGTACTGAGACAAAAATTGATAACCAAACAGACAGCCATACCTTGAAACAAGTGTAGCCATACTATCAATAATCAGAAACTTTATATGATGTTGAGAGACTGATGCTTTTATTTGCCGCAAGCTGCCAATATGAAAAAGAGAAACTTCAGAGTCCCGTGACATACTGTTTGAGTTCAAGGCTGTAAAAAGAGGCCTTAATTCAAATAAGTCTCTCATAAGTTTTTAAGGTAGAAAGAGAACATCAAATTGAATTAATAGGATGAATCTATTTTTTGATCAAATGAATGTGCCAAACAGGATTTGTATATAAGGACAGTAGGTAATATTGGCATGGTAGGAACAATCCATCAAAAAAAAAATTGAATAAACAAGATTACCAATGTCAGCAGGGATGCTGTAATGATAAAAGATTTAGTGTACTTATCAATATACACCCAATATTTCAATCTAATTTAAATAATAGCCAGAAAATTAAGTTCAGCCTGTGTGAAAGAGACTTTGAATGACTATATCAACAAATATTGCATCAGACATGCCTAAACATTCACAAGTAAAGGAAGAGAACATTTAAATATTGTCAGGAAGCATAAGAGAGCAGTGAAATGTTAAGAAAATCTGGAAATCTATCCAAACCAGTAATAGAAGGGTGGTAATTCATGTGAAGAATTTTGGGCATGGATTGTTGGATTCTGCCTAATTCTGTAAAGTAAGTGAACTTTTGCAACACATTTATTATGCATGATAGAAATTGCAGAAATTTAACAAGGAATAGCGCCATCGTATGCCAACCAACCCTCTTTGACTATAATATTTCCAGCAGATGTGCAAGCAAGGTTTATATGCTACAAATAATAGCACAACGAGGGAAAATATGTTAACAACCATTGATAACCAAAAGCAATCACTAGGGCTGCCAGGCACATCATAATTGAGAACATTATGGGGAAGGCACAAATTATCTTCAGCGTTGCTACAATTCTACAGAATTAAAATATTATGAATAAGCTAAAAATAACTAAGATGTAGCAAACAGAATCTCAAGCAAGGCATGGTAGCTGCATGAACCTTTAAACATAGATATGAATGCAAGTTAACATATGGTAAGAACATAAATGAATCTAAATATATTTTTATACTTCATATAATCCAAAGCCCCAAAAATAACCAAACCATATCGTCTTAATTAATCTGGAATTTTCTTCAATTTAGCTTGAAGTTGGATGCACAAATCATATATGTATGCTAGCTATTTTACTGTAACACTATCTTTGTATTCCTTTACACTGCTACAGTATTGTTTATTGAAAAGCTTCCTTGATTTCATCTGAACTAGAGAAAACTCCCATGCGTGTTTTCATTTTTCAACAAAATGTGGCAAATGTCCCATTCAAAAGGGCAATAGGATTACCAAGTCGTACCTTTCTGTCAACTCAGTCAGTGATGTCAGCTGTAAGACCAACACTCGAGCAGCAAGCTGTGCAGAACTAATAACGTTAGACAGATGACTGAAATTCCCAACTTAGGTGCAATAAACACTAAAATAAGTTTACATACATAATCGAACTATAACCTAATTGGGACACTGAAGGCTTCAACATACTTCCTGCAACATCCCTTCTTTGCAAAAGATATCTGGAAAGCTGGACTTTGCGATTTCTATCATCCTAAGACAAACATATATGGTGGCGGAAATAAGAACTCATATAAGTCAGATGAAGTTGTGCTGCTGCTACCAGTTTTGACAGTAAGAACTATTACAAAGGAAAGATCATGCACCTTCCTGAGTTAAATTTGTGTTCTGTGTCAATATAGACAACATTTCCATCAAGTCCCCCCTGACTCTCTTGCATTGCTGCTAATACTGAAAGCATGAGGCATAGCTGCTAGGTAGGTAAACAAAAATTAGATTTCTGCAAAACCAGTTTTATATTGATCTGATCAATTCTGTCAGACAGATAAAATAATTTATTTAGCTGCAAACCGCAGAACAATATGTCATCTATAATTGTGTTGGAGATCCCAATAGGCAATTCACCAAGACAGATCATAAGTGTAATAACTAAAATACTAGTGCCAACTAATACACATTTCTAAAAAAATGCAATACTTCTATACTTTGACAAACCATAAAACAAGCATCACAATGGCTACTCTCCCTTACCACGCACCATATAATAATAAAAGCATGCAATGTGAGGGAAAAATCAGCAACTCATACCAACGTTGACACAAGTATCTACCCTAGGGAAAACTCATCTCGGGAAAAACTCCATCTAAAATCACTATCTTTATTATAAATAGCTCAAGTATTTCTAAAGCAATTCCAAAAGGAGTATAAAGGCTGTCGCATTGAGTATACCATCTTACACTATTCACTCCCATGGCGCTTGGCTCTTCACTAGGACTAAGAAGTATATGCTTGCCCCACTTGTTGCCACTGCCATCATTGCTGCCATAGAATGCTAATCAATCCCACGAGTCTCTCCTCCAATCTACCTAATTCAGTGAAAAGGGAAATCCCAAGGAACAGCTGCTGAAAATTCCGTAGATTCAATCTACATGAGAAACTATAGTCTACAAACACATTGCATAAATTAATAGATGCCAACGGGCTGTTTTAATTTCAAGACATGGATAGTGAGTTACTTAAATTGTAAACCCGAGGAGCTTACAAGGCACGCATACAATATATACAACACCTACCATAGTTGCAAAGAAAGGAAATTGTAACTGGAACAATTAACTGCTGCTGAAACTAAATTGATACTGGAAACAAAATAATTAATCTCTATGAACCATACAGAAAAGAAAACTACTCTTAACGGATAGACAACCTCATGCCTGTGATGACGAGGGGGCCCTGCCCCCAACAAATTAGCCGAGTGTCTTTCAAGCAAAGAGAAAAGTCGCCCTTGCTCACATAGAATCAAAGGAAAACTAGTTCTTATAGCATTCAATAGTCATTAAGTTACAAATAGATTTCCTTACAATTTTGTATGATATGATATATGATTTGTATGTTGTTATTTCCTCCTTTCCTTTATATATATATATATATATATATATATATATAGCTTACAAAGAGAAGGAAAGGAGTAGCAACTAATTCTAGGAACGGTTACAACGTTGATAACTAATACATCATTACATGATCCATTTTGAGAGAGTTTAAAATCAATCTGCATAATATCTCCATTAACACAAGGCTTCAATCTTAAGTACAAGAGAGTAAGATCTCCAATACAATGCTTCAAACAGGAAATAATCAAAATGATCTTCAACATTATTCTGCATATAATCTTCAAAATAAAATGAAAACTTCGAATAATAATCAATCCAAGGTGTGCCTTGAACCTACTCTCATATAATAGGAACAATTGACCCTCTTGGAATTCTTTTGTTTATAGATTGCAATCATGCCAAAACTTCTATCTTCATTATTGCATTTCTTGATTCTAGTTTGCCATCATCCGAGTTTCCTCCGTGCATGAAAGCTCTAGGAGTCTATTTTCCAATGACTCCCTGTCACCAAGCCATGTTACTATTGTGATTCACATACTGGGAACAATGTATTCCATTGGCATTACTACTTCCACGTCACATACCAACTAAAACCACATATATCCAGTAGCCCTTTTATAGTTGGTTTTGTAAGCCCATAATATTGCAAGAATGCAATCCTCCCAGTGTCTCTCTGCATGTTACAAATTTTTATTACCATTTTTTCCAATACCTTGTCTGATGCTTTGGCTTGACCGTTGGCTTACGAATGGTAGGCAGTGCTCTTTTGGTGCAAAATCATGAATTCCTGGTGAGGGTTTTGATGGTGTTATTGAGGAAATGTGTGCCCTGGTCACTAATTAGCCTTTGCAAACACCTAAACCTTGTTATAATATTCTCATTAAAAAAAATTGTAGCATCCTTTGCTCCACAACTTGGAGTTGTAGCTACTTCAAACCATTTTGTAAAGTAATCCATCATAGTGATGATACAGCGAGCAATGGATTGTTTTGAGGGTGGATAATAGGTCCAGCATAATCTATCCCCCATTGCTCAAAAGGTTGGCCTGCGAGAACCAAATTAAGTGGCATTGCATCTCTTTGATTAGGCTTTACAATGCGCTAACATACGTCATAGTTCTTTGCAACCCTGTTTGCATCCTAAAACATAGCAGTCCACCATAACCCACTCTATAATATATTTTTTGCAATCAAGCCACTGCAAATGACCCCCTTCAACCCCCTCATGAGCTTCATTTAGGATTTGTGCTCTTTCATGCTCCAATGCCACTCTGCAAAGTACATCATCTTTTTCTAGTTTATACAAAAACCCCTTCACAATTGTAAATGGCAAGGCTCTTGTGACCAGCTACTTCTTTTCCAATTTTGTATAGTGTTCCAGTAATATCCCTTAATGCAAGTCTCTTTCAATTTCTTTGGGATAGTTGTAACTCTGAATAAGTGCACATCAAATGAATCCTTTTGTATATCTTCCAATTCTTCTCCAATTTGAATTCTGCTTTGATGATCTAGTCCCACATGTTCTCTTCTAGGCTTGATATTGATCTTGAACTGATATTATTGAAAAAGCATCAACCATCTAGATATCATGCCACCCAAAACTAGCTTATTTACCAAATACTGCAAGGTCCCTTTGGAGGGGAGAAATATGAAAATTTGTAAGGTCCCTTTTTGGGCTAAAACCAAACAAAAAGGGTATGCCGCAACTCCCAACTTAGACCCACAAATTATTAGAAAAAATCAAAATTCCATAAAACTGAAATTTATTGCAATATTTTTCCATAAATTGCAAATCACCCAAAGACCTAGGCGACTAGGGTTTGGAGCTGATTTATGCCTCAAAATTGCTCTAAAAATTACGATATTAAATATGTAGATGGATAAAAATATGCCAAACACAATTCCACAATCAGATTTGCAAAAATCTTTTTTGATTTTATATGACAAAAATACAACTGAAACTTGTAAATTTTACAACTTGCAAAATACTCAGAATTTTTGAACAAATGATAGCTTGAACTGAAGATAAAAATGTACTCTTTCAAATGAAATAATTAGAATTTTTCCTTGGGTGGAAGTCACCCAAATCTGAAACTATGTAATCAAACCCTAGAAAAATAGAAATATGCAAATGAACAAAAAATTCTGCCCTTGGATCTTCAAAGATCCTCTTCAAATCAGCAAACAACAGATCAACTCAGCACACTTGCAATTTCTGAAGTGAAATTGCCTCTTCAAGATCTCCTTGGAACTCCAAGTGCCTTGATTCAAGATTAGAACTCCAATAACCTGAAAATAAGATTCATTGACAAAAAGATGTCTTCACAATATTTCAAATCTGCTTTTATAACTCCTTCAAGGTGGGCGAACCACTTGTGAGGGTTATTTGGCAAAGATGGAACTCTTTTAGCCACTTGAGTCTTCGCCTTTAAGCTCAAAGTCATTAAGGACTTTTAATTGAGGGTCAAGTCCTCATGAGAATGTCGTTTTATATAAAGTCATTAAGGACTTTTAATTGAGGGTCAAGTTCCCATGAAAGTGTCATTTTACTTTATTATATAATTTACTCCTCATAATATAGTAATTAAAATTACTTGAGGGTCAATTAAATAATAAATTATAAAATAATAAATAAGAAAATTGTCTTTTAATTTCAAATGATTAGAATCACTCTCTAGCAATCTCTTATTTATTAAAAATATTCCCCTTGCATCATCCCTTAGCCCATGAAGAATAAAATAGGCTAAAGATCTTCAAAAGGTTGATCAAAAATCAACCCCTTGGAAAGAGGGACCTTACAGTCCTCCCTTCCCAAATTTGTTTGTCCTCAAGCAAACGCAAACTCATGTGTCCAAGTACCATGTCCAAAAGGGAAAACATGATGTAATACTCCTAAAGCCTTGATCCATTGCCGGTCAAATAAGATCTTTTGCCCACCCAAGCTCATGCTTTCGAAGGGCCTTGGCCATTTCAAGATTTCTTCAACCTTCTTATTTCTTGTTTTTACTCCTTGGCTGTAGCAATGTGTTTTTGACATTGTCCTTGAGCTTAAAGTGGCTGGAATCCTTCTTGTAACAACTGCAAAAGACTTAAAAATAATGGTATGTGAAATATGCACCTTCTTCATGGCCCAAACCTCTTTCCTTGCAACCAAATACCCATAGATAAACTTGGAAAAATAGTAGTCAGCAATGCAACAACTCAGAATTTCTTTTGTGGCCATGCTCATGCATAGGTTGTCTTTCTCCAATTCTTCTTCTATTAAATCAGCACTTTCATTCATATGATTCCTAGTGACCCTTTTGTATGCAAATTTGTCAATAATAAATGAAAAAACATCAAAACTGAATGGTTGTTCTAAATTGCTATTTACCAACCAACAAGCATCCCTCTTAACAACAACATTAGCACCCTGATTTTTTACATGCTCATCTGTACATAAATTCTTCCAATTGATTGTAAGAGCATAGAGAAGTGCTTCCTTTTTAAGGGCAGAATTTTTACACTTTAAAGTGCTTTCACAAGCATAAATGTCCCATAGGAACTGAAAATTTGTATGAGTTGCACTTACCAAGTAGTGGGTAGCCCAAAAAGCTTGACTGAAATTTTTCATTCTTTCACCAAAAATCAGAATGGTGAAGGCTGGAATCATCCACAAAATGGCTAAAAATTCTTCAACCAAATCCAAAAACAGAAGATCGTTCTTATGAATGACTGAATTGACTTGTAGGATTGCACACACCTTGTTGAGTTGGCTGAAAATGATGATAACAACTCTCCAACTTGTCCCAATGAGATCTGTTTGAATAAATTCATTCCCCTTGAATTCCCCTTCACACCAAGTGACTGATATTCCTTTCCATGCAATTTCAAACTGAAAATCACTCCTTATGATGACTGAAATTAATTGTATGACAGCCAATACATGAAGACACTTTGTTTTACTTACTTTCCATTTCGAGTGTACCATTGCTTTGTCTTGGCCCATGTCTAGGAAACAACCCCTTATGCAAACATCTTCAATCTTGACCATATATGAGTTAGCCCATGATGTGACATCAAATCTGAAATTGACATAAAGCAATTTACCAAATTTCTGAACCTCTTTCTTGCCGCCCCCTCTCCATGTAGTGCCCTTCATCTCATTTTCCAAGTTAGCACATTCCTTATCATGCAAAAACATAGTATGGTGATGATAAAAGAAATCTTTGCTATCAACACAATAAAGTTGTTTATCCTTGATAGCTTCCATAAGAAGCTTATTACTCAAAAAATCAGCATTGTTAGCTTGGGTAAAATGCAAAATATCACCCGGATCCTATACCTTAGGGTGCCCGTAAAAGTGCCCTTGAACCACAAAATCTTCTTGTTTTATTGTGTAAACCAAACCCTTCATTTATTTATTGCATACTTCTCATGATGGAAACAAATCTGAAATGACAAAATATGCAACAATACATCAACCTTCTCATACCTTGAAGTGTCCTCATTGGATCTACCTTCATTGGTGGAGTTGAGAAGTTCTGTTAGAGGTTTGACACCGTTTTCATGCTCCCCCTGAGCTGCTGTTTCAGGAAGGACAGCAAGCTGCATACAATCATCTCTATGTAGAATTGGTGCTTCAATCACCAAATTTGCCTCCACAACTTGTAGATCTGATTTTGCTTTTTCCATGATCCCATTTTATGTCACTTCACTATTTTGCAAGCAATCGTTAAAAAGTAAAGAAATATCTTCAATCACTAATAATATTTTTACCTTGGACTTGCATGGTAAATTTTTCTAGGAGTTGTTCTTCCTCCCTTTTTTGGATGTCTCTCATTAGTGTCCCTTGATGTTGCTTCTTCATACCATCAATTTGAGCCTTGAGCTCACAACATTCATTGAAAGAAAGCTTGTTTTTTTACCTCATCACTCATAAGACTACATTCTTCAATATTGGTGAGATTTTGGCTCTTCTTAGGTGGTTGTTTCACCTCTTCAATGGGCTCCTTTTGCATGAAACATATGCTTGGGTTTTGGAGAAACCCTTTCATTGGAAACCCTCTTATTTTCTGAACTTCCCTCTCTTTAAGGTGCCATGTTTTTCCCCATGGCTTTGAGAAATTGCACCACGGTGTCCTAGAGCTCTTTTTGACCTTGAGCTAGATCCATCAAAACTTTCTCCAACTGATTTTGTTCTCCCATGTCTTCTTCATGTGCCATTTTATTTCTTATTTTGCATCCACAAACCCTCAGGCTGGCAAGATCATGACTCTGATACCACTGTAAGGTCTCTTTTTGGGCTGAAACCAAACAAAAAGGGTATGTCGTAAATCCCAACTTAGACCTACAAATTATTAAAAAAATCAAAATTCCATAAAACTGAAATTTATTGCAATATTTTTTCATAAACTGCAAATCACCCAAAGACCTAGGCGACTAAGGTGTGGGGTTGATTTATGCCTCAAAACTGCTCCAAAATTACAAAATTAATCTGTAGATGGATAAAAATATGCCAAAGACGATTCCACAATCAGATTTGCAAAAATCTTATTTTCTGATTTTATATGACAAAAATACAACTGAAACTTGTAAATTTTACAACATGCAAAATACTCAAAAATTCTGAACAAATGATAGCTTGAACTGAAGATAAAAATGTGCTCTTTTAAATGAAATAATAATTAGAATTTTCCCTAGGGTGGAAGTCACCCAAATTTGAAGCCCAAATCTGAAACTATGTAATCAAATCCTAGAAAAATAGAAATCTGCAAATAAACAAAAAAATTTGCCCTTGGATCTTCTTCAAATCAACTCAGCACACTTGCAATTTCTGAAGTGAAATTGCCTCTTCAAGATCTCCTTGGAACTCCAAGCGCCTTGATTCCAGATTGGAACTCCAATAACTTGAAAATAAGATTCATTAACAAAAAGATGTCTTCACAATATTTCAATCTGTTTTTATAACTCTTCCAAGGTGGGCAAACCACTTGTGGGGGTTATTTGACAAAGATGGACTTCTTTCAGCCACTTGGATCTTCTCCTTTAAGCTCAAAGTCATTAAGAACTTTTAATTGAGGGTCAAGTCCTCATGAGAGTGACCTTTTACATAAAGTAATTAAGGATTTTTAATTGAGGGTCAAGTTCTTATGAAAGTGTCATTTTCCTTTATTATTTAATTTACTCCTCATAATATAGTAATTAAAATTACTTGAGAGTCAATTAAATAATAAATAAGAAAATTGTCTTTTAATTCCAAATGATTAGAATCACTCTCTAGCAATCTCTTATTTATTAAAAATATTCCCCTTGCATCATCCCTTAGCCCACGAAGAATAAAATAGGCTAAAGGTCTTCAAAAGATTGATAAAAATCCAACCCCCTAGAAAAGGGGACCTTACAAAAAATTTGGCACTTTTCAGCACATGGAAGGAGAGATGAAGGTATGTATGAGTTCTGAAATTTATTTCTCAGAAAAATCAGATTTCGGCAAGCAAACACAGCCATGTTTAGAAGGGAAGTATGCATATATCACTTCCAGATTTTGTCCATATGAAAAATCAAATATATGTATGCATGTACAACTATGTTACAAAGGAGGAAAGGCAGATTTTGTTGATACAGTCCAACTCCTGCAAGATCTTGAAAACATGCACATGTTGGAACCCTTGGTGGATGATAGAGGAAACATATACACGAAGAAAGTACTATATTTGGTGAGTGTTTGGGAGCTATTGATGAGCTTTTGGGGTGTCTTGTGCATGCATGGGATGATTGACAAGGGGCAGCCTTTTGGAGGGCACATGGTTTGCATAAGGAGGACCATAAATGGTGTTTTTCATTACTCGGAGACCTTACATCATTGAATGTTTGCAAGGTGGTACCTAGCTGATTACTTTTTGCATGGTTGGATGGTTGTGGTATGGCATAGGGAAGAGCTTTGGAATGCATACCATGGAAGCCCACCTATTCTAATGCACTTCAAAAAGGGAATTTTTATTACGGCCAGCCTTGTCATATATATCAATTTGATTCAATTTTGCAGCCCTAGCCCTTTTTGCACAATACGTGGGCCTTTAAGAGCTTATTTGGTAAGCATGGTGTTGAATAGCTCTTTGAAGGGCAACTTGGTAGTGAATAAGTTGATATTTTGGAATAATAGCATGGCTGTATATTACTATCATAGCGTACATATTAGCATATTCAACCAGATTGGTGAGGTGATTTCCTCTTGGGGGAAGAAACAAGTGTCCATGGTTACATTATGGATGATTTCAGCTCATGAAGAGGCCATATTAAAGAGTTTGAGGCATGACATGAGGCATGATAACTGTTGTTTGGAGTTGTGTGACACCTCTAGCTCTTGGGGGCAACCTCCAAAACACAGGTACAACAAGGTACAAGTTTAGCTTGGAGCTTCTTTTCCATGGGAAGAATTTACAATTAGACATTGTGTAATAAGGTATGTTGGGACACCTTCGTGGATATTGCAATTGCTTGAAGACAAGCAATTTTGGGTGGGGAGGATTGTAATGTCCCTATATTAAAATTAAAATAATAATATTACTATTATAAAAAGTATTTCTAAATACTTAAAATAAAGTAATAATAGTCTAATTTGTTTTTCACTTAAGTTGGGACCTTTTGAGGATCATGGGTACTTAAGGCCTAAAAGTGGATTTTATAAGGAATCTTTTAAAAATATCTTTTTTTTTTTTAAATGTAAACTCTCCTTCCTTATTTTGTGCGCCACACTTGGAGGAGAGATATAAAAAGAGAGGAAAGGCTCATTTGAAAAGGTTATGCATTCTTGATATTGAAATTCTTGTGCAAATATGTCAAGCTTGAACAAGCGACTTGAGGATGAAAACCTTTAAGTGCACCAAGGACTTTGGAGACGAGAACCTCCATTCTTTCACATAGGGCAACTCTACTCAAGAGCTGTAATTATGTCTTAATTTTGCATAGTCGTACGCAAGTGGATCTACAAAGATGACTTTGGACACCACCATCATCGAGGAATTATTCCAAACCCTTTGGAAAGCTGGAAATTCATAATTTGCAGGTCAAAGAGGTGGGCGAGCTCGCTTGAAGAGCTTGTTGAGTTTGGAGGCCATCCTAAGGGTGGCGACTTGCTTTGGGAGGATGACAACCCCTCTCAAGAGGACAATTTTGTCTATGGAACTCTCTTCTAGGATCAAGGTAATTTTCATAATTTATTACAGCTATTGGCAACTTGTTGTGGGTCAATTTGCATGTGGGGAAGGTAAATCTATGCCTTAGGAATATTCAAGAATTTAATATATTTTTTTGACAACTTAGGCGACTTGATTAGAGAGATCCAGAAGGTGTATAGAAGGACAAATTCCAAGAAATAAATATCAGATTTATTTCCCTATTTTTTCTAAAGTGTGGCGACCCACTTGTGGATGTTTTTGAGGTGTTTCGTGATTAGAAAATGCAATTGTACCTTCATATAAAAATCAGATTATTTGCAGAGGTATGTTCAACCACTTCACAAATTTATTTTGAGTCAAAAAAAGTACTTTGCCTTCCGAATATTTTCAGCTATTTTTAGCGTGTTTGCTTGGGTATTCTATAAATTTTCCAGCTAGGGCTTGCTGGTTGGTGGAGCAGATTTTCAGATTATTGGCAATTTAATTCAAAGGTTTGTTGGAAAACCCCAACTAGGTCTAATTGTCTCATTTTGGGACATTACAGTGATATCAGAGCTATATCTTGGCTATATGTGAAATTCGGGGCTTATATCAAATAGTGGCATGGATAAAGGAAGGATTGAAGGTATTACACAGGCCTAGGACCATGGGAATCAATGCCTCAAGATGGAGGACCAGCGTTTCGTTCGTTGGGATCTAATAAAGGATTATGATGAGTACTTGACACTTGCACTTAAGTACAGAAGGGGAAGGAGCTTAGAGGATTCGCTAGGTTTGAGATATGGCAAGAAGCACCATGGCCACATACCTACACAAGATGACTTGGGGAAGATAGTTCTTCCAACTTTTGATGGTTTTCCAGGTGTTCCGGTAAGAGCTTGGATTGACAAGGTGAGTACCTTGATTTGAGACCTAGAGGTCGACATGAAGCATTAATTTTTGCCATCCAACATTTGGATGGGGATGCCCATGAATGGTGATGTCATGGATGGGAGACACAAGGACATAGCACTGTTGGGACACATGAAGAATTTTTGGAAAAGATAGTTGATAAGTTTGGTAAGAAAATGGAGCCATCTAAACCAAAATCAATAAGGGCACATAGCAAGGAATCCCAATTGGATGAAAGGCAGCACTTGAAACAAATAACATAGCCTAATTTCCAATGGTAAAAGGGGCAGCCACTCCATAAGTTTGTTAATTACCAAAATTCAGTCAAACATAGACCCTTTGTGATGGATGAGTGGCTGGAAATTAACTCAGAAAATTCAAGGAAATCAATGGCATGTACGGTTGAATTTGAAGGGCAGCCACCAAATGAAGAACCCTTGAGGTTTGGCCACCAAAAAATTAGTCAATTGTGGACCCATGGTGATGGAGAATCTGCTGAGATTGAAGTCAGAAAATTCAGAGGAATTAAAGGCAAGTGAAATGGGAATAGAAGGGCAGCCACCAAAGGAAAAACAATCAGAAAATTGTGAGCAAAGAAATGAATATATGAAGATAAACCAAGCTGAAATTGAAGGGCAAGTAAATTAAAAAAAAGACAACCTGCAGGTGACAAAGAAAGAGATGATTGATATCCTATCTAGGGCTACAAGATGCCATGTTTTCCGTGTGAAAGGAATTGTTAGAGGCAAAAGGGTAATTGCATCAATGGATGATGAAACCACTCACAATTTTATAGATGCTAAAATGGTTGCAAGACATAGGCTGCCCACCAAGGAAAATGGTGGACATAAGGTAACCATGGGGGATGGCTCCTCCATATCATACGTTCCCGGCACCTTGGGATTGCAACTCGTCATGGGTGAATATACTTTTGATTGGCCAACAAAAGGTCAAAAAGGAAGCATGAACAAGAACATCATAATGGAAAATTATGCCAAGAAAGAAGGTTTTTGTATTGTTCCTTTTCATGCATCATTTTCCTTGTCTAATTTCAAATTGCAAGAAGAAGCTTGGAGGAAACACTTGTTATGTCTTGCTAAGGAAGCACGTGTCCTAACAAGAAGGGACATAGTAAAGAAGTCCATTGAGGGAGTAATGCCAAGAAGGAAAGAAGGATGCACCTTGCATATAGGAACGAGAATCAGATTTCTTGATGGAGAAACAATCGAGTTATCAACTTGGCAAGCATTCAATGTTTTCTCTTCGTAATTGGTTCTCTCATTATATTAGTAGCAAAGCTTATGTTATCATTAAGGTGGACGTAAGGGACACTCAAGGAGGAGTAGAAGTTTTCCAAGTAAGTTCAAGGAAAGGACATGACAAATACCCCTCATGGTTATGGGATCCAGGTGAGCTCTATCAACATAATGTTGCCATCATGTATAGGGCCAACATAGGGAAAGAAGTAGACAAGTAATATCATGAAACATGGATCAAGGTAGCTGCTGTTTTTGATATTTTCAGTTTGTATTCCTTGAAGTTATTGATCACCTTGGTAAGCATGGGCACTAAGAAGGTGAGTTTGTCACTTTCCAACACTATGCGGACAGTCCAAACATATAGTAGTGGTTTTCCAGCCACAAGGAGAGATTGGGAGAAAGAAAGGGTACACTACTGCCAAGTTAAGATAAAACTTGAACATAAAAAGAAAGCCCATATCATGCTCATAAAGCATGATGACATGATTGTTAAAAGTGTTGTTAAACACTAATGTTTTTTCTAACATCTTTGCTTCATATGAGGGTTCATTAGTGAGATCACTTACCAAGGCTAAGAGCAATACAAGGAATATGGTAATTTCCAAACAAGGGCAGGTTGTGGAGGATGATTTTTAAGTGGTGCGCATTGGAGAGACTAACATGGTACTTGGAATCCAATTGTTGCATTCACTTGGTGAATATACTCAAAATTATCGAACTATGGAATTGAATTTCAAGGTGGAAGACAAGGAAGTTGTGTTATATGGACTAAGAAACCAAGGACCACCTCCCACTTCATCAAATAGCATGGTGAGGAGTCCTCATATGTGTTTGCATGAAGAGAAAAAAATAGATAAGCAAAAAGTTGCACTTTTGGATCATGGGCAGCCCATGGCATCATGGGAAGTTCAAATTGTCTCATTCTTTGTAAGCCCGCCCAATTCTGAATTTTGTGTTTCATGGGATAGAATTGAGATTGAAATAAGTGAGTGGCGAGGGCAGCCCTTCTTTTGTTTTTGGCACCCACATAGGATAAGTTCAATGCATAATTTCGGAAGCTTCAATGGAGTGTTGGCCCACTTAGGAAGTGGAGCAAAAGCCCTAGTTGAGGGCAGCAAGGAAATAAAGGAAATGATGAAAGGAAAGTGGGCAAAAAGGCACTCAGAAATTTTTGAGTATCTTCTACAATATAAATGTCCTTTTACCCCTTACGAAATCAAAAAATTGGTCATGTTCCAGCCAAGAACGAAGGAGGTAAGCACACTTGAAAATGCTGTTTTCTATCTTTCTAGAAAATCAGACTTATACATGCATATGCAGCAGCCTTTGGAGGGGAGAAATATGAAAAAAATTGGCACTTTCCAGCACGTGGAAGGAGGGATGAAGGTATGTATGAGTTCTGAAATTTATTTCTCAGAAAAATCAGATTTCGGAAGGCAAACACAGCCATGTTTAGAAGGGAAGTATGCATATATCACTTCCAGATTTTGTCAACATAAAAAATCAAAGATATGTATGCATATACAGCTATGTTGCAAAGGAGGAAAGGCTGATTATGTTGATACAGTCAGACATTCGCAAGATCTTGAAAACATGCATATGTTGGAGCCTTCGGTGGATGATAGAGGAGACATATACACGAAGAAAGTACAGCTATACTTTGTGAGTGTTTGGAAGCTTTTGATGAGCTTTTAGAGTGTCTTGTGCATGCATGGGATGATTGACAAGGGGCAGCCATTTGGAGGGCACATGGTTTGCAAAATGAGGACCATAAATGGTGTATTGCATTACTTGGAGGCCTTACATCAAAGTATGTTTGCAAGATGGTACCTAGCTGATTACTCTTTGCATGATTGGATGGTTGTGGTATGGCATAGAGAAGACTCTAACAAGCTTTGGAATGCATACCATGGGAGCACACCTATTCTAATGCACTTCAAAAAGGGAATTTTTATTAAAGGCAGCTTTGTCCTATATATCAAATTGATTCAATTTTGCAGCACTAGCCCTTTTTGCACAATGCGTGAGACTTTAAGGGCTTACTTGGTAATCGTGGAGTTGAAGGTCAACTTGGTGGTGAATAAGTTGATACTTTGGAAAAATAGCATGGCTGTATTTTACTATCAAAGCCTACATATTAGCATATTCAACCAATTTGGTGAGGTGATTTCTTCTTGGGGGAAGAAACAAGTGTCCATGGTTACACTATGGAAGATTTCAACTCATGAAGGGACCATATTGAAGAGTTTGAGGTATGTAATGAGGCATGATAACTGCTGTTTTGAGTTGTGTGACATCTTTAGCTCTTGGGGGCAGCCTCCAAAACATAGGTACAACAAGGTACAAGTTCAGTTTGGAGTTTCTTTTCCATGGGAAGAAGTTACAATTAGACATTGCATAATAAGATATTTTGGGACACCTCCATGGATATTGCAATTGCTTAAGGACAAACAATTTTGGGTGGGAAGGATTGTATTGTCCCTATTTTGAAATTAAAATAATATTACTAAAATAAAAAGTATTTCTAAATACTTAAAATAAAATAATAATAGCCTAATTTGCGTTTCTCTTAAGTTGGGAACTTTTGAGGGTCATGGGCACTAAAGGCCTAAATTGGATTTTATAAGAAAGTTTAATATATTATCTTTTTGAAAAAAAAAGGTAAACTCTCCCTCCTTATATTGGGCGCCACACTTGGAGGAGAGATATAAAAGGAGAGGAAATTCTCATTTGAAAAAGATTATGCATTATTGATATTGCAATTCTTGTGCAAGTATGTCAAGCTTGAACGAGTGACTTGAGGACGAAAACCTTCAAGTGCACCTAGGAGTTTGGAGATGAAAACCTCCATTCTTCTACATATGGCAGCTCTATTCAAGGGCTATAATTGAGTCTCAATTTTGCATAGTCGTATGCAAGTGGATCTACAAAGGTGTCTTTGAACACCACCATCATCAAGAAATTATCACAAACCCTTCGAAGAGCTGTAAATTCATAATTTGTAGGTTAAAGAGGTGGGTGAGCTCGGTTGAGGAGCTTGATTGAGTTTGGAGGCCATCCCAAGGGTGGCGACTTGTTTTGGGAGGGTGGTGACCCCTCTCAAGAGGACAATTTTGTCTACGGAACCCTCTATTAGGGTCAAGGTAATTTTCATAATTTATTACAATTATTGGCGAGTTGATGTGGATCAATTTGCATGTGTGGAAGGTCAATCTATGTCCTAGAAATATTCAAGAATTTAATATATTTTTTTGACAACTTAGGCGACTTGATTAGAGAGATCCGAGAGGTGTTTAGAAGGGCAAATTCCAAGAAATAAATATCAGATTTATTTCGCTATTTTTTCTAAAGTGTGGCGACCCACTTGTGGATGTTTTTGAGGTGTTTCGTGATTAGAAAATGCAATTGTACCTTCATATAAAAATCAGATTATTTGCAGGGGTATTTTCAACCACTTCACAAATTTATTTTGGGTCAAAAAAAGTAATTTGCTTTTCGAATATTTTCAGCTATTTGTGAAGCTATTTTTAGCATGTTTGCTTAGGTATTCTATAAATTTTCCAGCTAGGGCTTGCTGGTTGGTAGAGCAAAATTTCATATTATTGGCAATTTAATTCAAGGGTTTATTGGAAAACCCCAACTATGTTTAATTGTCCCATTTGGGGACATTACAGTGGTATCAGAGCCATATCTTGGCTATATGTAGGATTCAATGTTTATATCAAACAGTGGCATGGATAAGGAAAGGATTGAAGGTATTACACGAGTCCAAGATCATGGGAATCAGCCCCTCAGAATAGAGGACCAACCTTTGGTTCGTTGGGATCTAATGGAGGATTATGATGAGTACTTCACACTTGCACCTAAGTACAAAAGGGGAAGGAGCTTCAAGGATTGGCTAGGTTTGAACTATGGCAAGAAGCACCATGGGCACATAGCTACACAAGATGACTTGGGGTAGATAGTTCTTCCAACTTTTGATGGTGATCCAGGTGTTCCGGTAAGAACTTGGGTTGACAAGGTAAGTGAGTTCCTTAATATGAGGCCTAGAGGTAGAAAAGAAGCATTGCTTTTTGTCATCCAACATTTGGATGGCGCTGCCCATGAATGGTGATGTCATGGATGGGAAACACAAGGACATCACTTTTGGGACACATGAAAAAGATTTGGAAAAAATAGTTGAAAAGTTTGGTAAGAAGATGGAGCCATCTAAACCAAAATCAATAAGGGCACATAGCAAGGAATCCCAATTCGATGAAAGGCAGCACTTGAAACAAACAACAGAGCCTAATTTCCAATAGTACAAGGGGCAGCCACTCCACAAGTTTGCTAGTTACCAAAATTCATTCAAACATAGACCCTTTGTGACGGGTGAGCAGCTGGGAATTAACTCAGAAAATTCAAATCAACGGCATGTAAGGCTGAATTTGATGGGAGGCCACCAAATGAATAACCCTTGAGGTTTGGGCACCAAAAATTAGTCAATTGTGGACCCATGGTGATGGACAATCAGCTGAGATTGAAGTCAGAAAATTCAAAGGAATTAAAAATATGTGAAATGGGAATAGAAGTGAAATATCCCCCTCAGATTTTTTTGATTTTTCACACACAATATGGCAAACAACAATGCACCCGTTAAGATTAACTCCGAAATAAAACCAGCTTGAAAGGAACCCTTTCACTTTCTGATCACCTAGATCCTAGTGAGGGCGAGGTGAGAGCATACGGTGCAAGGGGATCGTTAAAAGAAAACTGAAAATGAAATTACAAACTGTTGGCGGCTTGCCGACCATTCTGAAAAGTAGATGCTCGAAATGTAAGCGGATAATCGACCATGAAAGCTCTACCACTTATTCAACGGGAGCGTTATTAAAATATTAAAGATAACACTCAACCACTTATCCAATGGGAGTGGAAAACAACTAAAATGTAAATAGCTTGACCACTTATTCAGCGGGAGAGTAAACAAACTGAGATATAAATAACTTGACCACTTATTCAGTGGGAGTGGAAGCAAATACAAAACTGAAAGAACAACTTGGTGGCAGAGCCGACCACTTCTACTTATTCAGTGGGAATACAAATAAAATGCAAGTATAGAAGGCTGATCAATACTACTGATTTAGCGTTACAATGTGAGCACCAGTTGCATTTTACAATAAGATATAAATGTTCACTGAACACCAAAATGTTAGGGAATGATCTCCAATCAAGTATAAGATATCCAACATATGGTAAATGGCAAAACAAATGAAAATATCAGGTCTGATATAAAAGGACAGCGAACACAAAACTCAAACCAACCAATATGAATTTCACCTTAATGCTCATAACTCACTCCAAACACCTCCGAATGACCTCAAACCAAGTGCAAAGGAAGCCTAGGAGGGAGGCGTCCAAGTTTCAACTGAGAAACTCCACCAATCAGCTCACCATATTTTATGCATGCATTCCAAAGCTCTGCAGGAAAAGGGGCAGCCACCAGAACTAGGACGACCAGCTCTAGAAAATCAAAGACTCCACCAAACATTCTGAAAACTGGAGAAAGGGGGCGCCCAAGGTAGGAGAACACAACTTCAATACCCAAAACCAAATAAAAAACACTCTGGAAGCTATGACCCAAAACATGCTATAGCAAGCGCCAAACCAGCACACCAAAAACTGATAAATCCACTCCAAAATCAAAAAACATCAAAAAAACCCAATCATCAATAAGCTCAATCTGCACTTTTGGATGAACAATCACTGAATCAGCGAGGTACTATCTTGCAAGTATGAAACTGAAAGAGGCTCGGAGGTATGCATTCCTCGAAGCTAGAGGTCTGAAATCATTTCAGCAGCACTTCGTTGTATAAAAAAATGGATACCAAAAGATGGAGCAAAGCCTTGTATATATAACACTTTGAGTATGACCCTTCAACTTTCTTTTCTTCACACCTTCCTAGGCATCCAAGGTGCATAGAAAAATAATATAACATTAAAATATTTAATTCTCTAAGTGGGGCGTCCAACATGAAACCCACTTTGTAAAAACAACTTAAAGTCATTTGCCTAGGCATGGGGTCCATTAATGATATTCAAATATAAAATGACCCATCTTAATACATTTGCCAAAAACGAGCCCAAAAGTGCCGAGCACCAAATTACCCATTTTGCTCTTCCCGAAATAGAAACTAAACTGAGCTGTTGAACCGCTGCTACACAAAGCGTTGCCAGAAATAGCACTTACTAAAAATAGCATATTGCTAAAAATAGGGACTCCAACCTCATTTTAACCTCAATCCGAGTAGTCGTCACAACTTACTAAAAATAGCATGTTCAGAAAAGTCATCCAATGCAGAAGCATGTTACAGTTCTGAAGCTCTCCGAAAACCCATCAAAATCCCCAAAGCACACAGCGAAACTCTTGTATGCAAACCCTAAAAACTCCACTGGAACCTCCTATAAAATAGAAAACCCTAATTTTCACTTCCGACAAGCCTACGGGTCTCTGGAATAGGCTGACGAGCAACAGAAAAGATTACTGCTGAGAAGGGAACATTACAATCTGCCCTCCTCGAGATTGCTTGTCCTCAAGCAATCACAAGTCTGGATGCTGCAAAATATGCTCACCTTCCCACGTAGCATCCTCAATCGGCAAGTTCCTCCACTTCACCAAATACTCTTTGATTGACCTCTTCCTCAAAGAGTGCTCTCTAACATCAATGATCTCTTTTGGGATCAACACCAACTGTCCTTCATCCAATGGATGTAACTCTGAAGTAGCAACAACATTGTGCCCAAGCACCTTTTTGAGGCGTGACACATGAAAAACATAATGTACCTTGCTGCTTGCTGGTAGTTCTAACTCATAAACCACTTCCCCAATCCGCCTGATGACTCTGAAAGGGCCATAAAAATGTGGCTTAAGCTTTTCCGCTCCACTCTTCTTGAGGGAAGATTGTCTGTAGGGTCGGAGTCTCAAGTAGACCATGTCTCCAACCTCAAATGTGCGTTCAACACGTTGTTGATCGGCATACCGCTTCTGCTGGTTCAGGGCATGGTGTAGATTATCCTTCAATGATCTCACGATGTCTTGACTCTGCTGCCACATCTCCCTCGCTTGGGAAGCTCTACTGTCACTAAACACCAAGTCCACGAAACTAGGAGCCTCGTAACCATACAAAGCCATGAATGGAGACATCTTGATTGACATGTGATAGGAAGAGTTGTAGCAATACTCTCCCAAATGAAGCCATTTCACCCATGCCTTTTGCTGTCCCGATACATAATTTCAGAAACAACCTTCCAACCATTTATTCACAATCTTCGTTTGACCATCAGTCTGCAGGTGATAACTAGTACTTGGAGTGAGCACTGTAACACTTAATCTGAAAATTTCTTGCCAAAACGCACTTAGGAACTTGTTGTCCCTATCACTAACAATATTTCTTGGCAATCCATGCAACCGGCATACTTCTTTGAAGAACAATTCAGCGACTTGACTGCTGTAAATGAGCTAGTGATGGCAAAGAAATGAGCAAACTTAGTTAATCTGTCAACCACAACATAAATGCAATCCTTTCTTTGCACCCTTGGCAACCCTGTGATGAAGTCCATCAATACGCTTTCCCATTTCTGATCAGGAATGGGTAGGGGCTGCAACAAACCAGCTGGAAAAGTGTGCTCATTTTTGTTCATTTGGCAAGTAGTACATTCCTTAATATAACATAAGACTTCATCTTTCAGCCCTTTCCATGTAAATCTTTCACGGATGTCATGAAATGATTGCAAAATCTTCTTCTTAAGCTTACATTCAGGCACCAAGAAGATTCTACCTTTATATTGTATCAACCCATCAACCAGCCAATACCTCTCATCATGCAGAAGACCTTCAACAATGTTGGTTACAAACTGATTTTTAGCATAATCAGCAATGATTTGCTCCTTCCAATCAGTCGTTATCTCAATTAGAGAGCTCAAATGGGGTCTCCTAGATAGAGCGTCAGCCACAATGTTATTCTTCCCTTTGACGTACTCGATGTCAAAGTCGTAAGCATGTAGCTTACTCACCCACTTTTGCTGCCTCTCATTTAAATCCTTTTGATGCATAAAATGCTTAAGACTGTTATGATCAGTCTTAACTACAAATTTGCTCCCAACCAAGTACTGTTTGAACTTGGCTAATGCATGCATGATTCCAAGCATTTCTTTGTCATAGATAGAGTATGTCCTCTCAACACCTCTTAATTTTCTGCTCTCAAACACAATGAGATGTTTGTCTTGCATTAAAACAGCCCCAACTCCTTCTCCTAATGCATCACATTGCAACTCGAAGGGCTTGGTGAAATCAAGTATAGCCAACACTGGACAAGAACTCATGAGCTGCTTGAACTTGTCAAAAACCGCTTGTGTTTTTTCTGACCATACAAATGCCCCCTTTTTGGTGAGATCGGTAAGAGGGGCAGCCATTTGAGAATAGCCCTTCACAAACCTTCTGTAGAAGCCACAAAGATCCAAGAACCCCTTCAATTGTGTTAGGTTCTCCAGGGGTGGCCAATCTAAGATGGCCTTGATCTTCTCAAGATCAACTCTAACTCCCTTAGAGCTGATTATGTGACCAAGGTATAGCAGCTCCATCATTCCAAATTCACATTTGGACTCTTTAGCAAACAAACATTCTGATTCTAAAATGCTAAGTACTTCCTCCAAATGCATAAGGTGCTCTTCCCAAGATATACTGAAAATGAGAATATCGTTAAAGATCAACACAAACTTCCTCAACTGCTTCTGGAAAATTCTATTCATGCAAGACTGAAATGTAGTCGGTGCATTGGTCAACCCAAAGGGCATGACTAGGAACTCAAAATGACCATAATGACATCGGAATGTCGTCTTCTCAATATCTAATTCTCTCATCCAAATCTGATGGTAGCCCGATCTAAGATCAATCTTGGAAAAGAACATAGCTCCATGTAACTCATCAATGAGCTCATCTATCCTGGGAATGGGATACTGGTTTTTGATCTTTTGATTCAATGCACGGTAGTCAACACACATGCATATGGTGTCATCTTTCTTTTTGACTAACACAACTGCTGAAGCAAACGGACTCTTACTCGGGTGAATGTGTCCCATCTCCAAAAGTTCTTTTATGAACTTCTCAATCTCATCTTTCTACTTCTTTGCGTACCGGTAAGGTGTTGTAATAACTGGCTTAGCTCCTTCGAGCTCAATGACATGCTTTGTTCCTTGCTCAGGGGGTCTCCCAGGAGGTATGCTACCAAACACTTTACTTTTCTTGGTGATCAATGACTGAATATCAAGATTATAGTCTCTTATCTTCCATTGGATCGGGTGGCATGATCAAACACTCCGCTGCCCACTCAATCATGTCATGATGAATCAGCCTCTCCATCCTCTTGAAAGACACAATGTGAGGGCCTCCATTTGACATCCCTCTTAGCACTACCTTCTTCCCATCTGATTGAAACTTCAATTCCATGGTTTGCAGATTTAGAGTGACCTCTCCAAGAGATCGCAGCCATTGAATACCCACCACTGCATCGATATCTCCAATGCCAACAACATAAAAATCATCTTTCACCTCATGGTTACCCAATTGCATAGACAAGTTGGGTATCTTTTTGTTGCATGACATTATGAATGCATTGGCCACCATTACCTTGAAGCCTTCAAACTCCTCCGTCTTGAGGCCTCTCTTGGCTACCAATCCTTCGTCAATGAAGTTATGAGTTGCTCCAGTGTCAATTAGAGCAACAATTCGCTGCCCTCCAATCACTCCTCAGACTCGGAAATATTCATTTTTTTGAAAGCTTGAGAGTTGAGCCAATGCACCCCCACTCCCATGGTCCTCTCCCATCTCTTCTGGGGCTTTCTCCTCTTCGTTGTCTGCTGATTCATACTGCTGTTCAGACATATCAGATTCTGATCAACAATCAGAACATGCCTCCATATGATGTGAATGGCCCTTTTCATAGCATCTATGGCCTTTGACCCATGGTTTTCTGCATTTATAACATAAACCATCCTTCCTAAGTTTTTCACGAAGCTCATCATCCATCTTAGGGAGAAACTTCTGGGGCAGATGCATGGAGGGTCTCTTATCTTTTTGTGAGCAAAGGTTTTGGACTGAAATTTAGGCCTTGGGGCAACCAACTCCATGCTTCTGGGCTTTTTGATAGCCTCATCAAGACTGGGTGGATCAAAAGCTTTAACCCAACCCTTCAAAGGTTCCATTAATCCTTCTGTAAACAGCACTACAAGTCATTTTTTTGTGATGTTGGGCACCATCACGGAAAGCCTCTGGAAATCTGCAATGTAGGAGTCAAGTGAACCATGTTGCTTCAGTTGTGCCAACTCTCTGAACTTGACTTTAGGATCCTTGGTATCAAATCTTTCTATCAATTTGTTGGTAAACTCCTCATAGGTGTGAATAAGGTTATGGCCGAGGGTGACCAAACCATGATACCACCATTTGTATGCAGCTCCATCTAAATGCAAGGTGGCAAACTTGATGGCATCCTCTTCAGGCATAGGTCTAAGGGAGAGGTAGTTATCCAACTTTTGGACCCACGATCTAGCAAAACATTTATCGCTTCCATCAAAATGAGCCAAAGCAACTTTACCAAGTGCTTGTTGGTAATCTAGTCTAGGGGCCACAGGAGCACGATAATCATGTCATCCACCACCTCTTCTCTTCTTCTGATTCATGTATTGTTCCAAGGACAAAACATCACGGATCTCAACTGGTAGAGTGGCATACTCCTGTAGCTATTCCTTACTTCATCTTCCAATGGTATTTTGGCTTTTGCTTGCGGTTCTTCCCTTGAGACTGATCCCCTAGAGTTTGCAACATTTTGACCAACAGTTCTATCTCTCTCATTAGTCTCGGAATGACTGTTCTCACCAATATGTTTCTGCTGAGGGGTTACTTGCTGATCCATCTTGGCAAGCAACCTTGACATGATGTCCAACATAATGTCAAATTTTCTTTCCGTCCTTGAATCTCTATCATCTTCTTCACGAGTTGGTCCCTTATCTTTTTCTGCCATGATCTCAACCGCAACACCATTGTTCCTCGAAACCTCTGAGAAAATGTCTGCGTCTTGAACAGGCGAGGGTTGATACTGCTGTCTCTTCAATCCTCTAATGTAGTATCTGATTTCTCTATCACTCATCTAACAAACAGATCATGGAATCTCACAGGCTGGCAAGAAAACCAACTCTGATACCACTGAAATATCCGCCTTAGGACTTTTTGATTTTTCACACACTGGCAAACAACAATGCACCTGTTAAGATTAGCTCTAAAATAAAACCAGCTTGAAAGGAACCCTTTCACTTTCTGATCACCCAAATCCTAGTGAGGGCGAGGTGAGAGCATACGGTGCAAGGGGATCGTTAGAAAAAAACTGGAAATGAAATTACAAACTGTTGGCAGCTTGCCGACCATTTTGAAAAGTAGATGCTTGAAATGTAGGCGGATAACCGACCATGAAAGCTCTACCACTTATTCAATGGGAGAGTTATTACAATATTAAAAATAACACTCAACCACTTATCCAGTGGGAGTGGAAAACAACTAAAATGTAAATAGCTCGACCACTTATTCAACGGGAGAGTAAACAAACTGAGATATAAATAACTTGACCACTTATTCAATGGGAGTGAAAGCAAGTACAATAAAAAAAGAACAACTTGGTGGCAGACCCAACCACTTCCACTTATTCAATGGGAATACAAATAAAACGCAAGTATAGAAGGCTGATCAGTACTACTGATTTAGCGTTACAATGTGAGACCAGTTGCATTTTACAATAAGATATAAATGTCCATTGAACACCACAATGGTAGGGAATGATCTCCAATCAAGTATAGGATATCTAGCATATGGTAAATGGCAAAACAAATGAAAATATCAGGTCCGATATAAAAAGATAGCGAACAGAAAACTCAAACCAGCCAATATGAATTTCTCCTTAATGCTCATAACTCGCTCCAAACACCTCCGAATGACCTCAAACCAATTGCAAAGGAAGCCTAGAAGGGAGGCCTCCAAGTTCCAACTGAGAAACTTCACCAATCAGCTCACCATATTTTATGCACGCATTCCAAAGCTCTGTAGAAAAAGGGGCAGCCACCAAAACTAGGGCAACCAGCTCTAGAAAATCAAAGACCACCAAAAATTCTGAAAACTAGAGAAAGGGGGCGCCCAAGGTAGGAGAACATAGCTTCAAGACCCATAACCAAATAAAAAACACTCTGGAAGCTATGACCCAAAACGTGCTACAGCAAGCACCAAACCAGCGCACCAAAAACTGATAAATCCACTCCAAAATCAAAAAACATCAAAGAAATCCATCATCAATAACCTCAATCTGCACTTCTGGATGAAGAACAGTCACTGAATCAGCGAAGTACTATCTTGCAAGTACGAAACTAAGAGAGGCTAGGAGGTATGCATTCCTCGAAACTAGAGGTCTAAAATCATTTCAATAGCACTTGTATAAAAAAATGGATACCAAAAGATGGAGCAAAGCTTTGTATATATAGCACTTTGAGTATAACCCTTCAACTTCCTTTTCTTCACACCTTCCTAGACGTCCAAAGTGCATAGGCAAATAATATAACATTAAAATATTTAATTCCCCAAGTGGGGCATCCAACATGAAACCCACTTTTTAAAAACAACTTAAAGTCATTTGCGTAGGCATGGGGTCCATTAATGATATTCAAATATAAAATGACCCATCTTAATACATTTGCCAAAAACGAGCCCAAAAGTGTCGAGCACCAAATTACCCATTTTGCTCTTCCCAAAATAGAAACTGCACTGAGTTGTTGAACCGCTGCTACACAAAGCGTTGCCAGAAATAGCACTTACTAAAAATAGCATATTGCTAAAAATAGTGACTCCAACCTCATTTTATCCTCAATCTGGGTAGCCATCGCAACTTACTAAAAATAGCAAGTTCGGAAAAGTCATCCGATGCAGAAGCATGTTACACTGTTCTGAATCTCTCTGAAAACCCAACAAGATCCCCAAAGCACACTGCCAAACTCCTGTATGCAAGCCCTAAAAACTCCACTAGAACCTCCTATAAAATAGGAAACCCTAATTTCCACTTCCAACAAGCCTACGAGTCTCTGGAATAAGCTGACGGGCAACAGAAAGGATTACTGCTAAGAAGGGGACATTACAAGAAGGGCAGCCATCAAAGGAAAAACAATCAAAAACTTGGGAGCAAAAAAATGATTATATGAAGATAAATCAAACTGAAATTGAAAGGCAAGTACATAAAAAAAATAGGACAACCAACAGGGGACAAAGAAACAGATGATTGCTACCCTATCCAGTGCTACTAGACACCACGTTTTCCGTGTGAAAGGAACTGTTAGAGGCAAAAGGGTAATTGTATCAATGGATGATGGAGCCACTAACAATTTTATAGATGTTAAAATTGTTGCGAGACATAGGCTGCCCACCAAGGAAAAGGGTGGACTTAAAGGTAACCGTGGAGGATGGCTCCTCCATATCATGCATTTCCAACGCCTTGGGATTGAAACTCGCCACGGGTGAATATACTTTTGATTGGCCAACAAAAGGTCAAAAAGGAAGCATGAACAAGGACATCATAATAGAAAGTTATGCCAAGAAAGAATGTTTTTGTATTGTTCCTTTTCATGCATCATTTTCCTTGTCTAATTTCAAATTGCAAGAAGAAGCTCGGAGGAAACACTTGTTATGTCTTGCTAAGGAAGCACGTGTCCTAGCAAGAAGGGACATAGTAAAGAAGTCCATTGAGGAAGTGATGCCAAGAAGGAAAGAAAAAGGATGCGCCTTGCATATAAAGGAAGGAGAATCAGATTTCTTGATGGAGAAAGAATTGAGTTATCAACTTGGTAAGCATTCAATGTTTTCTCTTCGTGATTGGTTCTCTCATTATATTAGTTGCAAAGCTTATGTTATCATTAAGGTGGAGGTAAGGGACACTAAAGGAGAAGAAGAAGTTTTCCAAATAAGTTCAAGGATACAGGTGAGCTCTATCAACATAATGTTGCCATGGTTATGGGATACAGGTGAGCTCTATCAACATAATGTTGCCATCATGTACAGGGCCAACGTGGGGAAGGAAGTAGACAAGGAATATCATGAAACATGGATCAAGGTAGCTGCTGTTTTTGATATTTTCAATTTGCATTCCTTGAAGTTATTGGTCACCTTGGTAAGCATGGACACTAAGAAGGTGTGTTTGTCACTTTCCAACACTATGCGGATAGTACAAACATATAGTAGTGGTTTTCCAGCCACAAGGAGAGATTGGGAAAGAGAAAGGGCACACTATCGCCAAGCTAAGATAAAACTTGAACATAAAAAGAAAGCCCATATCATGCTCATAAAGCATGATGACATAATTGTAAAAGTGTTGTTAAACACTAATGTTTTTTCTAATATCTTTGCTTCATGTGAGGGTTCATTAGTGAGATCACTTACCAAGGCTAAGAGCAATACAAGGAATATGGTAATTTCCAAACAACGGCAAGTTGTGGAGGATGATTTCTATGTGGTGGGCATTGGAGAGACTAACATGGTACTTGGCATCCAATGGTTCCATTCACTTGGTGAATATACTCAAAATTATCGAACTATGGAATTGAATTTCAAGGTGGAAGACAAGGAAGTTGTGCTATATGGACTAAGCAACCAAGGACCACCTCCCACTTCATCAAATAGCATGGTGAGGAGTCTTCATATGTGTTTGCATGAAGAGAAAAAAATAGATAAGCAAAAAGTTGCACTTTTGGATCATGGGCAGCCCATGGCATCATGGGAAGTTCAAATTGTCTCATTCTTTGTAAGTAAGCCCAATTTAGAATTTTGTGATTCATGGGATAGAATTGAGAGTGGAATAAGTGAGTGGCAACGGCAGCCCTTCTTTTGTTTTTGGCAGCTACATAGGATAAGTTCAATGCATAATTTCGGAAGCTTCAATGGAGGGTTGGCCCACTTAGGAAGTTAGGCAAGAGCCCTAGTTGAGGGAAGCAAGGAAATAAAGGAAAGGATGAAGGGAAAGTGGGCACAAAGGCACTCTGAAAATTTTGAGTATCTTCTACAATATAAATGTCCTTTTACCCCTTACGAAATCAAAAAATTGGTCATGTTCCAGCCAAGAACGAAGGAGGCAAGCACACATGAAAATGTTGGTTTCTATCTTTCCAGAAAATCAGACTTACACATGCATATGCAGCAGCCTTTGGAGGGGAGAAATATGAAAAAAATTGGCACTTTCCAGCACGTGGAAGGAGGGATGAAGGTATGTGTGAGTTCTGAAATTTATTTCTCAGAAAAATCAGATTTCGGAAGGCAAACACAGCCATGTTTAAAAGGGAAGTATGCATATATCACTTCCAGATTTTGTCAACATAAAAAATCAAAGATATGTATGCATATACAGCTATGTTGCAAAGGAGGAAAGGCTGATTATGTTGATACAGTCAGACATTTGCAAGATCTTGAAAACATGCATATGTTGGAGCCTTCGGTGGATGATAGAGGAGACATATACACGAAGAAAGTACAGCTATACTTTGTGAGTGTTTGGAAGCTTTTGATGAGCTTTTAGAGTGTCTTGTGCATGCATGGGATGATTGACAAGGGGCAGCCATTTGGAGGGCACATGGTTTGCAAAATGAGGACCATAAATGGTGTATTGCATTACTTGGAGGCCTTACATCAAAGTATGTTTGCAAGATGGTACCTAGCTGATTACTCTTTGCATGGTTGGATGGTTGTGGTATGGCATAGAGAAGACCCTAACAAGCTTTGGAATGCATACCATGGGAGCACACCTATTCTAATGCACTTCAAAAAGGGAATTTTTATTAAAGGCAGCCTTGTCCTATATATCAAATTGATTCAATTTTGCAGCACTAGCCCTTTTTGCACAATGCGTGAGACTTTAAGGGCTTACTTGGTAATCGTGGAGTTGAATAACTCTTTGAAGGTCAACTTGGTAGTGAATAAGTTGACACTTTGGAAAAATAGCATGGCTTTATTTTACTATCACATCCTACATATTAGCATATTCAACCAGATTGGTGAGGTGATTTCTTCTTGGGGGAAGAAACAAGTGTCCATGGTTACACTATGGAAGATTTCAACTCATGAAGGGAACATATTGAAGAGTTTGAGGCATGTAATGAGGCATGATAACTGCTGTTTTGAGTTGTGTGACACCTTTAGCTCTTGGGGGCAGACTCCAAAACACAGGTACAACAAAGTACAAGTTCAATTTGGAGCTTCTTTTCCATGAGAAGTTACAATTAGACATTGCATAATAAGGTATGTTGGGACACCTCCATGGATATTGCAATTGCTTGAGGACAAGCAATTTTGGGTGGGGAGCACTGTAATGTCCCCATTTTGAAATTAAAATAATATTATTACTAAAATAAAAAGAATTTCTAAATACTCAAAATAAAGTAAAATTAACCTAATTTACATTTCGCTTAAGTTGGGACCATTTGAAGGTCATGGGCACTTAAGGCCTAAAGTGGATTTTATAAGGAAGTTCAATATATTATCTTTTTGAAAGAAAAAGGTAAACCGTCCCTCTTTATTTTGGGTGCCACACTTGAAGGAGAAATAAAAAATGAGAGGAAAGGCTCATTTGAAAAGGATGTGCATTCTTGATATTGAAATTCTTATTCAAGTATGTCAAGCTTGAACAAGTGACTTGAGGGCGAAAACCTTCAAGCGCACCAAAGAATTTGAAGACGAAAACCTTCATTCTTCCACATAGGGCAGCTCTATTCAAGGGCTATAATTGCACCTCAATTTTGCATAGTTGTACGCAAGTGGATCTACAAAGGTGTCTTCAGACACCACCATCACCAAGGAATTATTACAAACCCTTCGAAGAGCTGGAAATTCATAATTTGCAAATCAAAGAGATGGACAAGCTCGATTGAAGAGCTTGATTGAGTTTGGAGGCCATCCCAAGGGTGGCGACTTGCATTGGGAGGGTGGCAATGTTGGAATAATTGTCATTGATGTCAAAGGAATTGTAACGGATATGAACGGAAATGTCAGACGGAATTGTTGCCGGAAGTGAATGGAAGTGTCAAACATAATTGTTGCCAGAAGTGAACGGAAATGTCGACAAAAATGTTAATGGAATTGTCAACAGAAATGTCAACAATCACATCTTTTGGTGAAGAGGTGCCTCTTAGATGGGACGCATCCTTTAAAAGCTATATAAGGGAGAAGAGATGTGGAAGTATTACAAGCATTCGATTTGATTGAAGATTATATGAGAGAAAAGGAAGAGGAAGCGCAGAATTTTGTTTATGCATATCATTTGAGCGAAGAATAGAAGAACAGAAAATGAAATAGAATGTCTCTTAAGAAAAGAAGTGGGAAGGCTAGATTTATTTTAATGAAGAATATCATTTGAGAATTGTGAAAGAGAGGAGAGCAGAAGTATATAAGAAAATCAATGAGAGAGAAAGTGTAAGATAAGCAAAGCCATCATTCGATTGAAGAAGCAATCACAAATGGTGGAATCGATTTGGCTTGGGGTCGGTGCCTCATAGTCTAGGGGTTGGTGTTCCTATGGGTTGGCGCTCACGAATTGGTCGGGTTGGTGCTTGGCAAAGGCGATCGGTGTCTCTAGTGGGTGGATGCTCACAAATTGACCGAGTTGGTGTTTAGTTTGGGGATTGGTGTCTCCATTACGTTGGTGCCTGCAAACATTGTAACGGCAAAATATTGCTTTTATATATATATGTATATATATATATATATATAAAAGCAATATTTTGCTGTAGTTTTCTTCCTAAAGGGTTTCCATGTAAATCATGTGTTCTTTTGTGTTATTAATTATTAGATCTTGAATGTTTATGGTTGTTGTGGTTGATTAGATTTTTAAAAATTAAAAGATTATCTTATACTGATTCACCCCCACCCTCTCAGTATAAGCCTGTGCTTAACAATTGGTATCAGAGCGGTTCCTTCAGAATTAGTCTAACCGCTAGGAGGTAGATCCCGGGAGCACACATGGCTAGTCATCAAGGTCAAAACGGTTTCTCTACAAACAAAGCACCATTGTTTGATGGAACGAATTATGTTTTTTGGAGTATAAGGATGAGAACATATCTTATGGCTCTAGGGTTTGATATTTGGTTATCAATAGCAACGGAGTACATAGCACCAACAAATCAGCAAATGGATCAGGCTGGAAAGAAGGCATGTGAGAATAATACGAAAGCGATGAATGTCATTTTATGTGGCTTATCAGAATCAAAATTTGTAAAAATAATGCATTGTGTGTCAGCAAAAGATATATGGAACAAACTTCATAATATCTATGAAGGTGATGACAAGGTCAAGAAGGCGAAGCTTCAAACGCATAGAAGGTAGTTTGAAAGTCTTAAAATGAAAGATGAAGAAAACGTTCCAGCCTATCTTCTCCGTGTGGATGAGATAGTCAACACAATCAAAGGACTAGGTGAGAAAATGGAAGAATCAACGATAGTACAGAAAGTACTAAGGTCACTTCCTATGAGGTATGATGCGAAAGTCTCAACTATTGAAGAAATGAAGGACTTGGACACATTGCAGATGGATGACTTACATGGAATCCTCACAACATATGAAATGAGTACAGAAACAGAAAAATCGTCAAAGCATGAAGCAGCCTTTAAAGCTTCAAAGAAAGTCAAAAATGCAAAACCTGAGTCAAGTGATAAATCAGAAGAAGCTCTTTTTGTGAGAAATCTTAAAAAGAGATTGGCCAAGTATAAAAGTAAGCTCCTTTCAAATGTTTCAATTGTGATGAGATAGGGCATTTCGCTGCTAAGATCATAATAGTGATGAAGAACATGCTAAGGTAGGAAAGAGCAAACGCTCATACAAAAAGAACTATAAGCCAAGTAAATATGAAAGAAAGAAAAACTCTAATAGATATAAGAAAAGCCTTTACACCAAGGAGAGTAGCTCAGAAGAAGAGAGTACTGAGAGTACTTCAAAGAGTGATAAAGAAGAAACTCTTTCCATGGCAATAGAAACAAATAATGATGAAGAACAAATGTTTCTAGAAGAGGAAAAAAATCTTGAGGGTAAAGGAGAAGTGGATCTAAAAGAAGCACTTGTTTGTGCCTTGAATGAAATAAAGAGGCTTAAGAAAAAGAATTTGAAGAAAAAATTGCAGCTTGAAAAATATGAAGGTGGAAATTTGAAAACAAACATATCTCAAAGATTCGAAGAATCTGAAAAGATCATTACCAATCTGAAAACTCAATTAGAAGAGACGAAAAGAATTGAGGTAATAAGAGATCAACTAAAATCAAAAGAGGAAAATCTTGCTAAACTTGAATCTAAGATTGTTGATTTAAGAAAGGAATTGGAGAAGTCTAGTGTTAAGTTGACAAGTAGCTTAAGATTTGAGAAGAACACCAAGTTATAGATGAGATTCTAGATCGTCAGAGGTCACTATTCAACAAGTTGGGTCTTGGCTATGGAGATGAACAAAAGGTTACCAAGGAGGATGTTAAAATTGCTAAACATGTGAAGAAAGAAGAGAAGACTTCCCCGAAGAACGAAGTTCCGCAAGTAGAAGACAAAGGAAAGAACCATTGGCATGATAGAAAATCATTCTTGCCAAAACAGTCTGACAAGTACCAAAGATCGTGTTATGGCTATTGATTTAATTGCAACATTTTTGGTCATAGAGCAAAGGAGTGTAAGAGACAAGCGAGAAATGGATACGCATGGAACAATGGCAGAAATTTAGATAAGAGGAATGGGCATGCAAGAAAAGAGTACGCATGGAACTATGGCACAAGTGAAGGACGTGAGAGGAATGGGCATGGTTGGAATGGAAACAAAGATTCATATGGTTTCTCAGGTAGAAATTCATTTACTCCATTGTCAAAAGACATTGTATGTTATAATTGCAAAAGTATGGACATACAGCAAGACAATGTGGAAGCAATCCTATAGACCAGAACAAGAAAGAGGATGCCCGAACCAAACTCAAAAAAGAATTCGTGCAAGTTTGGAAGCAGATGCAATGGCTAGACAATTAAAAGGAGTAATCCGTGCTTGTGAAGCAATGATAGGGAGGACATGATGGAGCACAAAGGACAAGGAGAAATGGCAGTAAAGACCATGTTGAAGCAAAAGAGACATGATGTGCACAGTGGAAAGATGCTACGAAGAGGAACAATAAAATAAGATATTACAATAAGTGGTATAAAAGAAATTCAAGATTGCAACGAAGACAGCAGAAGAAGATAATATTTTTTTCCCTAGTGACTATGAAAGGAAGCATCAGCTCAGGGAGAGCAGGGTGTATAACCCTTTGCCATTGATGTCAAAGGGGGAGAGAAAAGAAAAGGGGAGCACTTCAGCAAGAGGATAACTATGGACAACCCTTTGCCATTGATGTCAAAGGGGGAAAATTGAAGACAGGGGGAGCAAAGGAGGAGAACCACATTAAAAGGGAGTTCATATACTAATTCATGGGGAGTGTCATCAATGATAAAGAGGGAGATTGTTAGAATAATTGTCATTGATGTCAAAAGAATTGTAACGGATATGAATGGAAATGTCAAATGTAATTGTTGCCGGAAGTGAACGGAAGTGTCAAACAAAATTGTTGCAAAAAATGAACAGAATTGTTGCCAGAAGTGAACGGAAGTGTCAAACAGAATTGTTGCCAAAAGTGAACGGAAATGTCGATGGAAATGTTAACGGAATTGTCGACGGAAATGTCAACAGTCACATCTTTTGGTGAAGAGGTGCCTCTTGGATGGGATGCATCCTTTAAAATCTATATAAGGGAGAAGAGATGTGGAAGTATTACAAGTATTCGATTTGATTGAAGATCATATAAGTGTGAGAGAGAAGAAAGAGAGGAAGAGCAAAATTTTGTTTATGCATATCATTTAAGCGAAAAAGAAGAGAAGAGCAAAAAATGAAATAGAATCTCTCTCAAGAAAAGAAGTGTGAAGGGTACATTTATTCTAATGAAAAGTATCATTTGAGAATTGTGAAAGAAAGAGCAGAAATTTTATAAGAAAATCAGTGAGAGAGAAAGTGTAAGATAAGCAAAGCCATCATTTGATTGAAGAAACAATCACAGACAATGGAATCGATTTGGCTTGGGATCGGTGCTTCATAGTCTAAGCATTGGTGCTCCTTTGGGTCGGTGCTCACGAATTGGCCGAGTTGGTGCTTGGCAAAGGGGATCAGTGTCTCCAGTGGGTGGTTGCTCACAAATTGACCATGTTGGTGCTTGGTTTGGGGATTGGTGTCTCCAGTAGGTTGATGCCTGCAAACATTGTAAAAGAGTTATATATAAATATATATAAGCAATATTTTGCCATGGTTTTCTCTCGAAAGGGTTTCCACGTAAATCCTATGTTCTCTTGTGTCATTAATTGTTAGATCTTGAATGTTTATGGTTGTTGTGGTTGATTAAATTTAAAAGATTAAAAGATTATCTTATATTGATTCACCCCCCCTCTCAATATAACCCTGTGCTTAACAAGCAACCCCTCTCAAGAGGACAATTTTGTCTACGGAACCCTCTTCTAGGGTCAAGGTAATTTTCATAATTTATTACAGTTATTGGCGAGTTGTTGTGGGTTAATTTGCATGTGTGGAAAGTCAATCTATGCCCTAGAAATATTCAAGAATTTAATATATTTTTTTGGCAACTTGGGTGACTTGATTGGAGAGTTTCGGGAGGTGTTTAGAAGGGCAAATTCCAAGAAATAAATATCAGATTTATTTTCCTATTTTTTCTAAAGTGTGGCAACCCACTTGTGGATGTTTTTGAGGTGTTACGTGATTGGAAAACGCAGCTGTACCTTCATATAAAAATCATATTATTTGCAAAGGTATTTTCAACCACTTCGCCAATTTATTTTGGGTCAAAAAAGGGACTTTGCTTTTCGAATATTTTCAGCTATTTGTGAAGCTATTTTTAGCGTGTTTGCCCGGGTATTCTATAAATTTTCCGGCTAGGGATTGCTGGTTGGTGAAGCAGATTTTCAGATTATTGGCAATTTAATTCAAGGGTTTGTTGGAATACCCCAACTAGGTCTGATTGTCCTATTTGGGGACATTGCAACAAAACAGAATGTAAGCGGGTTGTATAGTGACTGCAACAGTTATTAATCGCTTGGTATTCCTACCAAAACAACAATATGTCTGTTGTACAATTTGTACTTTGTGACCCCACATAGCCAACCCTTACACAAAATTAATCAACGTGTTCTCCTTCATATCATGGCTGTTGAAGGACATTTTTTCGCACGTTGTCTGATTTACAAGGGCTGGAAATGAGTCAATATCAGTTGTACCTATCTCAACCTTGGCCAAGGGTTGTACATCCTTACCTTGCATGCTTCCCTTAATCAAAATCACCCTATGTAGCATTTGAAATTTAGCAAGTAAATCATGATGCTTACCAAGACCCTCTCTCCATTTGGTCCCTTTCATCTTATCTTTATGGTTAACATGGCCCTCATGATAATCAAAATATTGTAGGCGCATAATAGGGGGGTGATACAACAAATTATTGTCATGAAAATAATTAATTTGTTTACCTTTATATGCTGGTCTGAAAATTACAGCAAGTGGAAGATCATCATACAAAGCTTGTGCGGCCCCTCCCTCATGTGCATACTTCCCAACAAGACCTTCCTGAAATTCCTCTTCATCAAGCTTAGACAAATCTGATTTTTCTTCAACTTGATCCACCTTCGGCAGCCCCATGATTTCCCCCTCTTCTTTAACTACTATGGAAGAACTCATAACACTACTCTCAACATGTGTTGGTTCAAACTTTGCAATGGTTGCATGAGGGCTCATTAATTATACGGCTGGAACAACTTCATCTTTGGACGTTTAACAGCCCTCATGTAAAGCTTGTTCTTTCTTTCCTTGGAGAGTTCTCATTTTTTTGATTCTCCTCCATTCTTGTCTTCCCCTTTTTGCTCTCTTTGTTGCTCATGAACGTGTTGGACAACTTCTTGCTGCCCCAAAATTTCTGAATTCGGTTACTCATAATTTTCAACACTTGGCTGTCCCAAAGTGTTGCCCTTTTGCTGCTCAAAAGGATTCAAGATACCAATTTTCTACTGCTCACTAATCCCTTTCAATTCTGACTTTGTGCCCTCCTTTGGTGATGAATCCTTAGGGCAATTAGCTAATGGCTCTTTCTTCATCACAAAGGCAGATTTGTTTTCCTCTTTTACAAGCCAAGCATGTCTCGAATCTCTTTGTGTAGCTCTTGGGGTTGACCTTGGTCCAATTCCAACTCATTCTTCCTTCAATTCCCTTGAAAGGGAGGAAGGCCAAAATGACCTAGGTAAAGAATCACTTGTGACCTTTGGTGGCTAAAAACTAATATTTGCCCTTGGAAGGCTCCCTTCACCATTTAGATTTTTCATGGTCTGGATCATTTATGTGATCATATCATCCAATATTTCTTGCACTTGGGTAAGTTTATCCAATCTAGCAAAATCCAAAAACCTAAAAACCATTTATCTTCCTTTTTGCCATTGTTTGACCTTATAAACCCTCAAACCCCACAACAGGCCAAGAAATTGCCTCTAATACTATTGAAATATCCCAAAATGGAATAAAACACTAAAATCTGAAATTTTTGCAAAACCCTACCCAAAACAAATATTTTTTTTATTTTTACAGCAAACCCTAGTTTGCCTCTAACCCTCACAAGCTGTAATATATATCACCAAAAACCTAGCAGCAGTTCAGACAATAATTTAAAGGAAATTAGGGCATAAAACTGATGTACCAACCTCCAACCCTAGGTGCCAATGGTGCTGGAATTTCCCAGAAAGTACAACTGCTTCTCCAAGCCAAAATATCAATGAAACCTTCACAAAACCATGCAAATAATTATGCCATGCTCCATTGAAGATTTATCAAGTAATCTAGCAATTATTAGGATATCAAATCACCCTACAAACTCAGCCAATGAGTCGCCCTTAGGATGAAAATTACAACATGAAATAACTGATTTTTAGCAATGTCCTTCCACCAAAAGGGCTGGAAATGATCGATAAAAATAGGAATAATTATTCAAATAATTATGAGAATTTACAGCAATTATTTAAGGCTAAAATTAGCCAATCAAAACCTCAAATGGGCCTTAAAAGCAAATTGCCCAACTACAATTAATTATATTAATTGCTTGACATTAATTCTAACCCTAGGAGAGGGTTTCCAAGTCTCCAAATGTAGAGCAGCCCTAGTTTAAGGGATCTTCAACATAAGCAAGGAGTTCGCCACCCTCAAGGAGGCTCCAAACCCAAGCAAAATCCCTTCAAGCCAAGTCGTTCCACTTCATGCCCTAGTTGCCACTCTTGGATCAATTTGCCCCACCCTTGGAAGGGTCAACAACCTGAAAGTTATGAATATGAAGTCCAATTACAACACCTGAAATAATGCTACCCTGGATGAGGAATAAGGGTTTTCATCCCTACACCTTCCTTGGCCTTGAAGGATTTCATCTTCAAGTCCTTGGTTAAGCTTTTTTGTGTTTTGACCTTCAATTCAATTATCATAAATGCATAATAATCTTCAAATGATCTCTCACTTGCCTTTATACCCATCCCCCAAAGGGGTGCCTCCAAAATGGAGGGAATACCTTTTTCAAAATATAAAAAGAGCAATCCTTATAACTCCCACTTAAGTCCTTGGCTGCCCATGACCCTCAAAAGACCACAACTTGAGTGAAAATTAGAACAATAAAGTACTTTTGCAATTTCCTTTACAAACCCCTAAGTGTTTCTCTTTTTCTTTATTTTTCCTTAGCCTTTGGGAAACCGAAACAAAGTTGAGGGTCTTCGTTCGATCTATGTCCCAAAGGGGGACATGACATTCGATTCCTTGATGCTTATCGTAAGCAGTCCCTTGGTCCATCACTGATTTGAGCAATCCCTAGACCTTCACCCGTTACTTCTCAACTTCTCCTCACTATGGCTCTGGTACCATATTATGAAACCAAACACACAAAGAAACCAAGCAAGTACATGAGATAATTTGAAAGAGAAATACTTAGATTGATTAATGAAAGAGCAACAGTCACTTTATAGGAAAAGTAACAACATAAACCCTAATACAAGGGTAACACAAAACCTAACCCTAAAATGAACCATAAACTAGGTGAATTCCATACTAAGCTTCACCAACACAAATCCTTTTAAGACAAGGGGTTGTCCTTGAGTTCTATGCCATATAACAACCCCCAAAATGTTATTTTAAGATGTATCCCAACTCTTATGACTGTCATCTACAACATACAAAAGAACATGCAACCCTTCACATGCAATCCCAACATGTTACATCCATTGCATACATTCATTCACTCTCTAAACATGTTACTACTCCATACATGACTACAATTGAAATGCTTGTATAAAAGTGCAAGATCAATGTAAAGTTCTTTAACCTTTATGAACAAGTACCGTGCTTGTGATATAGGAGTCTTGAGCTCTCTTAACTATTTGTGATAATAGCCTAGTTGTGAAACACACAATCAAAGGAAACAAACACATCAACAAAGAGAGATAACACAAGACAACTCCAGCAAGAGTGAAGCTATGTTCCTCATCTCCACTATGTTCAACAATTTACAAGCTTTGGCCTTCTTAGGATTACAAGGGTACCAACCTCAAAAGTATCCTACACTCATAATGACCTCTGCACAACTCAACTATCTTAGTTGTGTAGTCTTCAACTCAATCAAATAAATGGACAATGAGTTGATGAAGGAATAATTGAATGAATTCTTCAAATGCCTTTGCTTGAATGCCTCTATAAACTCTATAGGTTCATAGATATACACAATAACACTCCTTAGGCACACACAAGAAGCCCACAAGTTGCACACTGAAGTCCAAATGCCTCTATGTCTCTTGAACTTCCTATGTGGGCAAAACCACTGCTATATGCAGGGCGAAACCACCACCTGCATAAACCAACAATGTCACAACAATGAAAAGTCCTCTAACTTCCAAAGGCCATAACTTTTGTATACGAACTCATAATCACGTGCCTTTTTTTTTGAAATTGCACAATTTTTTTAGAAGAATCCAAATATGTACTCCAAATGTACTTTTGATACCAATCATATGCTATTTGAGTCCTTACAATAGAAACTATCTCTTTTTCCACGAATTGGCATGTCACAAATACCTCTATTTAATAGTCAATTGTCTTACCAACTAAATTGGATGATCTTCTTGATCCAAATTTCTGATCATAAAATGGCTTAAGTGAATATTAAGTCATGTTTGCATTACTTGTTAAAGCAAACTATAGTCATAAAGTGACTTTATTACTAAGCCTATCATTAAGACTAGTATGACCATTATAAATCTAACACCCTATCATACACTTACCACCGCTTCCATACTCTAAACACCCTATACATGTTCATTTTTCCATCCTTAATCACTCTTATGACAATCAAATTCTATTTTCTCCTCTTTCAATATTTCACACTCATGTGGCCATTCGAACCACACTACATACATATCAATGCCGCCTAAGTATTTCCCACTCTTCCATTCTTAGTGACCTCTCTAATTTTCACCCCAATCATATCTACTTGCCCATCCATGCATCCTCTAGCTATGTTCCCAAACTCCCTAGTTGTAAACCAACTCCAGCAATAGAAGTCCCCTTCGATATAGTCACCCACACTCATGGAAAAACTTATAAAAAATCTTTACATCCCCAAACTCATAGAAATAACCCATGCATCCATATGTAAACCACTTCCCACTTGCTTCCACCTCATTAAACTTGTGCCACACGAGTCATTTCACAAACGGGAGAGAGCACATGGAACTTATTGCACAATTCAATGACAAATACAAAAGCCACGGTCTTCAATAATGGCATAGAAAGCATCTGCCAACCATTCACCACCACCATTAAGTCATTCAATAGTTTGCTCTTGGAATAGACAACCTATTGCACCTACCCCATGAGGAAAAAGCCAACTCAGCAAAGCCATGCCAAGGTTGAATGCATACTAGTTGACGGAAACACAAATGATTTTTTCTTGCTTTTCATCAGTGTAAAACTAGCAATTGCCCCAAAGGCGCAAAGTATGCCAAGAGGGATGTGTTTTTTTTTTTGTAAATGTGAAATACATGTTAGTAAAACTCTAGCATACAAACAACATATCAAGATGGTTTATGTCCACCATATTCAAAGAAGATAAAATTAGAAAAAGTTGTTAATTTTTTATCTATATTCATAGCATGTTTGTTGTAACAAGAGGTATGATAGAATGTTTTGGTCTCGTTGAGGTTATTAAAATCTATATCTATGTATTTATTAGTCCTTTAGACTAAGTCTAAAATTGTATAATATTTTATTGTTTAATTAAAAAAATGTCAATTACAAGATGCCAAAAGATCTTGTAATTGAATTTAGGAATGTATGGTGGGAGGGACATTAAATTTTTTCATAAATGTGATATATGTTATGTCTACCATATTCGAAGAAGAAAACGTCAACAAAACAGGTAACTTATAATCAAAATTCACATGTTATTTTTGTGGTATAGTGGACGATATGAAAATCTTTATCTATCTATCTATCACTCATTCGTACTAAGTCTAAGAGGTATACATGATGGGGTTTCCTCTTGGGGCGTTAGAAACCATGTCAATTTTAAATCATGTAAACAATAATGAAATCCCCATTAATATCATATACAATTAAATTAATTGAATTTGATTGTAAAATTTTGATGGTTATCTATTTTACATTGTCCTTAAAATGCTAGTAGAGTTTATAGTAGATCAAGAAGGAAAATTAAAGACTATAACTATATACATACATGCATGCATGCATACATACATAATACATACATGCATGCATATCTTTTACAGTTTTTTACCGCTAGCACAAAAATTTACCTTGCATCCCGTACGGTCTAAAAAATGGGCAAGTACTAAATGATTCTATTAAAAAAAAAATCCAGAAAATAGATTTTTATGAAATAAAGATAAATAAAATCCTCCAAACCTAGGGGAATTAACTAAAGAGGAAAATTCAGTATGTGCTTGTTTTTTCTTCCTTGATTAAGAAATGTTTTTTGGTAAGTTGTTCATGGGATCATAGTAGTATCCCCAACGTAGCTTTAAAGAATATTGTGAAGCTGTAATTTTGTAAACAATTGCAATATAAGTTTAATATCTCCTCTTTGGTTTGTGTAGCACTGAGGTTTCAAACCGCTATTGATCAAACATTTAAAAAAAATAACTAAAGAGTTTCATGAAAGTCTAGAAGAATATTAACCTTCAATTGTTTTCAGTGAACAGCAAGCGAGCACAGATATGTGGATTTGGGTTGTATCAAATAAATGGAAAATTGACGCATATATAGGGCACAAGATTCGCCAACAATAATAACCAAAAGCTTCTTGAAGAAACACTCCAATGGTAGCAATCTCAATCACTATAAATGTTATAAGCTATGTTAAAAATGGAAGCGAATGTTTAACTAAGATACAACGGTTGCACTTCACTGACAGAATAAATGGTGGGAAAAAAAATTATAAAGTGGGAATGACTTCTGCAAACCATATGTCTTAGTAATGAGATGTTTGTAAGAGGGATATGCTAAGCACTGCATTTTGCCCCATTCATTATATTTATCATGTATTGGACAACCACAACGGTTCGGTGGAAGGTACAAATTGCATTGACAGATGTGATCAAACGGTATGTAATGTTTTTAATCTGCCTTCTGAACAGGTGGGTGGTACACTATCATATTATATTTATGTGAAGTTACTTCTCTACTTTCCTACATTCTGTGTTGGAACTCATAGCTGTCATATATGCTGTAAAGGAACATAGCAAGTTGCAGTCTTAAGTTCAGTTGTTTGATTTGCTCATTTCGCACATCATTTTTCAAATAGTTGTCAGATATCCACATCATTCTTGAAACAGTGGTGGGATATCAACCGACATCTATGAGCAAATCAGAACTGTCACAGCTGACAGACTGATTCTGAGACAACATCGTACAGTTTGTATTAACTGTAGCCACATGCCATGAATCCATTAATTTTATGGACAAAAAAGCTGGTAGGCATTCTCATTGTAAAGTATGTATCAATACAACATCTGTAGTACTGGTGCAAATTTGGAGATGGAAAGTGGTTTTAATTGGGTACAAAAAGTAGGTCAACAGTGGTATCAAGTTGTGCATCTACCTTGTTTTTAAGACACCTAATTTGGACCAATAAACTAAAGGTAAACATGTAAACTAAACTAATACATTTTTACAACTGATAAATGCTTGAAGGGCATTCTTAGGTGTCTAAATATATACACCCAATCCAAGCAACCATAAAATAGGAAATCCCTATAGAGGCTTAATCCATGGTGGACCATTGGTAGAATGGTTAACATTGCATATGGGAGGTCTACTTATAGTGTTTGAGGCCAGCCCAGTTCACTACAATGGCAAAGCGGTCTTTCATGTCAAAATTTCTTATATTTTTCTATGGTTTCCACTGGTTTCTACCCAAGATCACAAGGATCAGAGTACTTTGACAGTGCTTCTTTTGTCATTACCCAAAAGCCTAGTCCGAACAATAAGCCCCCTATAAATAAATTTTTAGACTGCAGTGCCGATTTGTGTACTGCCATCGGGGACTGAATTTGACCATCCACCTTGTCATTCAAATGTTAGTACAGTTCATAGTAGAAGGAAACATTAAAGTCGATGTATATACTTATTATAATCTTATAGAGTTTTTGACCAAAAAAAGATAGTATTTTATGGGGAAAAAATATTGTGAATACAACTATACAGCCATTGAATTTAGTCCCCGACTCCCACTGCCAATACTTTATTGTTTATATATAACTTACACAGATTACACACACACCTTACACTCTCTCTTCCCCTAGACTATGAAGAAGACTTCCTCAGTCCAATGACTAGATTACAATGAACATACATCCCTCAACAGGCTCATAGCTCTACTCTCACACTCCCTGAGCTTCTCTAAGCTCACTCTCAGTTTTTCTCTACTCTGGAGCTGGACTCTTTGCTCCCCACTTGCTTGATCTCTCCCCTTGCTCTACCTTGGGTGATTAAGATGACTCTCCCATGCTCTTACAAAACTGACTTCGAATCTTTGTTCCTGTGTCACCCTTTGAGCTCCCTCTATCTTGGAAAATGGTCCACACATCACATTGGCTTGATCTAGGAAGTTGCTTTGCATATCTTTCAAATGCGGGCAAACCCGCCTGTTGCTGCAGAGTCACAACTATCAGTCTGCACAAAGCAGCGGTTTCCTACATGAAGTGGCGCTTTCGTCATGCTCCAAGGAAAAGGTCCTCCTCACCAATGGAACATGACTGAAACCATCCTTCTTGCAAATTCTTGCCATGTGGGACTCTTGATGATGTTCTTCAACTTGACACTGATCTTCCTCCATGCGTGCAACGTTGTTGCAAGAGATGACAAGTCACACAACCCAAAACAAATGTGTACAAGTGCGCACAAGAACTTGAACCCGTGTTTTTGGATGATGCAAGATAGCTTGTGAACCCAGATGCCCCTATATGAATAACATGCATCATTATTATTGTATATGTTTAAGGGAAGCATGAGGGGAATGCATGGGTAATGGGAAATCCATGGAGAGGAGAGGGACGAGCATGCATTATTTGGCACAAACCATCTTAATGGTTCATGCCAACCCTAATAAGGTATATAATTGATTTTATAATCTCATTGTTGGTAAGATGGTTGCAAGGCACTAAGAAGAAATATCATATATCATGTATAAGAGAGAGGTGGAACCAAAGGTGAATCATTGTGGGGGATGGAATAAAAGTGAGTATTGTTAGGGTTAGTCCATTTTGATTAAGGTTTACTTGCAGCTACGGAGAGACTGACTTGTGGTTGAATATAACCCTAGGTTAGTTTGGGGTTCCATTAGTAAGCCATGCGTGGTCAAGTGGATAGACATTTGAGTCTGTCCGACTCGTCGATGAAGGGTATCTCCTCCCCTAGCTTTTGGCTATATATATGGACTCATTGCAGATGATTTCATTGACTTGTGTCATTCTATATACTTGAGAATCATTCCACTCAAGATAGCGACCAAACCTCAAATCTTGTCTACTAAGCATGTCACATGAGCAGAACAAGTTGGTAAATATTTTTTGTTAGTGTCATCATTAACCCGAATAAACACTAGGGGAGGGTGTTAGAATATAATGTTTATTTGTTGGGTGGTGTTCAGTTAGTTGGCCCATTTATTGTTGTATCTTGATGAGTCAACACAATTAATTAATCTCAAATGGATCAAGAGATGTTTATATATGAGTTTCCCAGACAAGGTAATTTATTTGAGTAAGAACAACAATTTCTATATCAATATCTATTATGTGCATTTTAATTTTTTCATTGAAATGTTTATTCTCTAAGCCTAACAAAATCCTTTTGGTACAAATAAATCCACACAAATATGACACTGCAACTGCGGTACAAGAGTTTGATAAAGTACATGCTGGGATAGTTCAGAATATGGGCTTAATGCATTATGGCTCCATGTGCTTACTGTATTAATTTAAGACATAAGTGTGTATATGAAATCTGGATAATGAATAATGCAGTTTGAGGTCATTTTTGTGAGTCGTAAAGGCTAAACCCAAATCAACTGTGACTGTTGGCTGTATCTGTGTATGGGATTGTCCAATGCTTTTCAAAACATAAAAATCTACAAACAGATTACATGCATGAAACATCGTTTAACTTATAGTTATAATTTGTAGGTCAGCAAAGATAGCAATCAGAGAAAATCTATCCAGGTTCTACATGAATTGTAACCATTGACATACTTGTGTTTTACCGATTCCAGCTGGACCAACCACCTCTGTCACAGCACCAAAAGGGATGCCTCCACATAAAGCATCATCTAGGCCACTTAAACGTGTTTGAAAATGACCACGTGATGGCTCATTCATAATATGCTCCTTCATGAGTGAAAGAACCTGGACAAGAAATACCAGCAATTCTTATTGACTTATATCTAAAAGAGTGGCACTAATGTCTGCCTATGCCTTTTATGTCTTGTGCACATTGCAGAACATTAAGAATCCTTCTGACACCAAAAGGAATGAAACGAGTCTTTCATGATTCTTCTATCTCATCAAGTATGCCTAAGTGCAAGCTTAGACTATAAAGACAGTCGTGTGCAAATATCATTAGATCATTTCTCATATGTACTGTTATTGATACTTCAGAACAAAATGCAATGTGCTACAAGATATGCCACCCAACACTCCTATGCATGCTTCTGTAACAACCATTGCAACTGTTGAATCCCTTGATCAGAGAAATAATATATATTGAATACTTACAGTGCGGCAAGGTGGACATGCATGTTCACTAATTTGGGTTACTGCTGCAGACACTGCATCTAGTGACACATCTAATAGTTCCATTAGTTCCAATTCTGTTCTACACAGGGCATCCTGCATCTTTGACGGTGGTTAGAACTTATTTCTCATCAAATTAAGAAATGCTTCAATTCACATGATTTGCTTCATATTCATCAAAGTAATTGATCCAACAACCATTCATCATTGAAAAAAGCAACACAAATTCAACAACTGACATATAAGAATTAGAGGTTTGAAATTTTAACAGCAAAATGTTGAAACATCAAGCAAATTTTCCACTAGTTAACAGATAAGAAAAACTAAAAGAACAAATCATGTAGTTTGGAAAAAAAAAAATCAGTAAGCTACTAAGTCATAATTGAGCCATATAGTGTGTCGTGGTTTAGTGGTAAGTTGGAGTGACTGCCTTTATGATGACCTGGGTTTAAGCCTTTTTGGGCATGCTCCCACAGTTAAAGAACCCAAGTTAATGTAGGCCACACCTGGACAATGATGGGTGCTCCCACGAAAATATTAATAGAATATAAACACCTCGGATGTGGCTTTTAAGATTAAAGGTGTTCTATGTGATGTCCCCTTCTAGCTAGAGACATCACTCTAGCTTGTGATTAGCCTATCAGAGACCCTCGTAGGCTAGTAGGATTGGATAGAGGGTCACCTTGGCGTGGAGATCTTCTAGGGACAGAGCAGAGTACACTTCTGGGTTGCCAAAGTTTGTTTATGATGAGTTTTGCTTTGAGTTTGGCTTGGTCAAGCTATTTTTAGGAGTTGGAGATGGACCCCTGCTATTTCTAGCAGACTTATGGGTGGTCAATTGGTAAGCTCCAATTTCAGACGGCATAGCTAAATTCAAAGTATTCATGGAGTTAGACAAGTTTGAATAACTTAGCATTTATTATTAAGTGATTTAATAATAAAGTTATAAAGTGACTTTATATTATAATCACTTAACTTGAGGATCAACTCATCATTAGATGGGGCCATGTTTTTAATTAAATTATGAGCCAGACTATTGAAAAATTAAAATTAAATGCCCATTTAATGATTAAAATCATTTTGACACCCAAAGTGAAATTATATGAAATTACAAGCAAAATTGTAATTAAGAGGATTAGGGTACGATTTGCAAAAAATGATATATGGCATTGAGTTTGGAGAGAGGCATCATTGATTGCTATTTTGCTATTTGACATTGTGAAATTGAAAGGGGTTTGCTCTGGAGACTAGAGTTTTCAGCCACCATTGGAGGACGTAGTTGCTTCAATGTTCACCATCTGAGCTGATGAAATATTCAGCGATATTTGGTTTCAGAGAGACTTCATTCAGAGGTCTTATTTGCATCTAATTGTGTAAAATTGAAGAATAAATTCACGGATAATTATTGCAGATTTATTGAAGAATTTTTGGTGATTAACAAGTACGGTATGAATTGCTACAGTACCACCGTACGGATTGCTACAATACCGCCGTACAGACTGCTGCAGTGCCGTGTGAACAGTGCCGCTGTACGGACTGCTACAGTACCGCGTGAACAGTAAAAAATTAAAATTTGCAGTTTGCAAATTTTCATCTACTGGGACAGCAAAAATCAAGTTTTTATCTTACATTGTAATGAATTGTTTTTTTACAGGCATATTGGCATTAGAACAAAATAAACATTCTCCTTGATAGTCTCATAAATTACTTCCAGCAGTAGTATTATTGTTTCAGAATTATTTTAAGCATAGGAGTTTATTTCAGAATTGTACCATTGCTCATTATTACCAAAAACACAAAAAAAAAAAAAAAAAAAATCCATAAACATTCAAAAACCAAAACAAATTCAAATCAACTGCATTTAAAAGAAACAGTCAGCAAAGGAGAGCCAAGTTGGGTTCTTACATTGGTATCAGAGCTAAATCCTGCCATCCTGAGGCTTTAGTTATTACATGCCGCCAGAGCAGGTTGGTTCACACAGGTATTATACACGCAAGAGAGCCTTACTTGAAGGCGAACAGGGTTTAGAACCACAGCCGGTCATCATGGGTGACAGGGGTGAAGGTAGCCCACCCAGAGGCAACAAGAATAATGATGATCAGGATACCAAATATTTCTTCCGTGCTATGGTTACAGGGCAGCAGCAGATGGCGCAGACATTACAGGGACTCACTACTATGGTAGAAAGGTTGAACCCACCTGTTAGACAGAATGGAGAACAGAGAGATAACAGGAGTGCTACAGGGAATCAGAGACCACAACGGACCCATTCCAAAACAGCTGATAGGCCTACACGCCCTACATTTGTTCCGGAGGAGCCAGAAGAAGCTCCGACAGAGGAGGCGGCAGGAGACCCCATATTTGCACTCATGGCTGCAAATGATAAATGGGAATTATTAGTTCCTCAGGTTCAGGAGAGGATGACCTTTGAACGCTTTGTAAATCAAAGGAGAGAGCATTACAGGTCACTCAGACTGGATAGGAGGCCTAGAGGTCAAAATAGTGAGCTGAAGAGGGCTACAGGCAAGCTTTCTTTGACTACTTTTGATGGTAGTAGCAAGATGACAGCGCAAGCTTGAATTCACAAGCTTGACACATTTTTGGCACTGAGGCCAATGACAGATTGAAGCTATCAAATACGCCACTTTGCATTTGGAGGGGGTAGCACATGATTAGTGGTACCATGGTATGGTAACACTTCAGCATAATCAGGTGACAGAGTACCAGGACTTCGTGGATAGGTTGGTTGAAAGATTTGACAAAAAAGATCCAGAGGTTTACTTTCGAGACTTAGCACAGCTGAAACAAACAGGCAACTTGGAGTATTTCATTGGTGAATTTCAGCAGTTGACAGTCATGGTGCCAAACATTTTAGAGCGTAGATTGATAGTTCTTTTCATTGAGGGCCTATCCGAACCACTGAGAGGTTGGATAAAGGCATTTGATCCTATTTCTTTACAGGAAGCTATGAAAAAAGCAAGAAGTATGGAACATGCAGTCCCAACAAACAAATTTAAGTCCAAAAGAGCATCTTCTAGTAAGGATAACAAACCATTTTATAAAAAACCAGATGACTGATTTTTAAAATGATTCTAAAGATAAAACTCCAGCACCTTTTGACAGGGAAACATTATTAAATGATTTGAAGAAGAAAAAATTATGTTTCTACTATAAGGGACCCTATGATGCAAACCATGATTGTCCTCTTAGACCAAAGGGCAAAGCTAACAGAGTTATGTGGGCATACTATGAGGAATCAGAATCAGATAATTCAGACCAGCAGTCTAATATAGAGGAAATAGATGGTGAAAAAGAGGGAGACAAGGCTGAAAACTTGTTTAAAATGGAGTCCAAGGATGGGGAAGGAGATGGGCAACTTAGAGAAGCTCGTCTCACTAGTATTAAGCAGGAAGGGTCATTCCGGATGAGAGGAGTACTTGCTGGACAGCGAGTTATAACTTTGGTTGATACAGGAGCCACTCATAATTTCATCGATGCTAGGATGGTGGAGAAGCGTGGCATACAAACAGAGGAGTTTGGGGGAATTAGAGTGAGGGTAGCTGATGGCTATGTCCTCAAATGTGATCGTAAGATCACTGGACTCCCATTGAAAGTTAATAATTATGGCTTTAAGGCAGATTTCTATGTTGTGCCTATGGGAGATACAGATATAGTCCTCGGGATGAGTTGGTTGCACGATATTGGTGAGTTCACTCTTATCCTCAAGGAGATGGAGATGAGGTTTAAAGTGAATGGGAAGACACATATTCTTAAGGCAATTAGGGACAATGATCTCAGGATGGTCTCTTTCCAGAGGATGGCTAGATTGATTCGACATGATCATGTAGAGTGGGCAGCAGAGTGCATGTTGATGCCATCACAGGAGGGACAGCAAAAGACTGAATATCCTCCTAATATTCAGGAGCTTAGAGTTAAACACTCTAAGGTGTTTAGTGACATTCCACCAGGTAGACCACCAGACAGGGGTATTGAGCACATCATTGAGTTAGAGGAGGGGGCTAAGCCCATCATGATTACACCTTACAGGCATCCAAAGAGGTTGAAAGATGAAATTGAGAAAACCATAAAGGAGTTACTTGCTATGGGCCACATTAGACCAAGTAAGTCTCCTTTCGCTTCTTCAGTGGTGTTAGTGAAGAAGAAGGATGGGACATTGAGGATGTGCATTGATTACAGGGTGCTTAATAAGAAGAAAATTAAAAACAAGTACCCCACTCCCAGGATCGATGAGTTGATAGATGAGCTTCATGGAGCTTGCTTCTTCTAAAAGATAGATTTGAGATCAAGTTATCACCAGATCAGAGTTAGAAAGCAGGACATCGAGAAGACAGCCTTTAGATGTCATTGTGGCCATTTTGAGTTTGTAGTTATGCCATTTGGGGTAACCAACACACCTGCTACTTTTCAGGCAACAATGAATAGGGTTTTCCATCCTCAGTTGAGGAAATTTGTACTTGTCTTCTTCGATGATATCTTGGTGTACAGTAGATCTTGGGAGGAGCACTTGGTTCACCTTGACACGATGTTGGATATATTGGGCAGAGAGTCCTTGTATGCAAAGGAGTCGAAGTGTGATTTGGGCATGACAGAGTTGTTGTACTTGGGTCCAATCATCAGTGCAGAGGGCGTACGCATGGATTCTGAAAAGATTCGTGCCATTGTGGAATGGCCTTCACCGGTGAACCTTACACAGTTGAGGGGCTTTCTGGGATTATGTGGTTTCTACAGGAGGTTTGTGGATGGATATTCCAGGCATGCAGCACCCTTGACAAGATTTGATGAGAAAGGGAGCATTCTTGTGGACTCTTGAGGCACAGGAGTGTTTTGAGAAATTTAAGGAGTTGATGACTTCTTGTCTAGTGTTAGCATTACCAGATTTCAGCAAACCTTTTGAGCTACATTGTGATGCTTCCGGAGAGGGCATTGGAGCGGTGCTTATGCAGGAGAAGCACCCTATTGCTTATGAGAGCAGGAAATTGAGAGGGCCAGAGCGGAGCTTCAGCATATATGATAAGGAGATGTTAGCCATTATGCATGCTTTGGCTAAATTCAGGCAATATTTGGTAGGTAGCAAATTTTGTATCAAAACCGAACATAATAGCCTTAAACACTTTTTGGGGCGGCGAGATCTCAATGATAGGCAGCAGAAGTGGGTGAGAAAGTTACAATCCTATGACTTTGATATTACATATTTTAAGGGGACACAGAATGTAGTTGCTAATGCCTTATCACATAGGCCCCATTTGAGCTTATTGACAGACATATCAGAGGATGGGAGACACTTGATCCTTGCAGAGTATGCAAAGGATACTTGGGCAGCTGGATTCATAGATGGGACTATTCAGGACAGCAGATACACCCTTGTGAATGAGCTCATCATTTACAAAGGGCGAATATTTTTGGTCCCAGGATCAGCAGTGAGGAGGATGGTTCTGAAATCTTTTCATGATTCACCTATGGCAGGGCATCCTGGTTTCCACAAGACATACCGGCAGATTAAAGAGTGCTTCACATGGAAAGGGCTCAAAGCAGAGGTACTTCAGTATGTTAGGGAGTGTCCCACCTGCCAGCAGAATAAGCAGGAACACTCCTATCCAGCCGGTTTACTTCAGCCACTTCCCATTCCTGATAGGAAGTGGGAGTGTTTGTCTATGGACTTCATCACAAGACTGCCTAGAGCCCAAGGCAGGGATTACATATATGTGGTTGTGGATTGCCTTACGAATTTTGCACACTTCTTTCCGATCACTGCTACATACACTGCTACACAGGGGGCAGAGTTGTTCTTCAAGGAGATATTCAAATTACATGGCTTACCTCGGAGCATTGTGAGTGACAGAGACAGCAGGTTTATGAGTCACTTTTGGCAGGAGCTATTCAGGTTGTGTGCGACAGAGCTCACTCCGAGTACTAGCTACCACCCTCAGACAGATTGTCAGACGGAGATAGTGAACAAATGGGTGGAGGGATATCTCAGAAATTATATAGCAGGGCAATAGAAGGCATGGGTAAAGTGGATTTATCTCTGTGAGTATTGCTACAATACCACTTATCACATGTCTATTCAGATGTCACCCTTTACGGCCCTGTATGGGTATGAGGCACCCAATTTTATGGATCTGCTTTTGAGTGACAGTGGAGTGCCCAGTGCAGGTGATTTGTTACAAGAGAGTCAAGACATTGTTAAGACTCTCAAGGATAATATAACTAAGGCACATAATCAACAAAAGCAGTATGCAAATCAGAAGAGGACTGAGCGGACTTTTGAGGTTGGAGATATGGTGTATCTTATGTTGCAACCTTACCGTCAATCCACTCTCAAGAAGAGTGGTGCCGAGAAACTTAAGCCACAATACTATGGTCCATTTAGGATTATCAGGAAAGTGGGAGAGGTGGCTTATGAGTTAGATTTGCCGGCGGAGAGCAAGGTGCACAACGTTTTTCATGTGTCACGCCTCAGGAAGGCGCTAGGACATCATATTGTGCCTTCTACAGTACTACCACCCCTAGATGATGAGGGAAAACTTGTTTTGATACCAGAGGCTATCATTGATTTCAGAGAGTGGAACATGAGGAGACATACCATCCGGGAATATTTGGTGAAGTGGAAGGATTTGCCGATAAAGGATACTACTTGGGAGAGCGAGGAGATTTTACAGCATCCAGAGTTGAGAATGCTTGAGGACAAGCAATTTCAGAAGGGCGGACTGTGATGTCCCCTTCTAGCTAGAGACATCACTCTAACTTGTGATTAGCCTATCAGAGACCCTCGTAGGCTAGTAGGATTGGATAGAGGGTCACCTTGGCATGGAGATCTTCTGGGGACAGAGCAGAGTACACTTCTGGGTTGCCAGAGTTTGTTTATGATGAGTTTTGCTTTGAGTTTGGCTTGGTCAGGCTATTTTTAGCAGTTGGAGATGGACCCCTGCTATTTCTAGCAGACATGACGGCCATATGGGTGGTCAATTGGTGAGCTCCAGTTTCAGACGGCATAGCTAAATTCAAAGTATTCATGGAGTTAGACAAGTTTGAATAACTTAGCATTTATTATTAAGTGATTTAATAATAAAGTTATAAAGTGAAATTATATTATAATCATTTTACCTTGAGGATCAACTCATCATTAGATGGGGCCATGTTTCTAATTAAATTATCTGAGCCAGACTATTGAAAAATTAAAATTAAATGCCCATTGAATGATTAAAATCGTTTTGACACCCAAACTGAAATTATATGAAATTACAAGCAAAATTGTAATTAAGAGGATTAGGGTACGATTTGCAAAAAATGATATATGGCGTTGAGTTTGGAGAGAGGCATCATTGATTGCTATTTTGTTATTTGACATTGTGAAATTGAAAGGGGTTTGCTCTGGAGATTAGGGTTTTCAGCCACCACTAGAAGACGTAGTTGCTTCAATGTTCACCATCTGAGCTGATGAAATATTTAGCGATATTTGGTTTCAAGGAGACTTCATTCAGAGGTCTTATTTGCATCTAATTGTGCAAAATTGAAGAATAAATTCACGGATAATTATTGCAGATTTATTGAAGAATTTTTGGTGATTAACAAGTACGGTACGGATTAATACAGTACCGTCGTACAGACTGCTACATTGCCGTATGAATAGTGCCGCTGTACGGACTGCTACAGTACCGCGTGAACAGTAAAAAATTAAAATTTGCAATTTGCAGATTTTCATCTACTAGGACAGCCAAAATCAGGTTTTTATCTTACATTGTAATGAATTTTTTTTTTACAGGCATATTGGCATTAGAACAAAATAAACATTCTCCTTGATAGTCTCATAATTACTTCCAGCAGTAGTATTATTGTTTCAGAATTATTTTAAGCATAGGAGTTTATTTCAGAATTGTACCATTGCTCATTATTACCAAAAACACAAAAAAAAAAAAAAAATCCATAAACATTCAAAAACCAAAACAAATTCAAATCAACTGGATTTAAAAGAAACAGTCAGCAGAGGAGAGCCAAGTTGGGTTCTTACATTCTAATCCTGATGGTACATTCGACATGTATAATATAAGGCAGGGTGAGAATAACGCCCCCATCCAAGAAAAGCTATAACTGAAGCAGGTCAGGGATTTTGTCTTTAAACTGTTTTATTCTCCTTTTGAGATAAGGCATAGCTGAACCAAGTTTGGCATTTTGATCTTAAACTATTCTATTCTTCCTTTTGAGATAAATTCTAACCAAACAACATGTAGGGATCATAGACTTCAAGCTTCCACAATCCATGTGTTAAAGAGAAAAGCCTGCAGAGAAAATTGCATAAACAACAGATTACAAGGAGGGATCTGTTTATATTGGATTTATTAAATATTCTGGAATTCATTCTCATTGCTTGGTCAGTTTACAAGAGGTAAATGAATGTGTATCAAAAAAATGACTGGTGCCCATGTGGATATATGTGGCTCATATGTATCTTACAATAATAGAAAAATAAAATTGTGACCTTTGTTTAATTCTTCCAGGTTGCTAGTCATATGATGTCAGATATGTGGTTACTGACGAATTCAAACATTCATAACTGAACTATTTTGAGTTTTCCATTGTTCACTTTACTTCTTTATTAAACAAAGAAAAAGGAACAAAAGAAACCCAACTACTGCAAAAGCTTTAAATTTGGCTGCTCCTTCCCTCATATTTTCAGAGAGAAGAAAAGAAATTAGTCTTTACATATAAGATCAATGTTGCTTGTGCTAAAATAAAGAAAATTATCCGTCAAACAGAAACTAATTTTTAGCATTTTCATGCTATTTATAATCAAGACCGGGTCAGATAAACTTTATGGGCTAACTTTTCCCACGTCCAATATTTTAGAAATTTTTCAAAAATTAGATTCAGCACTTGGAAAAAAAATCCAAAATTATCATCTAAAAAAAATTACCTACATTAACTCTATTTCACCAAATTACATCAGCATTGATAGAATTCTATATTTTTTAATAAAATATTAGTATATAATATTTACATGTCTTATTTTATGAAATGAAAAGAACTTCCAGCTATTCTGTGCTTATAAAAGATTTCCCAGTTCTTGAAGTTTTCCATGGCCCATTCTAACTCTAAAGTTACTACAACACCTATATATCAATAAGCGTGGGAAGCATTTGAAAATTAAGGTAACTAGTTTACCTTATTACTAATTCACATATGAACTAGTCCTTATTTCACATCCTGCATTGTAAAAATAAGAACTGGGGAAGTGTTCTATAGCTTCATATTTTCTTAAAATAGCATATGCCATATAGCAATTGCACATTCATCCCAATCATTGTTGCCGGTTTGATGTATAAACTCTTTATGAGATTTTAGCTGTGGCTGTTAGTCATTGAAGTTTTTGTTGGCACAGTTAACTGCACAAAACCATTATTATGTGAGCCTCAATGAGGTTCATTGGCATGCAGCATAAAATTATCTGACACTTGCTAAGCTCCTCTACGGATCTTAAAATAAGAGGAGCAATCTAATTATCTGTATATGGAGCAAAAAGTCCAAATCCCAAGATCGGTGATATCATGAATGGTGATGAGGTACGGTATAGTCGGGAAAATGAACATATTCCTTTTCTTCAAGAGTATGCCTTAGCATGTGATACTCTGCAAAATGACAAAGGGAAAAAACAATCCTGTCTGTCTATCCAAAACCAATGTGATACTCTGCAAAATGACAAAGGGAAAAAACAATCCCGCCCATCTATCCAAAACCGAGCAATGCAGCCATCATAAAATTCCCAAAAATAAATGATCTTTACGGACTGGAACACCTGTCTGAATATATTTCCATATATCAGACCGTCCTATGGGAAGATGCACCCTGAATACAACCTAGTACCACAACATTCTAAGCTCCCGAATGCCAATTCTCTTGGTAAAAAATGGAAGGCACAATGACACCATGTATAAGCTATACATTCTAAGCAAAGTAACCATACGAGACATATACCTCTTACCTCAAAGATAGTCTAAAGGTAGCTACATTTTTCTCTAGAGTAGTCCTGAGCTATACTTTAACAGAAAATTATCATTGCCAATACTTATAATGACTTTTCGACAAACTAACACAAGAGCAACCTTCATGAGAATATAACAAATATATTTTGATCTCACATAGGAATCTATCACCATATTTCTACATGATGTATAAATTTTCAGCAAAAAATCAAGAGCACTTGAAACACCTCGAAATGATACTTCAACTCCTCAAGTAACATAAACTATAAGTCAAATTATCCAACTGTGACCTTCCAAAAGGAAGTAGAATAAGTAAGAGTAGGAAAAATAGTATAAGACAAAGTCATAGGCTATAGCAATCAACCCTAAGAAGATGCAAGTTGTTTGAGATTGGAGGACACAAACTTGTGTACTACAATTAACAACTTTAGAGGCCTTGTAAAATTATATTGATGATTTTGCTTTATGAACAGATTCTCTAAAATTTCTCAACCCTGCAAGAACTACCAAAGAAATCTAAAATATTTAAATGGACCAACAAAAAAGAAAATCATTTGATATTCTCAAATACATTTTAGTAAAAACATGCATAATTACATTCTAAAAGGTCTTTACACATTAATACAGGGAAGGTCTGAGTGAATAGTTGTGTATGGATGATTGGTGGAAGATTAATCCTTGACCAAGTTCACAGCCCATACTGCTGTTGGGGTCCCATGATTCTTGATGATAACATTGACCTCTTCAGCTTGCTTCCAAAACTGATCAAGAAAACTAGGATGTTGATAGTCAAACCTAACAGAGAACATAGTATATAAACTGGACTTTCTCCATTGAAACCAGAAAGAGCCATAACATATAAAACAGCATATGCCTGAGAATGCAGATTCCAACTCTTACCACTATCCCAAGCTCACAAAATAGTCCTTGCTAACAGGCCTAACCATCCATCTGGTTGTCAAAGGAAAGTCATCAACATTATTCAAGTTTTTAGAATAAGAAATATACTTTGGAGATAGAGGCTCACCATGCAGTTCCTCCAGGCCATCAGGAGACACAAGAGCAAAAACAGTGCCCATAATTTGAGCCATTTTCTTCTGATTATGTTCTATCGGATGCAGTTTACAGAATAAATCCAAGAAGACATTGTTTGCTTCGCTTTGAGAGTGAACCTCACTATAATATTCAGTGAAAGTCTTAAATCTCATAATGAATTTATGATATTCATGATAGTCTTAAACCTCATTATGAATCTCAGCAGTGCTTCCAATAGAAAACAGCACCAAACAACAGAGGCCCAGGAGCTATACTCCATGATTTAGAATCATTTTATGTTTAATCAAAATAAATTTGCAATAATAGAAATTCAGGACATGCAGTATTGTCCTGAATATCCTGGAATGCGTTGGTACTTTAATCCTTTCTAGGCATGACCAAAGACTGGTACAGATAGGTCCCACCTTCTATGACACATTAAGGTTACAGCAACTAATTTGTATCGTCTTTTTATCAAATAAACGTTTTGTTGAGGAGAAGACTTCCCTCCCACAATACAATCTTCATTTATCAAGAAACTAACTGAACAAACTCCTATTTGATTGATAAAGTATAGAAAGTCAAATCCTCCGCCGTTTTATACCAAATCACTCTAGCAAGGATTCCATATTAGGAGCAGGCCCGCTATCGCGACTAGAGAGGAGTCCAACCGCCCATGTATAATTTGGGAGGTTAACCCTTTGTAAGATTAAATTAGATGGTCTTCAACGTTCTTTAGGTCAAAATGGTATACAGGACGTATCAAAGTGTATTTACTAGATCAGAAGATTGTTTATAAGGCTATCCAGTTTTCAAAGTTAATTATTCAAGCTTTGTTCGATTGTCTTGATTTAAGATGCAGTGGATTTTGAAAAAATGTGGTTATATATGGGGCAGTCTACAACCTCTCCCCTTTCTAACCTACTTGGAATTAGAGGCCAACTACCCCAATTCAACCCAGAAGCCACATTTCATAGCATGAAATAAAATTGTCTGTCTCGTTTGTTTGGTACTGAAATGTTGTTTAGTCAAAAAGGCCTATATTATTCAATTTGACATGTACGTATATGGCTGTGAATAGTGAAGTGCATAATCTAGTGAAGTGCACAGAGACGGATGGTTAATAATAAGAATACCTGGGCAGTGAGGATGTTGCGAGCTGCGAAGACGTGATGGATGGAAGGATGGAGACTCATTGCGCTTATCAACTTTCCCGCCATGTCTCCAATGTAATTCACTTCAATGGCTTGATTTCAATGATCCCCATAAACACACTCTGATCTACTCGACATAAAATGCTATTCTTCTGTTTTTTAATTAAGACTGGCTGGATGTATTTAAGAATCCTCACTAAGAATTGAAATGAAATGAAATGGATTGGAGCTAATTTTTTTGGGCAGAAATAACCCCAAACGTTTCTGGAAAGAACTCCAACCAAGGAGAAAGCAAAATGAAAATAATATTACTGCCACCCAATGGTTTGAATATGCTAAGAAACTTTATGAACAAGAGGGTGGAGTGGGACACCCACCTTTGGTCAACGATACTACAAACATTTTCACTGTGCAAGAGGTAGAGACAGGGATTAAGAAGTTGAGTGGAGGTAAAGCAAAAGATCTTGTTGCACTTCAAGCCGAATATTTGAAGTGGGGCATGAAAACTCTTGCACCGTACATCACTGAAATCTTCAACAAAATATGCCAAGAAGGGTTTCCGAAAGATTGGACAATCAGCCTTGCAATACCACTTTTTAAGAGTGGTGATGTTAACAATCCCTCCAACTACAGGACTATAATGATCAATCCCCTCTTTGCTAAACTTTTTGGCAGCATGATAGAAACTAGGATCAGCAAATGGGCAGAAGAAAATCATAAACGTGCTAAAGGGCAAGCTGGTTTTAGGCCAAAGCACTCGACAGTGGATCACTGTGTCACTCTGAGACACATTATTGAAAAAGAGTGGGAGAAAAAGGAAGAGGTTTTTTGTTGCTTTGTTGACTTCAAAAAGGCTTTTGATACCGTTTCGAGAGACAAGCTTTGGTTTAGGATGGAAGAATTGGGGATTCCTAGGCATCTCAGCGCTGCTATTCATAGGATGTACGAAGAGGTGAAAGTGAAAATCAGAACTTCAGATGGCATTTCAGAATGTTTCAGGAGCGATATCGGGGTCAAACAGGGTTGCCCTTTGTCTCCTACTTTATTTGGTTTATATATTGATAAAATGGAAGAGTGGTTAAACATACAAAAGGGCGAAGGCATTCAGCTAGGTGAATTTGTTATAAAGTTGCTCTTATATGCAGACGATCTCATTTTAATTACCAAATCTGCCTGTGGTTTGCAAGACCATCTATCTTCTCTTGAGCGCTTTTGCAAAATGGTGGGGATGCAGGTCAATATCAGCAAGACTAAGGTTATAATTTTCTCTAATTATAAAAAACAACATCAACATGAATTTTATTACAATGGAAGTCTTCTCGAAGAGGTTGCGGATTATAAATACCTTGGCATCGATTTCAACAAAAAGCTAAGCTGGTCTAGCTGCAGGTATAAAAGGACATTAGGTGGGTGGAAGGCTTTCTATGCTCTTCAGAATAAGTGCCGTGAAGCGGAGTTGTGGGATTGGAAAACTATTCAAACGTTGTTCGGTCTTCTTGTGCTGCCAGTTGTTCTTTACGGGTGTGAATTATGGGCCAGCAGCACTACTATAGCACAATGGAAACAAATTGAAGGAATCCAAAAGCGCTTGATTACAAGCAAGATTAAAATCAAAAGCACGGTTCCATATGACATCATGCTAAGTGAAATGGGGGTTGTTCCTATCGAGGCACTTGTTATGGTTCGCCTTTTAAGCTATTTAAAAAGAATCGAAAAAATGGAAGAGGATAGATGGCCTAAAGTTGTTTTTAGTGATACACTATGTAAGCGAAAAAGGACATGGATGCAACAAAATATCACATGGATGAGTAAATGGAATATTCAATTCAATATGTGCCCCACAAATAATAAAGAAATAAAAGTCTTTGTTATGGAGAAATTTTACAAGAGAAATTGGGGAAGCGAGATCGGGAGAAAGAAACTATATTATATAAATGAGTTCAACCCCACTTGTGATCAACTCCAAAAAGCGTACATAGGAGCCAACATTTCTTGGAGGGCTAAAATTCTTATTGCTCAGCTGAGAACCAACTCTCACCAACTTCGTTGTGAGACCGGGCGTTGGAAGAGGCCAAAGGAGGCTTGGGAAGAGAGAATTTGCAGATTTTGCAATTCTGGGAAAGTGAAAATTGAACAGCACTTTATTCTAGAATGTGAGGCCTACAAAGATAGCAGAGATAAATTTGCGGATACTATATGTGACAGTTCTTGGCATAACCTATTCAACGAAGAGCACATTGAGCAATTAGGGGGGCTCATCATCAGCCTACACAAGAAGCGAACAGTGCTACTTAAATCTGCTTGAGTTGTCTTGCTGTCCCATAGACTATTTTTAGTCTCGTGGACATTAAAATTATTATTATTATTATTATTTGGGCTTAGTTATGTCTACGAGACCGTATGGTTAATGGGACCATCAATGGTTCCAATTATTCAACGATACTTGAGATACTTTTTGAACATTGCTCCATCTTTCGTTGAATTGGATTAACATCTCCCTAAATATTTTTAGTTTTTTTTCTTCAAATATATCAACTATGCAACCAATTCTTAAATGTTCCACATATTTGACTCATATGTTTGTGTATTGAGAATATTCAAAGATGAAGGGCTCCTTCATTTTGACCCCACTATGGTGCAAAGAACACAAACCCTTTCGCCCCACCATTCCTTAAGATTTGTCCATCTACCTGTCTCGCACCGAAGCCTATGAGAACTAGTTCTTAGTGAAGCAATGAGTATCTTTTCTCTCCAATTGATTGCAGCCCCTATGCTTGTAAGTAAGGTTTAACATTGAAATATATTCTTTACTTGCTTGTCCTTTTCCTCCACATTACTATTTTGAACTTTTCATTCACATAATTCTTTATCTTTGTTACATTTTGGACAGTTGATTAAGTTGATATCCCACCTATTCATCCACTTGTGGTTCTGTTTCATCCAAGTGTTCTTCCTCCTACGTAGCTCTTCTTCTTTTGTTGCCCTTGGCCATCTGTTGGTCTTCATGCTTTCTGATTTTTTTAAATAATATAATACTTTGGTCATAGCGATTGCCTCTAAAGGGAAGGTCCCTATTTCGGCAAGATTAATTTCATATGAGACTCAATCCTTGATTCTGAAACTGTTTATGATTAAACGCTTTTGAATCTTTTCAATTTGCCTCCATTTCAAACTCGTTGTTGCACTAACCCACACCTCACAACCATATAATACCATTAACGTGACAATTAATCTAAATAAGACCCTAGTGGTCTTCTAGTCTCATAACTCAGCTTTCATACATTGGTTTTGAAGTGCATAGAAAGCTCTCTAGCCACCTTGTATTCTTGTCATCCTACAAGTATCCCATCTGAGCTTGTTGTGAAAGTCAAAAATGAGATACTTGTATTTTGACACAACTTCAAGGTACCTTTCTGCAAACTAAAAATCAGGGTATTGTTCCTTCCTTTTTGTCGAGAAAATCATAAATTTGTTCTCAATGTTTACCTACATCCCTACTTCTTTACAAAATAACTCTAGAGTTCAAAGATGGTCTTTTAAATCTTGGATTGTCTTTACCATTAGGATCAAATTATCAGCATAATACAAAAGTTTCACCACATAGGTTGCCAAGTGAACCCCCTCCCCTTTGAATTCGTTTATCTAATCCTTTAGCTTATCAAAGTAAAGCTCAAATAAAGTTGAGGATAAAGGACAACCTTATTTTATGCCTATATCAACCCCCAAAACATTTAGAAAGACCTTCCTACGTTTTGATTTTAGCCTTGACTTGCTCATACAATATGGGAATTATTGTTGTGTGATGCATTGAGACCTCTAGCTCTTCCATTCTGCTCCATCTCCTTGGTTTTGTGTCAAATACCTTTTTGAAGTCTACAAAACAATAATATGCATCCCCTCTTTTATCCCACACCTTTCAACTGAGTGTCTAAGTGTGACACAATGATCGATAATAAAGTGTTTGGCCCTGAAACATGCTTGTCCCTTTTTCCTTTTTCCTCTGCCCAACTACGAATTATGCATTCAATCATACTCCCAAATAGTTTTGCAAATAGCTGATTGACCATGATAGTTTGGTAAGTTGAGGGGTTATTTACATCTCCATTTTTAATCAGACGTATGATTATGCTAGTTGTCCATTCGATTGAAAAGCCTTTTTGGATGACCTCATTAAAAATTTCTTTGATTTGTAGTGCTATGATATATGCCCCCCATCTTAGATGTTTTACGTGTAATTTGTTTATGTCATGAGCTTTGCCCGTTGCTAACTTTTCAATCCCTTACATGATGTCTTTTGTCATGAAAAGCTATTCATTAACACCAATTGTGGGAAGTGTAACTTGTTCACTTTTGCGCTAATACAACTGCTTTGAGTACTCTAACCACTTCCATGTTGTTATGTTATTCTCATATTGTTTTTTCTCCTTGCAAAGTTCCCTCCAAAATCTTTTTGGTTCATGTTTTCCTAAGTAGATCAGCTCTATACCCTGGGTTTTAGTATACTCTTATTTTTTTCCCTTACCATTTGCTCATATGTTTTCTCATTTGCTTTTGCTCTCCATGTTGGTTCTTTTAGCAATCTTTGAGTTGGCTTGCATCCTTCATCATACCATGGGTTTGTTAAGAAACTATTTATTTCCTTCTTTTTAGTTTTGGCTCTCTTGCATGTTTTTAGCGCATCTTTAATAGTGTTCATTAAACTCTCATTTTTTGTGCATTTTGTACCATTATTTTCACTCATTTATTTTTCCCTTCCTGCATCTTGTTAACTAGTGCCACTCTAAAGGCTTGCTAATTTTCTTCTATCAAGAGAATGTTTCCTTTGGGTGGTGGGTTACTTTGGATGACCTTGGTGTGTTGATCTTGTTGATTGTCTCTTTACAATTGCAGTTTCATAAAATTTGGGTTGTGATCAGATATAAGTTCTGTGAGAGAATCTTCTACTTCTATCTTCAATTATAGGTATAGAATTTTGTGGGCATATAACATAATCTATCACACTTTGCCCTTTGTGTGTCTTGCATGTGTACTTTCCTATTTTTTTCCATTTACTCATGCCATTGAAAATAATTAAGTCATGTATACTACATAATCCTAGTAGCTCTTCTCCAAAATGTGTGATAACCCTATGTTTGTCATCTAAATCATGTTCCATTATTGATTTTCTTCTTCTGCCATCCAAAGCAAATTTATGTATAGATCCATGTTACTTCTTAGAATGTTGGCTTGATTATTGGTTGTCCTTACATTGAATTGTCCTAATTACCAAATCTCTCCAATATTATTGTACGCTGAGATGTCCTTTTTTAGAGATGAGGATGGGTCTTCCAGTCTAAATTGCACCTCTTATAGAATTTGGAATTCTCGGGTGCAAAATAACATGTGACTATGCTAATGTTTTTTTTATTTTCTATGATTTTGATCCAAATATACTATTTATTTTAATCTTTTATTTCTATTATGAAACTTCTACCCTATGATTCCTTCATTAACACCATTGTGCCTCCATTCCCTTTGTTATTCTTTGTTGCTTCAATCCATATTGTTGCCTTGTTGTACCCTTCAAACTCCAATGTAGTGCACCCATCATGCTCATGTGTTTCAGTCAAAATGATTATATCTTTGTCCTTGGCTACAGGTCCTAACTCGGTTCCTCTTCTCCAAGGGTAGCTTATGTGATTCTAGCATACCATTGTGAGATGTTCCCAAGGGGGGCATATTCCTTATTTAATTGATCTTGGAAAAATAATCTTGGCGCACTAGACTTTAACTGAAAGACATTAATGCTTACTACTAAAATGTTTCAGGAATCAAACTTTGAACTTCTCCCTACCAAAGTGAAAATATTATCCCTAAACCAAATTCCCTTTCACTACCAAGATGGTTATTTGCCCACTCCCAAAAAAGAATTATACACATAGATGGCTAAGATTAAAATAATTATTGTGTTTACTACTAAGATGTTTTTTTGCAAGTGGTCTTTTTTTTAAAATAAAAATAATAATTTTTTGGAATTTTATTTTTAAAAATAACTTATAATATTTTTTATGGGATGACAGCTACATCTACTTCTCGCATAAGCATTACTTTGAACTTTTCACCGTCTAGCCTCTTTTTTATTGACAAAACTTTTAGAGAATGTGACATTTTATAAGTCACCTTTGTTTGGCAAGTCTTACAAATGTAAGATTAACACAATCACAACTCAATCATGTATGTGTTTAACAATTGAAAACTTTCAGGACCAATTCAATTTTAAACATATGTAGGTAAAATATCACAAAAATTAATAATCTAAATAAATTTATCATGGAAATCATCAATTACTAAACTTTTTGTTAGTAGGGGTTCCTAAAAACCCATGAAAACATGTTAATATTTAATTTTATGGTTGACCCCTAATCTATTTATGGGTTTGTATGTAATGAATGTATCACAACCTACCCTATCTACACTATTTAATGTTCTTCGTGCAGAATGAGTTTACTCTCATATCCATTCCATAAAGAATCCCTTTTGATCTTATCTTCTTTGTCAAACCCAGATCTTCTTCGTCAAACCCAAAATGAAGCATGAGAACCAAATCCTTCAGGTCCCCTATCTAGATATGGGGCATAGGCCAATGCCACATTCACCCAGAATGGAACTCTTCTTTGTGCCCCCCCCCACTTGTGCGAGAAAATCATGAAAATTAGCTTCATGTTTTGCCTGATAGCATAGGCGCAACCCTGTATATCTATGTGGCCCCTCTCTGGAATGAGGAGAGGATCCATTCATGTGGGCTAAGAACAAATATCATGTCAAAGTAAACCATAGTTTGGAAATACAAACAGAATAAAGGAACATGTTGAGTATTCATTATGAAGAGAGTTACGAATTATCCATTAAAACTTTGACTTAAGGATACAAGAACATTCATTATTACTATTTAAGTAAACATATTTGCACAAAATATAATTCAATTTTGCACTATATATGCCATAGGCACAATTGCTTCTATTCCATACACCAACTGGAAAGGGGTGAACCATGTTGCACGTTTAAAATTATTCATGTATGCCCATAATATTTGTTTATTCCATAGACCAATTGTCTCTTTGCACATTGCATATTTTTGTAAGCATCTTCTCAAGCACTTTATTGGATGTTTATGACTGTCCATTTGTTACAACCTGATTCCTCGCTGAGCAAACTATTTGATTAGCCGTGGATATTTATAGTTGACAAATTTGATTTGGTTTTTTTAAACCAAGCTTTGAGATATATGTTGTTATGGGACAATTGGATATTACTTAGGTTATATGATTACATTGTTATGCGTTAGCTGTAGTGTATATGTTTACATTATGATCATGTTGATTTATTATTCTAATTATATTTTATGATGTATGTATATCATGTTGTTATGGTCTAACTACCTACTTGTTGTAAGGTTGACATAGGAGAACTCATCCCTTAGAGCGTGATGGATGAAGAGCATCATCGAAGATCATGACGTAGATGGAGTTACTGGGGGATGACAGAGAAATTAACTAGAACCCTACGCACACCACATTAACTATCACATGTTAGTTACAAAGTAAAATGGTTAGCATATATGTTTTGATGTCATTTGCATTAGATAGTTAAGCATGGTTGCTAGCATAGTTTAATGGTTATTTAGAATTCATCTTGTGTGAAATGTATGTATGTCCATTAATATTTTAAGATTTACGTAATTAGAATAAATTTAGATTTATTGATTGATTTATCATTAAATCGTCATGATATTTGAAGAGCTAATTTAATTAGCAAATATGTTGATTATTGTAATTAGAAGTAAAATAAAATAAAATTAAAAAAATAGTAATTAATGAAGAGAAATGGAAGGTTTAAATATAAAAAAGAAAGATATAATAAAATAATAAGAAAAGGCAAAAATCTTTAAAAAAAGAAAAACAAAAAGCTATGCCCTTTTCACATGATAGAATGGAAAGAATATACGAAAAGAAGGGCACACCATACAAAAGGAGAGTTAGAAAAATAATACGAAAGAGAGAATTGAAAAAGAGAAAAAGGTGAAGCACAAGAGGAGCGTAGAGGGGAATGACTTTTGAGAGGAGATTTACCAGGTAGGCGAAGTATACTTGTGTAGTCTTTTAAACTTTGGCCAAAGTAATATTTAGTGAGACATTGTCATTTCATGAGTATGATTTACATGTTTATGTGATATCTTGAATAAAACAGATTTCTATGATACATTGCATGTTTAGTTTTTAAAATCATACAGCACACAGGTACTAGCTTATCTCTTTAGATTCTTGTACCATCACTATCTAATCATCTGTGAAGGGAGGGCTATTCCCTGATAAGATTCATGTGAGGGATCATTGGTCCATGGTTGGTGTGAAAAAGTGCTCAAATGATGCTCTCCCTCCCCACAACAGTACCACTATTGAGATGACACTTGAGATTGCCGCAAATACTAGAGTTCAGAGAGCCATGTATCTTATATATATACATTGTATTTTATTGTACTTATTATTGAAACATTATCATGATGAGCTATAATTGCTTATTTATTATACATTGATAGCAGTGGTTGTAGGCATGTATCAGTTGTGGCTGGTTAATTGTAGTTACTTTTCATATTCGTATTATGATGTGTTTCTTATGATGTTAATGATCAGTGATATAAGATGTATTAATATTCATTTATAGTTATCACACTTAGAGTATTTTTTATGGTCATCTATTAGATACTCGTGGTGTAATCTATTTATAGTATATGTGTTTAAAATTTAAAAAAAAAATCATGTTTTTCTAGGTAAATTCCAGTGGGGATGTTACACATGGTATCAAAGCTACAACTCAAACTTTAGGACCCAATGAGTCCACTAACATTTCCATATATTTTTGCTTACAGAAAAGAGATTGGTGAAACCTAGAGTTTTTGGAGAAGGTCCATCAAATGTCAATGACAGTAACCCTCTATTTGATCCTATTTGATTTATTATTGAGCAATATGCAAAGATGGATCAGATTCTCATAGCCATGAATGAGTACTGGGCACAGTTCACCAAACTTTCAAAGTACATACCTCAATATCAGGGAGACGAGAGGTTCAGGATCAAAAATTTTATCATGGGATTGAGACCCCATATCAGTGGAGAGGTGGATGTTCATGGACCTTCTACCATGGGCCAGGTCTTTGAAAAGGCAATTAAATAGGAATAAAATTTGAAGTTTCTTTCATAGGCTAGGGATAAGTTCAAACAAAAAAATTGGAAATTCTAAGTCAAAGTTCAAAAAGAAAATTGGAAACAAAGGAGTGGAAACTCCAAGAAATAATTCAAAAACTAGAATGTTAAATTCAGCAATAATTTAGGTAACAAGAAAATGGGCAATGGATCCAAATGCAGTTTCAAAGGAAACCAATAGACTAGTAGGGAAGGACCACCTGGAGGTTGTTTCATTTGTGGAGATGACCATTATGCTTGTGACTGTACTCAGGACAAATCAATAGGCAAAGGTCCTAATCCTTAGTAGGGTAGTTTTTAGTAGTGGATTCATGTAGTAGTTGACAATCGACAAGCTGAATTTAAAGCATTACACATAGAGATGTCAGGTACTTTGTTTGACCATCCAGTTTCCATTTTGATTGATACAAGGGATACATAATGTTTTATAGCTCCTTGAATGTATGCCCATAATATTTGTTTATTCCATAGATCAATTGTCTCTCTACACATTACATATTTGTATAAGCATCTTCTCAATTACTTTGTTGGATGATTATGACTACCCATTAGCTTAAGGATGATAGGTTGTGTTCTTATGGTGTGATATCATAAATTATTTTGTTAGGGTCTTGATAATACTATTAAAGAAGTGTGTTCCTCTATTTTTGACCAGCTTTGTCAGACATCCAAACCTGATTATGATGATCTCATACAAGAATTTGGCTGCGTCTCTAGCATTGTAGCTTGGTGTCATAATAACTTCTACCCATTTTGTGATGTAATATGTCGTAGTTATTATATATTTAGCATGACTATGTTTGCTTAGAATATTGATAAATCTTAAAAAGTTAATTCTTTGTTGCTCAAATGTTTGTACTATTAACATTGGGTTCAAATGAATTTTATCCTTTTGATTTGGCCTTCCCATTATTTGACAAATGTCACAGTGCTTTACGACTTTGTGTGCAACCTGGAATAGAATAGGCCACCATAGACCACTTTGTAATATCTTACTCATAGTTGATTCTCATGGAATAGAGTATGCCACCATAGACCACTTTTTAATATATTTATTTTAGTTGATTATCCTGTGAAGTGTCCACATACGACTCCTTGATGTGCTTCATCTAGAAATTGTGGTCACTCATGATCTAGGGACACTCTACACAACATACCATTTTTACCCATCTTGTACAAAAGCCCATTGATAATGTTGAATGATATAACTCCTGTGACTAGTTGATTTTTATCTTTCTCAACATAATGTGTAGGAAAAACTCATTGTTCCATGAAATTGGCTATGTCCTCCATATTCTCTAGAATCATAGAGACTCTGAATAAGTGTGCATCTGTTGACTCATCTTGTAATTCTTATGGATCCTCACCGTTCCTTATTCGACTAATAATATCTAGTCCCACATTCTCTCTTCATTACTTCACATTCATCTTAAACTGAAATTCTTGTAATAACAATAGCCACCGGGATATCCTTCCACCTAGCATAGGCTTATTCACTAGATATCACAGAGTTTGGTAATATATAAAAATTTCAAATGGTGTTGCTAAAAGGTAATGTCTAAATTTCTAAAGTGTAAACACCATAGTTAAGGCCTCTCGCTCTATTGTAGTGTAATTTTTCTTTGTTGTTGACAATATTCTACTTGTAAAGTGAATGGGGTGATCCAAACCTCCCTTTCCTAGTTGATCCAATACAACTCCTATTGAAATTCCTAAAGCATCTACAGGCACATGAATGGCTTTCTCTAATCAGGGAACATTAATATTGGGGATGTTACTGACCTCTATTTCAAATCCACAAAATATCAGTCCATTCAAACTTTGTATATTTGTGTAATAATTTATCCATTAGGTGGATATGGTTGTGTACCCTTTGATGAACTTGTCTTAATATGCTTTATGTCTTAGGAATGATCGCACTTTTTTAGAGATTTTAGGACGTGCCATACTCACAATACCGTCACTGCACACTATGTGACCCAAGAGAACACCAAATGGTGTAAAAAATAAACACTTTTTCACATTCAAAGTGATGTGCAAAGCTCGAAATCATTCTAATATGAGTTACAACTTGGATATGTGTTATTTGAATAAAGATAATACAACCCAATCATTAATATAGACTTCTAGGAAATCAAGGATGAAATTATTGAATGCAATAACCGTAGTCCTAGAGAAAACAACATGAGCATTATTCAGACCAAAGGGTATTACCTTGTATGTGAAGGAACCCCATTGTATTGCAAAGGTGGTTTTAGACTGATCTTCAACTACAATTATTATTCGATGGTAGCCACTTAAGCCATCTATGAAAGAATAAACTTCGTGCCCTGTAATTAACTTCATTTTTTTTTTGTGAAAAGAATTGCAATTGAATCATTAATGCAAGCATCATTCAATGTCATGTAGTCCCCATAATCTCTGATATCCCCTAATGTTTTGGGTTGTAATGCCATTGGACTTACCCAGTCTACCTTCTCTACTAGATAAATAATCCGTGCTTCTTGCATCTAGTCAATTTCAGCCGCAACCTTGAGTTTCATATTGGGATTTAGCATGTATGGTCACTTCTTAATAAGTCGTGCACACTCTTTGAGTTATATGTGAATTTATCTTAATAAAATGTCTACACCCTTAACTTTCGAAAACTTTGTTGGGAATACATCTTGATAATCTCACAATGATTAAAGCCCTTATGATATCTCTTTCTTTGTTTAATAATCACCCAAATTTTTAAGCTTTGGCATAGACTTGGTATCGATGTTCCCCATAATTTTCTTTAATGACTCTTGATATATATTATTGGACCCACTTAGCATAGAGTCTTCCAGTGTTCTTTGTCCTTATTTCTCTTGAATGTTTAAATTTTAAAACTGTGCATCTTTAGTTTGCTCTATGATTTCAACTTTTGGTTCTTCTATCTCTCACTCAGTTTGGAAAAAAACCCTCAAAACTAAGTCCTCATTATTTTACTAGATTTTTCCTATTCTTCATTATCTGTGATCCTATTGCAAGGTTTCACCAAAAATTACTCCTTCTACTTACTAGCCTTATAATTTTGTAGGGTTGTGTTCAAGTCTATACCTACTTCTTCCTACAAAGATCAGTCATGCACATTACTTAGATTGTTTGCACACTCATGACATAAAAATATCTTCAAATTTAACAAATCTTATTCCACCATGGGATTCTTACATTCAAAGATAAAAGTTTGAATAAAAGCCTATTGTACTTGTGGCCAAGTCTTAGTTTACCTCCTACGTTTTTTGTGCATGTACTAGGTTGTTGGAAGAGGTGTTAGAATATACCTAAACACATGTACCTAGCATTGTCCCCCAAAAATATCACTCATTATTGGGATAACATTTGAACTATTTTGGTCTTACAGATCAAAATTGTCTCTTCCCTTTTCAAAATTTGTCTTGGGCATTCAAATTCCTCATTTTTCAAGCTTTTCAGAAATCTACGGACTCTACAGGCTTAAATATACAGACTCTGTAGGCTTAAATCTATGGACTCTGTAGGCTTAAATCTATGGACTCTACAGGCTTGAATCTATGGACTCTGTAGGCTTAAATCTACAGACTCTACAGGAAGAGGAAAATCTACGGACTCTGCAGGCCAAGTTCAATGGGCTTTACAAGTTGAAATCTATGGACTCTTTCAAGGTTAGAGAAAACTATGGACTTGGTTTCTACAGACTCTACAGGCAAGTTCATTTCTACAAGTTCGAAGGCTTCTACAGGTGGGTTCAACCAAAAGAATCAATTTCTAACACTCGATCATTTTCAGGATTGTTTCAGTGCCTTGGTTCAAACAAAAATCTTCATCGGCAAGCATCAACAACAGGTTCAACGTTTGGTTCAACATCAAATGTTTCAAAGGCAGGTTCAATCAAGTGATTCAATGCTTTATTTCACTCATTTGGTTCATCCGCTTTGTTTCAACGCTTTCATTCATCCTTTGGTTCAATCAAGCAGTTCGTTAGTCGGTTCAAGGCTTTGTTTGAACCGTTGAACCAAAACTTGGTTCAACCGATTGGTTCAACGTCCTGGTTCAATGAAAAGGTTCAACGTCTTGTTTTAATGGAGCGTTTCATTGGCTTGGTTCATTCAATTGAATCATCGGCTTGAACCATTTTGGTTCAAAGCTTGGTTCAACGAAGTGGTTCAACAAAGAGGTTCAATACTTGGTTCAAACAAAGGGTTCGTCGGCTTGAACCATTTTGGTTCAACGTTTGATTCAATGCTTAGTTCATCAACTTGGTTCATTCAATTGAACCATCAGCTTGAACCATCAGCTTGAATCATTTTGGTTCAAAGCTAGGTTCAACCGATTGGTTCAATGAAGTGGTTCAACAAGAGGTTCAAAGCCTTGGTTCAACGGAATGGTTCAAAGTTGTGGTTCAATGGAACGGTTCAACAGTTGGTTCATCACCAAAGTTCAAAGATCTTCCTGAAGTGCAAGTGCCCTTGCAGAGGGTACTTGATCGACAAAAACACCCTTTGAGAGGGTCATTTTCGAAAAACGTCACAAAGGTAAAATCCTTCAAAAATGTTGTTTAAGACAAACAGTTATAATTCTTTTAGAATTTTGTCCAAAGGAATTCCTTCTGACAAAAAGTCTGAAAGGATTCAAGAATCGGCCGCGGGCGCAGGAAAATTCAAAAGACTTGATAGAGGCAAACATTTTTTGCAGACTTTTTGTCTGCGAGAAATTTTTGCAGACAATTTGTCCACGAGAATTTGCCCGAGGAAAACCCGCAAAGACTCTAAGGAAAAAGGGCCACCGAAGGACCCCAAAGGGCAGGTGCCATTGCGGGGGACTCTCGGCTGCCAACGTAAAGGGCACTACCTGAAGCCTGAGGGTCACCTTTCCTTCGGGAAGGATGTAAAACAAGAAGCCTGAAGGCCATTTAGGGATCATTTCTTAAGGCCCGAAAGGGCAAGTCCAATCTAAAAAAGTGCCAAATAGAGAGCCGAAAGAGGACCAAGGGGTGACGCACCCAAAAATGTCAAATTCAACATAGTGAACTAACCATTGAAAACATAGTGACGGGCGCACAAATGTCAAATTCAAGACAATAAAATAATTGTTGATCCTTTGAACCTACAAATTGGAATGCATTCACAGACTTCAAGGCCAAGACCAACAGAAAACAAGGAAGGAACATAACAACAAACTGAATCCAAGACCCAATTCAATTAACCAGAAAAGGAGGAACGATGAAGGTAAGATCAGATCACTAGCTGGACATTGAGAGTTGCAAACTTTCAATAAGCATGACTTGTTTCCCTGCATTGATAAAATCAAATGGGTAAAATGCCCCTAAGTTCCAGCCTACCTTCTTAATAGATTCCAATGCAACATGATGTATTACTGTTCCTGAAATCCTTCTTGAAGTGGCTATATAAGGGACTCTCTTCTATTGTAAAAGGATCTCTTTTTTGACAATCAGAACGAAACTCTGCCCAAATTGAAAGACACTTCTAAGACTTTGAGCTCAGTTTGTTTATCATATTTTGTTATTGGAATAAGAAAGCAAGTGGTTTTTTAGACTTTGTGATGTAATATCTTTGTTGTTGAGGGAACTATTCTTATGTCTTTTTCCTTAATATATATTTTGTTCCTTTAATTCAACAAGCATAATTAGTGACAGCAGTCAAGAAGGTGTCCTGAAGAGTCAACTGTGGAGAGACTTTGTGCCCCCATAATTGCCTTTAGTGTGTTTTCTTTTCATTTATGTGTAAAGGACCTTAGGGCGACTTTGTGTCCTCATTGTCCTTCGTATCTTACTCTTGAGCAATTCAGGCGTAGACTTTGTGCTGCATCTCAATTTGCTGGTTATTACATCCTTTGTTACATTTTGTTGTTACTACCTGGAGTATTCATGTGGCTTGTTGAATAGTACTTCTAAAAGAAGAGGAGTGCTTTGTGTCATTCTCTTTGAGTTTCTCCTTTGATCCACACACATCATCTCTAAAGAAAGAGAGATGGATGGTTTGTCCTACCCTTGAGTATTATTATATATATATATATATATATATATATATAGCCTATCTATAGGGAACCTCCCCTTGATGAGAGGAGAGCTCAATCCCCTTCTGATGTGGTAAACCTACACATTTGGATGTCTAATCTTCCTACTTTGGTTGATCAGACCTATTTTGTTTATTAGTACGCTGATTAATAAAATATTCAACCAATAATTTTTTGCGACTCCACTGGGGATATAGTTATGTGTATTCTGAAACCTCAAGTTTTAGATTGAAACATGACCTAGATGTAACCCATTATCATTACAACCCTTATCCATTACAGACTCTAGCAACTCCATTTCACGTCTTACCCATTATCCATTTATAATCTATCCATTCACCTCCACACTAATCGAGAAAGAACACACATTTTAAAGCCTCAAGCTTTAACTGAAGCAAGGTCAATTCTTTTCCATTTTTGTTTCACAATCTGGTAGATTCAAGGTATACACGAAGCCAAAGGGCTAAAGGTATCATTGACCTTGTATTCGAGTTGGTATAACAAAGTGATTTTGATCTGTTTCCTTCATCATCTCATCTCCAACAAACCAAGAGTTTTCCTCCTACTAAAGTCAGATCTCCATTGCCAGATGAAGTATCTACTTCTGCTATTGATAAAGCTTTGCCAATAATTATCCCTTTGAGATTTGTTATCCCTCCTTTTCATAATTTTACAATGGTAGTTCAAGGCCCTTGGGGTAATGCTTTTGGTCCTCTCAATCTTACTCCACCTCTACATGAGCTTCCATGCAGTTCAAGGAAGAATTTCTCCAAATTCTATGGTGATGGGAAAGTTCATCCTGATGAACACATTGCAGCCTTCAACATAGCTTGTGGAGTAATCATAGTAGAATTTGAAAATGTAGTAGTCAGGTTATTTGTAGAAACATTACAAGGTGCTGTTGTAGATTGGTTTTATCATCTACAGGCTCAGTCAGTGACTGATTGGAATACCCTCAAAGCTAAGTTTGAAGTCAGATTCAAACCTGCAGAAGATGCACATGCACTTCTGGCTCAACTTACACAGATGAAGAAAGCCTCATGAGCCTATGAGGGATTTCATAGCTAAATTTGACAAATTAAGGAATAGAATTCTTGTAATTGCTTGACTTACAGCCGAGAATCTCAAATGTTTTTTCATTAATTCTCAGTTACCTAAAGTAAGTTTTCTCATGAGACGTGCTGGTCAAATAGATCTTGCTGCAACTCAACTTTTGGCCACTAAGGTAGAAGATGATCTCATCTTAGCAGGGAAAATAAGAAGAGATCCAAACAGAAATAGACCTTCATCATCTTCTGAATATGTATCTATAGGCACCACTGATCCAATGGTGCAAAAGCTGGCAAATGAAGTGCTAGCCTTGAAAAAGCAAATGGTGCAAGGAATGTCTTCTGCTCCTTCATACAGAAGGACATTCCCAAATCAATCATATCAGGGTAATGCTGCCAGGAATTAAAGGTAATAGAATCACCTTCCTCCCCCACAAGGAAAACTTGCCCTGGAAGCTCCTCCAACCAATTCAGTAATGGGATATCTTGAAACAAAATCTGAGTTTTCTTTCCAGCCTGAATTGAATCAAGAAAATGACGTTGATCTCCTTGAAGACGATCAAGAAGAATCAGCTAGTGACTCCCACATTGGTTTCCTAAACTACCAGGATGAACTCGAAAGTAAAGAAAAAGTTATTGATGGATCATATGCAGTGTTTACTAGATCCAAGAACCAATCAATCCAGTAAGTTGATAAAGGGAAGATAGAGGAGAAACCTCAACCAACATTTACGATTGTTAAGTGTGGAACCCCTCTTCTTTTTCAGTCAAAGGATTTGATAATCACCCAAAAGGCAAATACATCAATTTCGCCTTCCCTTTCTACTCCCATTTCACAAACCAGCCCTCCTCCCATCCCTCCTAAAACCCAAAAGGTTGAAATGCTTTCTTCTATTCCTAGTCCAATTCAGCCATTTGACATAATCGATCATGTCAAGAAGACCAAAAGACAAATGTCTGAATTTGAATATCTGTAGTCTAATCCTAATCAATTGGATAAGTTGGTCCAATGTGTCAAGAACCAAACCATCCCTGCAAGACAAGAGGTTAAGAAAATAATTCCTAATTCCCCAAAGAACATGCCCATTCCAAATAATCTTGTCATTACTCCTCTAGATGCCCTTGGAAAAATAGAACCTTTTTATGTTTCCCTGTTAATAAATAGTTATCAGCTCAATAATTACATCATTGATTTTGGGGCATCTGACAATGTCATGCCTGCTAAAGTAGTTGAGTCTCTAGGTCTCACACTAACCAAGACATTTGGGAGATGTTTTTGCATGGAGAACAAGCAAGTACCATTGTTGGGGCAAATTAAAGATGCCCAATTTGCATTAGCAGCCTTTCCAAATAAGAGAATCAGGATGACTGTCTTAGTGGCTGATGTCCTAGCATCCTATGGCATTTTGCTTGGACGAAATTTTTGTAAGGATGTGGGAGGAAAACTAAGCATGGACCTGTCTGAGGCAAGGATCCCTGTTCAAGGTGTGATGAAGATATTACTCCTTGAAAAGGAGGCAAAATACATGGTCATCCAAACATCAGCCCCTATAGCACAAATTTTGTTTGAATCTTCAGACAGGGGTAATTATTTCTTTACCATAGAGGATATTCATGTTTCTATAGATAAAAGTCCTGTAGCTGACAATCTAGGAATTGATCCAAACAAGACTTCAAGAGAATTTGTAGGGTGCAGTATAAACAAGGAAGGATCTTCCATCTCTAATGAAGAGAAATCTGATAGGAGATCAACTTCTGATGATGACAACAATTCTTCCACCAATGATGAAGTTGGAACTATGTTGATATCTCCTCAAGGAGATATTCTTCTTTCATGTAATTTGCAAGTTAGCAACACCAACAACACAGCTGGATGCGAATCTTTGTTGCTTGGATTGAAGATTGCTCAAGATGAAGAAGTCAAACTCCTTCACATCAAAGGAGATGCTAAACTAATAGTTTGTCAGGAGTTTGATGTGGACAATCCAATCATATGTTGGACTGAACCAGAAGAACAATCAATTATGATAATGGACCATGCTGTTGTAAATCAAAATCAGGCAAAAAAATCCTTCACCAAGAGAACAAGGAATTATGACTTTCAAATTAAAGCCCACATCCTGCCATGGGACAAGAAGAAGAAAGAGTCAACAATAAGATGCAAAAAATTGGTTTCCTGGTGGAGAGCTCGATTCACCCGTCACCATTTCTGGGGACAAAATGTCTTCTTGCTGGTTTATCAGAATAGAGCACTATTTTCACTGTCTCCCAAGAAGCAGCATCTAAAACACTTCAACTCTTGAAGTATCAAATCATTGCATCTGTATATATGTATATATGTATATTTGTACAGTTTTTAATTCTATTTTATTTTATTTGTTTTCATTTTTGATGCCTTTAATTTTTGGGTAGCATGACTCCGTAACCCAATGGTACACATGAAGACACTGGAGATTCTGGATTCTACTCCTTTCAATTCTTTTTGCAATTGACAGAAGTTCCCCAACTGGAGCTAGCTGTTGTTTCCCAAAAATATCACTCATTATTAGGACAACATTTGAACTATTTTGGTCTTATAGATCAAAATTGTCTCTTTTCTTTTCAAAATTAGTCTTGGGCATTCAAATTCCTCATTTTTCAAGCTTTTTAGAAATCTACGGACTCTACAGGCTTAAATCTACAGACTCTGCAGACTTAAATCTACGGACTTTGCAGGCTTAAATCTATGGACTCTGTAGGCTTGAATCTATGGACTCTACAGGCTTAAATTTAAGAACTCTGCAAGAAGAGAAAAATCTACGGACTCTGCAAGCCAAGTTTATTGGGCTTTACAGGTTGAAATCTATGGACTCTTTCAAGGTTAGAGAAAACGAAGGACTTGGTTTCTACGGACTCTATAGGCAGGTTCATTTCTACAAGTTTGAAGGTTTCTACATGTTGGGGGATCAAACCAACAATAGATTACACTTGTGAAAGCAATAAATGCGGAAATAAATCAGATAGATAAGTAACTGAAATGATAAATAGCACAGAACAAGATATACAAGAAAACACCTTGAAAACTTGTATTGAAACTCTTTACAATAGGAATACAATTTGAAGAAACTTCGTTCTTCCACACCTCTCTCAGATGCACACAAGATCTCTCACTAGATCTCTATTCCTCAAGAGCTCTCTCTCAAGTACACTCAAATCCAACAACCTGGATTGATGCAACTCTGTACTGTCCTTCAAACATTCACAATGTTCTACTATTACAGTTCTACACTCTTCTCTTACACAACTCTAAGCTAAGAAGATCTTCCTACATATAGAAATAGGAAACTTGAGCATGCTCTTACAACAAACAGTTAAGCCTCTTGAACAAGGGCTCTAAAAATAATATTGCTAATAATAGAGACGCAAGCTTGAGTCCACGACTCAAACTTATCATGCAAACACTCGCTGCTGTCCACAAAAATAGCTTTCTGGACACGCAGGTAACCGACGTCGGTTCCTGCCTGTTCGCCTGTGACCGTTGCCGGCCGACCCTATTGCCGACGTCAGTGCCTCTGCAACTGCTACTAACCGACGTCGGTCGCTCCTGACTGACGCCGGCGTCTGTGTAGACCCGAACCTGTTTTAGTATGCTCCTTGGTGAAGCTTTTAGCTCCACACCCTAACAATCTCCCACTTGGAGATAAACCAGCTGCACCAACCTGTACAGCAACATCTTCTAGCTCCTCCATCTTCAACTCAATCATGAAGACCAATAAAAGTTGAATGCAAGTTCAACTTCTCTTTTGTAACCGGCTTTGTTAGCATATCAGCAGGATTCTTGTCTGTATGGATCTTCTCCAGCTTCAACTCACCATCTTCCAATACCTGCCATATGAAGTGGTACCTTAGCTGTATGTGCTTGGTTCTAGAATGAAAGGCCGAATTCTTGGCCAAATGGATTGCACTCTGACTGTCACTATACAATCTGCAACTCCCATGCTCCCTTCCAAGCTCTTCCATGAACCGTGTCATCCATATCATCTCCTTGCTAGCTTCTGTAGCTGCAATATACTCTGCTTCTGTAGTTGACAAGGCTACAACCTTCTGCAACTTAGATATCCAACTAACCGCTGTTCCACCTACAGTAAAAACATAACCTGTGGTGCTCCTCCTGCCATCCAAATCCCCTGCCATATCTGAATCTACATAACCATGTAGAGAAGTACCTGAACCTCCATAGCACAAATGCTTGCTGCTGGTTCCTCTCAGATATCTAAGGATCCATTGAACCGCTTTCCAATGTTCCTTACCTGGATTGGCCATATACTTACTTACTACTCCCACTGCTTGGGCAATATCTGGTCTAGTACACACCATTGCATACATCAAACTCCCTACTGCGGAAGAATATGGAACCTTACTCATGTACTCTACCTCATCATGTGAATTGGGACATTGTTCTTTACTTAGCTTAAAATGTCCAGCCATAGGTGTACTTACCGGTTTTGCATCCTGCATATTAAACCTCTCCAACACCTTATTCACATAATCTTCTTGAGACAATATCAACCTGTGATTTTTTCTGTCTCTCCTAATGCTCATGCCAAGGATCTTCTTCGTTGCTCCCAAATCCTTCATAGCAAACGTTTGAGCTAACTTCACCTTAAGCTCAGAGATATCCTGCATGTGAGACCCTACAATCAGCATGTCATCTACATACAACAATAGAATAATATATCTACCGTTATCAAATCTCTTGAAATACACACAATGGTCTGATTGACACCTATTGTAGCCATGCTCAGTCATAAACCTGTCAAATTTCAAGTACCATTGCCTTGGAGCTTGCTTGAGGCCATACAAGCTTTTCTTCAACCTGCACACAAACTTCTCCTTACCCTTGACCTCAAATCCTTCTGGTTGTTCCATATAAATTTCCTCATCCAAATCTCCATGAAAAAATGCTGTCTTAACATCTAGCTACTCGAGATGCAGATCCTCAAAAGCAACCAAAGACAATACAACCCTTATAGAAGTCATCTTAACAACAGGAGAAAAAATTTCACCAAAGTCAATACCTGGCTTCTGTGCAAATCCTTTTACTACTAATCTGGCCTTATATCGCATCTGTCCATCCTCACTTTGCTTCAACCTGTAGGTCCATCTGTTCTTCAGTGTTCTCTTACCAGCTGGCAACTCAACCAAATCCCATGTTTGGTTCTCTCTTAAGGACTCCATCTCCTCAACCATGCCATGCTCCCACTTACTCCTGGACTCCACCTGTATTGCTTCTTCAAAACTCTCTTATTCTCCACCATCAGTTAGCAATAAATAATATAAGGAAGGAGAATATCTAATTGGAGGCTTACTTACCCTTTCAGACCTCCTGGTGGGTGTCTTGGACTTGTTTTCAACAATCTGTCCACCCAAATTTTCTGACAGTGACCGACCTCGGCCACCTGTAGACCTGTCACTAGCCGTCGTCGGTTCTGCCTGACCGACCTCAGTGCTTGGTCTGTCGACGTCGGTCTCTGTATGATCGACATCAGTTTCTGTACTGCCGACGCCGGTTCCTAACCTGCCGACGTCGGTCTCTGTGTTTTCCTGCAAGTGATTATTTCTTTTTCCCGTGAGCTCATTTTGGACCATAACTTCGTCCAATTCACTATTGCTCTGCCCAGATTGATCCAGCTTCCTTATCTGATCACTGTACATCACTCTTTCATTGAAAACAACATCACGGCTCCTGATTACCTTGTTAGTTCCTAGATTCCAAAATCTGAAACCAAAATCATCTAAGCCATAGCCTATAAACGTGCACCTCATAGACTTAGGATCAAGCTTCTTTCTATTTTCTTTATCTATGTGCACAAAGGCTTCACTACCAAAAACTTTGAGATATGAGAGATCTACCTTTTTACCTGTCCATGCCTCTTCTGGAATTCCACCATCCAGAGCTGTAGAGGGTCCTCTGTTAATCAGGTACACTGCGGTGTCAACTGCTTCTGCCCAAAACTGTAAGGGCAACCCTGCATGCAATCTCATACATCTTGCACGCTCCATGATAGTTCTGTTCATCCTTTCAGCAATACCATTCTGCTGAGGTGTCCTTGGAACCATCCTTTGCCTACGGATTCCGTGTGTATAACAATACAATTTGAACTTAAGACTGCAGAACTCACCGCCATTATCAGATCTCAGGCACTTTAACTTTCTGCCTGTTTCATTCTCAACCATGGCTTTCCAAATCTTAAAAGTCTCAAAAACATCAGATTTCTTTTTAATACAGTAGATCCATACCTTTCTTGTGGCGTCATCTATGAATGTAACATAGTACCGTGATCCGCCAATAGAGGCTACCTGAGCCGGTCCCCACACGTCTGTGTGAACAAGCTGCAACTTCTGCCTTTTCTTAGTAGACCCGGTCTTGAGAAAACTAACCCTTTTCTATTTTTCAAATACACAATGCTCACAAAACTCTAGATCCATACTTTTCAAATCTAAAAGCATACCTTTAGACTTAAGAATTGACATCCCCTTCTCACTCATGTGGCCAAGCCTTGAGTGCCACAATTTACAATCCACACCTGAAGTAGATAAAACTGAAGGAGATTTGTTAGTAACACAATTACACAAATAGAGAGTACCTTCTCTCTTACCTCTGGCCATAACGAGTGCACCCTTGGTCACCTTCCAAGAATCTGCTGTGAGAGTTACTGTACAACCCTCATCACCTAGCTTACCTGCAGAAATCAAATTTCTCTTCAAACTAAGAACATGCATCACATCTCTCAACACCCATGTGTTGCCATTCTGCATCTTTAGCTGCACTTTACCTTTGCCAGTAATCTTACAAGGCTCATCATCCCCTAAGTACACTATTCCAAAATCTCCATGGATATAGTCACTGAAATACTCTCTGTTAGGGGTAGCATGGAAAGATGCACCAGAATTTAATACCCAAGATTCTATGTTATTATGCAAAGAGAAAATTAAAGCATCCTGTGCAATACCTGCAACCTTGGCTTCTTCCTTTCCTTCGTGCTGGTTGTCCTCCTTAGGCTTTGACCAACAATCTCTGCTTATGTGCCCCATCTTTCCACAATTCCAGCATTGTGGCTTCCTACCATTCCTGGATTTGGATCTTCCTCTCACCTTAGACTTAGATCTTGATCTCCTCTTGCTCTTTTCTTTTTGCCTTCCCCTGCTCTCAAAATTTAAAGCGTTCCCAGATGTCTCTTCTGTGCTTTTCCTGCGTATTTCCTCATTCAAGATAACACTAACAACATCCTCTACTTTCAAAATATTTGATGCAGATGCAGTATTAGAAACTGCCATTACTAAGCCATGCCAGCTTTCAGGCAAAGAACATAATATCAAAAGAGCTTTTATTTCATCTTCAAATACAATATTGACAGAACTTAACTGATTAACAATTCCATTGAAATCATTCAGATGAGTAGAAACAGATCCACCTTCTTTCATATGCAAATTAAATAACTGCTTCATAAGATATACCTTATTTGAAGCTGAGGGTTTTTCATACATATTTGCTAACGTAGTCATCAACTCTACCGTTGTTTTTGCCTGTGACAAATTAGATATCACAGTGGAAGCCAGACTCAGTCTTATAGACCCAAGAGCCTTTTTGTCAAGAACTTCCCATTCTTCATCCTCCATGTCCTTGGGCTTCTTTGCTATCCCACCTAACGGTAAGTAGAGATCCTTCTGATACAGATAGTCCTCTATCTGCATTCTCCAATGTTGGTAGTTCTTGCCATTAAACTTTTCCATTCTCAACTTACTTTCTTCTGCCATTGCTTCTCCCACTCAAACAGAAATCTCTGCAGAAACCCCTATGAGCAACCTGTAATCTGTAACCTGTAACCTGTAACCAAGGCTCTGATACCACTTGTTGGGGGATCAAACCAATAATAGATTACACTTGTGAAAGCAATAAACACGGAAATAAATCAGATAGATAAGTAACTGAAATGATAAATAGCACAGAACAAGGTATACAAGAAAACACCTTGAAAACTTGTATTGAAACTCTTTACAATAGGAATACAATTTGAAGAAACTTCGTTCTTCCACACCTCTCTCAGATGCACACAAGATCTCTCACTAGATCTCTATTCCTCAAGAGCTCTCTCTCAAGTACACTCAAATCCAACAACCTGGATTGATGCAACTCTGTACTGTCCTTCAAACATTCACAATGTTCTACTATTACAGTTCTACACTCTTCTCTTACACAACTCTAAGCTAAGAAGATCTTCCTACATATAGAAATAGGAAACTTGAGCATGCTCTTACAACAAACAGTTAAGCCTCTTGAACAAGGGCTCTAAAAATAATATTGCTAATAATAGAGACGCAAGCTTGAGTCCACGACTCAAACTTATCATGCAAACACTCGCTGCTGTCCACGGAAATAGCTTTCTGGACACGTAGGTAATCGACGTCGGTTCCTGCTTGTTCGCCTGTGACCGTCGCCGGCCAACCCTATTGCCGACGTCGGCGCCTCTGCAACTGCTACTAACCGACGTCGGTCACTCCTGACCGATGCAGGCGTCTGTGTAGACCCGAACCTATTTTAGTATGCTCCTTGGTGAAGCTTTTAGCTCCACACCCTAACACTACAAGCAAGTTCAACCAAAAGAATCAGTTTCTAACACTTGATAATTTTTAGGATTGTTTCAGTGCCTTGGTTCAAACAAAAATCTCCATTGACAAGCATCAGCAGCAGGTTCAACATTTGGTTCATCCTTTGGTTCAACATCAAATGTTTCAAAGGTAGGTTCAATCAAGTGGTTCAATGCTTTATTTCACTCATTTGGTTCATCCTCTTTGTTTCAACGCTTTCATTCATCCTTTGGTTCAATCAAGCAATTCGTCAGTCGGTTCAAGGCTTTGTTTGAACCATTGAACCAAAACTTTGTTTAATCGATTGGTTCAACGTCCTGGTTCAATGAAAAGGTTCAACATCTTGTTTCAATGGAGCATTTCATCATCTTGGTTCATTCAATTGAACCATCAGCTTGAACCATTTTGGTTCAAAGCTAGGTTCAACCGATTGGTTCAACGAAGTGGTTCAATAAGAGGTTCAAAGCCTTGGTTCAACGGAATGGTTCAAATCCATGGTTCAATGGAACAATTCAACAGTTGGTTCATCGCCAAAGTTCAAAGAGCTTCTTAAAGGACAAGTGCCCTTGTGGAGGGCACTTGATCGACAGAAACACCCTTCAAGAGGATCATTTTCGAAGAATGTTACAAAGGTAAAATCCTTTGAAAATTTTGTTTAAGACAAACAGTTATAATTCTTTTAGACTTTTGTTCGAAGGAATTCCTTTAGACAAAAAGTTTGAAAGAATTCAAGAATCGGCCGTGGGCATAGGAAAATTCAAAAGACTTGACAGAGGCAAACAATTTTTGCAGACTTTTTGTCTGCAGGAAATTTTTGCAGACAATTTGTCTGCGGGAATTTGCCCGGGGAAAAACCAGAGGAAAACCTATGAAGACTCTAAGGAAAAAGGGCCACCGAAGGACCCCAAAGGGCAGGTGCCCTTGCGGGGGACTCTCAGTTTCCAACGTAAAGGGCACTTCCTGAAGCTAAAGGGTCACCTTTCCTTCGGGAAGGATGTAAAACAAGAAGCCTGAAGGCCATTCAGGGATCATTTCTTAAGGCCCAAAAGGGCAAGTCCAATCCAAAAAAGTGCCAAACATAGAGCCAAAAGAGGACCAAGGGGTGATGCACCTGAAAATGTCAAATTCAACACAGTGAACTAACCGTTGAAAACATAGTGATGGGCGCGTAAACATCAAATTCAAGACAACAAAATAACTATTGATCCTTTGAACCTACAGACCAGAATGCATTCATAGACTTCAAGGCCAAGACCAACAGAAAACAAGGAAGGAACAAAACATCAAATTGAATCCAAGACCTAATTCAATTAACCAGAAAAGGAGGAATGATGAAGGTAAGATCAAATCGCCAGCTAGACATTGAAAGTTGCAAACTTTCAATAAGCGTGACTTGTTTCCCTGCATTGATAAAATCAAATGGGTAAAATGCCCATAAGTTCCAGCCTACCTTCTTAGTAGATTCCAATGCAACATGATGTATTACTATTCCTGAAATCCTTCTTGAAGTGGCTATATAAGGGACTCTCTTTTATTGTAAAAGGATCTCTTTTTTGACAATCAGAATGAAACTCTACCCAAATTGAAAGACACTTATGAGACTTTGAGCTTAGTTTGTTTATCATATTTTGTTATTGGAATAAGAAATCAAGTGGTTTTTTAGACTTTGTGCTATAATATCTTTGTTTTAGATTAAGGTAAAAGCAGGTTTTGAAGGGGCCCCGAAACCCTTTACATCAAAAGAGAGATAAACCTTTAAGCACTATCGGGTTTCTAAAAAGAAACCCGAAACCATTAAAAGCAAAACCAGGTTAAACAGGAACCTGAAAATAGCAAAAAAGACCAGATGTAATAGCAGACAAAACACATATCAGACCGTCAACAGACAAGATTAGCGCCCTACAAAGCCTCTTATACAAATGAGGTTTTAATTATTATTTTTTACACGATCGAAGATTCATATCTAGAGGGGGGACCAAAGGCTTAGACTTCTTCCTCTTAACTGCTGTCCATCCATCCTCTACTTGAGCTGCCTCAGCAATCCATGCCTCAGAAGACGATGATCCATGAAGCCCAGGGGACATAGATGCCTCAGCAAAATCATTATGAAAACCAGCCAAAGTCTGGCTCCTAGGAAGTTCCTCCAAAATAGGGGTAGAGACCAAAGCCTCCTCAATAACTGGCTCAGAAAGATCACTAATCCCAGTCTCCACTGGACCATCAATAAAATCTTTCACCAGCGAATCCTCCTCAACCGTTGGCTCGGAATGGATACTATCTTCATTCTCAGAATTAGCCAGAGCTTCCATGGGTTGTTTAGCCATGTAATGTTCGGAGGAAACCTCAGACCACCAAGTAGGTGGTCGTCTAGATTTTGATTTCCCAGCCGTACACCAAGCAGTATTATGACCCGTCAGGTGGCACTTTCTACACCGAAAAGGTAAACCCTCAAAATCCAACATTTGTGTCCATGTACCCCTTGGGGAATCCAAACATATCGCCTCAGGAAGGCCCTTAGAAACATCCACCTCAACCATTAAGCGTGCGCAAGTTGAATGGTAACAATCCGAAGTATTTTCATCCACAAATAAAAAATCTCCTATAGCATTTCTGATGGTTTTAAAAACCAATTCATGCCAAAGATGTATTGGTAGATTAGGGAGCCGAACCCAGATAGGGAACTTGTTAAAGGTTTCCATAAGAGGATTAAAATCCATATGCCACCGTTTGGCCATGAGAGGATATTTGCCCTGCCATAAAAAGTTATTGTTGCACAAGATTATCCTCCTATCAGATTTCAACATTGTCTTCAATAAGTGGCAACCAGGGCTTGGAGATCCAGCCATGTAGATCTGCGAGAGAAGGCCAAAAGCCATAATAATATCTTATTTGTTGAGGGAACTGTTATAATATCTTTGTTGTTGAGGGAACTGTTATTATGTCTTTTTCCTTAATATATCTTCTATTCCTTTAATTCAACAAGCACAATTAGTGACAACAGTCAAGAAGGTGTCTTGAAGAGTCAATTGTGGAGAGACTTTATGCCCTCATAATTGCCTTTAGTGTGTTTTCTTTTCATTTATGTGTAAAGGACCTTGGGGCGACTTTGTGCCCTCATTGTCCTTCATATCTTACTCTTAAGTAATTTAGGCGTAGACTTTGTGCTGCATCTCGATTTACTGGTTATTACATCCTTTGTTACATTTTGTTGTTACTACCTGGAGTGTTCTTGTGGCTTGTTGAATAGTACTTCTGAAAGAAGAGGAGTGCTTTATGTCATTCTCCTTGAGTTTCTCCTTTGATCCGCACACATCATCTCTAAAGAAAGAGAGATGGATGGTTTGTCCTACCCTTGAGTATTATTTTCTGTTTATATATATATATATATATATATATATATAGCCTATCTATAGGGAACCTCCCCTTGATGAGAGGAGAGATCAATCCCCTTCTGATGTGGTAAACCTCCACATTTGGATGACTAATCTTCCTACTTTGGTTGATCAGACCTATTTTGTTTATCATTACGCTGATCGACAAAATATTCAACCAACACCTAGTACTTGGGTTCCACACGATGAAGAGACCATACATCAACACATCTATTAATATTCATTTTAGGACATTAACCTTTTAGGAAAAATGGCCATCGACTCATGATCATAGGTGTTATTTAAAATTGAGCTTGTAGCTATTTACAAACATCATTCAGTATAATTGATTTGACCTATGTATTGTCCACTAGGTCAAAAAAATGCCCTTTAGTGCATAACTCAACACATTGATTCATTAATATATGTGTGGAACATGTTCTAATTTCAAAAAAAATGGCCTAAGTCCTCAATTGTAAATTATTGAGATAATTATCACTCTGTAGTGAAAATCATTTGCATTAGTCACACATCATGGTCTCCTCTCACCTAATTTAACATACAATTGTTTGAATCACCACTTACTAAAGATGTAACTTCCCATGGTAGAACACCTTCATAAGTTGGTTTAGTGTAATCCATGTTTGTCATACCTACTTGATATAACAAATCTAATTCAGACCTTGTTGGTGATCGCACAGATGAATACCTATATTCACCTATATGAAACTGTCAAACTCTTTCCATTATTATACTAGTCTAGAGGAAAGATGCTCTAGTTATTTTATCTACATAAGTGGTTTTGTATCTAAATGGAAAAAGTTGTGATGCCCTGTTCATAATGTAATTTGCTTAGATTTTGTGTCAATCTTAAACCAACTATTATCCCCATAAGCATAATGAGAGGTAGGGTCTTTAGGAATGATATAGGGTTTGTTGTTAGCTTTATTCAGGGGTATGATGATAATCATATCCCCTTGGTTTTCTTCCAACTAATTATGTATTGTGTTGATGGTCATTTGACTATCATATGCCCATTTTTTATCAATTAACATAGGGTAGTGTGTTTCATCTATCTTCATATCTAACTTCAAATTCACCTCATAGACTAAGATCAAAAACTCTAATTTTTACATCATGTAGTCACCTAATAGGTTGTACCCTTATGTATTTGTGAGACTCAACATCATTAGGATATAATGGAGAACAGGTCATCTAATGGCTTCTCATGTCGACTAAGGGATCATATTAATTATAATTCCAAAGTCAACTATGACATTTAGAATTTCATACCCTACCGATTCAATATCCATTTGGGAATTAACATCCCATGGCTTCTTAGTCTTTACATACCATACCACCTTCTCAATGCATTGTTGGCCTCTTTGCGAGTAGTCTAATAGGTTATGTAGAAGGCTTGTGATGTTCTATGGTATATCTTAATTTCGCATAATACTTAATAATTTAAGTAAATATATTAAAGTATGAACTATGCCATCATGTCTCATAATGCACATAATTTGACCACACATCTATGCATCAATAACTGCAACATCACCTTTAGATGCAGTCTGGTGTTATATATTCTATAATACCTATGTTACCCAATACAATAGACAATTTTCCCTCATAGAATTAGGATATTTGTCTTGATACACCTCTCTAATGTGGTGATATTGCAACATCTTTAAGGGTGTAATCTTTGCTCTGTTTGTTGATGTTAGGTGACCGCTTGCATGAACACAAGATCCCTTAGATGTGAACTTACCATATTTATAGTTTGCACTAGTTTTTATTTTATCTACTTTTTAACATTGAGTAATATTTTGTGTGATGTTGCCTTGAAACTCTATAATATGTACAACAAACCTATCTATGTGGATTGGTTAGACAATTTTGTGTGAAGTGATTGTATTCTCCACAAAGATAAAAAATAATCGGTTATTGACCATGTTTCTTGTCTTGTCTACAATTATTTCCTTAGTATTTACCTCGATACTCCCCTCTATATCCCCCTTATCTCTATCTAAAACCTCAACCTTGTTATTTTTTATCATCATATCCTTCGTATGGTCCTTAGGGAAAAGATGAAACCCACCTTATCTACTATTGTTGGGGTGATGTAGCGTTCCTGTCTGTCGATACTAAGGAGATGGAAGAGTCTATCCTATCTAGTACTGCATAAACTATGGTGTCCAACCTAAAAATCCTTAAGGTTTATATTGGGGTGAGGTTGACACCCATCCAAGAGAATTTGTAGTCACAATTGTTATCTCTATATCTAGGATTGGGACCCAAGTTTTGTAGTATGGATTTTTTTGATTGTTGTTGTGAAAACATTATTAGTGATGTCTTCCTTAAATTGTTGAATGGCTCTAAAATTATTATCATCATGATTGTGTGACTTTAAAAAATTATAGTATAGACTCCAAGATTGTTGTGTGTATTATTGTAGGAGATGACATTTCTTAGTTGCATGCCCTACTAGATGACATATCTCACATAATTTTGTTTTGAATGTTGGATAGTCATTCCTATGGTACTCCTATTTTTTGCACTCCATACACCACAAGCCTAATTTGGGTATATTATTTTCATGAAACTCATCCATCTTGTACAAAACATCTATCTTTGCGTTAATTTTTGTAGTAGGTTATGGACTATCCCCATAATCCTCTATCTACTCTACTTAGAGTGTAATGTATCGAGTATTTTCCTTGTAATTGAATTGAATTTGAGTAATTTAAAACTTAATCCAAGGTCGTAGGCCTTATATAAACCATGCAACCTTATCTATATCATAAAATAAACAATCCACTATGTTCACTATATTAGAGAACCTATGATCATAGTCCCATACTGATTCAACTAATTTTTGTTGAATCTCTTTTAAATATTTGATTGTCTGACCTGTACATTTATTCATTTTTAAATTCTCCTACTAGTCAATCCTTGACATTATAAATGACTAATTTTGCAACATATATTTTGTACATTAACTCCATTGCTCTACCTATTAGAGTTCCCATGAGTTCACACTTTTTTGCATCCTCCATAGTTACACCCTTAAATTGTCATTTCATCTCATGCGTTAACAAGTATTGCTTAGGATTAGAAGACCCATCACATGTTGCAAGGTGAAAAAAACTCCCAAAGTGAGAGTCATGATTTTTATACTTACATGATAACTACTTGTTATTGTGGACTAGACTTTACTAGTGTCTTTAAACTTGTTATGACCTAAAACCTGACCTCAATCAATTTCTTCTTATCTGAAACTTTTTTAATATCTTCACTGTATTTTCAAAATCTAATATCTTCACTGTATTTTCAAAATCTATCTGTAAAATAGTCAAACCATGTACTATATTTACCAGCTTTTGCACTCTTTATTTTATTCTCTAGTGATAAATTAGGCACATGGGATGTGTACCCTTGAAATGAATGATCCTTGTATGTGACTTTTTCCTTATTTGAACTTGAACCTACTTTAACCATGTGATTTAACATAACTTCTTCAAACTATCATTCATTTTATTCTCTAAACAATATTCTCCATTGTAATTGCGATATAAAACCATATTGTAAGTGTAGATGATTTTTTAGCTTTATGGATTAAATCATGCAATTCAATCAACCCAAATAACCAACTAACTAGTTAAAGTGATAGAGCCATTAAGATCTAAAGCAATAGATGAATATAAAATTCAAAACAAACATTACAATCCTAAAGCTAAGTGATCCACACCATGATTGAATGGATTCAAAATAAGAGGATTGGGATTTGGATTACCTTGACTTAGATTTTTGACATTGATGCTTGATCAAAAGATTGTTGATGAAGGATTAGATTGGCATGGATTTGCTATGAAATTTATAGTTGGTAGTTGGACATAGATTTGTTATAAGCTTGCTAGATTGATAAATGGACATGAAGGCTTTATGAATTTTCTAGTTGGCTCCAATGGAAGAGAGGAGTGGTTTAAATAGAAAGAGGAGGGAAAGATCTACAATGGAGATTGGAAGTTGGTTGAATGAGATCACTGGTGGAGAATTAAAAGGAATATAAAACTCCTTGGAATCCTCTAGATTTAGAAGCTTCTAAAGAGGAGGGGTTAGAATAGAGAGGATTCTAAAATCCTATGATTCTAGAATCCTCTTAGGGATTAATTAGGCTTAGGGATTAGGTAGATGCTTAGGGACCAGGGGTGTAAGAGAGCCTAGGCATATGTTAGTAGCTGGGCTATTAGGAATTTAAAATTCCCAAATAAAAGGTGAATGAGATTAGGAGGGGATAAATAAGGATTTAGAATAATTAATGAGGGAGGGGAGTAGACTAAGGATAGTGAATGAAGAATTATTGAAGGGGGATATTAGATAAATCATCTAAAAAGAGGTGATAATTTAGTTTGATAAGTTAGATTAAATTAGATGAGTGGAATTAGTGTCGAATAGTAGTATTAGTGATAATAATGTAAGTGAGTGAATTTAGATGCATACATTTTTCCCTTCTTTGAAAGGGCATTGCGAGTGGATGAAGTGGAGGGAGTAATTATCTTTCAAAGAAAAACCATTTTATGGATGTTAGTAGATGATGTTAGGGGATATGATGCCCCCTCAAGGGGACATGCAGGGAAGAATGAGATGGATGACCACTCCAAAGAAGAAGAGGGGTGGGATGAGATGGATAAACAAGGGGTTGGGATGCTAGATGTGAGATAGAATATGAAGAAGATAAATTCAACTTGAGTGATGAGCTACAAATTGATGATGCCCCTAACAAGGACACACGTACAGGGAGTAGAGATGATTGGGTCACACTTGTTGACACATCCTAAGGGGGAGTCAAACATAACATGATGATGATAGGATTCAAAGGCCACAAACATAGATGTATCCCAAGTAAGGATGCATGTAAGGGAGAGCTATAGGCTAGAATAAAATGATGATTTAGTAATGATGTGTGTATATAAAATCTAAAGTTGAATGATATGATGGTGATGATGATGATGATAGATAAGAATTGATATGATCAAGTGACTAATGAGTATTGATGATACCCCTAACAAAGAAACATATAAGGGAATGAGAGAGGAGATGGTGGTTGAGCTATCCTTGGGCACTAAAAAGCAACCAAGTGCTGCTTACATAGTCTGAAAGACCTTAGGTTGATGTAGTTATAACTAAAGGATAGGGGATGATGATGAGGGAATAAAAGTTGATGATTAGTGATTAGAGGATGATTGGATGTTAGTCAAATGGGTTGAGAGAGTTAGAATAGTGACAGAAATAAAGATGATGAGATAATTAGATAAATGATGAGGGTATATATGATCAAGCCATCACAAATGCCATAAGGTTCATCATAGTCTAAGCAATATAATAAATATAGCACCTAACAATATGCCCCATGATATAAGGATGACCAAGAGCACATTGTGCCAAAGTACGTGGGCAAATTATGAACTCTACATCCTCGAGGGAACTTTTGGTGTCCTCATAACATCCTCATTCATTGCTCGATAGATAAAAAGAGTGAAATAAAAGCATAAGACAAACAAGATATATACACAATATAAGACATGCAAATAAGACAAACAGAACAAATAAGTAACACACACAAGCATTTACATGTAGTGTCCTAATTTCTTATCTAATGATGAGATGAGTGATTAGGTGATGGGTTGGATGATCATGATGTGATTGTGGACTTAGGATGGACTTGGATTTGGATAGGGTGATCATGATTAGGATTAGGCTAAGATGTTTCCCCTAGTTGAGGATAGAAGGATGTAGTATGGGAGAAGGTCTTTGAATACTAATTTGGTCTTGAAATCAAATTAAAAAGTGGAAAAAGAAGGTGATTTAGTAAAGTGATGACCAAGGATTACCAATAAACAAGGCCCTACAAGAGTTCAATCTAGCAAGGAGACTAGGAAATGATGGGATCAAATACCTTTCATACTAGCAAAACAATGATTAGATGGGTGTTAGGTATGAAGAGGCAATGATAAAGACAATGATGGGATCGAGTAACTTCCACACTAACAAAGAGGTGATGCAATGGATGTTAAGTGTGAAGAGGCATTTATAGGGAAATGATGGGTGCCAGATTAAATTCTTTAACAAGGGTATGTGTGCCAATAATACCTAGGCTAAGGATGAGATTGAAGATATGAAGGGATGGGTGACCACTAGAATTGGATTTTTAGACTAAATGTTGTATCCAAGGATGGGAAAATATGAGATGAAGGAAGATGGATGTGAATAGGGGATTAAACATAATAGAAAACATAATGGACTATTTTTGACATTTTTAACTTTTTATGATTTTTAAGGTTTTTGACATATTTCAATTTTTAGGGATTTTTAGAATATGCATGTACACTGTACAAATGGGGTTACTAGCAAAGGGAATACCAAGCCTAGCAACCAGGATAAGGATGGATGGACTGATGAATGAGTGACAACAGGATGAAGGTGATGCAAAAAAGGGGATGAGGAACAAGGAAGAATGGACTAGGGATTGTTAATGACCACATCATGAAGGAACCAGATGTACGATGGATGATGGCAGATGACGGATGGGTGATTGACAAAGTTAACAAGGGATGTGATGAGGGATGGGTTTAATGGATCAAAAGGATGGATTATGCCCCCGAGTATTGAGGTATAATGTGAGTAATAGATTATTTTACCATGACATCATAAATTGGTTTTCATCATGGTCCCTGCCTAAGGTGTCGAAAGACTAGTTTTCACCATTAGATGAATGATTGTTATTTCACTTTTTTTTACTTTTATTGGGATGGCATATTGATTTATTAGATATGGGGATGAGATTCAGGAATGCAAGCATTATGTTGATTTATAGCCAACACTTATTTTGGGGATGTGTGATACTGTGATCATGCTACTAGATGTACTAGGCTCTGTGTGATCTTCATTGATACTTGATGGAGACCCCTCTAGATATCTAGACGATGTGCCTTTATCACCCCTATAAGAAATGATGTTGCTCAAGTGGTGATGAGCTTAAAATATGGCTCATTATTGACATGTTATTTCCTTCAAATCATCTCTCAAAGGATATTATCTTATACAAATCTTATATTCTTAGATATCTAGTACATAAAAAATAGATATTTGTCTTATTTATATTAAACCAAAGACTGAATCTTTACTTTGTCATTAATGTCTAATACATATCATGTTTTAGTGATATTTTGTATGAAGAATGCTCAGGAAGAAGACACAGGCGATGTACAGTGAACATTCCATTTTGATCTCCATCCAGCAGAACTACGGACTCCGCAAGCTTGTTTCTACGAACTCCACAGGCTTGTTTCTATGGACTCTACAGGCTTGTTTCTATGGACTCTACAGGCTTGTTTCTACGGACTCTATAGGCTTGTTTCTACAAACTCTGTAGGCTTATTTCTATAGACTCCGTAGGCTCATTTCTACGGACTTCGCATGGTCAATATCGAGAATTCTGTAAGGATAACGGGAAGCTAAAGACCAGATAGGATAAGAAAGAACCATTTCAGCTAGAATCAAATAAGGAAAATAATTGCCTATTATTTTGAAGGACTTGTTTTTAATAGATTTGTATATAATCAGATTTTAGGACTATTATAAGATAGGATATTTATTTCATCGAAATAATTGGATCTCTTGGAAATCCAATCTCCTATCTGTGGATGAAGGGATCGAACAGGAGTCCTATTCTTTTGCATCTTATTTTGAGTTGATTGTATTCGTATAAAGTGTAAGACTTTTGACTATAAAAAAGGAAGAAAATAGAAGAAATAGAGAAAACAGAGGATCAAGAATTAGATAAGCATATAGGTTTCAATCAGATTGTAATTATTTCATTTCTATGAATTAATACTTCAAGTTTCTAGCATTGATTAATTTTTGTTCTTGAGTCTGAGAGGAGCAAGGGCCCACTCTCCTTGGAACCAAGAACTGTCTATGGTATTTATGTTCTATTTTATTAGTTAGAATCTTGTTACTATTTGCATTTATTTATAAAAGCATCAAATCAAATTCATAGTTTAAAAAGAGTATTTTCTTATTTCATTTCTTTTCTATGCAAAGTATGTTTTCTTTTACAGCAGAAGTGTGAAATAAATTTCTTTTTGTAAGTAGAAGTGTGAATTTACTTTCCCTGCAAACGTAAAATAGGAGTGTGATCTTTTATTTCTAGCAAAAGAGTGGATTGATTTGATTTCTTTCTTTTTTTAGCAAAAGTGTGAATCAAGTAGTTTAGTCAAAGTTAGAATAGGATTAGCAAGCACCCCCATAAGCAGACTTCTAGATCTACCATCCCATACCTTACTGTAGATAGCTTTGGACACCAGCTCTGGTTGATAAGACACCAATTGAATATTGGTTAAATGAGGAGTTAGATGACACTCATCATTTTTGGCGTCATTATTGGGGAACATAAGGTGTTAGTAAGGTAATATTTATTGATCTAGAGTAAAAAAATAATTGTAAAAATCATAAAAATCCCAAAAACAATTAATTATTTGATGCACTGTCCTAGAGATTCTAAAGGACAATTTATTCCAAAGTTTTCACCAAGGACACAAGTGGACACTCCTTCAACATCTTTGAGTAGTGAACTAGAAGATACAAGTGAAACCTATGTGCAAAAATCTTCTGAAACTGGGATAGGAACCAGGCCATTACCACACGCAAGCCCCATAGGACAAATTCCTCAAGATCTATCTCTTACAAGAAGACATTATTTAGAGATTGCCAAAGACTTAGAAGAAGCATTTCAAAGATCCATAGCAGAAGAAAATTCTGAGAACTTGGAACAACCTATAGCTGAGACCACAAATATTCAGTGGAAAGATCATCTCAGCTTTGAAATATCATCATTAGAAGAAATGGCTCTCCAACAAAATCAATAATTCGCACAATTAGGAAGGACTTTCTCCTTTCCTATTGTTATAGATCCTAATGATCAAACCCCTATGAAAAAGATTTCACTAGCTAATCTACCAAATTTATGGGGATGATCTATAGAAGATCCTGATCAATTCCTATTTGAATTTAAGGTGCTATGTCAAACCTATGATTACACAACTGATAGCCAAAAATTAAAACTATTTCCCTCTGCACTTAAAGATGCAGCTATGAGATGGTTCATGGGTTTACCTAGAAATTCTATTAGAACATGGGATGACATGGAAATAAAATTCTTGAACAAATACCAAGATTACTACCGAGTGTGAGAAAGAAAAGAGGATTTCTTTAAAATGAAACAGAATGAGGATGAATCTTTAGAAGATTATTTGGATAGATTCATGTTCACTCATAAAAGAAGCAATTATCCACTCATTGAAGACATTCATAAATTGGTTTTCTTGAAAGGATTGGATGAAGACACTAGAGATGCCTTAAATCTGATGGGCGGAGGAGACATAAATAAGTTGGATTTCGATCAGATTTCTTAGCTTTATACCAATTACTCTGGAACAAAACCTGGAATTAGGAAAAGAAAGTTGGGGAAATCTAATGAAGTGGGTAAATTAATGGAAGAATTTGCTAATCTCAAAATAGATATTCTAGTTACACTAAATAGTACTCTGGATGGCCTTCAATCTAAGGCAAATGCAACAGAGCCTTTAACAATCTACTATCCTAAGTGCAGACAAAAACACGCCCTTAGAGACTGCCCCCTAGATAGAACCATTATTTCATCATGTGGGATCTGTGATGCAACAAATCATGATACCAAATATTGCACCCTTCTACCTATTTTAAAGAATCAAATGAAAACCCATGTCTAGTCCACTGAAGAAGTAAATTATATTCAAAGACAAAACTTTGCCCCACAAAACCAGGCTCAAGGATAGTTTAATGCAAGAAATCCAGTTAATTGATGGATGGCACCATGGAATGTTTCAGTCCCTTCACCATTTTAGAATCAACCCCAAATTCTATCAATTCAAAATCCATGGGCAGGACAAGATTAGATGCCAACACCTCCATGGATGGTGCCACAACCAAAACAACAATGGGTACCACATTAGCATTGGATGCTATAACCATACCAATAATGGAATCAACAGTGGAACCCACAGTCACAATTCACCCAAACAAGAAGACCACTTCAACAACAAACCATTATGCCACCCCCAGTTATTTAGCAACAAGGACAAATCAATCAGCCCTCAATACTTGCACAACCAATAGCAAATCCAAGAAATAAACAACCAACACCTATTTAGGAGCTATTGAGTGTTCATATATACATTTGAGATCAGGAAAAACTATACAAAAACTTCCAGTACTCATTTTTGAGATACCTGATGAAAATGAAAAGACAAAATCATCTCAATTAAGCATTGGAGAAGCTGAAATCAAAATGAGCCCTAAAATAAACAAGGAAACACTACTACACCAGTAGTTCCTTTTTTTGAAAGATTAAGAGAAAGTGATATCAAACCAGACTCAAACATGGTCCATGAGTTGCAAAAGATCAATATTGAGGTACACCTTATACAAGATATTAGGGATATACCTGAATTAAATAAGATCATCAAAAACCTCTATATTAAGACACCTGGGAGGAAGGTAAAATATCCTAGAACCATTCTTGTTGATGGAAAAGTTGCTAAATTATTAGCTAGAAAACTATTAGTTCCAAAATATGCAGATCTGGGAAGCTTAGTGATCACAGTCACAATCAAAGGAAAAGAAATTCCTAATATCTTGGTAGATTTGGGAGAAACAATCACTGTCATGACAACTGATACTCTCAATACATTATCTCTTATGAAAATACAGCTTACAACTACCATTCTTCAAATGGCGGACCAGTCGGTAACAAAACTAGAGGGAACTATAGAAATGTTGAAGTGTTAATAGAATCTTAGGAATATCTATTAGATTTCATGGTCTTGCAACCTAAAATAAATAATTTAGGATATCCTATAATCCTAGGTAGACCATGGTTGGCCACTTTAGCAGTATTGATTGATTGCAGGTCAGGAGACATGACCATTTCCAATGGGTTAAATCCCAAATGCATCTCCTTATATCCTCTTGAAAAACCATCAACAAATTGCATACAAGAAATTAGGGTGGATGAATCAGACAACACATTAAATAACATTTCCTCCTTAGCCATGATCATAGTTAAAAAACACTTATAAGAATTAAATGGAGATATATACCCAAAAACTACGGACTATGTCAGTCTAGAAACTACGGACTCTGCCAGTCTGAAAGCTATGGACTGCCTTAGTTTAGGATTCTTGGGTCCGATGGAAAATTATGAAACCTCCACTTCTACTTCTGCTAGTACTTCTTCATCATATGATCATAGATTGATTTAAGAAACTGTGTGGAAATTGGCAGAACAATAACAAACTCATTTCTTAGATGCATTTCATTGTTCTTTAGCAAGACTGATTTCTCCTAGAAAAGAGTTTGTTGATAATGTAACCATGTTTCATAAGCTCCTTCTTCATCCATGTCCTCTAAAATCATTAATTAGTGAGTTTAGAAAAAATTTGAACATCGATAGTTGGTTAACAAATGAAGAGGAAGATCAACTCTTTGAAGTATTGGAAAGACATACCAAGGCTTTCGATTGAGATTATACTGACATGAAAAGAATTCATCCCAGCATATGCACTCATCACATTTACACAGAATTTGTCAAACCGGTCAGACAACCACAAAGAAGAATAAACCCAACACTAAAGGAAATAGTCAAAGCAGAAATCTAAAAGTTGTTGGAAGTTGGGTTTATTTACCTCATCTCAGACAGCCAGTGGGTGTCACCTCTGGTAATTATGCCCAAAAAATAGAAAGTTAAGAGTATGTGTGTATTATAGAGAGTTAAACAAAGCAACATTAAGGAATTACTTTCTTTTACCTTTCATTGATCAAGTTCTTGACAACTTGGCAGGAAAGAAATATTTTTCTTTCCTAGATGGGTTCAGTGGGTATAACCAGATAACGGTGGTAGCTGAAGATCAAGATAAAACCACATTTACCTACCCTTGGGGGACTTTTGCTTATCAAGTACTTCTATTTGGACTCTATAATGCTCCAACAACCTTTCAAAGAGCAGTTCTAGCAATATTCTCTGACCTTACAAATGATTGTGTTGAGGTATATATGGATGATTTCACTGTTTATGGTGAAACTTATGAAGAATCTCTTACCAACTTGGAAATAGTATTGATCAGATTTGAGGAACATCAATTATATTGGAGCCATGAGAAATATTTTTTGATGATGGATGAAGGAATAGTCCTGGGACATCATATTTCTGCAAAAGGCATTCAAGTAGATCTAAAGAAAGTTGAAATAATTTCCAATTTATCCATTCCATAAACACAAACTAAAGTTAAATTTTTTTTGGGACATGCTAGTTACTACATATGCTTCATAGATAAGTTTAGTCAAATAACTGCCCCTATATTTGCCTTGCTTATAAAAGACAGTACATTCGAATGGAATGATAGTTGCCAGCAAGCCTTTGAAACCATCAAAGCTAAACTTATTACTGCTCCAGTATTAAGAGGACCAGATTGGACTGAGCCATTCCATATATACATAGATGCTTCCAATACAACACTAGGAGCAGTTCTTGGATAAAAGGATGAAGAAGGTAATATGTATGTTATATATTATATTAGCAAAAACCTGACACCTACTGAAAGAAATTACACCACAACTGAGAAGGAATTCTTAGCTGTAATTTATGTAATCAACAAATTCAGACACTACATAATAGGCTACAAGGTATATACAAACCATTCAACTATTAGATATCTTACCAACAAACCAATTGTAGGAGGTAGGGTTATTAGATGGCTATTGTTCTTACAAGAATTTGATGTTACTATTATAGACAAACCAGAGAAGTCTAATGTGGTTGTTGATTTCTTGTTAAGAATCAACACTACAGGTGAAGAAGAACCAGTGAAAGATGACTTTTCAGATGAACAATTATTCTCTATTTCAGCACAATCTCCGTGGTTTACTGATATAGCCAATTACCTCGCCACAAGAAAGTTTCCTCTACACTTTTCACAAAAAGAAAAGAAACATTTAATCAAAGAAAGTTCTTCTTTTAAATGGATTAATGGAATGTTATTTAAACTTGGACCTAATCATGTGTTTCACAGGTGTGTGACAAATGGTGAAGCTTATAATATCAGCAGATCTTGTCATGATGAACCAGGAGGAGGTCATTACTTAGCTCAAAGAACCGTACATAAAATCATGGGAGCAAGATATTATTGGCCTCATCTTCATCAACAAGTAAAAAGATATGTCAAACACTATGATGCTTGTCAGCGAATTGGACAACCTATTCTTTTAATAGAGATGCCTCTGTACCCTCATCCTCAATTGATTTTAGAACCATTTGAGAAATGGGAAATTGATTTTATCGGTCCAGTGGATCCTCCTTTCAGAGGAAAATAATATCTCCTAGTATGTACAGATTATGTGACCAAGTGGGCAGAAGTGGAAGCATTAACTCATGCAAGAGAGGAGATGGTAGCTGCTTTCTTATATTTCAAAATCATAAAAAGATTTAGGTCTCCAAGAGAGATAGTCTTAGATCAAGGACCACTGTTCATGTCAAACATAATAAAGCATTTCATGCAAGTGTATCAAACTCAGCATAGAAAAACATCTCCATACCATCCACAAGCGAATGGGCAAGTTGAAGTCACCAACAGAGAACTGGAAACCATTTTAACCAAGATTGTTAATTCCAGTAGAAAGAATTGGGTAGATAAGGTATCAAAAGCTATTTAGGCCTATAATACTACTTGGAAAAAAATAACTAGATTTTCATCTTATGAATTAGTTTATGGTAAGAAGCATTTATTCTCTGTTGAATTTGAATTACAAACTTTGAAAACAACTGTAGAAGTAGGAATTGAGTTAGAAGAAATACAGAAAGAAAGACTCCTACAACTTAATCAACTTGATGAAATAAGGATGGAAGCACTACAAAGAACTAAACTGGTACAACATCAAAGAAAAGTTTGTCATGATGCACAAATCAAGCAACAAAATTTTCAAAAAGGAGATTGGGCACTGTTGTTTGATTCAAAATTTCAATAGTTCAAAGGAAAACTACAAACAAGATGGTTGGGACCTTATGAGATTGAAGAGGTCTATGAAAATGGTTCTGTTAAGTTGATACCTATTGATGACAGGAGAGGATCTCTGTTAGTCAATGGATATAGGTTGAAGCTCTATCAAAAACCTCTCAATAAAAATGAATTTATTCAAAACACAAAGGATCAAGTAGCTATTTTGGAAAGCTCTACTTCTTCCAGTGAACATGCTCCTTGATAATCCTAAAAAAAAAAATAATAATAAAAAAAAGAAAAAAAAAATAATAAAAATCAATCAATATTGAAAATCCTTTGCAGTGACGTTATTGACAATGTATACCCAGAGAACCAGCTTGCTGGGTGGCTATGCATTACAAAAAAAAAAAAGTGGGGGCTTTGGCTAGAAAACCAACAATGGCTAGCCAAAGGGAAAAAACAAAAAATTATAAGAAAATCTCATCATGACACTATGATTGATCGTCTCCATGCAATAAACTAATCTATGCAAACCTATTTGTGCAGGACACATGGCGAGTAAAGGATAACATCTAAGGTTAAAGTAAGTAAGACATATATTTTATTTATCTATGTTTAGTTAACTAATTATCTTCGATTTGATTAAGACCCTATTCTTCTAAGATGACCTAAATTTGAATCGTTTGAAATAAAATGACACATGCCATAATAAAAAAGCATGCAAATGAGCTGCCAAAGGTGTATAGATAAGTGTGCAGCTTTGATATCATCAATTGAGTCATCAAATACCATAATGACATGACATCATGAAAAGGGGGTTTTAATAAAATAAAGAATCACTGTCACCGTCAATATGACATGTCATCATTTCACATAACTTGTATTGATGAGACCAAATAGTTGGCACATTCCATAGAAATGTGTGGTGCTTAACTGTATCAAAACATCATACCACACTACAAACTAATGTAGCTGTAGCATTTCAAATGAACCATTTCCTTTCTATGAACTTCAACAGAAGCTAATCCTCATAGCCTGTTGCCTACTGACTTCAACAAAAGATTGGTCTACACCTTAATTGGAGTTAAAGGAACCAAGTTGACTGTGACTCTGCATAGAAATGGGACAAAAGACAAGATCAGATCTAAACGATCCAACGAAGTTTCATAAAGACAAAGCTTCTGTAGTAGTGTTCAGAGCCAATGGCTAGCTACCTTTCATTGAAAAGCTCCAGGGTTTCGACAAAACAATGGTAAATGAATTCGTTACCAATCTTACCCCTGAATTTTCAATTGTGAAAGGCATTGTTATTCCTGTTACAACTCAAATCATAAGCCAAATTATACAAGTTTCAGAAGAAGGAATGAGAGCTATAGGCTGAGTTTTATTTAGTGATTTAATTAGTCAGTTTAATGGTAATAAGCAGACCAAAACTTCATGTCTAATAGATTCCAAGGGAAAATCAAAAGGGATTAAAAAAAATTCATTTCCTGAACCTTAGAAATCTGTAGCTAAGTGGGTACTTAAATATATCGTTTGTGAAGGGAAACACAGTCTTTTAGGGAGAGACGCTATGAAAATGTTAACACATCTCAAGCATGGTAGACAAAACCCTTAGTACAAAATTAACCTCCCATCTTTCTTCTATGATGCTCTGCAAGTTATGCCTACAACCCCTACTACTGCTCTTAGGCAATATGGCCTTATTCAGCTTATTATCCAGCATCATTTCCTTCAGCAAGGTCAAGAGGTCTAGGAGGAATTTAAAAATAGTGTAGCATAAGAAACCCCAAATGTACCATAGAAACACTCATCTCCACCTGCCCCATCAGATGAGAATACAACACTAAAAAAATAATCTCGGACTGTAATCTCCACAGAAATCCCTTCTTCTTCAAGAAGAATCATAAGGTCTTAAAACCCTAAAATTGTAAGGTCTACACAAGAACCTCATGAGTCTGTAGTACAACCAGTTCTTTTGACAAGAAGAAAAAAATTGAGACAGAAGGTTGCTACAGAACTTGAGAAGACCAAGGGTTTAGTGGTTGAGAAGGAAAATTAACAAAGTGTAGCTCAAAGAGTAACTAAAAGAAGGAGAAAGCTCATTTAAAAAAAAGAAGATGAATAAGAAATTATAGATATTTTAGATAGTCTTAAAATAGTGTCTCATTCCCCCATACATCAGAATATTCTTGCACCTACAGATATTGAAGAAACTCCTTTTGAAATGAACTGTCGAATTATAATGAAGGAGCTAAATCTAGAGGAAGATCCACACATGACAAAGGAATTAAGTATGGTGGAACAACCACCTATTCCAGTTGAAACTGTAATGGATAAAGAGAAAACTATATGTACTAATGAGAAAGGTGAATCATCAAATCTAAATGATCCTATTATGCAACTAACTTTGTAGCTTTCTCAAGCTCAAGCACTTGAACAACAACAAACAACTGACATTACTAACTTGATCAGTCAATTGCAAGACAAGGACCATCTCAACTCATCTTTGGTGCAGAAATTAGATACAATATATGTTGATCATGTCACAAAAATTCACAGATTAGAGGAGATAATAAAAGAACATGAAGATGAACATATTAGTGTTTGGATATATGTAGAAAGTCTGAAGAAGGAAAATAGGAGATTGCAAAATTTGGTAAACTCTTCCAAAGCACTTGTTGTTGCACTTTCTCCTCCTAAGGTATTTGTTGACCATGGTTGTTAAACAAGTGATCTAGGTATTCCTCCCTTGAAAATACTACATCAAATTGAATAAGAATATTTTGTACTCAAACAAAAAAATAAAGATGCAACTTCTTCAAACAAACTCTTGGAAAATGAAAAGAAAGAATTAGAGGCTAAAGTCCAAGAGTTAGAAGAAAATTTGCAAGATGCATGCAAATTAGGAAAAACTCTTTTGGCATGTAGGAATCCTTCTCCCACATAAAGTTTGTTTTTATTTGAACAATTTTATAGATGGCAGCTTCTATGGATCTCATGTCATCTTCCTTACAACATTTTATAGCCAACAACATTTTTGGAAATTTTTTATAGTGCTGAACCTGATCAACATGATTTGCTTTGTGAATTTTATTTGCATGAATTGATTATAGGAAATCATGAGCACAATAATTTTTTGAGAAATGTTCATGTAGGAGAAGTTCAACTGAGAGCAGTACGTTCTAGATTCAAAAATCAGATAGCATGGGAAGGCAGATTTGAGGACTATACAAATCATGCTAAGACTACAGGATTATTTGTCAGACCAACCTTTCATATTCCCAGATTGATCAAATAGAATTTTAATTATGCTTTGTTAAATGATGAGGTTAAAACACATTATTTATAGGATCTATATGATTATACTATTTCTTCTGATTTGTTTTCAATACAAAATTTTGATTCAGTAATGGCTGCAAGTGTAAACAGATGGGACCAACTTTCAGTGCCTCTTAAAAGGTGAGAAGCCATGTCCCCAAATAACTTAAGATGGAGTATGAGGAGAGCATCCTCAATTTTGAAAAATTTAATAGAGGTAATCAACTCCGGGGGAGAACAAAAATAAATTGGCATGAGATATGGACCCCCTTTGCTGATCATACCTATTTCAAGATGGCAGAGTTGGGCTCCACAATCAAAAGAGTAATTTAGTATATAGAAATAAATGATTCAAACACATTAGGTATTTACCAGCAATTCAGACAGACACATAACAAATGAATTTGATGAATATGATTTGAGTCAGAGTGTAGAAAGCAGAAGCCAGAGCTATGAACGCTAATAAATGTTTGCAACGAGACTTGCAAAAGGTAAAGCTTGGGGGAGATGATGAGCTCAAAATATGGCTCATTATTGACATGCTATTTCCTTAAAATCATCTCTTGAAGGATATTATCTTATACAAATATTAGATTCTTAAATAGCTATTACATGGAAAATAGATATTTGTCTTGTTTATATTAAACTAAAGACTAAATCTTTACTTTGTCATTAATGTCTAATACATAGCATGTTTTAGTGATAATTTGTGTGAAGAATGCTCAAGAAGAAGACATAGGAGATGTATAGTGAACATTCTATTTTGATCTCCATCCAACAGAACTACATACTCTGCAAGCTTGTTTTTATGGACTCGGTAGTCTTGTTTCTACGGACTCTGTAGGCTTGTTTCTACAGACTCTACAGGTTTGTTTCTATAGACTCTATAGGCTTGTTTCTATGGACTCTACAGGCTTGCCTCTATAGAATCTATAGGCTTATTTCTACAGACTCTGTAGGCTCATTTCTATGGACTTTGCAGGGTCAATACTGAGAATTCTATAAGGACAACGGGAAGCTGGAGACCTGATAGGATAAAAAAGAACCATTCCAACTGGAATCAAATAAGGAAAATAATTGCCTACTATTTTGAAGGACTTGATTTTGATAGATTTGTATCTAATCAGATTTTAGGACTATTATAGGATAGGATATTTATTTCATCAAAATAATTGGATCTCTTGGAAATCCAATCTCCCATCTTTGGATGAAGGGATCGACTAGGAGTCCTATTCTTTTGCATCCTATTTTGAGTTGATTATATTCATATAAAGTGTAAGACTTTTAACTATATCAAAAAAGGAAGAAAGTAGAAGATATAGAGAAAATAGAGGATCAAGAATTAGATAAGCATACAGGTTTCAATCAGATTATAATTATTTCATTTCTATGAATTAATACTTCAAGTTTCCAACATTGATTAATCTTTGTTCCTGAGTCCGAGAGGAGCAAGGGCCCACTCTCTTTGGAACCAAGAATTATGTACAGTATTTATATTATGTTTTATTAGTTAGAATCTTGTTACTATTTGCATTTATTTATAGAAACACCAAAACAAATTTATAGTTAAAAAAGAGCATTTTCCTATTTCATTTCTTTTCTACGCAAAGTATGTTTTCTTTTACAATAGAAGTATGAAGTAAATTTATTTTTGTAAGTAGAAGTGTGAATTTACTTTCCATGCAAACATAAAATAGGAGTGTGATCTTTTATTTCGAGCAAAAGAGTGGATTGATTTGATTTCTTTCTTTTTTTAGCAAAAGCGTGAACCAAGTAGTTTAGTCAAAGTTAGAATAGGATCAACAAGCACCCCCATAAGCAGACATCTAGATCTACCATCCCATACCTTACTGTAGATAACTTTGGACACCAACCTTGGTTGATAAGACACCAATTGAATATTGGTTAAATGAGGAGTTAGACGAAACTTGTTAGGTGGGTGATGTGAGGTATATATTTGATTAGGGCTTAGTTTTGATGGATGATAGGATCAAGATAGGATTGTATGATGGGTGATGGAGGATTAGGACTAAAATGAATGATAGGATCATGATAGGATGGGGTGATGGGCGATGGAAGATTAGGACTAACAGTCACATACATCATTGGAGATATGGGACATGCTTCATTTGATTGGTGTCAATTGATAAAAGACTATAGGAGATCCAAGACACTTTGACTTTGTGATTCATCTTTGATATAATCACTTGATGGATGATCAGTCATGATTTTGACATTATTTTGATTTTGACTACCCCCTTGTGATAAAAAATTTGGTTCTAAAGAAAGGTTTCAAGTTAGAGTTTCAGTGGTGGCACACTGTAGAGCTCGTCGAGAGCTTTTTGATGCTTTTCACGATTTGCAAAATGGACACCGTATACAAAAGTTATAGGCCACTGAAGTTTTGGTTCGACAGGTAAAAATTTGGTGTCGTAAAGTGACGTGGCATTATTTACATGCGATAAGTGGACCAATCGGAGGTTGACACGTGGCATGATTAAGCTCAGATATAAGCTTGTTGATCGATCCATGTGGCAAGCAAGATGGCGAGTTTGAAAAAAAAGACCGAGTTCGAAGGGGAGACCAAGCAAGTGGCGGGTTTGAATAAGTCTTGCGCCCATGCCATGTTTGGTGCATTTATCAAAGGCATGCCAAGATAAGCACCTAAAGAGGGGCGTTGAGACATTCAATGAGGTGCTTAAGCCTCCTAAAACATGCATCCACCTTCCCAATGCAGCGCATGTGGGATAAATGTGCCCAAAACGGTTTCCAAGGCACCTAAAATGGAGGGAAGACAAGTTCAAACTCAGACAAAGCACCTAGAAAGGTGGGCAACCAGTTTTGAACCCCTCACCTTGTGGCAAAATGATAGGAGGCTTAGCCACTACGCCACAGGGTTCAAACTGATTATAAAAACATGAATTTGTATTTGTTTTAAACAAGTTTTGGACTATGTTTTTCTATTTTTAAAGGCCGAGACTTTGTAAAAGCTTTGGGAAAGCTTATATAATGGATTTTTATCCATTTTACGGCCATAATACTTAGTATTTATACTCTTTTTATCCAATTTGTATATTGGAAGAGTATTTTTAAGCCCATAAAGGAGATTTTTAGGACTTTTGAAGCAACTTTGCAGGTGTGAAGACTCACAAAATTTAGAGGTGCCGGGCTTTATTATTAGTCATGGTGAAGGTGAATTTTCCCATTGAGAGATCAACTCACAGGAAAGTTTTTTATTGTTTCCATGTTTTTGAAATGCCCTTAATGGAAACGGTCCACTCCTTTGGAGAACCCAGAGATGTAGGCATCATTTGTTGAGCCGAACTCCATTATCAATGTTAGATGGTAATTTGTCATTTGATTGCATGTTTTAATTCAATTTTTTCTGATTTTTTAATTATGAAATCATGCAAAGATTAAATTTTGACAATTTACAACATTTGATGTAAACAAAAACAAAAATCAGTTCAATAACCGAGAACATTTTTATGCCAAAACATTGAGATGCAAGTTTTTTTTGAGTTTTTCGAGAATTTGTTAAGTTTTGAGAAATTAAGTATTCATAATTAAAACTTCACTTTGAGTTGATTCAGTGTAGTTTACGGATCAAGTTGGTATCAGAGCGTTTAGAATGTAGGGATTGCTTCTAGTTGTGTATTGACAGTTGCTTCCAGAATAGTTGGATTATTGGTTTGCAGATTGATTATATTACAGTGGGCAGTGTGAAATCAGGTGTTTGTAGGAAACCATGGGCAAGTTCTCATAGATTGAGGTCATCAAAGATGAAAATGCAATCTTGAGATGCCAAAAATTTGCACTTGAATTGCAAGTGGCAAAGTTAAAATCAGAGGTTGAATCGAAGGATGAGCTGTTGATTAGATTGTAATGTGGTGAGTGTGAAAAGGTAAATCCTTCAACTTTAGATGCAAAGACTATGACTGAGTGCAGTGTAAGTTTTTCACCATAGGAATCTTCATCTTCTTCTACCATTTTAGATTCAGATTCTAGTAATATTGTTTTTGGTGATTTTAAAAGATACACTAAGGGCATAGGATCGAAATTGTTGTTTAAAATGGGTTATAATGGAGGAGGACTTGGTAGAGATAGCCAAGGTATAACTAACTCAATTCAGGTTGAGCATAGACTGCTTCATGCAGGTTTGGGTTATACTAGTGTGCAGGTGGATGATGAAGAAGTTTCTTCCATGGCTAAAGGAAGATGAGCTTCCAGCAGCGAAGGTTCTAGGCCACTAGTTCAAAGGTGTAAAGGTAAAAGAGTTATTGAGATTCCACCTCCTGATTCTTACACTAAATATTTTGATCCAATTGATACTTTTATAAAGTTTGGATATAATGTACAGAAGATAATGCAATCATTTCCATGCATTTTTTGTGGGATGAATAACCATAGTGCTAAGATTTGTTGGAAACAAAATGCTTTATTGAAGCAGACTGCATGTTTGAAAGACCATTTTCATGTTAAATTGGGAATTGGCAAAAGGGGACCCTCACCTAAGAAGGATGTTTGTACTCATTGTATAGTGAGTGGACATAAGATTGATAGATGTTTTAAGCTTCATGCATCTTCACATTCAAGTAATGTTAGAACTAAGATGATTTACAAACCTCTCACTAAGGTTAATGAAGCTAATTCAATCCATAATGCAGTTGGCAATACAACCCAGGATAAGGTAAAACCTACAAGTGAAAATCCATTTAAGAGGTTAAGTCAACAATATGTAATTGATAAGGAATCCACTAAGGAAATCAATTTCACTAGGAAGAAAGAAATGGTTAAGTGGATTATCACTACATTCTTTTTGCAAAGCATGGTTAAGAATTTACCTAAGGGAATGAACAAGCTTTGATAAGATGTAGATTAGAGTTGATGGGAACACTTCAAGACAAGTTTACCATATGAAGTTTTTCAATTCTCACTTTTTGATAACTCTAAGTTTTTGAATCTCTTATTTATGCTGTGTGAGTTGTCTAGAGGACTTGAACTCATTTGATCAGTTGGAGATAATAGGAAAAAGCATGTTGTAGGTTGAGTTGATTCCTTGCAACACTTATTTGACTGCTATATTTTAGAATGTATCTATTTTTGGCACATGGATGTATAGATGCATGTTTAAGACCCTTTGGGCATGTTTAGATGTTAGGCAACATACACTTTAGGTTGTTTGCATTTGCTTAGCATATAATTCCCATACTAGGGCATTATATTGCAACATGTCCACAACATTTATTGTATGTTGTCGGCATTATAAACTTGTCTTGCAGTTACATTGGGAGTTGTTTCAGTTTTTGGCAATTCACTGCTTTACAGGATGTGACATTTGGGCAGACAGTTTTGATATGTTGTAATCACTTTTAAAGTTGCAGATTCACTTACTGATGCCTTTGGATTAGGCATTTTTATAGTTTGATTGTGAATCATTTTAATGTAATTGTTTATACCTCTTACTATGATTGGGTTCTATTTTTATTGATGTAGTAGACAGTTATAAGATTTTAGGGGATATTAGACTTTTGGAGACCAAAAGCCCTCCATTAGGGAGGTGTGTTCAGAAATTTGGTTCTAAAAAAAGGTTTCAAGTTAGATTTTCAGTGGTGGCACACTGTAGATCTTGTCGAGAGCTTTTCGATGGTTTTTGTGGTTTGCAAAACGGACATCGTATGCAAAAGTTATAGGCCGCTGAAGTTTTGGTTCGACAGGTAAAAATTTGGTATTGTAAAGTGACATGGAATTATTTACATGCAACAAGTGGACTAATCAGAGGTTGACACATGGCATGATTAATCTCAGAGATAAGCTCATTGACCAATTCATGCGACAAGCAAGGTGGCGAGTTTGAAAAAAAAGACTGAGTTTGAAGGGGAGACCAAGCAAGTGGTGAGTTTGAATAAGTCTTGCGCCCATGCCATGTTTGGCACATTTATCAAAGGCATGCCAAGATAAGCACCTAAAGAGGGGTGTTGAGACATTCAATGAGGCGCTTAAGCCTCCTAAAACATGCAGCCACCTTCCCAATGCAGTGTATGTGGGACAAATGCACCCAAAACGGTTTCCAAGGCACCTAAAATGGAGGGAAGACAAGTTCAAACTTAGTCAAAGCACCTAGAAAGGTGGGCGGCCAGTTTTGAACCCCTCACCTTGTGGCAAAAAGATAGGAGGCTTAGCCACTATGCCACAGGGTTCAAACTAATTATAAAAACATGAATTTGTATTTGTTTTAAACAAATTCTGGACTGTGTTTTTTTATTTTTAAAGGCCGAGACATTGTAAAAGCTTTGGGAAAGGTTATATAATAGATTTTTATCCATTTTTCGGCCATGATACTCAGTATTAATACTCTTTTTATCCAATTTGTATATTGGAAGAGTATTTTAAGCCCATAGAGGAGATTTTTAAGACTTTTAAAGCAACTTTGCAGGTGTGAAGACTCATAAAATTCGAAGGTGTCGGGCTTGATTATTAGTCACGATGAAGGTGAATTTTCGCATTGAGAGATCAACTTGCAAGAAAGTTGTTTATTGTTTCCAGGTTTTTGAAATGCCCTTAATGGAAATGGTCCACTCCTTTGGAGAACCCAGAGATGTAGGCATCATTTGTTGAGCCGAACTCCATTATTAATGTCGGATGGTAATTTATCATTTGCTTGCATGTTTTAATTCAATTTTTTCTAATTTTTTAATTATGAAATCATGCAAAGATTAAATTTTGATAATTTACGACATTTGATGTAAAAAAAAAAATTGGTTCAATAACCGAGAACATTTTTATGCCAAAACATTGAGATGCAAGTTCTTTTGAAGTTTTGGAAAATTTGTTAAATTTTGAGAAATTAAGTATTCGTAATTAAAACTTCACTTTGAGTTGATTCAGTGTAGTTTACGGATCACCTAGTGCCTAATTTTTGGCTTCACTAGGGGAGATTGGTTTTTGACTTGATAAATGATGACTTTGACTTTGACATTCCTCTAGTGCCTAATATTGGGATTCTGCAGGAGAAGACATATTTACATTAGGCTAATGATTAGAATCTTCTTTATTTTGACTTATAAAATTAGGGATGATTTGGTTATGATTTATGACTTTTAGAATGTGGTCTTGGACCTTTATACTTGTGACACACATTATATTACTTGAGGAAGGGTCCAATGATGTATGTTCCTATTTATCCCCATGGATGGAGGTGATTAAATGATAATTGATGGGAATAAAAGGATCTATGATAGATGGAGGTGGTGGAGATGGTGTGATGAGGTCAATGAGTGGTTATGGGGCAACATGGTCTTGATAGGGGTTCCTTGGAGACGTAGTCTCAACATCTAAGAAAATTTCCTCAAGATCAACAAAAGGATCACTAATACTAGTTATGATAGATACATCTAAAAGAGGATTAGATTCACTTTGGCAATCTTCAATAAATAAATCTTACAAGAACTCTATTATTACTTCATCATCCTAATTGGGATCCAAAGGTGTGCCTGGTGATTGATTGTCGTCCAAATTGGAGGTATCTTAAAAAGGGAGGCATAATGATCATTTGTTCTAATATTACTAAAGGATGATGTTTCTAATGAGGAATTTGATTTGGATACTCATGTTAAGCATGATCCTGATGTAGATAAATCTTATGTTGGCTTCAATGCTGACTCTAATATATGAAATGCAATGATACTAGTATAAGATTCATTATCCACAATTAACTTCTCAACAAGGGGTATTTGATGTCATGGGTGAGAGGGTTCATGAGATATGAGAGGACTAGGATCATGGGGATTAGACTCAATTATTATGTAGGATTTGAAGATGGGAGTGGTGTCTTGACCTTGTCTTGGAAGGGAAAGGGCTTGATCGTGATCGAGAATGGAATATTGGCATTCTTCTTCTTGTGCACCTAGGTATGGAGATTCATTTGGTTCATCCTTGATTATTATGTTGCCATGGTTTATGAGGTCTTGGACATAATTTTGGAAAGGTCAACATTGATTAATGGTATGCCCCTAGGTTCAGTGATATGTACAATATTGATTGGATTTATATCAGGAGGGTGTAGGCTTAATAAGATCAAGATGTTGGATAGGGGGATAAACCATCATGTTGGTGATGACTAATTATTTGAAATGGGATTTCAATGATATAGGAAGGAGAGTTTAATGACCCACTTCACTTTGAGATTTACATGTGGAAGCATTGGACTTTAGATCAGATGTTTGTTGATGTGACTGGGTGGATGGACTGGATGCAGGTGAGGTGGTTAGGATTGGATTCCCTTTGCTAGTATGGGAATGGGCATTGGATGGTTTATGGCTAGTGGGTGGAGGATTGGTACAAGACTCACATGAAGGGTCTTAGATGGGAGGTGCAATGTGTTGAAGGGGATCAATACCTTTGGGAAGTGGGATACCCATCAAAATAAGCCACAAGAGGATCTCATCCTTGTTGGTATTTATGTATTGGTCTATGAAAGTAGGGTCTAACTCTATGTGGGATGAATGATAAATGATGAAAGGTAGGCTAAAGATTAGGGATGGCTCCTTGAATATAGTGGGTCTAAAGGACCAAGCTAGTATGATATGTTGGGATGGGGATGACATAGACTAATGGATAAAATACTATGATCAGATTTCAGATTGATAGTGCAATAGGTACTATTAACCTATTAAAAATGCCTAGTTGTCAAGCTAGAAAAATAGATTAAAGATTTAATGGGTGCCTGGATTGAAACTAGCAAGATGATGGTATGATGGGTGCTAGTTATGAATATGCAAGGATGATAGAGACTAGACTGATGATGATGGGTTTGCTAGATTGAAATTGACCAGGTATGAGATTTGACCAAGGAATGAGTGATGGTGGATTAGGATGATAGAGATGGATAAGATTAGCTCAAAACCTTAGACTAATTTACTCATGATAAGATGGGATAAGATTATATATAGGTGATGATGAAGGTGATTAGGGATAAATATAGGGGTGGGGTAGGACCCGAGCCTGACCTAAAGAGCCAACCAGGATAAGATATGATGGGGTTAGAATAGATGGGTGATGAGACTAGGCTAAGGCAAGGTTAAGACAAAAGATTGATTAGGATAAGATGTGAGCTTATGATAAGATGTGAATGATAAAACCAAATGTGATTAGGATGTGTGAGGGGGTATGACTAATTATGTACAAGACAAGATATAGGTGATGGGGATGTGGTCAATGACAAGTGGATAATGGTTGGACTACGAAGAGGGGAAGACAAAGTGGTGATAAGATGTGCCTAGGATGGGACGAAGACAAGATGGGGGATGGGATAGGATAATACAAAGATAATATATTTACTAGGATGATGATAAAGGTGTGTAAGATGTGATTAGAATATGTAGGTGACAGGTGATGATCAAGGATGGGTGGATATGGTTAGACTAGGATGAGCGTAAGTTAAAAGGATAATATGTACAAGATGATGGCTAGGATGTACAAGATGAAATATTGGTGATGGGGGTATGACTAATGATGAGTGGTTTTAATGATAAGAGTAGATAAAAGGATGTAAAAGAGAATAATAATATGTATAAGACGGTAAGACAAGGATATACAAGATGATGACTAGGATATGCGAGTGATGAGGTAATGATCAATGATGAGTGGATATGATCAATGATGAAGGGGATGAGGACAAGATGGGAGATAGGATAGGCTAAATGTAATAATAAGATGATGACATACGTAAAAAATGATACATATAAAAAGGCAAGGATATACAAGGTGGTCTTGGGACAAGGTGTGGGGGACTAGAGGTGATTAAGATATGTGAATAATGGAGTATGATCAATGGTGAGTGGAGATGACTAGATTAGGATGGGATGAAAATAAGATGGGAGATAAGACAACACAAGGATATACAAGATGGTATGTATAAAAGGATGATGAAAAAATGATGAGGTAAGCATATATAAGATGATGGATTATGTAAAGACCTAGACATGTGTGTCTAGGTTTGGGTGAAGGATGATTCATCTCATAAATAACATGTGTCTAACACAACACACACCCAAATGAGCAAGTTATAACCTATGATTAGTAAACATAAGGGTGTGTAACCTGATACCCATACCATCAAATGCTTCATGGGTGAGACTATAAGCTAGTGACCCATTATGATATCAACCAAATCCTCTCAACCCTGATCACACTCGATTGCTAATTTAGAGTCGATATTGACTTCTATAATGGTACACCATTTTTAATTGAAGGCTCTTAATCTAGGTATATATGAGCTCTCTAGGTGGGTTCCCTATATATGTGAAGGTATAGTGGGGCCCAAGTTTGTATAAGATGCTATCTGACTGCCCTGTATATTGGATATTAACCACCTCTCACTCCATGGAACTTGTTATGGGGAATTTTGCTTAGGCACGTAATGATAGCTCTCATGATTTTTAGACTCTGTTGGAATACATAATTTGGACTAGTGCATGGTGGTGAAATCTATGATCACTAGCCCTCTAAAAAAGAAAAAGGGAATGGGTTTTATAGGTGGTTTTTGATCCTTTAAGAATTGCCACATTGACGTAAGGAGGAGAACATACACCAACCGTAGCCCCATGATAAAATAGGCAACCAAAAAGATTAATTAACCAATTATAATAAGTTGTGTGATATATTTACAAGATGAAAGAACATACAAGAAAGAGATATATACATGACAAAATGATGAAAATGATAGATATAAGAAAAAATGATCAAAGAGATATATACAAGACAAAAACCAAAATGCCAAAATGAGACTTTGCTAGGCGTCCTGCAAACAAAGAGTTAGTAATTTCAAGTGTCACTCCAAAATAGGTAACCTATAAGATAAGGATTATTAGTATGTTTGATAATATTTAGGAGTAACCTACAAGATAAAACCTTAAACCAATAGATGATGTTAGCAAGATAAAATAAGCCTCTAGATTCACGCTTGTAAGAAACAAGACATTAGTCCAATATGCCTTAATAAAAACACTTTCAAAAAAAAATCATGATTTGGCTCTATAATTTCTTTGGTTGAGTGGGCCATGACGCGGGGGTCTAGGGGTGGCATCCCCCAATAAGGTCAAGGGGCAGAGCCCCTTGTGGGGTCTGAAAAGGTAGTTTGGGCCCTACAAGAAGCCCAAAATGACTCAAAATTCACCAAAAATGACCTAAAAAATGCACTTAAAAAGGACCAAATTGAAAGCAAAAAATCTTAACTACATAGTGTAAAATCATAACTAGAGAGTGAAAAATCATAATTGATGGGTCAACATCATAAATTGTGATTTACAATTTTGTAGAAGTTAGCTAACCATGATGGTTAGCTTGTAAAACTGTGACAATTAGACAAAACCACAACTGAAAGTGGCAAAATCGTTATTAGATATAAAGTGAGAGTTGTGGTTTTGTGATAAACTACAAAACCTCTAGATTTAGAAATTTGACAAAAAAAGGTACCTATACAGGTTATGATAGATAACTTAACTGTCTAAAAATGTTTAATGATGCTTATTTATAGACAGAGAAAAAACCAATTATCAAAATTTTATAAACAATGATTAAGATGTTTGAGATGACCAAAATTTGAATAACCTAAATATTAGAGAGAGTATTTTAGTGAAATTTTGTATCCCAAATCTGCCTTATATGATCCAATGATGATATTCAATAGACATAATTATTATAAAATGATAAAATTGATTAGAATGAAAAAATTACTAATGGAAGTGCAAATTCACAAATGCTTAGGGCAAAGTCACAATTTTGAGAATGTCATGATCCATGGTTTTGTCGATGATGAAAAAGTGTAGGGATAGTGTATTTGGTTTTGACTTTGAATGGTCCTTCCTACCTTTGGCCTCTTCTCCTACTGATATGCTAACTACACAACAAATTACTTAGAGATGAAATATTGTTATGAAATGTGGTTCAAAATTTCTTGAAAATTATGTAAAATAATGGAAAATGAGGATTAAATGGTTTCTGATCCCTACAAATTAGAATTGAACCAAACTAAAAACTATAGGTTAGAGAGCAAAGGTCAACTAATAGTGATTTTTTGAAGAATGACAAAATTGGAACTCAATAAGACAAAACCACTATTTACAGGACAAAACCATGACTTTTGAAGTTGCAGTATCATAATAAACCTAAAAAACAGATCATTAGTGATTATATAAAAATGCTACTAGTTAGGAAAAAACATAACTCTCAAGGCAAAGTCATGATTTACATGTTATGATGTTATCTAGTCTCAGAAACCTATCATGATTAAGACATATGGTTAGTGGTCAAGCAAACAGATAGTGTAAAACCATGATTTACAAAAATAAAACCATGAATACAAAGTCATGAATAGTAGTGCAATGTTGTAGATTCCACTTGTGCATATAAAACTTCAAAAATACAAGATTTTTCTTACACCAGCTGATCTTATAGATTGTCAAAAACACTTCTAATAAAGAAAATGATTAAATTTGGAGCAAGAAACTCCCACTGTGGTCACCAAAATGTAGATGATTTTTTATCTCTATGGATAAAATCATGCAATTCAATCAACCCAAATAACAAACTACCTAGTAAAAGTGATAGAGCCATTAAGATTTGATGTAATGGATGAATATACAATTTAAAACAAGCATTAAAATCCTAAAGATAAGTGCTCCACACCATATTTAAATAGATTCAAAATAAGAGGATTGGGATTTGGATTACCTTGACTCGGCTTTTTGACATGGATGCTTTATCAAAGGATTGTTGATGAAGGATTAGATTGGCATGGATTTGCTATGAATATTTTAGTTGGTAGTTGGACATGGATTTGTTATAAGCTTGTTAGATTTCTAAATGGACATGAAGGATTTATGAATTTGATAGTTGGCTCCAATGGAAGAGAGGAGTGGTGTAAATAGAAAGAGGAGGGAAAGATCTACGGTGGAGATTTGAAGTTGGTTGAATGAGATCAATGGTGGAGAATTGAAAGGAATATAAAATTCCTTAAAAGCCTATAGATTCAGAGGCTTTTAGAGAGGAGGGGTTAGAATAGAGAGGATTCTAGAATCCTCTTAAGAATTAATTAGGCTTAGGGATGTATCAAATAGGGATTAGGTAGATAATTAGGGATTAGGGGTGTAGGAGAGACTAGACATAGACTAGTAGGTGGGCCATTTGGAATTTAAAATTCCCAGATAATAGGTGAATGAGATTAGGAGGGGATAAATGAGGATTTAGAATAATTAATGGAGTGGGATTAAACTAAGGATAGTGAATGAAGAATTATTGAAGGGGGCTATTAGATAAATGGTCTAGGAAGAGGAGATAAATTAGTGGGATAAATTAGAATAAATGAGATGAGTGGAATTAGTGTTGACTAATATAAGTATTAGTGATAATAATGTAAGTGAGTGAATTTTGATGCATACACTAAGTGATCTAACTTCTCCTCTGATCTTTTTCCACTCTCTTACATCTCTTTTAAATCCCTTTTCCAATCTCTATCCATCTTTTTACTCTGATATGCACATTCTCTTCTCTCAGGCCCTCTCATTTCCTCATTTCCATAATCTCCATAATCTCTAGCTCCTCTTTGATATCTCATTCCTTATTTATATTTTAAATTCTCTACTTTACTCATATTCACATCTATATTAGGATTTTTCTATTTTTCCATCTCCTATGTTGTCGCACGTCTCGTTATAGCCCCATAATTCTCTTCTCATTCTATTTCTCTATATTCCCCTTTTAGTTATTCAACACCATCACACACATCCCAATAATTTTTGAAGTAACTAATTCATGTTAGCTAGGATAGGCACCATGGCCTTTTGCATAGCCAACATTTTGAGTAGAGTAGGTAGTTGCTACGAAAAATTTCCACTAATTCCTCTCCCAAAAAAACACTTATGCAACTTTGAATGTAATGCACCTTTGCACAAGAAACTTTGAGATATGTATGTCAATGGTAGTCTTTATCCAATGATATATTGTGTGTATCAGTTAATGTCTACATTTCATAGCTTTTATATCTTTTCCTCAGTCTAAACAAAATGATTTATCACTCTTGGCCCAAGTTAATCGCATTCAATTCTTAACAACCATGTTGTTAGCAACCCAAACAATTCACACCAAAAGATTTTGTATATTTTTACATGCATGTGCTTAGTTATAATCTCTCTCGTAGAGCTTCCTATCTCTCTGCCTCCTATTTTGTGAAGTTATGAATTCTCTCATCCAACCATCATTCTAAATCTCTCTATCTTGGTAACCATCTCAACATGTTTCAAAGTTACATGCTCATTATACCATTATTAACAAAGGTTATTAAAAACCCATGAAAACATGTTAATATTTATATTTATGCAAAGCAAACCATAGTTTGGAAATGCAGACATAATAAAGGAACAGATCAAGTATTCATTAAGAATAGAGTTATATATTATCCATTAAAATTTAGACTTAAGGATACAAGAACATTCATTATTAATATATAAGTAAACAAATTTGCACAAAACATAATTCAACTATGCATAAAACAAGTATAAAATACATTCAAAGAATCATGAATCAATCTCTATATGAATCTCAAATCACTTGGAACTATTTTCCTTTACATCATACCACTATTTAACTTACAATGCTCTATCGCTTTCACATTAAGACTTTACATTTCCTCCTTCGAAGTAGTATTTTAATATTCTAAAAAAAATTGGTATACATATGTCGAATACACATAAAATGATATACACTATATAAAATTCTCTACATCACACACTTGTCATGTATTTACACTCTGCAATTTTACAATCCTAATTTTACTACCAACACTCTCAGAATGTTATGAAGGCAAATAAGTGAAACATGTTTTATAAAATGGACACTAAGATTAGTCATGTTAAAATTAATTTTGCTTACATCACATGATAAAATCCTAGTCCTATGTGAGCTTGAGGCATTCTCATATGCTCTCTAGGCTCTTATTTTGATGTTTTCTCTCTCATGTTTAGAACATACACCAATAATACAACAAAGATTGTGGGTGTAATCAAGGGTATTACATTGGATATTTCCATTGGGATCAACAACTTAGTTGTGGAAGGTGAATCTCAAGTCATCATATGTGGTATTTATAATAAGTCTTGCCAAGATTGTTTGCTCAACATGATTCTATAGAAAATAAAATTAGTTTCTTGATATCATGTCTATAAAGAGGGTAATCATGCAACAAACCTCACCAATTAGGGGATTATTCTAGTTAATAACATCACCCACCATTCCCCCTTGGCCTGATCAAGCCTTCAAGACATCGTATTACAAGAAGTGGAAGTTTCTTAACATTTTTTAAGAGGTTTTCCATAATGTCCCTCGTGATTAGTTTTTATAATGCACTTGTAATATTTAGATGATGTGACCATTTGTACACTTCACTTGTGTAAACTTTCCAATGTTGAGTATTTTGACGCTCAATATTTCCTTTATATATCTCATTTAAATACACCATTTTCTTTGAATCTTCCCTTCCACCATGATGGAGAATTAAGTTGAAGGAATAAACATGGATGAAACAAAACAATAAGTGGATAAGCAAATGGGACACTAGCATGCAAGAGTGTCGAAACCCAAATGAGAAAATAAAAATGTATAAGAAAAAAATTAGGGTAACCACATGGACAAATCAGCTTGAGAAAAGATAACATGTAACTCAAATGGGAGGCGAAAATGTTGATGGCTCAACTAAGGAATAGTTTACATCATCTTAGGTGTGAAATCAAAAAATGGACAATGTCTAATGAAGAGTGGAAAAATATATTTTGTATTATGGTGGTATTGGAGATAGAATGACACTACATCATGCTATGCCCAACTTATAATGATGTGAATCAATTACAAAGATAACATGAAAGTGGAAAATTTGACCACCTTGTTTGAAGAGGTGTGACTAGATAAAATAGTAAAAAGATTACTGACATTCATAATAGGATATCCAAAATAAAAAATTGAATATGCATTTTGTAAACTTAATGGGGTAGGTCTTATTTCATGTTTTTATTCTCACATGAAACAATCTTGTTACTTATTTTGGTCCCATAGATTGCTTGGTCCCATGGATGTTATGTAAATATTTCATTCATTCATTCAATCTTCCATGATCTTGGCCTTTCGCTACCCTCTCCAAATGCATTTCATTTTTATGCCATGACATTTTATAAATATGTGGTGGTTTAAATTAAATAATTGAAGAGGTATTTAATATATTTAACATCAATGACCTTTGTTTTGACCATGTTGTCTTGGATTATGATGGAATGGGTTTATATTATTCCACAAGTAGTGTCAAGGCATCTTTCCAAAACATTTGAATCATGTAACAAAGAATATTGAGTTATAATTTCCTTTACCATGTCATGTTTCACACTTATTATGGTATGGCTATCATCCCTATAATGCTAGATCAAGATCAAGATGTGTTTCTTAGGGATTTGCTTGTTATAGAGGTAGATTACGAGATTTTAAATACTATGACAAACAATTTGTTTGATTTCATTTATGACCACATAAGATTCCACCGCTGCCCCCCCTTTCCCACCCCTATTATCTCAGTTCCCCCATACCTAACCCATATCTATCTACTGTACCTTTAACTCTCTCAATAATGAAATTACTGAGAGAGATAAAGTAGAGTCATGAAAATGGATCTCAATATAAATATGAAGATCAAAATAATAACAATAACTCATAATAATAAGGGTATAATAGTGCGAATCCACACAAGATGATTGTAAGCAGAGTAAAATATTATAAATATACAAGTCATCCAATTCAGTGGGATAACCTCCACAATATTTTAATAAGAACAAAATGCTTAATATGATGATGTAATACTAATGACTACCTCCTATATATACCCTACAAAGGTTACAAATACTCTATAGGTCAACATTTTTACCAATATGAATATATATAAATTATCAAATGACTAATTAAAATGTTATGCTAGGCATAAGTCAGTCACACATATCCTTATACATGCTAGTAGTGAATGGCATAACATGCCTCTCACCTTCAAACCAATGTTGACAATCTATGGGTGCTTTTGCAGGATGCTTCATCCTCCTATGTTGCATCGTCACTAGCCAAATTCTTCCACTTGATCAGATACTTTGTATCACCCTCATTATCAACCTCTTTATGTATGTTTGGAGGATTTCCTCAAGTTCTAAAAAATCTATTCCCTCATCACCAAGCTATAGTAATTCTATCTAGGCTGGATTTCTTTTTTCAATGAACTTCTCCAAATAAGAAACATGGAAGACTACATGTATTTTTGTTGAATGAGGTACCTCTAATTTATATGCTACACTGCCAATATTTTTCAAGACCTAATAGGGCTCGCAATACTTAGGCAAAATATTGTTATCCTTATTTTTTCATTTCAAGGACTTGTACTTATATGGTTGTAAACACACAAACACTTAATCTCCTACTTCAAATTTTATTTTCATGTGGTGCTAGTTAGCTTGTTTTTTCATTATTTTTTGTGCCATTCTCAAATTTTCTATAAGACTAAACAATACCTTGTGTCGACATTGAATTTGGTCTTCAAATTCTCAAATATCTAGCTAAAATATCATTGGTGAGGTGATGGATGGTGGTTGGTACCCATATAATGCCAAGAATAGAAACATTTTGGATGAAGTATGTAAATAAGTGTTGTACTACTATTTTACTAATGGTAGCCATTAAACCCATCTCTCTTATTTATCTAAAGTAAATCATCAAAGATAACCCTCCAAACCCCTGTTGACCACCTCAATTTTCCATGAATTTTGGATGATATGATGAGCAATGAGTTATTTAAGTACCCAAAAAATAAAACAAACCAATTTAAAAATGATTGGTAAGTATAGGATCATAACTACTTACTATGTGTTTTATTTGAAATTGAACTAGTATTACAATTGACCCTAAATTAGATAAATGGAATAGAATAAATTAGGATGTTAAAAATATAATTTTCAATATAAAACTAAAGTTAAATGATTGAAATAGACTAAACAAAATAGAAATGGACAATGCTAAACTATGAAAAAGAGAGATCAACTTAGTTTTTTGACTTTACAACTGACTGAACATGACAATAAAATGTAGGAACATGAATAATGTAGAAAACCTAAAAATATTCCTGAAGATGAACCTAAGTTCCCTCAAGGGCATGTATGCCTAGTAGAGGCAAAATAAGTATTGGTATTATCCCTATTGGTTGATCTTGTATTTTAAAATAAATAATTAAACTTCTAAAATAGTCAGATGCAACAGTGAAAATTAGGTCTTGCATTGATTTCATATTCAAAAAGTGTGCAGAGACATGTATATGCCTTTTTAAAATTTAAAAAGCTTAGCTTTGTGTCACAAGGAGACAAACAAATGTGAATGAGTAAAAAGGGGTTAGTGTTTGGAGTTGTGATATACCTTAACACCTCATTGTGATGAGCGTTGCTTACATACAAATACTTTGAAGAGGGATCAAACCTCCATGTAGTTCTCCCACCTAAGTGCTTTGTGAAATTATGCTCCTTTGACTATATGAATGCATCTAGAATTTGGTTTGAATACTTGATTGTGCAGGAATAAGGCTTGTTGGAGAATTAACCTTAATTTAGGTCCTTCCTATAGTCTTATAGGTTTATGCACTTTATGATGGAATTTGTCTTTAATCAAATTTTCCTAGTTGTGCATCTACTTTTATTACATTATGTATGTCGATCATATTTTTGGAATATTAGTTATTTAACTTGAAATATTAGTGTTAGCATGTTTGTTTTACAAGTTTTGTGGATCACTACTCCTTTTTTGTTGGTCTTTATTTCATTACGGATTGACCACATTATCTAAAAAAGATTATTAGAGATTCTTGGTGATCACACTTTCATCCTTACGACTTTGGGTGACATCTTATCTATTGTAATTCCTCTTGAAGGAAGTTTCTATTAAGGGGGAATATTGTGTAATTATAACTCCCTTATTTATTTGTAAAAGGTTTTCTCCACTTTTGTAACCCCTATATAAGTTTAAGGGGGAGTGTTAGAGAATTAACCTTAATTTGGATCCATCCTATAGTCTTCTATGCTTATCTTAATTTTTATGTAGTTGTGCATTTATAATATTTATTAATGCAATTTATTCTTCCCCTTTTGAGGTGTAACTCACCTATTTAATCCACTTATTGGATTTGAAGTTACTTGTATGTAACTCCTCTCTACCCACATGGAACACACATCCTCCTCACTTATAAGAGGGTTAGGGACACATGGCACACATGCTATAGCTTGCACTTGTAACTCTTTATTCCCTTTAGCTCTATTTATTTAGTTGTTCTCTTCTTCTTTCTAAATGTTGTTTATCTTCTACAATCTTGATCTTGATATTGCATCCTTGTGATGTTATTTGGTCTAAATCCATTCTCTCTCACTCTTAACCTCTTATGTTATTGTACTTGGAGTGATACTTATCGCAAGGATTCTTAATAGATTATGGGTTTTTTCCACCATTCGACAATTTTCCCCACTTATCAAATCTCTTGTCTTGGATTTCTGGTTTGTTTTACTTTACAAGGTAATATTGTTCATTTACTTTATTTCAACATTTTATTCTTGTAAATATTCTTATAAGGATACATAAAACTGAATTCAAACTTGGTTCATGACTGCTTGAAATCATTAGAAACTAATCTAGGAAGAATAGGGACCTTTTTTTTCAAGGAGCACTTGTGTAAATAAAATCTTATAACATAATTAATAAGATTTCCATGATATGTGAAATGAATGAATTGAATGTGATTTTATAGTGGTTCAAATGGAATAAATACCCATTAGAGAGTTTATAAACATAAATGTCGACACGAGGGGTGCTTTCCTTTTTATATTTTGATTGTTTTGATGGAAGGATGGTAACAATAGACATCGACAATTACATTAGGAATTATTATCTTTTTGGGTGTTCCTATACATTCATAAAAGTGTTGAGTTTGGGGTTTGAGTTGGGGTATACAGATGCATAAAGTTTTTTTAGTAGTAAATTCATTTATGTAGGTGATAATAGATGGGCTTGTGATGAAGTAGGTCTCTTCTTATGCTTAGAATAGGTCAAGTCAGTAAAATATGTGTCAATTAAGTGCACATGCCAATTAATGATAAAAATTTGTAAAATAGGCATGATCAAGTATTTGTGACCAAATATAGGTTACTAAAATCCCCTCCCATGCCGTGCCCCCTCCCACCCCCTTTAGTCTATAAATAAAATTACTATATTAAATGAAAGCTATACCTTAGTGTGTAAGACACACTTTTATTTTGAGATACATAATTTAATCATACAAGGCACCATATAGTTTGGAAAACCCTGTAAAACACATGAAGTATTTATTTTGTTCATTTGAAAGCTGAATTTTGAGAACTTTGTTTGAACTCTGATAATTTGGAATTTGGAATGAACTTTGATAAATTGAAAATTTACTTACATTTGTAAAATTTAGAAATTTAAATGAAAGTATGGAAGGCATACACTTGTATGTGTGACATCCATGTTGCTCTTGTGACTTCTCTCAGTGGCGATGCTTCCTTGAAGCATTGGAGAATTAGTTTCTCCCATGAAGCACTTGGATAAGATGGTTCCTTACCCAAACCATTAGAGATTATCAAACCCCAACTTGCATTTACTTTTTTGAAATGAAAATATTTCTCATTGAATGATTTTGTCAATATTTGTAACCCCAATATGTGAAATGGGTTATAATCCTAACTAATTTGCACACATAATACTAGAGTGTTCAATGAACTCCAAGTCATGCACTATGTAACTAAACTGAATCAACCACTGTAGATGGCTTGTAGATTCAAATGCAACATTCTAGTATATTATGGTATTTTATAGTATTTTATGGTATATTTTAGTATTTTAAGATATTGTCATAAGATAATGGAGTGTACCCATGCTCCTATCATTCCTTGAAATAGATATCATGGCATAAAATTATATTATGCGTCCACTGTAATTGTAGAAGTTGAAATTGTATGTGAATGCTCATTGTATCTTATGCTTGAAACCAGAAAAAGAGTGCATATGTATTGACACATATCCCCAAAATACATGCCAATAATTGATTTTTTAAACATTTTACAACTTTACAACTGTGATTGAACTAATAATGAGTTTTCTCTTTGAAAATGGCTTATCTCATGCATGAGAAGCCCACTGAAATGCCCCCTTTTTAGGAAATGGAATTTTCTCTTGAAAATTTACTCATCTAAAAAAAAATTTAACTTGAAACATGCATAGTAAATATGTTATCATTGACAATTGTATCAGCATATGAAAAAAATGTGTTAGCATAGTAAGATTTACATTTTACATAGAACTTAAGAGGCAAGGCCTATAAAATGAAACATTGAAGCTCATATAATTAGTATGTTTGTGTGTTAGGAGTGCATGATATGGATCATGAAACTTATCAAAATCATCAATCTCAACAAGCATAGACACAATAAACACACATGATAGAAAGTAGACATGGATGGGCCAAGGGCCAAAAGCAATTTCATGTAAAAATGTCACACACAACACACAATATCTCATATATATGCATCAGCCAAGTGATTTCACACACATGTTAAGGGATAACACAATAGATAATACAAAGTTTAATATACTATGTATAAGTAAATAACATCAATACAACATAGAATTATCAAAATTACTTTAAACTATGCATACACCATGTGATCATATCCTAGTGTAAACACTAGAAAACTGTACACCACAGCTCTAAATGTTGCATTAACATTTATGCCACCCCTTTCCCCCCTTTGGTTTATATTATTTACCAATTATTCGATTATTAACCTCAGACCATTTCCCATGGCATTGATCACCAGTCATTGGTGGATTAGCCAATTTTGGCTATGTTCCCTCAACTGCCAATGGTTTGCTCTCAACCACCGATGGTGGACTAGACCACCAGTGGTTACTTGAGCTCTTGATTGATCAAAGAAGTCAACTATAATTTGAATTCAACTCACTCATTGATTTATAACTGCTTAATTTTAGTCTACTATTTGCATGATTATACTATTGGTCAGATTATTTGATAAACTATTTGTTAAAATATTCATTTAACCCCCCATTTCCACTATATTAAGAGATGAAGATAAGGTTGAAAGGATCATTTAGGGGAAAGAGATTCTGACTCTCAATTGAATCTAAAAGCTTCATTGTGAACCAAGAACCAGGTTAGAGGCTTAGAGTGTTTCTACAACTCACTATCTTGAGCTAAAGTACCATTACTCTAGGATCCACAACAAGCTTTTTGCTAACGCCAAGATTCCTTAGAAAAACAACACCTAAAAGTTAAGTATCTATGCTTTTTATCAAGATTCAGTAATTAGCTATATTTGTTTCATTGCTTATGTCATTCCCTTTTATTTCCCTCTCATCTCATTTCCCTGTGTTGGAGTTTTACAACTCCAAAAAATTTACCTCCTACCCAAAACCATCTAAAAACCATTATCCCTCACCTGAATACCCAATCCCTAAACCAAATACCCTTGAGCATTACTTTGTACCTCACACCCAATATTCAACCCAAATATCACTCCTATAACCTCTCTATAACTCCCCTCAAAAGACTTATTTTTCCCAAACCAAGTCTAACATTAACCATCGATGGTATTACTAACTACACTTATCTAATCATTGATGATTAATAACCACTGACAATCACCTAACCATCGATGGTCATACCTAGACCATCGACAGTCACTGTGTGTCATTTTACAATATCAAGTTAATTTGACCCATTTATCCATACCCAAATCCTAGTTTGTGAGTTTATTTTTTATCACAAAACTTCAACTTATTTTCTAAATCAAGTTTGAGTGATTTAACATTAGTATTCAATCATTTATTTCTATTTTTAATCAAAGTCACTTGTTTATTTTTAAGCATTTCTTATATTTAATTTTAGCACCTTGTATTATTTCATGCAAGCATTTTTTTTCACTTTGTCATAACTTAAGTGTTTTAAAAGTGTGGATTGATAGCCTCGAAGGAATCTTGTGCTTCTTGGATCTAGCTCATGCTAGGCAATCCACCCTAATATCTCATTAATCCACCATTTTCTACATTACTTTCTTATTTGTAGGTCATCCTCCCCAAACAAAGAGGAGTATCTATAATTGTCTAAATTCATGTGCACATAACATATCCAAGTTCTACTAATCTCACCCTTCTTTCAAGTTTTACATCTTTCTAAACAAAAAATAAGCAAAATCTTAGTGAAACATTCTGGCATGCCTAGTGGGATCCTTGAGATTTTTCTTGGGTTCATAGTTATAGGACATTTACTTGGATTAGAGAAGATTCATTTTATTATTTTATAAAAATTAAATGTTCCTTATTTCCTTTCTTCCTTTCTAAAATGCAAGTTCTAGTTACTTTTGCTTTCTTAGAAAAAAAGGTAAAATTGTTAGTTTTGCTTTCATTTTTGAAAATGAAATGTTCCTTATTTCCTTTATTCCTTTCCAAAACAAAAGTTTTAGTTTATTTTTATTTCTTAGAAAAATAAGAAAAGGTAAAATTGTCATTTTTAATTTCATTTCTGAAAATCAAAATTACTCATTCTAGGACTAGGCTTTGCATCATCATATCACATCTAGGTGCATCGTAGTTACTTTGTATTCATTTGAAAAGACATCAAGATTTATTTTTTTGATTAAAATTAACTTTGCATCCATTGTTTTCTTTTACTTATTAGCTCATATAACTTAATTTAATCAAGTAAATTAATCTTAGTCTCACTTATTATCACACACATAATACCAAACCACATATTCAATCAAACATTAAAACATTGACATAAGGCCTGACTAAGATTTCATCACCTAGAGATCACCTTTATTTGGCTATCCTACTTGGATTTCACCACCAAGGGGAGAACCAACTCAATACACTGGTTGAGTATAATCTCTAGCAACTCAATATATTCTAGCTAAGCACCCGACACCCTTATCTTTGCGGTGTGTGAAGTGAGGGGGTAAGCCCTAATATCAAGCCATGTACCAAGTTATAGTACATATCTTGAGAGCCTTTAACTCCTTGAAACCATCCTTAGACATATTTTTCTAGTACCCATTCTATAATCCCAAGTTTGTTTTTATAACTTCTTTAAAATTGAGGCATAAGCCTAAAAAGAGATAAAAGGTACCTTAGGATTTTAACGTACCTTAGTGTATACATTACTTTCCTAGAGATATGTTTATTTTGATTGCTTCTATTTTGAGTTTTGAGATCACTCTTATATTCATTTTCCCCTTCTTTGCATGGTTCTCACTAGATAATAACTAAAAAACTAAACAAATCAGGATCCACCTCCCAAACACCCATCTTCCTCTTCTTCTTCATCCATAGAGTATGTCTCAGATATAGAGGGTTCTCCCCATCCTTTTAAAATTCTTGATATCCCTTAGATAGTTGCCTAATGTGATATAAAATTTACCACCTTTTTGGATAACAACCCCATAGCCCTTCAACACTACCTTAACACCATATCTCAATGTACCCCCGCTTTGCTTCCATCTATTGATCCACCCTATGGTATGTCATCCCATCTTATGGGAAACACCTATATTTCCACCATTTCCACCCAACCCTTAGTCACCCAAGCATATTATTCTACCAATAATCCCTCCAATACCACCATCTAAAACCAACCCATCCAACTAAGCAACACCCAAATGCCTTCCACCCCAACCAATAACTCTTCTAGTATAAGAGTAACCCAACCTTTAGGTACCTTTACTCCACTTACCATTAGAGTACCCTCTACTAGTGTTGCCACCCATGTTATTGTTATCTCCAACCCATTAACCTCCACTCCATTCTAAATCTTGGTAGTTTCCATACCTTCTACCCTTCCACCCGTTAGTACCAAGGTTACCACCCATCGTGAACCTATCATCCCAACCATAATTCCAACCTAACCCATGTCAATTCATTAATAAGTACCCATTGCACCCAAACCAAGCTATATTCCTAACCCATAAGGGTATATGGATCCACCTTCTACCCAACTTCCTATGTCCACTTACCCATACATGGTATCCTCTCAACCACCCATGTCCACATACCAATATGTGGTAACCTCCCAACCTCCTGTTGACCAAATTTGACCCTACAAGTCAAATTAGGGAACCTATAGATAAAAAACTAGTTTTTATATGTTTTTAGGGTATAATACATATGTCACAAGGTTTTTTATAGGCTAATTAATGCCATTTAATGTTGTACTAGCCTTGATACTTAGTCATTTTAGTCCTTTTAGTCATTTTGAGGTCAAAATGGGGCATTGAATGAGTTGTATATATTCCTTGGGAAGTGTGAAGGTTAAAAATGGTTATGTTATGTGTCATGTGTCTTCACATGTCTTAATCAACTATTTGTAAGTGAAAGTGGCAGGTTCTTTAGAAGAAAGAGTAGTTTTTTTGGAAAAAAGGTGAGTTTGGCACTTGTACGACCCATGGAGAAGTGTGCTATGTGGGAGATGATACTAGAATGTCTATTTAGATTCCTAAATCTTATTTCCATGTTTGAAATGTTTTTGAAGTTCCATTTTAGTAACAAAACCATTCTACTCCTTTTTTATCCTTCTAGGCTAGCAAAAGTAGTCTAAAGGTTTGCACTTGATACGACCAACAAAAGAGATTTTAGATAAAAATTCTTGGGGAGGTGAAAGTAAACTTATAGAAATTAATTTAAATATAAATAATTTGAATAATGGTGGCTTGTGATTTATGAACCATCCTCATGAAGTTGACTATTCTTTTCTACTTGCTATTTCATGCACCCTATAGGTTTTGATTTATTTATGAAAAGTTTGCACAAAAAAATTGGTGATATTGAATATATAGGATTTTGGATTCGTTATCTAATTTTACCCATGCTTTATTTCATTTTTCAAGGTGTTTGGATGAGTTACATAGCCCAAAGTTGTAAGAAACACGTTTCTGAGTTACAGGTAAATTTTCACCATTTTCAAGAACTTCATGCTTGTTCATGGTTTCAAAGGGTTGTGATAGGTCCATATTAATGTATCCATGATTTTTTTTATCAAATTTAATTCATTATTATTCTCATAACATCATTCTTAGATCTAACTTTCAGTCCATAGTCATACTCAGTTAGCTCCTATCTACTCTTCAACCTTAGTCATGGCTTGCAAAGGTTTTGAGGACATTTGTAGAAGTGTGATAAAGGTTTAAGAGTTGTGTTATATCCTCTTATAACGTGAAATAATGAAGTGATATTTCAAATAGTGGAGAAAATTCTATGGTAATGCACCTATAGGTTCTTGGAAGAGGATAACCACATTGAGAGTAAGGTTTTGAGACCTGCTTAGAGACCCCATAGTTTAAAATAATGAATTGGAAGAGAATAGAAGGAGTGGGAATGATCAAAGGTCTATACATAATATGTTGTTTGAGGATGTTCATACTGACTACCTGTACTTGACCATGTCTATCTACAGGTGGCATTGATAGAGGGTTAAATAGTCATTTTAAGTGTTAAAGAAAGTGATGAAACTATTTTTTTGGATCCTAGTAGATTTAAGTGACCATAAGAGACGTATATGATGTTATAATGTGGTAAAAAAACTAGGAGAAACATTTATAAGGGTGATGACTGAGTTTTAGGATCAAATCTCTAATTTGGCAAAATAGAGAACTGGGCAGTTTTGTAGAAAATTTACAAGGCTATCATGAGATTGGGAGCATCTAGGTGTACTCATTATATAGCCCCTAAATAAGGAAATGCCTTGGAAGAGTTTTAAGGGAAGAAATTAAGTGGAAAGAGGTTGTTTGAAACCTTCAATTTACCCTAAAAACATTGAAATCTTGCACTAGCATCTAAATTTTTTTAATTGTGAATGGTCTTTTGACATCTTAAGAAGCAAATATAACAAACTCTTATGGTTAGAATGGTTATCTTGGTTGAATAGATTGCTAATAGACATGAGAATACTTAATAAGATGATAGGGTATGGTGTTTTATGTTCATGGACACCTACATGTGTCTCTCTACAAGAAATGTGTACCTACAGTAGGGTATGTAGACAATGGGCTGATAGGTGGTGTCCAAGTGGTGTTTCAAGACCTTCAAGTTGAATGCAAGTACAAATGTTTAATTTTTTACCTAAAGGATTAAATTAGGGATTCTAAACATTATGAACAAGCTCAGTTGAAGCTAATGTACACCTATAGGGGTCAGTAAGGTAGAGTATCTTAGTCAGGTAGGGAAGATTCAATTTATGAGCTTAGGGTACATGTGAAGGGCTAAAGAGAGGTTTTAATGATAAAATAAGTAGGTGACCACCTAAATTATGAATATTATAAACTTTATAAGCCCTTTACATGATGAGACAAACTTATATAGACCCTTTATGACCCTAAGTACACCTACAACCATTATAAATGAGTGTGATAGGCAATGGGCATAAAGAGTGATGGTTCTTAGTGTTGGCATTATCTAAACATGATGCACAAGTATAAAACCATTTATAAATGAACTTAGTGATTCAAGGAATGTCCTAAAATATCATAATAAAAGTCCAACTGAGTTATTAACACCTACAAGAACAATTTTTGAGCTCAAAGCAAGAAATACAGTCAAGAGTGGAAACTCAGTTTGACTGAGTAAGGAGTATCAAGGGAAAGTGGTAAGTTGAAATGATAAGCAAATTTAAAATATATAAAAAATGATTTTTTTACATTTAAAATTATCTATCCAATGAATATCATGCAAATAAAGGAACTTAAAACAAGTAAGGCATAGTACACTCTTAAAAATCCTGCACAATCTATCATAAAAGGAAATTTTGTCTTGGAACTTGAGGCCTTTGGAAGGTAAAATGACCTAGTAGAGATTTGAAAATTTGTGTAGAGAACCTTTATGACTTGGATAAGATCTTATAATAGTCACATTTTTTTGGGGAAATAGGGGAGTTCCCTCTATTTTATCTCAGATACAGGGCACTCCCTTATAAGCACAAACTAGCAGATGTGAGAGGCAATGACAAAAGGTGAGACTAAGAGTTGAGTGAACACTTAAAGAAGGTGTGGAGAGTTAGAATAAATAAATAAAATATGTTATAACATGGAAAAAGGGATGAAACTCAATAGTATACCCTACACTCTTAAGGTTGCAGTCAGGCTTAAAGGTAGGGTTTTGGCCTAGAAGCTAAATGGATAGTCACCTTCACTTTCCACATGGGGTAAACATCCTAGCCTATTAGGACATGTTTATAGCATGAAGTTAGAGGTTTTAATGCTTTTAAAGTGTAGGGTAATACATAAAAACTCATTTTGGGTTTCAAGGACAACTCTAACCTACTTGTCATGGTTAAGCCTAGTCTTCAAACGACAGTTCATTTTTTTTACCCTTAACAAAGATTTATAATGGATTGAAGAGTGGTTATGGGGTTAAAATAGAAGTGATAAAGCTTTTATAAGGAAAAGAAACCACAAGGGAGACATTTTTGGCTCAAAATCAACACTAGACCTACAAGAAAAGGAGGAAAAGGCTCAATATGACAAGTTGGAATACTCATATCTCTCTCTGTGATTTACATGAGAGCAGAAGAAGTTTGAAGGAGTTAGATAGGGTCCTGAACATCACTTTTGTGGCATTAGTTTGAGATTTGGATGTCAGACCTTTATGAAACATCACTAAAGGTCAAAACTACTTAGAAACCCTCTAAAACCCTTTTAAATGACTGGTTGAGGAAATGAGAGAGATGATGCACCAAAATGGAATAGTTTGTTCAGTATGATGATTGGATGTTGTGGAAGAATCTCTCAGGATATTTCTCACTAGGATGAGCTATATAAAATTGTATGGATAGGGTAAAAAATAGTTTTTTCTTGACTATTTTATGTGTTTTATAGGTTATAAAAGGAGTTTGAAGATGAAACCAAGTTTAGGAGGAATATAGAGACTTGTGATAACTCCTCATATTCATTTAACTCTTTATAAAAAATCCTAAGTGTCTAAATAATAACTCTCATCTTAGCCAGTCAAAACTGACATAGTGTACAAACTAGTGAAAAGGGTGGAAAACTTCAAGTGAGCTCATTTTAAGGTGTAGATGATGCTTCTAAGGTCATGAAGGGTATTTATAGGGTTCATCCACTCGCATTAATTTTCATGGAATATTGATGCCTTTTTGAGGGCCAAGTGTCTAGGGTACATGAAGGAAGAGTTTTTTAGACTGCAAATGATGATGGCTCCTTTCTAGTTGATTCCAGATGATCACACTTGCAACCAATGCATGGAAAGGAATGTATGAAAGTAATCACCTTAATTAGAATCATCAGATCAATCCCTAATTAGTTTTAGGATGTTCAAATAGGTCCAAATCATGAAGGCAATTCTTTGAGCCAAAATGAGGAGTTTCATGCCACATTTTATGAGTTTTATGACTTAGATGGACATTTAGGATTCCTAACCTTGCATGGTTTATCCCATATCCTCTTCTCATGCACAAGTAATTAATTCTCTCATTTTAACAAGTGTCATTGTGACCCTTGGACTTCTCTCTTCTCCTCTCTCTCAAGTTCTATAAGAACTAGCCATTTTGGCCATTGTAATCTGTGCTCCACATGAGTATGGTGAAGCCCTAATCCTTTGCATACCATTAGATCAATAAGAATACTAATTTTTACATCTTCATGACTATTGATAGTGTGTTCTACTTGAATGTTGTATCTTGCTTAGTGAAGACTATGGATTCCTTAGCATGTTGTCTCATTCTTTCATCATATTTATAGTTGGAAAGCTTCTTTTTATAAGGAATGTGAAGTGTTATAGGAAATGTTAGGGATTGAGTGAGATTGTCTATTCATTAGTTCCATTCAAGGCCTCTGGTCTAGTCCTCTTAGCTTTGCACATTCATCCATAACCTCATAATATAACACTAATGTGTGAAGATGCAAATTGAAGGATTGTATGTTTGGTTAGTCTTTTGTTCTCATGTGTAACATGTTTCTGGTTGGAAGTTATCATTTTATTTGATGTCTCACCTCCCTTAGAATAGTTTGATTTTAGTTATCTCTCTCCCAAAGTCTAGGTATAGTTTCAATCTAAAGTGGTATATCAAGGGAGTTATCCCTACCTAGAGATTCACCTCATCATTAGGCTACCCACAAGTCTAGAGGTGATTTTAGTGTGCCACTTGGATGAGGAGAGCTTAGACATCTCCTAAAAGGGTGAAAATCCAAATGACAACAATTTTTGACATGCCTAATGGGACTCTTGGTTTAAGAGGTTGACATATTTTTGGTGTTATCTTTCAATAATAAACCTTTGGAGGCATCTATCAAAGCATCAATGGTGACTCCAAATTTACATTAGCTGGTTAAGTAGCCTAGGTATTCCTTTTGAACATTACTTATAACCTTTCCTTGTGTTCTGTTGGGTGAATATTTTATCACCAGCTAACTGATGGGCAAAATAGGTCTCTTTAACCACAACATAGGGAGATTGGTCGGCTAGATGTGTATGTTTACTACATCAAAAGGGGACAAATCTCTCCTCTCATCAAGGGGAGGTTCCCTATAAATATAAGGAGCTATATACTATATATATATATATATATATATATATATATATATGCAAAAAATAACATTCAAGGGTAAGACAACACCATCGATCTCTCTCTTTTCAAAGATGATGTTCACAAACAAAGGAGAAATCTAGGTGGAAACATTAAAGGTACTTCTCTTCTTTTAGAATTAGTCTTACAACAAACAACCAGAGTTCTTTTGTTAAGGTGTGGAGCCTAAAAGCTTCACATATGAGCGCATTACCAAAGTTGCAGGCAGTCACCGGCGTCGGTCAGGAGCGACCGACGTCGGTCAGGTGCAGTTGAAGAGACGCCGACGTCGGCAGAGGATCGGTCGATGTTGATCACAGGCAAACAGGCAGGAACTAGCATCGATTACCTGTGCGTTTAGAATGCTATTTCTGAGGACAGAATCGAGTGTTTACATCATGAGTTTAAGTCTTAGTCTTAAGTTCACGTCTCTATTATTAGTAAGTTTGTTTTTAGAGCCCTTGTTCAAGAGGCTTAACTGTTGGTTGTAAGTGCATGCTCAAGTATCCTAGTTCTATATGTAAAATTAGATCTTCTTAGCTTAGTGTGGTAGTAGTTTATTGTGTGTGAATGTTGAAGAACAGTACAGAGTTGTATCAATCCAGGTTGTTGGAGTTGATTGTACTTGAGAGAGAGAGCTCTTGAGGGATAGAGATCTAGAGAGAGATCTTGTGCATCTGAGAGAGGTGTGGAAGAAAGAAGTTTCTTCAATTGTATTCCTTCTGTAAAGAGTTTAATACAAGTTTTCAGGGTGGTTTCTTGTATCTCTTGTTCTTTGCTATTATCTGATTTTAGTTACTTATCTATCTGATTTAATTTCACGATTTATTGCTTTCATAGGTGTAATCATATTGTTGGTTGATCCCCAACAAGTGGTATCAGAGCCTTGGTTGTAGGTTTAGAGTTTGATATCCAATAATTGGTATCAAAGCTCAGGTTCACTAACAGGTGGTTCAGATCTGTGTAGTGTGTATTGATTACAGGATGCTCATAGGAGTTTTTGCAGGGATTTCTGTTTGAGTGGGAGAAGCAATGGCAAAAGAAAGTAAACTGAGAATGGAGAAGTTTAATGGCAAAAATTATCAACATTGGAGAATGTAGATAGAGGACTATCTGTATCAGAAAGATCTATACTTACCGTTAGGTGGGATTGCAAAGAAGCCCACAGACATGGATGATGAAGAATGGGAAGTTCTTGATAGAAAGGCTGTGGGGTCTATAAGACTGAGTCTAGCATCTACTGTGATATCTAATTTATCACAGGCAAAAAAAATGGTAGAGTTGATGACTACTTTAGCAAATTTGTATGAAAAACCCTCAGCTTCTAATAAGGTATATCTTATGAAGTAGCTATTTAATTTGCATATGCAGGAATGTGGATCTGTATCTAATCACCTGAATGATTTCCATGGTATTGTAAATCAATTAAGTTCAGTCAAAATTGTATTTGATGATGAAATTAAAGCTCTTTTAATATTATGTTCTTTGCCTGAAATCTGGCATAGCTTAGTAATGGCAGTTAGCAATACTGCATCTGCATCAAATATTTTAAAAGTAGAGGATGTTGTTAGTGTTATCTTGAATGATGAAATTCATAGGAAAAGCACAGAAGAGACATCTGGGAACACTTTAAGTTTTGAGAGCAGGGGAAGGCAAAAAGAGAAGAGCAAGAAAGGGAGATCAAGATCTAAGTCTAAGGGGAGAGGTAGATCCAAATCCAGAAATGGCAGGAAGCCACAATGCTGAAATTGTGGAAAGATGGGGCACATAAGCAGAGATTGCTGGTCAAAGCCTAAGGAGGACAATCAGCACGAAGGAAAAGAAGAAGCAAAGGTTGCAGGTATTGCACAAGATGCTTTAATATTCTCTTTGCATAATAATATAGAATCTTGGGTGTTAGATTATGGTGCATCTTTTCATGCTACCCCTAATAGGGAATATTTCAGTGACTATATCCATGGAGATTTTAGAATAGTGTATCTAGGGGATGATGAGCCTTGTAAATCTATTGGCAAAGGTAAAGTGCAGCTGAAAATACAGAATGGCAACACATGGGTGTTGAGAGATGTTATGGATGTTCTTAGCTTGAAGAGAAATTTGATTTCTATAGGAAAGTTAGGGGATGAGGGTTGTACAGTAACTCTCACAGCAGAATCTTGGAAGGTGACCAAGGGTGCACTTGTTATGGCCAGAGGTAAGAGAGTAGGTACTCTCTATTTGTGTAATTTTGTTACTAACAATTCTCTTTCTGTATTATCTACTTTAGATGTGGAAGCAAAATTGTGGCACTCAAGGCTTGGCCACATGAGTGAGAAGGGGATGTCAATTCTTAAGTCTAAAGGTAAGCTTTCAGATTTGAAAAGCATGGATCTAGAATTTTTTGAGCACTGTGTATTTGGAAAACATAAAAGGGTTAGTTTTCTCAAGACTGGGTCTACAAAGAAGAAGCATAAGTTGCAGCTTGTTCACACAGACGTTATGGGACTGGCTCAGGTAGCTTCTATTGGAGGATCACAGTACTATGTTTCGTTCATAGATGATGCTACAAGAAAGGTATAGATCTATTGTATTAAGAAGAAATATGATGTATTTGAGACTTTTAAGATTTGAAAAGCTATGGTTGAGAATGAAACAAGTAAAAGATTGAAGTGCCTGAGATCTGACAATGGTGGAGAGTTCTGCAGTTATAAGTTTAACTGGTATTTTTATATGCATGGAATCCGTAGGCAAAAGATGGTTCCAAGGACACCTCAGCAGAATGGAATTGCTAAAAGGATGAACAAAACAATCATGGAGCGTGCAAGATGTATGAGATTGCATGCTGGTTTGCCTTTAGAGTTTTGGGCAGAAGCTGTTGACACTGCAGTGTACCTGATTAATAGAGGACCCTCTACAGCTCTGGATGGTGGAATTCCAGAAGAGGCTTGGACTAGTAAAAAGGTAGATCTCTCATTCCTCAAAGTTTTTGGTTGTGAAGCCTTTATGCACGTAGATAAGGAAAATAGAAAGAAGGTGGATGCTAAGTCTATGAGGTGCACATTTATTGGCTATGGCTCAGATGATTTTGGTTTCAGATTTTGGAATCTAGGAATTAATAAGATAATTAGGAGCCATGATGTTGTTTTCAATGAAAAAGTGATGTATAGTGATCAACTGAAGAAGTTGAATCAATCTGGGTAGAGCAATGGTGAATTGGATGAGGTGACGGTCCAAAATGAGCTCGCGAGAAAAAGAAATAATCACTTACAGAAAAACACGGAGACCAACGTCGGTAGGATAGGAATCGGTGTCGGTAGAACAGAAATCGATGTCGGTCATACAGAGACTGACGTCGGTAGAACAGGCACCCACATCGATCAGGCAGAACTGACGTCAGCCAGTAACAGGCCTGGAGGTGACTGAGGTCGGTCACTGTTAGAGAATTTGGGTGGACAACGTGTTGTGAACGATTCTCAGACACCCATCAGGAGGTCAAAAAGGGTAAGTAAGCCTCCAATTAGATATTCTCCTTCATTATTCTATTTATTGCTAACTGATAGTGGAGAACCAAAGAGTTTTGAAGAAGCAATATAGGTGGAGTCCAAGAGTCAGTGGGAGCATGGCATGATTGAGGAGATGGAGTCCTTAAGAGAGAACCAAACATGGGATTTGGTTGAGTTGCCAGCTGGTAAGAGAACACTGAAGAACAGATGGACCTACAGGTTGAAGGAAGGTGAGAATGGATAGATGAGATATAAGGCCAGATTGGTAGTGAAAGGATTTGCACAAAAGCCAGGTATGGATTTTGGTGAGATTTTTTCTCCTGTTGTTAAAATGACTTCTATACGGATTGTACTATCTTTGGTTGTTGTTGAGGATTTGCATCTTGAGCAGCTAGATGTTAAGACAGCGTTTCTTCATGGAGATTTGGATGAGGAAATTTATATGGAACAGCTGGAAGGATTTGAGGTCAAAGGTAAGGAGAAGTTAGTGTGTAGATTGAAGAAAAGCTTGTATGGCCTTAAGCAAGCTCCTAGACAGTGGTATTTGAAATTTGACAGGTTTATGACTGAGCATGGCTACAGTAGGTGTCAATCTAACCATTATGTGTATTTTAAGAGATTGGATAGTGGTAGATATATTATTCTATTGTTGTATGTAGATGATATGTTGGTTTCAGGATCACACATGCAGGATATCTCTGAGCTTAAGGTGAAATTAGCTCAAACTTTTGCTATGAAGGATTTGGGAGCAGTAAAGAAAATCCTTGGCATGAGCATTAAGAGAGACAAAAAAAATCACAGGTTGATATTGTCTCAAGAGGATTATGTGGACAAGGTGTTGAAACAGTTCAATATGCAGGATGTTAAACCGGTAAGCACACCTTTGGTTGGACATTTTAAGTTGAGTAAAGAACAATGTCCTAATTCACATGATGAGGTAGAGTACATGAGTAAGGTTCCATATTCTTCTGCAGTAGGAAGTTTGATGTATGCAATTGTGTGTACTAGACTGGATATTGCCCAAGTAGTGGGTGTTGTAAGTAAGTATATGGCCAATCTAGGAAAGGAACATTGGAAAGCAGTTCAGTGGATCCTTAGATATCTGAGAGGAACCAGTAGTAGGCACTTGTGCTATGGAGGTTCAGATACTTCTTACATGGTTATGTAGATTCAGATATGGTAGGTGATTTGGATGGCAGGAGGAGCACCATAGGATATGTTTTCACTATAGGTGGAACGACGGTTAGCTAGACATCAAAGTTGCAGAAGGTTGTTGCCTTGTCAACTACAGAAGTAGAGTATATTGCAGCCGTAGAGGCTAGCAAAGAGATGATATGGATGACACGGTTCATGGAAGAGCTTGGAAGGGAGTAAGAGAGTTGCAAATTGTATAGTGACAGTCAGAGTGCAATCCATTTGGCTAAGAATTCAGCCTTTCACTCAAGAACCAAGCACATACAGCTTAGGTACCACTTCATAAGACAGGTATTGGAAGATGGTGAGTTGAAGCTGGAGAAGATCCATATAGACAAGAATCCTGCTGATATGTTAACCAAGCTGGTTACAAAGGAGAAGTTGAATCTTCATTCAACTTCTGTTGGTCTTCATGATTGAGTTGAAGATGGAGGAGCTAGAAGATGTTGTTGTACAGGTACTGGTGCAGCTGTTTATCTCCAAGTGGGAGATTATTAAGGTGTGGAGCCTAAAAGCTTCACATATGAGCGCATTACCAAAGTTGTAGGTTTACACAGTCATCGATGTCGGTCAGGAGCGACCGACGTCGGTCAAGTGTAGTAGAAGAGATGCCGACGTCGGCAGAGGATCGGCCGATGTCAGTCATAGGCAAGTAGGTAGGAACTGACGTCAGTTATCTGTGCATCCAGAATGCTATTTTTGAGGATAGAACTGAGTGTTTGCATGATGAGTTTAAGTCTTAGTCTTAAGTTTGCATCTCTATTATTAGTAAGTTTGTTTTTATAGCCCTTGTTCAAGAGGCTTAACTGTTGGTTGTAAGTGCATGCTCAAGTCTCCTAATTCTATATGTAGAATTAGATCTTCTTAGCTTAGTGTGGTTGTAGTAGTTCATTGTATGTGAATGTTGAAGAATAGTACAGAATTGTATCAATCCAGGTTGTTGGAGTTGATTGTACTTGAGAGAGAGAGCTCTTGAGGGATAGAGATCTAGAGAGAGATCTTGTGTATCTGAGAGAGGTGTGGAAGAAAGAAGTTTCTTCAATTGTATTCCTTCTGTAAAGAGTTTAATATAGGTTTTCAGGGTGGTTTCTTGTATCTCTTGTTCTTTGCTATTATCTGATTCTAGTTACTTATCTATCTAATTTAATTATGCGGTTTATTGCTTTCATAGGTGTAATCATATTGTTGGTTGATCCCCAACATCTTTTTGGTAGGTAACAAGTAACTGGTAACAGGGGGCATAGTAACCAGTAGACTGAGATGTAGCACAAAGTCTCCACCTCGACTGCCCAAGAGTGAAATATGAAGGATAATGAGGGCAGAAAGTCATCTCAAGATCCTTTACATAGAAATAAACTAAAAACACACACACTAAAGACAATTGTGGCATCACAAAGTCTCTCCACAGTTGGCTTTAGGACACCTTCCTAATTGCTTCCACTAGTTTTGCTTAATTCATTAAAATGGACAAGAACATATTCAGGAAACATACATAAGAACTATCTCCTAAATGACATAAGCTCTAATAGCACAAAGTCTAAAAGTAACCTACTTTTTCATTCAAATAAAGAAATATGATAAACAATCTGAGCTCAATGTCTCAGTAATTGCCTTTCAATTTTGGCAGAGTTTTGCTTCTATAACTGAGAGATCTCCTTTGCATAAAATAGGAGATTACCATATATAGTAGCCAAGAAAGGCTTGGTACTTTGTTTCATATAATGACCCATGCTGCATTCAATGCCTTGAACACATTTTTAGTTTTGTCAAAGAGGGCCATGTTGGAATAGGGTGCCTGCCTTAACGGTGGTGTGTCGATTCATCTCAAATGTCTTCACCTAGGCCTGGGTCATCTGGTCTTTTTCTTGATGTCTACATAGCTATCCACTTCACCTTTACTCCAAGAGAGAAAAATAGGCCGTGCTTTTAATGTTTATAAGCTCAAATATCTACTTGGTGGATTGTTCCACCTAGTAGAATAACTCTTATGTAGATATTTTTGGTCTTTCCCTCTTTCCTGTTGCAATTTAAGATCTCAGGCTATCTTTTCCCACTTTTGCTGGCCTTTTCGGCTCCATCTTCAGCTGGTCACTGAGTTAGTTTTCAAGTTCTGTACCATATTTGAAAATCAACAAATATTTCATTACCCTAAATTTGATGTCCATGATGACATCATTGGTTCACTATTTCAATGGTTCAGGTGGCCTCCTTAGTTCCTTGGTTCCATCACTTCTTTGGTTTATTCGCTTGAACCATCTCTTTGGACTTGTCTCTTGAATCTTTCACTTCTTTTCTTTCCTCGGATCTTTCTTTGTATTGTTGAACCCGTTAAACCTGTGAACCATTTTGGTTCAAGGTTCAATGGTTCATCTTCTTCTTTAGAAGCCTTTATTTTTTCTAAGTCTCTCGAGTCTATAGAAATAATCTTATGGAGTCTGTAGAAATGAGTCTGTACAAATCATCCTGCAGGCCTTTGATCATTCCTTTGGATTAAGGGAAGGTGTCCCTTCAGGCCTTGAGAAAGGTCCATTTCTTGGTCGCTAAGAGACCCCCCGTATGGGTACTTGCCCTTTGGGGTAGTCTTCATCTTCAATTCCTTTGGACAAAATGTCTGAAGGAATTCCTTCAGACATTTTGTTTGAAGTAAATCTTCCCTTGCCTTAGCCATTTTATGTTAGGCTTTTGATTGTTCCTTCGGACGAAAAGTCTGAAGGAATCCCTTCAAACATTTCATCTGAAGGATCTGCCTTGTAAAATTTGCCACATAAAATCTTTTCAAAAGATGTCTCTTTGTCTGCTTTTGCTCATTGCCTTCCGCAAGGGCACTTTGGCTTTGGTTCACTACCCTTCTCAAGGGCACTTGGCCTTTGGGCTTTGGGGGACTCCTTTAAACCATTTGATTAAACTGAATGATTGAACCAACTTTGGTTCAATGGTTCAACGGTTCAATCTTGTGTTTTGCTCATTTAATTGACCACTTGAACCAACCACATTAAACCACCCATGTTGAACCTTTGAACCTTTTTGGTTCAAGGTTCAATGGTTCAATCTTCCTTCTTTTGGCCAAGTCTTTTGGAGATGTTTAACTTGTTGAAGTGGTTGAACTTTGAAACTTTGCCAAAGTGCTTAACTCTTTAAGCTTGCCGATGTCATTGAACATTTGAACCCATTGAACCTATTGAACCATTTTGCTTCAAGGTTCAATAGTTCAACGGTTGATTTCTTTGTTTGAAGATTGCCGATGGACCTTTTGGTTGAACCTCGACGTTGAATCGACCTTGAAAATGCCTAAGTGTTGGGAAGTCATTCCTTAGAGAGAGCTTGCCTGTTGAAGCCATTGAACTTGTTGAACCTGCTAGTCTCTTAACTGAAAAAGCTTAAATAATGAATAATTTGAATGCTCAGAACAATTTTTGAGAAGGGAAGAAGGAATTTTGGCCTGTAGGACCAAAATGGTTCATATGTTGTCCCAAAAATGAGTGACAAATTTTGGGAATAGCTCGCTCTAGTTGGGGAACTTCCTTCAGTTGAAATTTTGAAACAACTGAGGGGAGTAGAAACTAGAATCTCCAGTGCCTTCAAGTATGCCATTGGGCTATGGAGTCATGCTACCCAAAAAATAAAGGCACCAAAAATGAAAATGAAAAGCACAAAATGAAACTAAAGACTATACAAATATACATATGTACAAGTTGATCTTATCTGATACTTAAGGATTAAAGTGCTTCAGATGCCGCCCACTATGAGACATTGAAAATGGCGTTTCTTCTTGATAAACTAGTAAGAAACCATTTTCTCCCTAGAATCAGTGATGGGTGATGGAACTCTCCACCAGGAATCACATTTTTTGTGCACTCCTTTTGGTTCTCTCTTCTTACCCCATGGCAAGACGTGGTCTCCAATCTAAAAACCATAAATCCTTTCTCTCTTGGTGAAGAGTTTCTTTTCCTAACTTTAACACGTATTAGTATGGTCCACTACTATAGCTTGTTGCTCTTCTAGTCCAATGAAGCACATGGTTTGATTATCAGCATCAAACTCCTGCCAATGGTTGGCATTATCAGGTACACTTAGTCAAAAGACCAATTTGATAGTGTACCTATTATTTTTGAAATCTTGGTGAGGAACCAAGAGGTCATAGAGACAACCAATGAATCTGCATGACTATGAAGCTCTCTGGGCACTACAGATATATTGAAAGCATCAAAATTTTTAAGGTAGTCCCATACCAAATTGCAGTAATAGTACAATATTTTGTTCTTGGTTTGACACAGGTTCCTCACCTGATAAACCATCAGTTCAACATCTCCTTTGGCGTGAAAGAGTTTGACACCTTTGTCTTGAGCTGCTTTCAACCTAAGTAATAACAATTCATACTAAATAGTGTTGTTGGTATTACTAAATTACAACTTGTATGAAGAAGGAAAAATATCTCCTTCAGGACATATCAACACAATCCCAGCTCCTGCATTGGTAGAGGAATAGCTTCCATCAAATTCCAGTATCCATACATCATTAGAAGCTGACCTTACCTCAAATTTTCCTTCGTTTGGAGGGGAGGATTCTTCTACACTTGTACTGCGCTCTATCATGTCTTCTACTATTTTATCTGAACCAACTTTTAGATTGTCATTTTTAGAGGTTTCATCAGCTAAGATGGGAACATCCTCTGTAGTCAGGAAGTAATTACCCATGCCTAAAGACTCAAACATAATTTGAGCTTTAGGCATTGATGTTTGAGTGACCACATATTTTGCTTTCTTCTTAGGGAGTAATCTCTGCATAATGCCTTTGACTAGGATCCTTGCCTTAGACAAGTCCATACTTAATTTGCCACCAATGTCCTTGCAAAAATTTCTCCCAAGAAGAATATCGTATGAGGCTGGGACGCTGGCCACAGGACTATCATCTCGATCCTTTTGTCTGAGAATGCTACAAATGCAAATTGGGCATCCTTGATTTGTTCCAGCAGTGGCATTTATTTTTTCTCCATAGAGAAACATCTCTAAAATGTCTTGGTCAGTGTGAAACCAAGGGATTATACCACTTTGGTAGGCATGACATTGTCAGATGCACCTGAGTCTATGATGCAATTGTTCAGTTGGTGTCCATTTATCAATAGGGAGACATAAAATGGTTCAATCCTTCTGAGAGCAGCAAGAGGAACAATGACAATGTTATTCTGGGTGGATTTAGGAGTTATCTTTGGAGCAATAGGTCCTACAGGGATGGTTTTATTCTTTACACATTCCACTAACTTGTCTAACTGCTCAGGGTTGGATTGCAGGAATTTAAATTCAGACATTTGAATTTTAGTTTTCTTGACATGGTCGACTATGTCAAATGTCTAAAATGAATTATGAACAGGGGAAGGGAGTTCATCCTTCTAGTTTTTAGGGGGGAGGTTTGATCTACAAAGTTAAAGTTGAAGGTGTAGAAATGTTTGGGGTACTTACTTTTTTAGCAATCACCAGGTCCTTTGGTTGGAAAGGTAGAGAAGTTCCTCATTTGGTAATTGAAATTTCAAGATGAGCTCGCTCCTCTATTCTTTATTTATCAGCTTGTTGGGCTGACTGATTATTGGACTGGGTGAACACAGCGTATGATCCCTCTACTTTACTTTCACTTTTGGATTCATCCTGGTAATTCAAGAAACTAATGTTGGAGTCTCTAGCTAATTATTATTCTCCCTCTACGAAGAGATTATCATCATCTTCTAGATTCAACTCAAGGTGGAAGGAGAAATCTGATTCTACTTCAAGATATCCAGCTACTGAATTAGTTAGAGGTGCTTCAATGGCAAGGTTCCCCTATGGGGGAGGAAGATGATTTGGCTGCCCTTGATTTAGCATGGCCTTGGTATGACTGATTGGGGAATGTCTTCCTTGGTATATCTCTGTATGAAGGAGCAAATGACATCCCTTGCGCCATTTGCTTTCGAAGAGCTAGCAATTCATTTGCCAGCTTCTGCACCGTTGGATTAGTGGTGACTGTAGGTGAGTATTCAGAAGATGAAGAGGATTTACCTCTGTTAAGATCTCTCCTTATCTTTCCTGACAAGATAAGGTCAATTTCTACCTCAGTAGCCAAATCTTGAGCAACAACAAGGTCTATGTGGCCAGCCCGTCTTAGTAGAAAACTCACTTTAGGTAGTTGTAAGTTGATGAAGAAGTATTTAAGGTTTTCAGGTGTTGGCTGAGCAAGTGTAGGAATCCAGTTCCTCAGCTTGTCAAACTTGGCAATGAAGTGCCTCATAGATTCATAAGGTTCCTTCTTCATCTGTGTGAGCTAGGCTAGCAAAGCATGTGCATCTTCTGCAGGCTTGAACTTGGCTTCAAATTTAGCTTTAAGAGTGTCCCATTCAGTCACAATCTGTGCTTGTAGATGGTAGAACCAGTCTGCAGTAGCACCTTATAGTGTTTCTACAAACAACCTGATTGCTATGTCTTCATACTCCACGCCTATCACACCATAGGCTATGTTGAAGGTAGCAATATGTTCATTAGGATGAACTCTGCCATCACCAAAGAATTTATGGAATTTTTTCTTTGAACTGCGTGGAAGCTCATGTAGAGGTGGGGTTAAATTGAGCAGGCCAAAAGAGTTACCCCAGGGGCCTTGAACTACCATGATTTGATTATGGAAAAGGGGGATAACAAATCTGGGTAGAGTATGTATAGGCAAAGCTCAGCTAACAACATAAAAAGAACCTCTGCCTTGTGTTGGTGACCTGGTACGGGTAGGAGGAACACTCTTGGATCGTTGAACTTAAAGTTGGGGAGGGAATAAATTGAAATTGCCCCACTGTACCAACTTAAAAAAAGGGTCAACAACACCTTAGGTTCTCTGGATTCTAGTATATCATGGAGTTGTCAAATTGTAGAATAAAAATGGGAAATAATTGGCCCTACTTCAGCTTGAAGCTTGAGTCTTCAAACTACGTGTTCTTCCCCAGTGGAGTCGCCAAAAATTGTTGGGTGAATATTTTGTCACCAGCTAACTGATGGAAAAAATAGGTCTCTTCAACTACATTATAGGGAGATTGGTCAGCCAGATGTGTAGGTTTACTACATCAAAAGGGGACAAATCTCTCCTCTCATCAAGGGGAGGTTCCTATAAATATGAGGAGCTATATATATATATATATATATATATATATATATATATATATATATATGCAGAAAATAACACTTAGGGGTAGGACAAAACCATCCATCTCTATTCTTTTAGAGATGATGTTCACAAATAAAGGATAAATTTAGGTGGAAACACTGAAGGTACTTCTCTTCTTTTAGAAGCAGTCTTATAGCAAACAGCCAGAGTTCTTTCTGGTAGGTAACAAGTAACTAGAAATAGGGGGCGTAGTAACCAACAGACTGAGATGTAGCACAAAGTCTCCATCTCGACTGCCCAAGAGTGAAATACGAAGGATAATGAGGGCATAAAGTCATCCCAAGATCCTTTACATAGAAATAAACTAAAAACACACACACTAAAGATAATTATGGCAGCACAAAGTCTCTCCACAGTTGGCTTCAGGACAACTTCCTGATTACTTCCACTAGTTCTACTTATTTCATTAAAATAGACAAGAATGCATTCAGGAAATAAACATAAGAATAATCTCCTAATTGACACAAGCTATAACAGCACAAAGTTTGAAAGTAACCTACTTTCTCATTCAAACAAAGAAATATGATAAACAATCTGAGCTCAAAGTCTCAATAATCGCCTTTCAATTTTGATAGAGTTTTGCTTCTATAATCGAGAGATCTCCTTTGCATAAAATAGGAGATTACTATGTATGGTAGCCAAGAAAGGCTTGACACTTTGTTTCATGAAATGGCCCATGCTGCATTTAATGCCTTGAATGCATTTTCAATTTTGTCAAAGAGGGCCATGCTGAAATAGGGCACCTACCTTAACTATGGCGTGTCGATTCATCTCAAATGTCTACTCTTGGGCCTGGGTCATTTGGTCCTTTTCCTAATGTCTGTGTAGTTGTCCACTTTGCCTTTACTCCAAGAGAAAAAAATATGCCACACTTTTAATGTTTGTAAGCTCAAATATCTACTTGGTGGACTATTCCACCTACTAGAATAACTCTTACACAAATATTTCTAGTCTTTCCCTCTTTCCTATTGAAATTTGAGCTCTCAGGCTATCTTTTCCCACTTTTACTGGCCTTTTTGGCTCCATCTTCACCTGGTCACTGAGTTAGTTTTCAGGTTCAGCACCATATTTTAAAATCAATAGATATTTCTTTACCCTGAATTTGACGTCCACAAGGATGTCATTGGTTCACTGTTTCAACAGTTTGGGTGGCCTCCTCGGTTCCTTGGTTCCATCGCTTCTTTGGTTTATTCACTGGAACCATCTCTTTGGACTTGTCTCTGGAATTTTCTGCTTCTTTCCTTTGCTCAGAGCTTTCTTTGTACTATTGAACCCGTTGAACTTGTGAACCATTTTGGTTCAAGGTTCAATAGTTCATCTTCTTCCTTAGAAGCCTTTATTTTCTCTAAGTCTCTCAAGTTCGTAGAAATAATCTTAAAGAGTTCATAGAAATGAGTCCATAGAACTAACCCTATAGAGTCCATAGAATCATTCCTACAGAGTCCATAGAATCATTCCTATAGGGTCCATAGAAACAAGTCTGTAGAAATCATCCTGCGGGCCTTTGATCATTCATTCAACTTTATATCTTTGGAACCTCTCAAAGGGAAGGTTTCCTTTTGGGCATTGAGAAATGTCCATTTCCTAGTCGCTAAGAGCACCCCCACAAGGGTACCTGCCCTTCAAGGTCCTTCAAGGTGGTCTTCATCTTCAATTCCTTTGGATAAAATGTCTGAAGGAATTACTTCAAACATTTTGTTCGAAGAAAATCTTCCCTTACCTTAGCCATTTTACGTCATGCTTTTGATCATTCCTTCAGACCAAAAGTCTGAAGGAATCCCTTCGAACATTTTGTCCAAAGGATTTGCCTTGTAAAATTTGCCACAAAATCTTTTTGAAAGATATCTCTTTGTCTGCTTTTGCTCACTGCCTTTTGTAAGGGCACTTTGGCTTTGGTTCACTACCCTCCACAAGGGCACTTGGACTTTGAGCTTTGGGGGACTCCTTTAAACTATTCGATTGAACTGACCGATTGAACCAACTTTGGTTCAACAGTTCAATGGTTCAATCTTGTGTTTCACTCATTTAATTGACTGCTTGAACCAACCGCATTGAACCACCCGTGTTGAACCTTTGAAACTTTGAACCTTTTTGGTTCAAGGTTCAATGGTTTAATAGTTAAATCTTCCTTCTTTTTGCTAAGTCTTTTGAAGTTGTTGAACTTGCTGAAGCAGTTAAACTTTGAACCTTTGCCGAAGCGCTTAACTCTTTAACCTTGTCGATGTCATTGAACCTTTGAACATGTTAAACCTTTGAACCCATTGAACCATTTTGGTTCAAGGGTCAATGGTTCAATGGTTTATTTCTTTGTTTGAAGGTTGTCAATGGACCTTTTGGTTGAACCTCGACGTTGAACCGACCTTGAAAATGCCTAAGTGTTGGGAACTCATTCCTTAGAGAGAGCTCACTTGTTGAAGCCATTGAACTTATTGAACCTGCTAGTCCCTTAACTGAAAAAGCTTAAATAATGAAGAATTTGAATGATTAGAACAATTTTTGAGAAGGGAAGAAAGAATTTTGGCCTGTAAGACCAAAATGGTTCATATGTTGTCCCAAAAATGAGTGATAGATTTTTGGAACAACATGTTCTTTCTTCCTAATGAAGTTTTATAGCTGACCTTGGTGTTAAGCACTATTTTATACAATTTGGTGAGACATTTCAAGCTTGTGCCATTCCCTATCAATATGAACAAGTTCTTAATCAACCCATTCATTGAAGTGTATCAATCCTACAATCAACCTTCTCCATATCTTGCTTCTAGTCAACCTAGTCACTTCTCAGGTCAATCCATTTACACCTTCAAAAAAACTCTTTCAGGCTTTGAGAGGTATATATTATATCTTGACACACAAAGGGGATATGGTTGAGAAGTTCCTAATTATCTTATTCATAAGGTGAGAGATGCATTATAGTTGATCAAAAGAGAGTGGGTACCTATTGAGAGAGACAACTGGTAAAGGCTCACAAGTGAGATGCTTGATGTGAGTGGCCTAGTTTCTTCCTTAGAGGATAGGCTAAGAGTTCACAAAAGGTAACCTCACCAAACCTATCAGCTTTCATATCCACTTCCCCAAGTTTGCTACCAGTCATATTTGATCCGTACTCATGAGCCCAATTAAGGATACCAAAGTCATCCTTTTCCCAATCAGTTGGAGGAGAGAGTTGAAAGGAGAAACCTTGTGTTTAAAGCAAATATTGATCGACAGATTGAGTTGTCTAATATGCATATGCAATAGTCCGTGTTAGCATCAAAGGAATTAGATTTCAAGTCCTTATTTCTCTCTCACATTGCATCCCCATCTCAAGGAGTGACCCATAGATATGAGATTCCAAGTTGGAGACAAGGTGGAGAATCCAAGCCTAAGGAGATTCTAAGTTCATTGAACACTTCACCCACTTTTGAAATTGCATCACCACCTCAAGAAAAGACTTCTAACCCTAATATCCTAAGCTAGAGTAAGATATTAGAATCATGGGGAAAGAAAGAGGATATAAGCATTGTTAAGGAGTGTGAGGTTGAGAATGAAGTTGATCCTTTGCAAGTCCCTCCCACCCTTCCCCAATAAGCCTCTTGTCCTCCATATGAGCCCTATGATACTCCTTATCCTCATGATTATGCTTATGAACTTCAATAGAAACTTTTCCAGGAGAACCTAGCCGAGCAAATTATAGATTTGGAGTCAAGGATGAAGTTTTTATGTCAAGGTGTGATGGATGGTTTAGACCCAAAAGAAGATCCTATGGCTAGACACACCCCATCTAACCTACCTAAAGAGAGTTCCCAAGTTGAATCAAATGTAAATGAAGTGATTTTCAAGAAGAAGGAAGATAACCAAGTCATCTTAGCCCAAGATTTGCCTCTCCTTCCTTAAGAGCTCCGAAAAGAACCCCCTACATTGCATTCTCAATCTAATTTTGAGCCCTATATTCCACCTCCACCAACTAGTTCATCTTGTCCTCACCCCATCACCATTTACCTTGATGGACCTATGGTATGGGAACCCAAATAGGAGTATTTGGTTAAGGAAAATTTATAACTCTTGCTTGAAGAAAGTGCAACTCCTTAGCAGCCTCATTGGGCTAGGTCACCGGATTTCAAAATGCCTAGTCTTGGCATCACCAAAAAGGAGAAGGAAATGGAAGATATTACAACCATTGAGAAGAAAGATCAGATTATTATAGTTGAGACACTATTTAAGAGCCCTCAAGATGTCCTAAGTGTTGAAGAAGAGGTGAGTCCTTGTTTTGAGTCTTCTTATTTGGTTGATAATGCTAGGTTGTGGAGCTAAAAGCTTCACTGATGCAGACATGGAGGAGGTTGCAGAAGGGTTGCAGAGTGTTACTGTTGCCGGTGTCAGTCAGGCCAACCGACGTCGACAGGGAGGAGACAAGAAGGCAACCGATGTTGGTCAGTAGTCGGCCGACATCGGCACCCCCCAGGCAGACAGGGACCGATGTCAGTCACCTGTGTGGTTCGAACTGAGTATTTTACATGCAATTAGCTAACGAACCAAGTGTTTGCATGTTGAGAGCCAATTTTAGACTAAGAGCTGGGGATCTAATTATTGTAATTAGGTGTCTAATTATTATTTACATGAGATCTATTTAAGAGACTCATTGGTTGTATTGTAAACTAGTGCTAGAGAGTAAGAGAGCAATATTATAAGCTCCTTCTCTGTGTGAGGTGAGCAATGGTGTGTTCCTCCTAGTGCCACAGTACCAAGTGTGGGTGCTGGATTGGAGAATCAACAGGGTTCTTCATGTATGTATGATCTTGGTCATCAGGTGAGCATGGCTACGATAGGATATCTGCATGGGTAAGTAAGATAATTGATTTGTAGGTGTATGTGTGTGCAAGGTCAAGGTTCACAGGTGTGCAGAACCAGATTGATTTGTAGGTGTGCAAGATCAGATAGGATAGCAACACAACAGAGAGCAAAATCAGGGGAGATCTACTTGGAGTACGTTGAGTACTTGTGGAGTGCGTGGAACACTTGTGGAGTGCGTGGAGCACAGGTGTAAGGTGAACACCAACTCTGTGTTTGAGTTGGGTGTTGGGACCTAAGGGAGAGAGCTTTGAGGGAAGATTTACTGTTTATGCCCTAGAGAACTGTGACAGCCTTCTTTGTTGTATTTCCTTCTGAAAGAGTTTTAATACAAGTTGTGTATTGTGTCTCATATCATGTGTTATTTCTGGATTCTAGTTACTTGTGTATTCTGGTTAATTTCCCCATATTAAGTTGCTTGGTAATCAATTATGTGCTTCCGTTATTTATCCCAATGTTGCCTCTTTCCATGCAGCCCCAGGGAGAGAAGCTGGTGAGCCTTGCCAAAGAATTGGCAAAGGGGAAGTGAAGCTGAAATTATAGGTGGTCAACACATGGGTGTTGAAGGAAGTCATGCAGGTCCCAGGTTTGGAGATGTGGCTAATTTATTCAAAAAAGTTGGGTGATGAGAGATGCACAAGAGCTCTCACAGTGGATACACTTGAATTAGCTGGTGGTAAGAAAATAGGTACTCTTTATCTACTTGTTTATATTACTGATTCTTCTTCTGTTGCAGAGACGTGGCTTCATAGGCTTGTTCACATGAGCAGGAAGGAGATGCATGTTCTTAAGCAAAAGACTGATATATTTGACATGCTTAAGAACTAGAAAGCCTTGGTGTTTATGGAGGAGATGGCGGATAGAGACCAGTGGATGGGGCTAGATACTTCTAAGCAGGGCAGTTTGGACATGGGTCTTGATTCAAAGGAGCTCGTGGGTAAAAAGTCATCACTTACAGGAAAACACAGGTACCGACATCGACAAGAAAACCAACATCGATAGTAGGTAAGACCGATGTCGGCAACAGGAGGACACTGACGTTGGTAGGGTTGGTAGTTAGGATAGGCGCAGGAATTGATGTCGGTTGGATGCAGACTATGTGGTGACCGAGGTCAGTCACTGTAACGGATTTTGGGTGGACAATAAGCTGTCAAGGAGTCTCAAACGCCCATATGGAGGATTGAAGGTGGTAAGTAAGCCTCAAATTCATTGTTCTTCTTCTTTATACTAGTTGTTGAGTGCAGAGCAGGAAGGATGCAGGAAACAGTGGAAGCATGGTAGGATTATGATGCAGAACCAAGAGGAGATTTGGTACGGTTGCCAGCAGGTATGAAAGCACAGAGATGAATGGATACCTTAGTTAAAGAATAGAGAGAATGGACATGTGAGATGGAAGACCAAGTCATATGGTCTTGAGGAAGCTACAGGACAGTGGTACAGGTTTTGACAGGTGGATGACAAAGCATGGCTTTAGTCAACATCAGGTAACTACTGTGGTTTGTCTTACCAGGGGGATGATGGTCATGACATTATCCTATTACTGTATGTGGATGGTATGTTTGCTAGCAGGTTGGTACATATAGGGTTTTGCTGAGCTAAGGGTAAGATTAGTTCAGTGGTTTTCTATGAAGAATTTGGAGCAGCAAAATTCATTGGCATGGGAGACATGGGAGATCACAGGTTGATTTTGTCTCCAGTGGGAGCTGATGTGAATTAGGTGTTGGCGAGGTTCATTACGCAGGATGCAAAATCGAAGCACACTACGGGTTGGAAAATTTAGTGTCTGAAATCACATGGGGTCTGGTATAGACCTAAGTTTGCCCAAGCAGTGGGTGTTATCAGAGAGTTAGGAGCCAATTCAGAGAAGTGGGTTCTCAGGGATGTGAGAGGGACCAACAGTAGGGATTCATGCTATTCAGGGTCAGGACTTCACTACATGGGATTGTAGGTTTGGATGTGGTAGGGTACTTGGATGACAGGAGGTGCACCACAGGTTGTGTGGTGGGTTGTCTTTAGGATTGATCTTGAAGAGGGATACAAGCTAGGAAATAGATTAGACAGGGTACAGGTATAGGTACAGTGCAGCGGTTTATCTCCAAGTGGGAGATTATTAGGTTGTGGAGCTAAAAGCTTCACTCATGTAGACATGGAGGAGGTTGCAGAAGGGTTGTAGAGTGTTACTATCGCCAGCGTTGGTCAGGCCAACCGATGTCGACAGGGAGGAGATAGGAAGGCAACCGATGTCGGTTAGTAGTCGGCCGGCATTGGCACCCCCTAGGCAGACAGGGACTGATGTCGGTCACCTATGTGGTTCGAACTGAGTGTTTTATGGGCAGTTAGCTAATGAACCAAGTGTTTGCATGTTGAGAGCCAATTTTAGACTAAGAGCTGCAAATCTAATTATTGTAATTAGGTGTCTAATTATTGTTTGCATGAGATCTATTTAAGAGACTCAATGGTTGTATTGTAAACTAGTGCTAGTGAGTAAGAGAGCAATATTATAAGCTCCTTCTATGTGTGAGGTGAGCAATGGTGTGTTCCTCCTAGTGCCACAGTACCAAGTGTGGGTGCTAGATTGGAGAATCCATAGGGTTCTTCATGTATGTATGATTTTGGTCATCAGGTGAGCATGGCTACGATAGGAGATCTACATGGGTAAGTAAGATCATTGATTTGCAGGTGTATGTGTGTGCAAGGTCAAGGTTCACAGGTGTGCAGAACTAGATTGATTTGCAGGTGTGCAAGATTAGATAGGATAACAACACAACAGGGAGCAGAATCAGGGGAGATCTACTTGGAGTATGTTGAGTACTTATGGAGTGCGTGGAGCACTTGTGGAGTGCGTGGAGCATAGGTGTAAGGTGAACACTAACTCTGTGTTTGAGTTGGGTGTTGGGACCTAAGGGAGAGAGCTTTGAGGGAAGATTTATTGTTTATGCCCTAGAGGTGTGGGAGCCCTAGAGGTGTGTAAGGAAGAAGAACTGTGGCAGCCTTCTTTGTTGTATTTCCTTCTGAAAGAGTTTTAATACAAGTTGTGTATTGTCTCTCATATCATGTGTTATTTCTAGATTCTAGTTACTTGTGTATTCTGGTTAATTTCCACATATTAAGTTGCTTGGTAATTAATTGTGTGCTTCCATTATTTATCCTAACAGATAATGAAGAATGCCTTCCTTGTGTTGAAGAGGAGATCTTGGATGAAGTCCTTTTGGATTATATAAAAGAGGATGAAGGAACTCATTCTATTTTTCCCTTTCATGATTCTGATAAAAAAGAGGACGAGGACTTGTGGTAGCAATTTGAAAACATTTATAATGAGTTTGAATCTCTCAAGGGTTCTACTATTTCATTAGAGCTAATTACAAGTGATGAGCAAGATGAAATTGTCCAACATGTCATAGATGAGTAAGATGACATTGTCCAACATGTCAGAAATGAACAAGAGAAAACTCCACATCAACCTTTGGAGGTCAAGACAAATTTATACTACCCTCAACTTTCAAAAGAACAAGAAACTACTCTTGAGATCATGCATACAAAGAAGATGAAAGTTGGTCATTAGATGAAGAGTAGGCAACAACATGAGGTATGTGACAAGGCCAAGAGGAATACTTTTACATTGCAGACCTATTTGAAGATGGTCTACTTAAGAGCATAGTAATTGAGGTGTCAAGAAGTAGATTTGATCTATCAAGTGTTCAATCTAAAGAGCAACATGCTTGGCACCATGATTCATATCATGAAGAAGGAGATGCAAAGAAATTTCCTTTTGATCCTAGAAAGGGAGGTATGTTTAGTTGTTAGTTGTATATAGTTGCTTGCTCTTTTTTTTCCTAAGTTTTTGAGCACATGTGTGTCTTGTTAGTGTGTTTGCTTTATTTGGTGTGTGTCCTTTGTTTTACATGGTTGAGATAGTCAAGTTGTCTTTTCTTGATCAAATCCTTATGATCAATGGTCAAAGGTCTCCTTGTTTGTCTTAGACTTCAGATGAATCCCTAAACCCAATGGAATGATAAGGCTACTGGTCTAGTTAGTATATAAAGCATACTACCCCTATAAGTCACCAATTTGTTGACCAAGTTTGACCTTGTAGGTCAAATTGGGGCACCTATAGATAAAAACATGGTTTTTATATGTCTTAGGGATCTAATACATATGTCACAAGGTGTTTTATAGGTTAATTAATGTTATTTAATGTTGCAGTAGCGTTAGAACAAAATCATTTTAGTCATTTTGAGGTCAAAAAAGGGGAATTTAATGAGTTGTATAGATTCATTAGGAAGTGTGAAGGTTCCAAAAGGTTATTTCATGTTCTATGTGTCCTTACATTCTTAATAATCTATTAATAATTGAAAGTGGCAGTTGATTCAGAAGAAAGAGCAGTTTTATTGGGAAAAAAGGTGAGTTTGGCACTTGTACAGCCCATGGGGTAGTGTGCCATGTGGGAGATGATCATAAAATGTCTCTTCAGATTCCTAAATCTTAGTTTCACGTTTGAAATGCTCTATAAGTGCCATTTTAGGCCCAAAACTATTTTACTCCTTTTTCACCATTTTTGGTAAGCAAAAGCAATCTTCAAGTTTGTACTTGGTATGACCAGTAGAGGAGGTTTCAAATCAAATGCCTTGGGGAGGTCAAAGTGAAATTAGAGACATTAATTTATATATAAATATTTTGAATAATCATGGTCTGTGCTTTATGAAACATCCTCATGAAATTGAATATTCCTTTTTACTTGTTTCATGCACGCTATAGGTTTTATTCCATTTTTAGAAAATTCATACAAAAAAATTATGATGTTGACTCCAAAGGATGTTGGATTAATTATCTAATGTTACCCATATTTTTTTTCATATTTCAAGGTGTTTGGATGAGTCAAATAGATCAAAGTTGCAAGAAGATACACCTTTCTAAGTTATAGGCAAATTTTCACTATTTTCAAGAACTTCATGCTTGTTCATGGTTTTAGAGGGTTGTGATAGGTCAATAATCATGTATCCATGATGTTGTAATCAAATTTACTTCATGATTAGTCTTATAACATCATGCTTGGATCTAACTTTCAGTCCATAGTCATACTCAATCAACTCCCATCTACTCTTCAACTTATAGTCATGGCTTGTAAAGGTTCTAAGGACATCTATAGAAGTGTGATAAAGGTTTAAGAGTTGTGGTATATCCTCTTAGAACATGAAATAGTTAAGTGATATTTAAAATATTAGAGAAAATTCTATGGCAATGCACATTGTTCATACTTGTACTCACTGTTTTCCATGGAAGTGCATCTACAGGTGCTTGGAAGAAGATAATCACATTGAGAGTAAGGTTTTGAGACCTGATTAGAGACCCCATGGTTTCAAAAAATGCATTGGAAGAGAATATAAGGAGTGATACTAATCAAAGGTCCATACATCATATGTTGTTTGAAGATGTTCATATTGACTTCCTGTACTTGACCATGTCTACCTACAGGTGGCATTGATAGAGGGTTAAATAGTCATTTTAAGTATTAAAGCAAGTGATGAAACTCCTTTTTTGGATACTAGTATATTTAAGAGATCATAAAAGACATATATGATGTGATAAAGTGGTAAACAAAATATTAAAAACCTTTCCAAGGATGATGACTGAGTTTTGGAATCAAAACCCTAATTTGGCAAAATAGAGAACTAGGCAGTTTTGTAGAAAATTTACAACAAGGCTATCATGAGATTGGGAGCATCTATGTATACTAGTTATATATCCAATAAATAGGACAATACATTGGTAGAGTTTTAAGGATAGAAATCAAGTGGAAAGAGGTTGTCTGAGGCCTTAAAGTTACCCTAAAAAACACTAAAATCCTGAACTAACATCTATAGTTTTAGAATTTTGAATGGTCTTTAGAAATCTTAAGAAGAAAATAGAAAAAAATATCATGGTTAGAATTGTTATGTTGGTTAAATAGTGTGAAAATATACATGATAATAATTAATAAGATGCTATGTATGCTGTTTCAGGTTCATGGACACCTACAGGTTTCTCTACAAGAAACGTGCACCTACAATAGGGTATGCAGATAATGGGATGATAAGTGGTGTCCAAGTGGTGTTTCAAGACCTTAAAGTTGAATGAACATATAAATATTTAATTTTAAACCTAAATTATTTAATTATAGATTCTAAAAACTATGACCAAGCTCAGTTAAAGCTAATGTACACCTACAGGGGTCATTAAAGTAGAGTATCTCAGTGAAGCTGGGAAGATTCAATTTATGTGCTTAGGGTGCATGTTAAGGGATAAAGAGAGGTTAGAATGATAAAAAAATTAGGTGACCAATTTAATTAAGACAAATATAAAATTAATAATCCCTTAACATGATGAAACAAATGTATACAGACCCCTTATGACCCTAAATACACCTACAACCATTATAAATGATTGTGACAGGTAGTGGGCATGAAGAGTGATGGTTCTTAGTGTTGGCATTATATAAACATGATGAACAAGTATAAAATAATTAATAAATGAACTTAGTGCTTAAATTAAGGTCCTGACATATCATAATTGAAGTCCAACTGAGCTATTAATGCCTACAAGAACCATTTTTGAGCTCAAAGCAAGAAATATAGTCAAGAGTGGAAACTCAATTTGATTAAGGAGTATAAAGGGGATGTGGTAAGTTGAAATGATAATAAAGTCTAAAACATATAAAAATGATTTTTATGCCTTGAAAATTCTCTATCTAATGAATATCATGCAAAGAAAGGAACTCAAAACAAGCAAGACACAGTCCACTCTTAAAAATCCTGCACAGTCTATCATAAAAAGAAGTCTATCTTGGAACTTGAGGCCTTTAGAGGGTAAAATGACCAATTATAGAGTTAAAAATTTGTGTAGAGAACATTTATGACTTGTATAATATCTTATAATTGTCATATTTATCTCTCTCCCTTCCCCCCCAAAGTTTATGTGTATTTTCAATCCAAAATTGTACATCAAGGGAGCTATCCCTACCGAGAGATTCACCTCATCATTAGACTACCCACAAGTCTAGAGGTGTTTCCATTATGCCACTTAGAGGAAGAGAGCTTAGACATATCCTCAAAGGGTGAAAATACAATTGAAAAAACCTCCCACTAGCCATCCTTATGTTGCACCTACCCAACCCCAATATAATTTACCCTACAACTATGGGAGTGCACAACCACAAACCAATCTAGTTAAGATGTTAATCGACGAGATGACCAATTTGGAGTCATCTATTTCTATTGCCCATAACCTCTTATCATACGATAAAATTTGTAATGAACCAGTTCATCCATCCATCCTAAATTGACCTTACCCTCTTCAATGGAAACTTTTAAAAATTTAAAATTTTAGAGCAAGGAAGATCTTCAACAACATCTTAGATCATTTAGACACTCTTGCTATTTGATTGATTATGATGATGCTCTCCTTCTTCACACCTTTCCCATGTCCCTATCTGGTTTGACATTAGATTGGTATAGTTATATTACCAAGCACTCCCTCTTTTCTTTTGTCTAATTAGCTCAAACCTTTTTAGATCATTTTTCTATAAATACATCTAAAAAAGTTTCCATCATTGACCTCTACTCCATTCAACAATCGGAGGATGAGTCAATTGTTGATTTCATGTCCCGTTGGAGAGGTTTGATAAACCAACTCTATTTCTCTTTGCCCCAACCTAAGCTGATTGAGATTTTCTCTTGGGCTTGTGCCAAACATATTTCTTCCACTCTACAAGTTCAGACTTATAATACCTTTGATGAGGCTTTCACCATGACATAGAAATTTGAGATTAGACACATTGATGAGGGGAAGCTAAAATTGAGAAACAAGAATTCTAGTTTCATGTTAAATGAAACTTCCTCCTCCAAAATCACCAACCACTCTAATACCAACACCAAAACCAAGGGAACCATGAATGTAGTTATCCTTTAAACCACCCCTCCTCTGGTTTTTAACCAACTTAACTATTCTAATTTTTCCAACCAAAATACTCAAAACCAAAATTGTAACAACCAAAATCAATATACTCTATTTGGGGAGTCATATGCTTCCATTTTGGAAAAGTTGTTGAAAGCAAATATCATACAACTTCCTCCAATCAAACCCCCATATAAATTTGATTCTTCTCATCCTATACCTAGTTGGTATAAGGAGAGTGAATTGTGTGCCTTCCATTGTGTCCTTGGGAATAATGTTGTTAGATGTAATACCTTCAAAATCACTATCCAAGGGTTGATTTACAAGGGGGATCTTGTGCTAGATAATCCCAATGTACTCCCAAATTAGTGACTTGACATATTTAAACAACCCTTTCCCAACCATGCCCCTTTTGCAAACAATGAATATAATAAAGTGGAATCCTCTAATAACCATGAGGTCCATACTATAAATATAGTTCTCAATGAGCTCATTATTGAGAAAACCATTTGCCAAACCACTTCTTCTTCCCCTCCACTTATTGAGGTAGTAGAGTCATCTTCTATTCCTTTGGGAACTGAAGCAAAAGAAGCAACTATTCCCCTTTCTCTACTTATTGATGTAGTGGAGTTACCAACCTTACCTTTGGAAGGCATACCAAAAGAGGCAACCATTAACACCATGCCTTCCTCTTACATCATAAAGCAATCCACTCTTCCCTTAGAAATTATTCCTAAGGAAGAGGCCACTGTACCTACCCCTCCCATGGAGGAATCACCTTCCTAAACCTTTGAGCATTTGATTAAGGAAAAGGACAAGGAATCCACTTCCCTCTCTCAAACCATGTGTTTATCCTTTGAGACAAATACCGAAGGAACCAAACCCATCTATAGGCCTTTTTCTAGACTGGTTAAAAACTTGGAGTACCTATCCCAACCCAACATAGATCATGCCACATTTTGGCACCATCTTGGACTTCCTTATCCAACCAAGAAAGAGCCCTAAACCATACCATTATCAACCCAACCTTATACTTCCACTAGTGAACCCACCATCATCCCAACCAAACCATTATAAACCTTTACCTCTCAAACCATAGTTGAAAAAACCAAACCAACTCCACCTAAAGTAACCCAAGCACCTTCTATCATCCCATCAAAGCCCATCAAAAACTTAGGCATGATCCTTGATCAGAGCCTTACTTACCCTTGATTAAAATGGATTTAGCACCATCTTTCCCACCAAAGAAACCCCACGTTAAGGAAACCAAGAAAGTGGAGCCACTTAGGATCCCAAAAGCCAAAACCTTGCCACCCATTTCTACCTTGCCTTCCATTTTAGGACCACATTCTTCTTCCATCCTAGGTCCTCATCCTTATATTAAGAAAAAAAGTCTCCAAAATACAACCCAAACCCGACCTCTTATTTTATATACACCTCTAATTATTCTTTCCATGCGTTCTACCTCCAAACCATCCACTACCAAGCCTTCTATTTCTACACCTTCTACCTCCAAACCATCCACTACTAAACCTTGTATTTCTAAACCTTATACCTCCAAACCATCTAAATCTACATCTTCCAACTCCAAACCATTAAAACCCAAGAAATGTACTCTAAAAATAGCCACCAAGAATACTTTGCCACCCAAAACTTCCATCATGAAGCCTACTCCAAAGAAGGCTTCGACCCCAAAAGTTAAAGCCAAAACCCCAACACCCTTGCCACCTTTGCTTGAGTCTTACTCAACCATCCTATAAATATTATTTCATGATTATTGCTTGAATTTTCCTCCTATAAAACCATTTGACCCCCATATTCCTAAGCCATCTTGGTTTAATGACAATCTGATTTGCTCATACCATAGAATGCCAAGACATGATATGTAGAATTATAAATCTCTCCAAGTCATAGTCCACCAACTATGTGATGAGGATGATTTATTGTCAGAAGATTCTCCCATGAGCCCCTTGCCACTATATAAACCATAATCCACCACCCTAAACTTACCTACTCCCACACTCTCATCTAAGAGTGAGGAGGAACCAACGTAGTCCTTTGGCCTAACTCTTTCCCAAATCCATACCATTCATATAGTCACACAATAACAAGCCAAACAAAAAGATAAAGGGAAGGAAAAGGTGCCCATTGCATGGACATACCCTTTCTCCACTACCAAATCATCTAGCCAAACCCAAACATCTTCACCTTTATGCAAGCCCAATGTGTCCATCTCAGGTCCCTGCTAATCCAACCCTTTTAACTTAATCCAAATAGTAGTTCTAAAGCAACTTCACCAAAAAATGATGAAGATGAGTTTATATGAACTAATAAATACCTTTCCTCATCACCTCCAAATGATGATAGAGGCCTTGCAAACCATAGAGGTTCAACCAAAAGATCCACAACATCTAGAATCATTTATCAGAGCTCTTCAGCTTTCCACCCTTGTTACTTTTAAGGATTCATAAATACCCTCCATTCATCTCCAAGATATGGATTATCCCCTCTTCATTACCATGTACATCAACCAAACCCACATCAAAAGGGTTATGATTGATGGAGGATCTAACAACAACATTATCTCTTCCCACACATATGACCAACTAAAATAGCTATAGAACATCATGTCAAAAACCATAATAGTGCTTTGTTCCTTCAATGACACTATGGCAACAACCCTAGAAACTATCATCCTCCACATTTTTTTAGGACCTCACATGCTTCTTGAGTTCTTCTATATAGTAAAAGGGGAGTTATAGTATAATGTTTTGCTTAGATGCCCTTGGATCTATTCCATGAATTATGTTCCATCTACCCTAAATCGGTGCATCAAGTTTGAACATGAAGGTCAAGTAGTTGCCATATGAGCTGACCCAAGTCCTTTTACATCATACAACATGACATATCAACCCAATGATGTTCTCCTTATTCCATCTACCAAACCTTCACCAACCAATGATGACTCCACCTCTTTCACCAACCAAGCCTTGACTAGCTCATCCATCCCTTTTACCCAAATCCCCACAAAGCACCCCTTGAAATTAACATTGCAATGTATCTCACTTGGGGAGTATCACCTCTTGAACTTCCCTACTCCCCACAAGTATAATAACCTTGACCAGAACCCTAGTTATGATCCTAATATCAAAACCATTATTCCTTTTAAGCCTCCCAATCTCCAAACTAATCTTGTCTTTGGGGGACTTGATCTACTGATTTTCACCACCTCTACCTCCTCTCTACTTGATTATTCACCTCTAATTTCTCCTATTTAGATAAACTAGAGTTTGCCAAGACATAAATCCATAGGGGTACTTAGAAGGGATTCGATCTAGGATGTTATGAGCATAGACCACATGAGTTGTTTCCATGTAAGACCCAAAAGCCTCTTGAGAGATTTGGTCTTAGATTCATTCCACATAAAGAGCCAACCAATTCACCTCCTGTTATCATCATTGATGAGGAAGTTCCATCCTCAACAACTCCTTGACCATTAGAATCTAAGTATTTTGATATCATTCCCCCTAACTTTTTTTCATCAACATGATTAGCCTTGGACCCTTAACTAATCAAAAAGATGGGTAAACCATAACCATTCCTTTGACTCATCCTTAGATGGTAGAAGATGATTCTCCTACCATTAATATCATTTGATGTTAGGATGATGATTCCCTTCTTACCTATCTTGGTGTAGAAGATTCCTACCCATAAATCTCTCCCTCTCGAGACTTGAACCATGTTTAATAAATCCACCATAGATGTCAACTTGGGTACTCAAGATAACTTGTGCACTGTAAAAATTAGTGAATCACTAGATTCCTTGGAGCGTAGGATTTTCCCTCCTTCCTTCAAAACCATAGCATAACATTTGATTGGTCTTATAGTGACATGTCAAGAATCAACCCTTCTATTGTTACCCATAATATCATTACTATTTATATTGTCAAGTAGAATCTTCATTAGATGCACCCTAGCATAGCCCTTCTTATCAAAGAAGAGCTTCAATGCCTCCTATTTGTAAATTTCATCCAACCCATTGAATATCCCCAATGGGTCTTGAATGCTGTCCTTATCACCAAAATAATAGGGGGACTTTAAATTTGCATGTATTTCTACCATCTTAACCTTGATTTTCAAAAGGATGACTTCCCTTTACCAAGCATTGACTAGTTTATTGTTCTTATAGTTAGCCATGAGATGCTATCTCTTATGGATGGTTTCTTGGGATATAATCGGATCTTGATTGCCCTTGAAGACCAACATAAAATTGATTTTATCACCCTATGGGGAACCTTTTACTAGAGGGTCATGCCTTTTGGTCTAAAAAATGTTGGTACAACTTACCAATGTGCCATGACCTATATCTTCTATGACCTTATTCACAAAACCATAGAGGATTATGTAGATGACCTTCTTGGGAAATCTAAATGTCATAAAGATCATTTAGTAGTCCTCAAGGTTATTTTTGAATGCCTCATCCATTACCATGTTCACTTTAACCCCAAGAAATGCATTTTTTAGGTCTTGTCAGGAAAGCTCCTTGGCTTTATCATCTCTCTTCAAGGAATAAAAGTTGATCTTAACAAAATCAAAGTGATCCTTGACATGCCTCCTCCCACCCACATCAAGTAACTTCATAGTTTACAAGGGAAGCCCCATTCCATTCATCACTTCATCTCTCATCTATCTGATAGATGCCAACCTTTCCACCACCTTTTAAAAAAAGATGTATCTTTTAAGTGGAATAAGAACTGTCAAAAGGCCTTTGATTAACTTAAAGAGTACCTTCTATCTCCACCTCTCCCTATTCCTCCCAAAGAGGATCAACCTTTCTTTCTTTATATTTATGCCACCAACCACTCCTTAGGGACAATGCTTGTGCATCAAGATGAGTAGCATAAAGAGAAAGCTATCTACTATATAAGTAAAACACTTATAAAGTATGAGAATCAATACACTCATACTAAAAAACTTTGCCTTGCCTTGGTCTTCATGGATTCCAAACTCTACCACTACCTTCTCAACCATAAGACCTATGTCATAACCAACACTGACCCACTTAAGTATATGCACTCCAAGCCATACCAAAACCAACGTATGGCTAACTAGCTCATGCTCTTGGCTAAATTTGAACTTGAGTTCCTTCAATATAAGTCAATAAAAGGGCAAGTCATCATCGACTAATTGGCTGAAGCACCTTTAGCAAACAACCAACCTTCTCCTCTTGAGTTTCTAGAGGAGTCCATTATGATTCTTTCTCAAGAGGATGCCACATATCAAATGACCATGTTATTCAATGGCTCGAAGTTCCAACATGGTGGGGGTGTTGCTATCATTCTCATCCCCCTTGATGGTGAACCCATTCCCTTATATTTTAAGCGTGATTTTTCTTGTACCAATATTATTGCATATATGAAGCCCTCATGATAGGTCTCCAAACTGCTTTAGCCTTGGGAGTCAAGATGATCAATATTTTTGGTGATTTTTAACTAATGATCAATCAAATTAATGGCTCTTATCAATGTAAAAATGATGTCTTGCAATAGTATAAATAGATTGTCAATGTACTCTTAACATCATTTCAACATTACCTTATCTAAGCCATTCTATGATCTACAAACAAGTTAGCCAATATAATTGCCTCCCTTACTTCCTAGATCCCATCTGCACCTTCCAAATCTAAGCTATTTATCACTATCCATCATCTTACCTAGCCTTTTTATACCAAATCAAACCCTCTTTCCATCCTTAATGTGGAGGAAACCTAACCCAACCTTTGGTATGAGAAAATCTTTGACTATCTTAACCTAGGCATCATTCCCTCCAATATTTCTAGGAATGGTCAAAGAATGTTCATTTAGAGTACCTCTCATTATACCCTACTAGGGGAATTATTTAAAAGTGTGGTTTTTATGGTGTCCTTTTTCATTGCCTATGAAGTCATGAAATTTCTCACGCTATCAAAGAAATGCATGATGGGATTTGTGTGGGACACTTTAGTGGCCTAGCTATCACTAAACGTATCCTTTGCCTTGGCTACTATTGGATAACCCTTAACCAAGCTTATTGTGATTATGTGAAAAAACATGTTAAATGTGAACAACATGCCAATTTACATCACACACCTAGTCATAGCCTCCAAGTGTCCAAGGATTTCTAACCCTTCTTATAATGGGGACTGGATCTTATTGGTGAAATTAACCCCCATTATTTATAGTGACATTATTCTATCATCAATGCAATTTAATATTTCACCAAATGGGTGGAAGCTATTCCTCTCATCTCAACCAAAGCTAAAAATATTGGCAATTTTATTAACCATCACATTGTCTGTCATTTCGATGTCCCTCATAAGATAATCATCGATAATGGTAAATGTTTTAAGAATTAAAAATTCCAAGGTCTTTGTGACACATTCGGCATTAAGTAAAGTTTTTACTTGCCCTATCATCCACAATCTAATGGAAAAGATGAAGCTTTTAACAAAAACCTTAACAACATGTTACCCAAATTAGTTAATGCATATGATCAAGATTGGCATTTACACATCCCTTTTGCCTTAAGGGTATATCATACTAGAATTCGTACCCCTATGTGTACTACCACTTTCTCTCTTGTTTTTAGATCAAAGGTTGTCTTGCCTCTCAAATTTCAAATTCCCTCTCTTCGCATATCCCTACAAGATATTATTTATGAAAGTGATTATCATCAAGAACATTTATCCCAACTTGATCTACTTAATGAGCATCATTTGTCTATACTTCACCATCTTTGTGTCTATAAAGAATGAATAAATCATGCCTATAAAAAACACTTATGAGAATGAGAATTCAATATTAGAGACCTGTTAAAGGAAAATCAACAGGTAACCAATATGGAGAAAATCAAGCAGGGCAAGTTTGCTTTTAATTAGCTTGGATCTTATATCATTATGCATAGGTATGGATCAAGAGCATATCGATTATCCTCTCTTGAGGGGAAACCAAAACTTAAGCCTCTTAATGCTTTGCATATGTGTCCTTTTTTTGTTAAGTAAGATCAAACTCATCTTCTGTCTAACTTAAGCTCATCCCTTGTTTTGTAAGATCTTCCCCTTCATTTATTCACTTTGAGGACTATCGATTAAAACACAAAATCATGTGATTTTTTGTCACAATTGTAGCCTTAATCCTAAATATGGGTACCATGACTCTACCCATGGCATGATTCTCATGGATACTCTTCCTCCCTAATAAGATGGAATCCCATGGTTGCTATCTCTCAAAGAATCATCTCACCCACTATTTTAACCTTCTTGTGCTTTAGTTTAGCCTTCATAAAGGTAAGCCTTTTAGTCTATATAATCGAGTCTATGTCATTAAAGCAAAAACATTAACATTCGTCTATCCCATGGGTCATCTCTAGCATTAAAAAACTACTCCCTTGAAGGATAGCTACCAAAACGAATCAAAATTTCTCAATGTAAGGTAGAATACTCCCTTAAAGGACAACTATCACAAAGTCTAAAAAAAGTCTCAAAAAGCTTGGACCACTCCCTTGAAGAATGTCTAAGTAAAAGCATTTGTTAAAAGCAAACAATTTCTTAGAAGCTTCTCACATTGATCAACTTACCCAACCTATTATAGGAACAACAAAAATATCAAAAGACCTGCATGCTAGTCTCATAAGAAGGTTATTTTAATCATCCATATCCCCTTTATACCTTCTATACAACAAGGGACTTTGAGCTTACTTGACACTATGTGATCACGAAACTTTTTTTTACCAATTAACGAATGCTTATGCGAAGCATATGAAGGGCTTATGTTCATAAGCTGATCTTAGCTTCCTTTTGTTTTGATCCTGACCAATGAAATATTATTATGTCTCCTTGTTTTTTCAAACCTATTTTTTGATGCATTCACTAAGATGATTATCTTTTGATTATTTTATCTTTCTTTTCTTTTCTCACATCTAGTTTTGTTGTCCAAACTTAGTCTATGTGTTTTAAATTAATTCACCTTTATCTAATCAAATGTAATTTGTTAAAAGCATTTAAATAAAAAACATGTGTTTTATTTTATGATTTTATTTTACCTTATTTTGTTTAATTATTTTTTAATCATAAAAACATTTTAATGAATTAACATTCTCATACATCAAACATCATTTCACCCTTCTAACCAATCACATCAATTAATCATAACCTTTTTTCACATATATAACCTTTTAATAATTTATTTTAGAAAACCAATGAGTCATCACATATGTTAAACATCACATGTCTATCTAGATAAAGGGGAACATATATTCAATAATCCACATTTCTAACATCTAATTAAGCATATATCTACTAATAAGAGAAATGCTAATCATAACATCATGATCATATCATAAACAACATCATCACATTATGAAAATAAAATAAATAACCATAACCATAAACTACATCCATAACCCATAATCACATCAATAATCTCATAATCACAAATCATCATATATCATAATAATGTCTATGTGTCTCATAATAATGTGTACATCTCATTGCATCAACTCGCAAGCTGGTATCAAAATCATATAATGCATTAACATAGGCATCTCATAAGAGTCTAAGGTGGAGGGACACTACTACTTCATAATGCTTGTCCATCTCTGAGATTTGTTTGTGCACCTGCAAATACTTCCCACTAACTTAGTGTAACACTTCTAGCTCCCCCAATAACCATTACTCTAGACTCAACATATTGGGGCTCATCTAAAAGATATCTAACGACTAGTGCCTCATAGTATCTAAGCTCCTTAACCATCACCATATACCTAGCCATAGAGATGGTCCTTGATGGTTCTACTGGTGTAGGTGACTACCCTCTTTCCTATCCTAGGGCATCCCTCACCTATGTCACTAGGGCTGGCTATGTTCATGCTGTATCCCTTTCCTGCATAAGGATAGCCACCTAACCCTATATCATATCTCTCTCTATAGTCATTGCTACTGAAGTTGCCTATGTTGTGACTAGTAACACCCTTGCCTAATCTCTCTCTATGATGAGTGCCTTCCTATTATAGACATCCACATCCATCTAGTCCCCACCCCCTCTACCATATCTACATCATGGGCCTGTTGTCTACCATCTCCCCTAAACATTACTACTGCATAATGTGCTTGAAACCATATAAGGTAATCTATCATAAACCCTACATTACCAATCACTATAACCACTGATAGCTCCTCATCATCAATCTCTATCTCCTTAGGCTATGGTGGAGGCAATGGTGCCTTGGAATCCTCTCTTTTGTACCTCAAAAAATTCCTAGGACACCCTGAATAAGCCCACATTGTCTCTTGACCCTATCAAATGGGATGAACTCCACCTCATGCTCCTATCTCCCATATATCCATATGTAACTCTATAGTGATAGGTTTTGCCTATCATAGCTCACCCATGCTAAGAATATGGTATATGATCTATAGATAACCTCCCCATCCACTAGTGCCTCCAACCTATCACTGTACCACTCCAAAATTCATGTTGATCCCCCTGGTGCTATAAGTGTATAATCACCCCTTCACCTATTGAATCCCACTCTAAAATCCACTTGGTCCTAGGCCTATCATGGTAAGTCTTACCATGTTAATCTACCTAGACATAACACCCTACTGTGTTGATATGCCCAACAATGTAGAATAAACTTGATGCTAATGTCATACTTCTTGTGTACTCTATATCCTTATAACTCCTAATAGATCTGAACTAGTAAAATTTGGGCCCAAATAAACACTATCTGGTTAATCATCATGTCAACAAGAATACCTAACAATAAAAAGGGAAATTTGCCACTACTAGAATCTAGGAGTGCATAAAAAGTAACAACTATTATCATCATCATGACAAACTATCTCCCTCCCCTATCCATGTGATACATAGGTGCATAATGGAAACCTCCTACATGTCGCTTAGCATAAATAAATTCCACACCAAATAGCTAATCCATATGTGTATCTTAATTCTCACTATTAATATACTCTATCATCTCACCCTGTATCGATAACTATGAAATCTAGTGAATGTCCTTTGGTAGGATGGTAATCTCTCTAGTCGGTAACAAGAATGTGTTGGTCACTAGGTCTCATCTCTTGATGAGGGATACCAATATAAAAACATCTCTCAACACATGATGATATAATCTCATGCCCCCTAGACCAACTACTATCATGTGCTCCCACTCCTAGTCTATCATCGCCCTACTTACCTCATCCAAGAGTTGGGGTACTCGGTTCTACATTTGTATCTATTCCTTCACCTTTAAGGTTAAAATGTTTCACTTAATTTTTCTTACCATTTTAACAATTACCTATGTATTTTAGCTATTAACCCTACCCATACTCACTTGTACCTTACACCATTTTAAAGGCCTAACCAAACCTTTACATACTCCTACCTTCACCCATTAGCTTCCCTAGCCTTACACCTATTAACCCTACCTCCTACCTTAACCTATTCACCTCATTTTCCCCATAATTATCTACTTCTACCTAAACCATACCTTTACCTATGCCTAAACCATCCCTTCACCCATTCTTATACCCTTCAATACCCTATTCCCTAACCTTATACTGACTATCCATGGTTGAGTGTTGACCATCAATGATTCCTTATGGAACCATCATCGATCAACCCTCAAACACTGATGGTTTGGTGGTGGACCACTGATAGTCCACACATTGATCATTTGATGATCACCTATCGACTGATGATGGTCACTATATAGTGATCACTGATTACCAAACCCTTGCCCTAACCCACCAATCCCTAACAATAATCAATAAAAAACTTAAAATCATACCTAAACCATCTTACCCCCTCCCTTACCTTCCCTCCCTCAACCTATTTATAACCCCCCACCAATTTCTTACCAAAAACTCAAAACCCTTATTTATAATCCTACCCACCCATAACAAAAATAAACAAGCAACAAAAACTACAAATTCAATTACATCCCCTACCTCATTATGCATTATCCATCATGGTGGATCCATTGATACCACCAACACCACTAGGTCCCTCACTCTAACTCTACCTTGATGCATCCTCATCAGAACTCTAACTAGCTCTGGCCACCTTGATCAACCTCCACCTCATAGTCTAGCCTTGATCAACCCTCACTCACTCAACTAACATGAGAATCTAAATCACTATCATTTTCTCAACTAATAAAGTAGAAATGTTGTGGGTTGATATTTGTAAGTGAGTAAATAATACCTCATTCAACCTTTTATGTTCACCCTTTTAGGGCTTACATTTGACCATCAATGGTCAGTAGGTGACCACCAATGATTGACCTTCACCATCGATAGCCGACCCACTTAGAGTCTTCCCCACCCTGCCCTATCTTTTATCTTCTCAACCCCTCATCCAACAAATCCATTTCATCTTAAGCTCCTTGTTGGTTTTTTAGACCTCATTTTTACACCCTTTCATCGAGAAATGGGTCCACCTTTTTCCAAATAAAGTAACCTTAACCTTATTCTCTACCAACCAACCAACCCATTAACCTCAACCTTAGTTATTTTGACTTGCCTTTCACACCTTTTACAGTAACCTTGACTTAGTTATTTTGACAAGATCAATTACCTTTCCGTATTTGACAAACTTTTGCTACTTTGGTGCACAAACCATTTACGTTTCTCAAAGCATGACCCTTTATAGTCCTGGCACTCATGACCATTTCTTTTTCCCAGGATCACATCTAATTTTTGGATACCTACGAATGCATCAACCTTACATGGGAGACTTGAGTTTATAGTCATAACCCATATCAACTATGCCTAACACTATGGCCTGGTTACCTTGTCACCTATCCTTTTAGTCTAAGCTTATTTTACCACCTACCTCAACTATGGTAACCTAGTCTATGCATGATTTATGACATTAGACTTAGTCACATTTTGTGTGCCTATTCATATTTTAAAGCCCACCCAACCAAACTGCAACCCCAACCTATCCACTTATCAAACCCACCACTAACTTTGTTTCACCTTATCGATTATTGGTTTGAGGGGGAACACCTCCTCCCATACTTGGGGCATCTAACCAATCTTCTATTTTTTTTATCTTGATAATACAAATTACATAACAAATAGGGGTAAAATATGGACACTATAAAACTGTACACCATGGCTCTAGATGTCGTATTAACCTTTAAGTCACCCCTTAGCCCCTTTTGGGTTAGATTATTTACAAATTCTTCCATTATTAACCTCAAACCTTTTCCTAGGGAATTGAATGCTAGTCATTGGTGGATTATCCAATTTTGGGTATGTCCCCTTGACCATCAATGATCAGCTCTCGATCACCAATGGTTGACTAGACTGACAACAGTTACTTGAACTCGTACATGATCAAAAAAATAAACTATAATTTAACTACAACTCACTCATTTATTTGTAGTTATCTAATTTTAGTCTACTATTTGCATGATCAATACATGATTAGATTATTGGTCAGACTATTTGATAAACCATTTGTTAAACTCTTCATTTGAACCCCTTCTTTCCTCTATATTAAGAGATGAAGAGAAGGTTGAAAGTATCACTTAGGGGCAAGAGATTTTGACTCCCAGGCAAATCCAAAAGCTTCTCAGTGAACCAATAACTAGGTTAGTAGCTTAGTGTGTTTTTATAACTCACTATCTTGAGCCAAAGTACCGTTACTCTGCTGACATTGCTCCAAGATCCACAATAAGAATTTTTCCAACACCAACATTCCTCAGACCAACAATAACTAAAAGCTAAGTATCTATGTTTTTTTATCAAGATTTAGTAATTAACTCTATTTATTTTATTTCTTGTGTCATTCCCCTTTATTTCCCTCTCATCTCATTTCCCTATGTTAGAGTTTTGAAACTTTTGAAATTTTACCTCCTACCTAAATCCACCCACAAACCATTCTCCCTCACCTGAATAACCAATCCCTAAGCTAAATACACCTGAGCATTACTTTATACATCATAACCAATATTCAACCCAAACATCACTCCCATAACCTCTCTGTAACTCTCCTTAATAGACTTTTTTTCCCAAACGAAGTCTAATTGTAACCCTGATGGTCTTACTAACCATTAATGGACTTTTCTGACCACTGATGGTTAATAACCACTGACGGTCACCTAACCATTGACAATCATACCCAGGCCACTGATGGTCACTATGTGTCATTTTATAATAGCAAGATAATTTTAGCCATCTACCCATACCCAAATCTTAGTTTGTGAGATTCTATTTTATCACAGAACTTCACCTTATTTTTTGAATCAAGTTTGAGTGATTTAGCATTAATATTCAACAATTTATTGCTATTTTTAATCGATGTCACTTGTTTCTTTTCAATTATTTCTTTTATTTGGTTTCATTACTTTATATTATTTCATGCAAGCATCTATTTTCAATTTATCAAAACTTAAGTGTTTTAAAAGTGTGGATTGATAGCCTCCAAGGGAGCTTGTGCTTCTTAGATCTAGCTCACACTATATAATCCACTCTACTATCTCACTAGTCCACCATTTTCTAGATTACTTTATTATCTATAGGTCATCCTACCTACACAAAGAGGAGTATCGACAATTATCTCAATGCACGTGTGCACAACATATCTAGGTTCTACTAACCTCACCCTTCTTTAAAGTTTTACATATTTCTAAATATAAAATAAATAAAATTTTAGTGAAACACCTAGAAAATAACATATTCATGTACACTATGTAAGATATAAATGTTAGCAAGACATTTTAAAATAATTTAAAGCTCAAAATTATAGGGGTTAAATAATAATAGCACCTGCATACTATCACTTGCAAATAAGATGCACCTAACTTGTCAGGGCCAATAGGTAGAGGAAAGTCCAACATATTAATCTATAGATATGCTTCTATGTCATGCACAACATTGCATATATTCCCATGAAATACATGAGTGATATAAAAAGAACATGTTATCTACTACTCATGAGATAGATGACATATTAAAAATATGTAAACTAAAGTGCTAATCATGTTCAGGTCTTAATTTTGGGGTTTTTGATAATATTTGAATGGTTTTGCATTTTTGAGAATATATGATTTTTTTATATTTTTTCAATACAAAAATCAACAAAAACATATACTAAAGTGAAACATAGGTGTCAAAAATAAAATAAAGTAGATAAATATGGACAATAAATAACAGGTGTCAGTGAAAGAGATACACTAGCAATCATTTAAATGGTTGAATATAAACAAATTGCCCCTATAAAACATGAATTGAGATGGATGGAAATATGTAGGAGACTGAAAGATATATGCAAATAATTGACTGTACATTCTCATTTTGTCAAATGTACACTTTTTGAAAGATGTCACATGGATGGATCAATTGAGGTTGAAACCAAGAGATTTTGAATGAAAGACATGAAATTACATACTATATTGAGTGGATAATCTATAAATTGATAGAATTAGGGATCTATATTCTGGAAATACAACTTCTAGGTAGAAAAGAGCATAAGATAAGATTGACCAGCTAGGATAGCAATGTTTGATATTTATGTCATGTGTTAGTTGATTATGTCCTGAAAACAAAATGATAGAAATCTAGAAAAAACAATACAAGTAGGTAGGTAAACATGATTTTTTAGAAAATTCAATCTCTATTTTTAGACTATCCAGATATGAAAGCTAAAATAGAAGGGCCAAGAGGCCAATAATATAATTAAATCTAAGGGCATAGAATAAAGGATCAAATGAGCATAAATGTTAGCAGGCTTATTCATAAATATCAATGGATTTATAGAAAATTATGGAAGTTGATTAATATACCATGGCATATATCAAAACATAGGCATCAATCATGGTATAGACTATACTTAACGACATCCTATAGAGCTACATAGAAAAAGAGACATACATAAATGACATGACCATTGGAGTATATCATTGTATTTAGACTTAGTAAAATAGATAGAGAGAATCCTATCTAAGGTTATCATATATTGTAATCTGTCTATACTTGAGCATTATGTTATGAACTATGTTATGTAACCTCTTTAAGAATATAAATAAATAATACATCTATGATATTGAGTCTTTATATGTGTTATATAAGTTATATTAAATTATGGATGAGAATATATGTTTAAACATTCTAATTATATACTTTCTGTAGACGTTAGCAAATCTAAAACATTGAACTATGAACTCATAGTTTGATGTTGTTTTCATGTCAACATTTGGTGTCTGAGCCTAGGTTTAAAAAAAAACTAATGAATAGATAAAATTACCCACTGGAGTTATGGAAACCATCAATAATGAAAATATAACATTGGTGGGAAACCAGAATCAAACAATTCATTCAATAAGAAGCTAAAAGAATAGGAAGCATAGAGGATCAAGTAAAATATGAATTCTATAGAACATAAGACAAAATGTTTTGGGTGATATTTGTATAATTATTTTGGCCCTAGATACTAAGGTTAACCAAAATAACATAAGGAAATATAATTTAAATTAGCAAAAATAATAATTGTTGGAGATGTGGAAACATAATGCCTTATTTTATTTTAATAAAAAAGCTTGAAACCTACAGTTGCTATGGGAAAATTATAGAAGAAACTTGTAGTTACTATGGGCAAATTGTAGAAGAAACCTATAGTTACTATAGGCAACATATAGAAGAAACCTATAGTTGCTATAGGCATCTTGTAGAAGAAACTTGTAGTTTCTACGAGTAACTTGTAGAAGAAACCTACAATTATTGTGAGTAACCTGTAGGTGAAGACTGTAGTTGCTACAAGCAACTTGTAGATGAAAACCTATAGTTGCTATAGGCAACCTGTAGGTGAAGACTATAGTTGCTATGTGTAGCCTGTAGATGAAGCCTACAAATTTTATGAGCAACCTAAAAATAGAAAGCCTATAGCTGCTACGAGCAACCTAAAAATAGAAAGCCTACAACTTGATCGGTGCTATGGGCTTCTACAAATATAAGTGATGTTATAAATTAATAGGAATAGGTTAATGTTAACTTTTAGTTCTAATGTTGTGGATTGATATAAGCACTATGTGGTCATGGTTACATTGGTCATGGATCTATGTTGGTAGGATTAAGAAGGTCTATTGTTAATGATGCTCTTGTAGGCATTGATTGAATGTCGGAGAAACCTAAAGATGGTTAGATGATGATTTGTTAATAGCCCATGCATCACTATAATAGACATATGACTATTTAAAGTAATTTAATATCTATAAAAATTGTAACTACATGAAGTTACAATAGATTTTATACTTCCTTATTCTGTGAGGAAGTTGTAACAGATTTTTATTGCAAGAAATTAGAAGATATTTTGTACTTCCTTATTCTACAAGGAAGTTGTAATAGATTGTAACTATAGTAAGTTAGAACATATTTTGTACTTCCTTATTTTTAGTGATGATCTCTTTAAAAGTGGGAAAAAAGGTAGAATAATCATGTAGTTATAATCATGTAGTTGTGAAGTTGTAATAGATTTTTATTGCAAGAAGTTAGAACATATTTTGTACTTCCTTATTCTACAAGGAAGTTGTAATAGATTGTAACTATAGTAAGTTAGAAAATATTTTGTACTTCCTTATTTTTAGTGATGATCTCTTTAAAAGTGGGGAAAAAGGTAGAATAATCATGTAGTTGTGAATTATAGATAAAAAAGGTGAGAGTGTAGCTACGTAGTAATTGATAGAAAGAGAAAATTATCATTAGACAAAGGTGTTGCTAGAATGATCTGATACAGAGACTAAGGGGTAGGAAGTGCTACGCACTTGTATAATTCCTTTAGAAGTTTGAATAGAAGAATTTTTGAGTTTCTTAGTGGATGTAGCCCAATATTGGGTGAACCACATTAAATACTATGTCAGTATTTTTATGTCATTTTTTAGCATCTCTTATTTCTCTATTTTTTGCATGTATTTAGTATTCCATATTTATTTGTTTAACTTGCATGTACATGTTTATATTATTTTTAATATGTGGGTTGTAAAGTAGATTTTGATATAGATTTGTAAACTCAATTATTCTGATTTGGGCAATTGAGTAATACTATATGTAATAAAATATTGAAGCTTTCTATAATTTAACCCAACAAGTGGTATCAAAACCATCTTTGTGTACTATTTTGTAAGTTATAAATCTATATAGGATCTCAGACTCAGAGTTATATCTTCTCAAGTTGGAGATCTTGAATAATGGTAGATGATGGAAGAAGAGTGGTTGATAAGTTTAATGAACATAATTTTATTTTGTGGAAGATGTAGATGATTGAATATCTGTATCAAAAGGACCTCTATCTACCACTTGATGAAAAGGCAAAAGGATAGGGAAAAAGAACATATGAGGAATGGAATGTCTTGGATAGAAAATGGGAGCCATAAGGCTCTGCTTAGGAGGAAGTGTTGCCTCCAATATATCTAAAGAAAATACTATAGGAGAACTTATGACCACCTTATGCAAGTTGTATGAAACACCTTTAGTAGCAAACAAGGTGTATCTGATGAAGAGGTTATTCAACCTAAAAATGAATGAGAATTCAAGTGTAGCTAAAAATATAAATGATTACAATACTATTAAAAATTAGTTGACATCTTTGAAAGTGAAACTAGATGAAGAAGTCAAGGTCTTGTTGTTAATATGCTCCCTGCTTGAATCCTGGAATAATCTTGTGATGGCTGTGAGTAACAATGTGTCTAGGAGTAATACTCTTAAAATGGAGGATGTTTTTAGTGTTATAATCTCTAAAGAAATGAGAAGGAAGACATCTGGTGAGACTTTAACAAACATTTCACTAAATGTTGAATCTAGAGGGAGATAAAAGAATAGATAGAGGAGCAATAGCCTTGGATCAAATGTAAGATCTTTATCTTCCAAACATAGATCCAAGTCAAAAGGAAGAAGTTTTGTATGCTATAACTATGAAAAGTATGGCCATATGAGAAAGCAGTGTTGGGATCCTAAAAAGAATCATAAGGAGAAACAAAATAATGATAATAAATAGGAGGCAAATATTGCCTCAATTGATACTACTAATGTGTATCAAGATGCTTTAGTTTTGTCATGTGATACAAAGGTTGAGTCATGGGTGATTGACTCAGGGGAATTTTTTCTTTCTACTTTCAATCCCAAGTATTTTACAACCTATGTAAGTGGCAAGTTTGGCTAAGTTTTCATGGGAGACAATGAACCCTACGATATTGTTGGCAAAGGGTCAGTAAAGATCAAGCTATAGAATGGAAATGAATGGATAATCAAAGAAGTAAGACATGTGTCGAGTCTTACCAAAAATATTATTTATATAGGTCAATTGGTAGAAGATGGATGTACTATTAATTTCAATGCAGAATCTTGAAAAGTAACAAAAGGTAATCTTGTTGTAGCTAAAGGGAAAAAGGAAGGCACACTGTATTATAGTAATTACATTATTGATTTTAGTACTACATGAGTTTCTACTTCTAATCTAAAAACTAATTTATGGCATTCAAGATTGGGTCATATGAGTCAGAAAGGTATGATCATTTTACATAAGAAAGGGAAGTTATCAGACTTAAAGTCTATTAATTTAGATTTATGTGAACATTGCATTTTTGGTAAACAAAAGAAAGTTTCTTTTTTGAAGGTTGGGCATAAAAGAAAATAAAATAAGTTAGAATTAAAACATTCTAATGTTTTGGGACCACCCCCTATACAATCATTGGGAGGCTCAAAGTATTATGTTATGTTTGTGGATGATGCAAGTCATAAGTTGTTTGTTTATTGTATCCAAAATAAGTTTGATGTATTTAGAACCTTTAAAATTTGGAGAGCCCTTGCAGAAAATGAGTCAAGCATAAAGTTAAAATGCTTAAGATTTGATAATGGAGGTGAATACACCTCAAAAGAATTTTTTAACTACTGTGCACAAGAAGGAATTCAAAAAAAAGTAATTGTGCCTCAAACTCCTCAATAGAATGTGGTAAGTGAGAGAATAAACTGAACAATTATGGAGAGAGCTAGAAGCATGAGACTCCATGCTGGTTTGCCCCCTACTTTTTGGGTAGATGTAGTTCATACTACTATTTATTTGATTAATAGAGAACTGTCTAGTGCTTTAGATGGTGAGATTCTCGAGGAAGTTTGGATAGGTAAAAATTTTTCTTACTCTCATTTAAAAGTTTTTGGCTATAAAGTATTTGTGCACATTAATAAAAAAAATAGAAATAAGTTAGATGCTAAATCAATGAGATGCACTTTCATTGGATATGGTGATATATCTTTTGGTTATAATTTTTGGTATTTAGATGATAGGTGAGATCACGTGATGTGATCTTTAATGAAAGTGTGGTATATAAGGACCAACTTGTAGAAAACAAAGTGGAAAATCCACTTGGTAAAGAAAATCTTATCATACCTACAAGTGTATTTGGAGAAAGAAAAGAGAACTTACATAATACTCCATTTACCTCTATAGAATTAGAGAATGGGAATAGGGTCATTAATGACCCGATGGAGTCTTTTGAGAATATTGGACCAAAAGAAGCTCAAAGTGAACCAATCACCCCTATGGTAAGGAGGTCAACAAGAGTAAGTAAACCTCTTGATAGATATTCTCCATCTTATTTTATTTGTTACTAACTGACAGTGGGGAACATGAATCATTGTAGAAGCTAAGCATGACAAAGATTGTGTGCAATGGGAAAAGGGCATGAAAGTAGAATTGGATGCTTTGAAACATAATAAAACATGGGAATTGGCAGATTTTCCACTTGATAAGAAAGCACTACAAAATAAATGGGTTTTTAAAAAAAAGAAGATTAGAGTGGGCATAAAACATATAAATCAAGGCTTGTTGTTAAAGGCTTTGCACAAAAGGCTAGAATTGATTACTCAAAGGTATTTTCTCCTATTGTCAAAATTACCTAAATAAGAACTGTATTAAGTATTATTACTTCTAATGAGCTTCACTTAAAATATATGGATGTGAAGACAAAATTCTTACATAGAGATTTAGAAGAGGAAATATACATGAAGAAACCAAAAGGTTTAGAGGTAAAGGGGAAAGAATGAAATGTTTGTAAATTACTGAAAAGTTTATATGGTTTGAAATTGGCACCTAGGCAGTGGTACCTAAGGTTTTATACTTTCATGTTGGAGCATGGATATGCTCATACTCTTAGTGGTCATTGTGTTTACAGTAATAAATTTGAAAATTGTGAATTAATTATTCTTTTACTATATGTTGATGACATGTTGTGTGGAGCTAACATGCAGATAATAAGTGAATTGAAGAAATTGCTTTTTTTAGAGTTTGCCATGAAGGATCTTAGATCAGCCAAGAAAATTCTTAGGATGAGAATTGATAGAGATATATTGGGTAATAAACTAACTTTAACTCAATTTTAATATATTGAAAAGGTGTTTTTAATATTTGGTATGCAAAACTATAAATTTGTTTCTACACCTTTAGTTGGCCAATTCAAGTTGAGTAAGAGACAGTCTCCTAAGTCACAAGAGGAGAAATATTATATGCCAAAGGTTCCATATGATTCATCTATGGGAAATTTAATGTATGTTATGATTTATACTCATCCAAACATATCCCAAGCAATGGGAATAGTGAGTAGGTTCATGAGTAGCCCTGGTAAGCAATACTCGTTAGCAGTTCAGTGGATTTTAAAATATTTGCATGGAACCTATAGTATGTGTTTATGTTTTAAAGGTTATAATAGTGGGTTGAAAGGTTTTGTGGATAGTGACATGGTAGGTGATTTGGATGGTAAAAGGTCTACCATTGGCTATATTTTCATAGTTGGAGGAATTATAGTCTTGTGGGTTTCTAAGCTACAGAAAGTTATTGCACTTTCTACCACTGAGGCTGAATACATTACTTGCACTGAAGCAAGTAAAGAGTTGTTATGGTTAAGCATATTTTTGGAGGAGTTAGGAGTGAAGAAATATGGGTACACTCTATATTTTTATAGCTAAAGTGTTATTCACCTAGCTAAAAAATCTACTTTTCATAGCAGGACAAAGCATATAGAGCTTCATTACCACTTCATACATATAGATTTGGAAAGTGGGCAGTTCAAGCTTAAGAAGATTCACTCAGAGAAGAATCTTCTAGATATGATTACTAAGGTAATTTTATTATTGAAGTTGAGGGCACACTCAACTTATATGGGACTTCAAGCATGAGCTTGAAGAAGAAGAAATTAGTAGTTTTGAGTTTAAGTGGGAGGTTGCAGTAGTTGGTGTTGTGGCCTAATGTCTCTAAGTGGGAAATTTTTGGAGATGTGGAAACATAATGCCATATTTTATTTTAATGGAAAAGCCTAAAACCTATAGTTACTATGGGCAGCCTGTAGAAGAAACTTGTAGTTTTTATGGGCAACCTATAGAAGAAACCTATAGTTTCTATGGGCAACCTAGAAAAGAAACCTACAGTTACTACGAGTAGCTTGTAGAAAAAACCTAAAGTAGCTATGGGAAAATTGTAGGTGGAGACTGTAGTTGCTATGGGAAACTCGTAGATGAAAACCTATGGTTGCTGTGGGCAACCTATAGGTGAAGACTATAGTTGCTATAGGTAACCTGTAAATGAAGCCTACAACTGCTATAGACAACCTGAAAATAGAAAGCCTGTAGCTACTATGGGTAACCTAAAAATAGAAAGCCTGCAACTTGATTAGTGTTACAAGATTCTATGAATATAAGTGATGTTGTAAATTAATAAGAATAAGTTAATGTTAAATTTTAGTTCTAATGTTATGGATTGATATAAGCACTATGTGGTCATGGTTACATTGGCCATAGATCTATGTTGGTAGGGTCGAGAAGGTATATTGTTAATGATGCTCTTGTAGGCATTGATTGCATGTAAGAGAAACCTGAGGATGGTCAGATGATGATTTATCAATAACTCATGCATCATTGTCATAACCGTATGACTATTTAAAGTAGTTTTTTTTTAATATCTATAAAAGATTGTAAGTATAGGAAGTTACATCAAAATTTGTACTTCCTTATTTTGCAAGGAAGTTGTAATAAATTATAATTGTAAGAAGTTAGAATAAATTTTATACTTCCTTATTTTGCAAGGAAGTTATAACAGATTGTAATTGTAGGAAGTTAGAACATATTTTGAACTTACTTATTTTTAGTGATGATCCCTTTAAAAGTGGGAAAAGAGGTAGAACAATCATGTAGTTATGAATTATAGATTAAAAAAAGGTGAGAATGTAGCTACATAGTAATTGATAGAAAGAGAAAATTATCTTCAGACAAAGGTGTTGATAGAATGTTCTGATATAGAGACTGAGGGGCAGGAAGTGTTAGGCACTTGTATAAATTCCTTTGGAAGTTTGAATAGAAGAATTGCTAAGTTTCTTGATGGATGTAGCCCAACATTTGGGTGAACCACGTTAAATATTATGTCAATATTTTTATGTTATTTTTTATCATCTCTTATTTCTCTATTTTATGCATGTATTTATTATTCCATATTTATTTATTTAACTTACAAGTACACGTTTAGATTATTTTTAATCTATGGGTTACAAAGTAGATTTTGATATAGAATTTTAAACTCAATTATTCTGATCTAGGCAATTGAGTAATATTGTATGTAATAAAATATTAAAACTTTTTGTAATTTAACCCAACATCGGATCAAGTAAAATATGAATTCTATAGAACATGAGACAAAATGTTTTGGGTGACATTTGTATAATTATTTTGGCCCTGGATATTAAGGTAAACAAAACAACATAAAGACATAGAATTCAAATTAACAAAAATAATAATTAGATAACAAACAAATTATAGAAAATAGAAGAAATAGATGAACCCTAGACATGCATAGTGGACTATTGGTTTGAGAAAACCTTATATTAATTTATCATACCTTACATAATATCTTGTTGGACAAGTTTCAACACAAAGAAATCAAAATTTCTAGGAACACTGCGAGATGAATTTATTGAAAAATTTCCTACTTTAATCTATATACTATTAGTGAAAGGTGGTCTAATAAAAAGTGGTAGATAATTCTTATAGGAGATAAGAAATCAGGGATGATGGAAGGTAAAAGAGGTGATCTTAAAAAAAGGATCCAAAATAGGATGAATTTTGATGGATAAGACATGATGATTGGGGGGTTAAATAGAATAACAAAATATGGAGAAGATTGACAAAAGATTAAAAACAAGATTAGTTATAAGAAAGATATTACAAAGACTATAGAAAGAAGAGAAAGGAACAAGAAAGAAAAAGGAAAGAAAGAAAGTATAAAAATAAAGTAAGGAAAGAACAAGACTGAGTAAAAATAAGCAAAGACAATTATGACATATAAATACGTATTAATGGGAAAGGTAGAAAAATAAATGAGATTATAAGTAGAGAAGAGACAAATAGAAGAAAAAGTAGAAAAATAAAACATAGAAAGAGAAGAAATAATGAAATAGAGATAAGGCCACCACAAAATTATGCGATAATGTCATGGAGGAAAGGGAATAAAAACTACAAGTAGAATAAAAAGAGAAATAATAATCAAGGATCATACAAAATTTATAATTATCACTAGTGACACCTAAATCAACTACAGGGATGACAGGAAGATGGGAAATATACCAAAAATGGATGTAGGAGGCACACTTAAATTAGGTAAATTTAGTAGACCAAACAACCACATCACTCAGATTGATGATAAAATAATTAGAATAAATGCATAGAAGATAATAATTAGAATCAAAATGCCAAAGACGATCTTTACCTAACATATAAAGATTAAGTTGGACAAATGAAGAAGAGAATAAGGAAGAAAGTAAGAAATAAGAAGAGAAAGAAAATATTGAAGGAAAAATGAGTAATAGAGAAGAAGAAATATAATTAGATAAATCAGTATAAAAGTAATAAGAAAGGTGATAAGAGACAATTCATGGAAAATATGACTAGAAGAAAGAAATAGTAGAATACGAGAAAAATATAAAGAAGAAAAATATGAAGAAGAAATATTAATTAGAGATAATGAGGAAGACAATAAATATAGTGAAGAAATTGAGATACTAAATGATGTTACACTACCCCCTAGGTCCCCTAGCTAAAAAATAATATTTTAGAAGATGAGTACCTTGAACTAACTGCTATCCCCCATATCACTTCAAAAGATAAATGAAACACCTCTCAAAAGAAAAGATAGATATAGGAGAAGAATTTCATGATAACTACACAAATCATAAAAGAGAAGAATTAATAGCAAGAGACTTTGAGGAAGTAATAGGAAGAAAATACTTTGAAATTTAGTTATAAAGAGATAAACAAAGAAAAATACAAGTACACAACAATACCACAAAAAAAAAGGAAAAGAAAAGAGAGTTAAAAACTAGTAAGCTACAAAGCTGTAAACTAGTAATAACTAATCGACAAGTGGACAACAAAAATATAATAAAAATAGAATGGCCCAAAAAATAAAACTACTATTTTTGGCAAGGATACTAAAGACGTAGATGCCCATATCTTTGCATTAAATGCATATTGGTGCATTTATAATATATTAGACAATGAAGTCAAAGAATTTGATTTTTTAGAAACATTGAAAGATAAGACACTAAAATGGTACATGAAAATTAGCCCTAAACATAGTAAATCATGGACAAAGATATAAGAAGCATTCGAGAGTGAATTTCACTACCCTAATAACCCCATAAAAAGTGTGAGTAATATTAGGGAGCTTATACAAGGAGACAAAGAATCGATAAAAGATTTTGACAAATGATTCAAAGAAGTAGCAAGGAAGATAATAGAACCACTAAAAAAAATAAAAGGTAGAATGGTTTATATCTAGACTACTACCACACTTAAGATCCACCATCGATGGAAAATAATTCAAAAAATTTACTAGAGTCTTGGAGATGGCAAACTGATTAAAGCCACATACCTAGAGAAGGGAAAAAGATACAATAATGCAAATAATGTTTGAAAATATGGAAGAGGAACTTATATTATTAATATTATGGCAAGAAATACAAATTAAACCTAAGATAACTACATCATATTCAAATGCAAGAACTAATATATAATTCACCCTTTGTTGTGAATAAGGACAATAAAATATAATGTCCTAATGCCAAGAAGGTTAGGAGAGTTGTAGTGGCATAAGCTTAACCAATTGGAATTATGCCACCTATTCAACATCCAATTATAAAGGATAGGTTATAATGTGGAATATGTAGACTCTATGATCAACACCCTCAACATATGTGTCCATTAATGAAAGTAGCTCTACCCACAAATCAATTAAGATATTATACAATATGTGGGTTATTTGACCATTATCAACAAGCCTATCCCTAAGTAGAGGCACTAAAAGAATTTAAAGAGTGAAATCTAAGGAAAATAATAACATTTAAAATAAAATTATCTACTCCTTCAATTATGAAACCTAATCATTATCTAAAGTCCCAAGGGATGATAAAAAAATATAAAAACAAATGGATCAACCTAGTACCTCTCATAAAGGTGTAATTATGTCAGAAAAACTCAAAGGGAAGAATTAGGAGAAAAAAGAATAAGAATATGATAAAATTATATTTCCACAAAACCATAAATAATGGTAGTCATTGTACTTACTATAAGTGGAGTGAGAATAATTGGCGATGAACCTTAGTGGGGAAATATATCAAGTGAAGATAGCGACCAAGAAAAATACCCTAATCCAAAGGCTCATGAAAAAATAGTTCACCTTAGTAAAAACTTGATTGGATTCACATATAAAAGAAGAATAAAAATAAGCACACTTCTAAGAGGAATAAATGATTGCACTAAAAAATTAACACAAATGATAAATGAACAATCTCTATTAGACAAACTCTAAAAAATCTATAAATACTGGAATAAACAAGAACACACACACCACATGCAACAAAATGGAAAATCAAAACTAAAACTAAAAATATATTTCAATTAAAAAGATAATGGAATAATTTTGTGGTATATTTAGATGCAAAAGCTGAGGGTCATCGTTTCACAAAATTATTGTTGGATTTAGATGCAAAAATGAATGTAATGTCAAAAAGAACATGGGAAGTCATAGGTAAAACCAAATTACACCCAATAAATTATGACATTTCAATGGTAGATGGAAGTCTAAAAACACCATTAGGGGTTATAAAAGGAGTAAAAGTAAAATTTATGGGAATATCTAAAATAATTGATTTTAAGGTCATGAAATGTTCATCTTAAAATTTACCATACTCTATCCTATTAACTCCAAGTTGGTTTGTTGATTGTAATAGAATATTCAATTCTAAAATTGAAGAAATAACATCTAAAAATAATGACGTCATGGTACATATCCCATTAGAAATCAACATGAGTGTTGTTTGGACATAAGTAATACGAGAAAACAAAGACATTGATGAGGATTTTGATGAAATACAAGGGATATATGCAATGGGAAAATTCCCACATTTAGACAAAGATTTGTGAACCAAATGAATAAGGATAAATCTCCTTACAACATGAGGAACTAGAGTCAAATATAGATGTAGATGTTGAAGCATGGATACATGGCACCCCCAAAATAAGGGTTTTTACACTATTATATCTAAAGAGAATTTTGTAGAATAAAACCATATTGTATACCAAGGAGAAGAAATTTACTATTCCATAAATGAAGATGTATTTGATTACTATTCTATAGTAGATGATGAAGAATAATTTTTTTTATGATACCATAAACATCTGGGAAGATAAAGAGGAAGCTAGAAAAACTTTAGATCCAACATAACCACAAATTAAATGAGCATTTTGATTAGGTAAAGGAACATCCCACAAGAACCTCACCAATTTTTTTGTAATAAATGACCTCAAATCCTATCTTACATAAATGGAGACTATATTTATAAATAACAAGGTAAGATTAAAAGTTCTTGATGACACATTGATAATTAATGATGTGAGATGGTGGTACACACACAAAGATTATGTTAAGAATGGAAAAAACTCAAATTTATTATCACAACATGATATATTACACAATAAAATATGTTTCCCCTCTTGAAAATTTTGTACCATCAATTAGGTGTACCTTATGTGGCTCTTCTAGAATACATCGAATAAGATAGTCTGTGTCAACACATTAACCATTATGAAGAATACTTGATCAGATGTTGGGAAACATACTGTAAAGTCTAGATACAAATATTATATTGGACATTAGGGGCTATACCATAGGCTTGGTATATGTACCAAAAGACACAAGGGGAAACCAAATGTTAGCATCAAATTACCCAAGATTTTTGTAGAACATTTAATTTTTGGGAGCTTGACAAACAAGTTTATCGCAATATAAAATAAATCCTATCTTTTCTACTTTCTTTTGAGAAAGACATGGTGAAGAAATTTTGGAAATTTACTACTACAAAAAATAAAGAACAAAAGATATAAAATTTGTCCAAATTTCCAAACAATGATATAGTAAAGCAAATTGAGACACATCCCATAATGGATAGATACCATCTCTTACAAAATTAGGAGGCAATAGGCATGCTTGAAAAGGTGTACCAAACTATACCAACTAGATGTTTCAAAACATAAAAACAAAATTTAGTAAAAGATAATGAGGAGGGCCCAAGTAACCTTCATTCACTATATGATCCAAGAAGGTAAAAGAAAACTAATTGAAATAGAGATAGAGAAACCACAAATTTTTTTATCAACCATTAAAAATAAGACAAGAAAACATTGATCAAGATGGTGACTCTAAATTGGCTAAAATATGAAATTATTGGGATGAGTCCATTGTAATAAAATTAAAATATTTGCTCATGGAGTATCAATATATATTTATTAAAAACATTACATAACTCCATAACATATAACTAGAATTAGGGATCATGAAAATTCAACTAAAACTAGAAAATAAATCCATGAAAAAGATACCATACTAATTAAATCCAAATATGAAAATCAAGGTAAAATCCAAAATAGACAAAATGCTAGCCATGGGAATCATTTAACTAGTAAAATATGTAGATTGGATCATCCCAATGGTAGTCCAAAATAAAAAAATAAGTGAAATAAGAATTTGTTTATATTTTCGTGAGTTAAATAAAGCCTATGTTCATGACCCATTTCCTACACCATTCAGTGACGAAGTCCTAGAAAACATCTAAGGACATGAAACATATTATTTTATATATGAATTATCTATATACCATAAGTTTTATATATCAAATAAGATAAACACAAAATTACATTTACTACACAATGGGGTTATTTTATGTACACAGTCATGCCATTTTGCCTATAAAACAAACTTATGTTTTCAGTTGGGTAATGATAAATGGAGTTACATATTTTATTCAAGAGTTCCTCGAAGTGTATATAGATAACTGGATGGTTTATGGACTTATAAAAATTATATGCAATCACTTTGGCTTGTGTTTGAAAGATGCCACATATTACAGATTGCATTAAACTTAAAAAGTACATTTCTCACACCATTTGGAATGATATTGGGACATATCATATGTAAAGAAGGATTCATGATCGATCCATTAAAAATAACCATAATAATCAATTTTACATCTCCAAAGACACAAAAAAATGCTTGAACCTTGCAAGTGTACACATACTAGCACCATAAATTCATTTAAGGATATGTTGCAATAAGTTTACCTATTAAGGAATTACTCAATAAAAATAATAACGAACTAATAGATTGGAATAAGCAGTGTCAAGAGGAATTTTAAATGCTCAATAAAATATATTAAATTCTCCCATACTAATATTTATTGATTAGATAAATCCATTTCATGTGCATGTAAATGCTTCTAGAATAATAATAGGCACAATATTGGCACAACTAATAGATAATATGGATAATATTATCTCATTTACAAGTCGCAAACTAGAAAAATTTGAGCAAACATACTCCACAATTGAATGAAAAGCATTAACAATGGTTTTTTATCTCTAGAAATTTCACCACTATTTTTTTTCTACTCCATTTGTGTTTTATATAGATCATGAACCATTTAAATATCTATTGAATAAACCAGTGTTAGAAGGTCTATTATGCCGATGGCTGATGCTCTATCAAGAATTCAATTTTACCATCATGATAAAACTAAGAAAATTAAAAAATAGACCAGGTTATTTATCTAGGATTGATGATGGGGAAGAAATTTTTCTCATTGATGATGATTTCCTAGGTGCCCATTTATTTTGCATTGAAATAATTCCAAAATAAATGGAAAGTATCATAAAAAAATATCCACAAGGGAATTTACAAACACCTACTAAAAAATGGATAAAAAGGGATTGATGATTTAGGCATTTCATTTTACACTAATATATAGAGAATTATATAAGAAAGATAGAGATGAAATATTAAGGAAAGTTATACTTAAGCATGAACAAATAAGCATTATACAAGAGGCTCACAAAGGAATTATTGGTGGGCATAATTGCCTAAAAAGACCATTGACACTTGGATTCACACCCCTGAGGAGATTCCTAGCTCTCTTCATCCAAGTGGCATAATGGAAATATCCCTCTTGTTGTGGGTGGCAATGTTGAGTGATGAATCTCTAGAAGGGCTAGTTCCCTTGATGCACTCTTTGAAGCACTTTCTTACCTATCAACTTGTGGATGAAAAGGTTTAATAAAAAAAATTAGAAAACAAAATGTGATGCACAAATGTTTAATCTCATCCTATTTGACTGAATATATACTACTTAAATATAAATAAATCTTTTCTTACACACAAGTCATAACTCAAGATGCATTGTCACATCAATGTTTCATATGTTAGATTCAAGAAGGTATTTGATACTTAGGAGGGTAATGGATGATTAAATGAGGGAAAATAGTAATAAACCAATTATAATACACATATATACTTAGAAAATAATGCTAAAAAATACCTACAACAATATCCTTTCTGTACACTTGGTGGACAATCAAGGATAACATGCTAAAAAAGAATATCTTCTACTAGAGAAGACCAATAAAACTATGATAACACTCAATTACACAACATGTAAGTATGAAAAATCACTTATTTATTCCTTCAAGAGTCCTTCAAGTACAAAATTTTCCAAGGTTTCACCATCAACCAATGGAGGCTACTCAAAAGAGCTAAAAGAGTCCATATTTATAACTTTTGAGAGAGATACAAGGCAAGGGAAGTCCAAAGGTCACTTACACACATGTTAATTTGATAAATGAGGTTAAAATTGCATGGGAAATATATTTTAAATGAACCATGTAATGTTAGGGGTTCCAAATGTTCATACAACTTATGAAACTGATGAAAAGCATCAAAATTCCTTATCTAGGCTCAAAAAATTGCCTTCATCATTTGGACCTATTTTAATGTCCCACCACTAACTAGGGATAGGTATGATGATGGGAATAATAGGGAAGGCATTCAGACATGAAATTCTATGCATTGGTTGCATTCTTACTCCTTTGAAAACTCTTAGAATGAAGTAATCACTATTTACAATCTAGGTAACTTCTTGTTTCAATCACCCCTCACACTTGGCCTAAAAAATGCCTCCAATTTTCCATGAAAAATCATGGGATGGAGTGAGTGAAACTTTTAAATACCCTCAATTATCTTGGACTTCTCAAATTCACCTTAAAAAGACATCCATTTGAGTTTTCCACACTTTTCACTCTTGTGCTCACTATGCCAGTTTTGATTGGCTAAAAGGAGAGCTCTAGTTAGGACACTTAGAAAAATTTTCATAGAATAAAATAAACATAGGAATATATATTAGGTATTTATCCTCCCTCAAAACTTGATTGAATCTTCTCAAACCTCCTAGAACCTATAAAACACAAAAAATGGTGAGAAAAACACTATTTTGCATGTTGCCCATACAATTCCATATAGATAATTTGCATGGATAAGAGCTTGAGTTAGTATTATACATGTTAAAATAGGTTTCCTTTCCAAAATATTCCATTTTAATGGCTCTCCATTATTTTTTTCTCCATCAGGTTCCTCTAAGGGTTTTATTAGGGGTTTAAACTAATTTCTGCTCTTAACTATTGTTCATAAAGATGGCCTATTGAAATTCCAAAAAATTCAAAAAATTTGTTTCTAAGGACCATTTATAACTCCCACTAACCCCTTTTGTTCCCAAGTAGAGCCTTATCAAAGATATGAGCTTTACAAGTTGACCTATCGATCTTATTTCTCCACTTTCCTGCATGCTTGAGCTATGTGTAAGCCAAAAAAAATCTTCCTACAAATTTATTTGCATAAAAAAATATCATAAATGTCTTAATTCACTCCATAAACATGCCCCAATCATATGGATAGCTCATTAAGGCCTAGAAATGAAGGTAGATCCTGAATTGGCTCTAAATCTCCTTAAGGCCTAATGGGCTTGTTATACCCCTACTAGTTTGGATCACTTAGATTGATATAATATGTTTAATATGGTTTATTATGAATTTTAAAACCTAATTAATACTTAAAAATCCATCACATAACGTCTCAAACACTCCTTTCATCTCTTTTCCTCTCTTTTGCCAATTAGGCCTAGTGGAAATTTGCCTAATTAGACTGTGTGCATGAATAATTAGGTCATCCTAAAGGGTTAGAGATTTTTTGAGTGTTACTAATCACACATAAATATTACATAAACATCCCATAATTTTCTTTGAATATAAAAAGGCCTCATCTTAAGTCCTTTACTCATTTTGGCACCCTTTACCTATTTTGTCAAAGTTTTGATTTTCATGAGTGGCTGATCTCTGAGACAAGAAAAATAGGCATTTACCTTATCCAATATGAAAAATGAGAATTTAATGAGATTTTAAAAGTATTAATTACCATTTTTACCAAAGGGTTTGTCTTGATTCTAAGTTTTGGATGCCAAACCATCTCCAAATGTCCAAAAAAGGGGCTAAAAAACCCTATTTTCCTGCATGTTTCTCCAAAAGATCTTGGGAGTCACGCTTCCAAGCCAACACCATGAATATGAGTTGATTAAATTTTTTTATCACCCTCATTTAATTCTTATATATATTTTAGGACCATATATAACACTTCTTCCTTTAGATTCTTCATGCTTACCCTTTGAACCAAGAGGTTTCTTAGCTTGCTTTTATGGACTATAGTCCATTTGCTAAGTGGGAAGGGAATTTGAGCACATTATCAAGGTATTGGTAATGTTATGGCATATACTGGATCATATAATGATCATTTTAACATACCATTCACTTATAGATAGTCTATTGCTTCACTTACCCTTGCCAAGTTATACCCTATTGACTGAGACTGAGGCACCTCTACATTTGCTTACTCTTGTAGGTTTCTTGGGCTCCCAATATATTTTTCATGATTTTTTAGACCCAAATGAGACCTCATAATTTCATAAAATTCCTTATTCTAATGTCATCTCACCTAAGAGTGCAATAGTCTTTCTTGTAGCTCAACTATCTCTTGACTGGTGATTGAGATAATCCTCCTCCAAGAGCTGGCTATAGGTATCTATTGCCTTATGAAGGTATTAAATAGGATGTTTTGAAACATTATTAACATTTATTTGCCTTCACAATAGCTGATTGAATCTTTTCTCACTCCCCTAATATCCATAATGTCATTTGTATGCCATTTTAGCTCAAGATTGGGATAACTTCATCATGGTCCTGCCTGTAGGTAGTCATAGGCTTGACTAAGGTGATTATGATGGAGAAAACCTTATTAATTTCACCTTGGAGGTCACAACCTACTTGATCAACTTTAAACCCACATTAGATAGCTAAAAACTATCACAATACATGTCAACTCATTGGTTCTTCACCAAAACTATCTAACTCTTGTAAGTGGCCATTCTCAATGCCTAAGGAGTACTTGAGCATGTTCTAAGCACTAGGAATAGGGTATAAGCCTCAATTAATATTTAAAATAAAAACTCAATCAATTTTACTATTTCACTTCACATAACAACCCTTGCCAATGGCCTTACAAGCACCTATCTCATAACTTAGTCCTCCCTACTTGAGGACTAAGAAATCTTGCATTGATTGACCCCTGTAGGTGCTCTTATGTTTAAACAATAATCATTTTTACTCATTCAAAGGCTTGGGACCTTGATAGAGTTTCTAATAATAATTTGAAACCATTAATACTACCTAAACTCCATCTATGCAAGAAGGGACCTCTTTCAAGCTTGAAACTCCACCTTAGCTGTAGATGCATTTTTTAACACAATGTATGAACATGGAATGTGTATAAGGAGTAGAAACCATATTCAAAACTATTAAAATTATCCTTTAGTCATAAATGTGAATTTTGGTCATTTAGATTCATTCAATCATGATGCTTAGTCAAGGTATGCCAAGTTTATTGAGGAGGAGCCTCTTTTAGACCAAAACCCTAAAGACTTCACTACTTGGTTTTAGTGTGTTTTGAGGCACTTTTGAAGCTTTGCAAAACCACCTACCCCTTGTAATTTATTTATAAAAATTGGAAAGGTCCTTGTCCTATGATAGGGATATAAGGTTCACCCGTCTAGATGTCTCAAAACACCTTGAAAACATGTTTTAGAAGGTCCACCAAAACCTCCTAGAGCTCTATTTTGCTCTTTTAGGGATTTCATCCCTAAACTGATTCTTTGACCTTCCAACATGATTACATGATTCATTTATATTATAAGAGTTTTATATGGGTATGCCAAGGACTTATTTTCATGAAAATTAAAAAAATGAAGTATGAAATTGCTTTATCCCTTCCGTACACACCTAAACTCATGCTCAGACACCTATGGAAGGTTGTTTTGAGAAGAAAATAGTGGATTGGGGTGTGGACCAATATGAACCATGAATTTAAAAGAGACACACATGAATTTGATGAACCCATAAATGCACTTCAATATAAATCAATGAGTTATGACACATATCCATCTCTCCTTACACCAATATGACATCATCAAGGCCTATAAGTGCATGTTTTGGGTAGAATATGTGGGCAGAGCATAAAATTGAGGTAAACATATTGGTGAACTAGCTCAAAACTATCCAAATGCCATATTAAATCCTCAATCATGTGTTATCCATCCTTTGAAACTTGGAACTAGCTTCAAAACCCTTATTACAACATGGAGACAATTGCATATATGTGAAAAAGAGCAAATAGATGCACCAAGTGGTTGTTTAGCATGGCATATGAGCATGTGATCAAACTTTTCACTTTCCCAAAAATTTAAAATGACCTCATTAAAATATTAAATTCTTGTATATGCCAATACACCTCCATTACAACCTCATAGATATGATGAACTAGCTCATACATGAGACTATAACTAGAAATGTGCAAGGACTTGACCATGGAGGGGAATAAGCTAGTAAGCAATCCAAGGAGTGACATGGTCAAGTTCATACATGAACATAGATGGTCATATGAGATAGAGTCTTATATAAAACCATTTCTAGGATGTATGAGACACCTACAGGAGAACACATTTAGAGAACAAAAAGTATTCTAGCTAAAATTACATCTGGTGCCACCCTCTCAAAACATGAACTAAATTACTCATTTAAACACCATGGAACCTAAAAAAACAATGGAGAAAATGTGATAAGGAAGTATACATCCTATGGATCCAACATCACCAACTAGTTTGTATGGATTTGGCAGAAATGGAGCAAAACATATAGGGTGCACCAAATAATTAGTAAAAAGACATAGTTAACTTGTTAGCAATGGTTCATAGAGCATAGTTTACCAATATTCAATATCTATATATTAAAATTAAGGTATCCTAGTTTAAAATAATCTCCCAAAATCATTTATCTTAAAATTTCTTGTGCTTCCCATATTGAGCAAAACCCTGAGGGTCACTTCAGTTTGTCCAAAAAAACCAAAAATGTGTAGAATAGTTTTGGCTTCAAAATGACACTTTAACATTAAAAAAATCATGGATATTAGTTTTATAAATATTAGGAGACCCAACATGATCTTACACAAGTGGCATACTTCCCTATGTGTCGTACAAGTGCCATTTTCCCTCTTTTTCAATTAATTTCTACAATTTTAGTTAGAAAACCTACAATATTCTCATGTAACTAACATATCTCACACTCATAATGACATTTTTGATGTTTTAAATTATTTTAAGACACCTAGGTACCTTATTGAATGTGCCATTTACATTAATGACCGCTATAAGTACATAAAATGACCCCAAATGGATAAATTGATTAATGTGACTAAGACTAAAGTGAAGATGACCTCAAATGACATCATATAACAAGTAATAATTCCTATTAAAATATATTAAAATCCCTTAAAATTTTTATAATAATTTTTTTGACTAAGGGTGCCCAATTTTGACTAAAAGTCAAACTTGGTCAACAAAATGGTGACTCATAGGGGTAGTATGCCTGCTATACTAAGGACTAGTAGCCTTATCATACCAAGGGAAAATGGATTCAACGGATTATTTAATACAACTATCAAGTAATTTTCAAAAAATAAACACAAAACAAACACACCACACTAATAAATCAAGACAAATCAAGACACAAAACAAGGCAATACACAAGACAAAACTCACATATGTGTATAGGTGCTTAAGGAACACAATGAAAGAAATAAACTATGCACAAGGAGAGAGGATAACCTTATTAACAATGTTTGAGATGTATCCCATTGACTAGGATATGAAGCTCCTCTCCATCCAACCTTGAGAGGTTGAAAGCATTGTGTTACTTACATTGTATGATCACATATGGGCTACTCCACAAATCATCAAAATTTGTGTGTCTTCTAGGCTTAGCTCTATCGTCATCCCACTTTAGGATAATTTCTCCCTCTTTAAAACTTCTTGTCATGGATTTCTTGTCAAAGTATCTTTTTGTTTGTTCTTGGTGAGCTCTCATAGTTTACATTATTTGATCTCTTATCTCCTCAAGCTCCATCAACTCACACAACCTGATTTCCATGATCTCATTCTCCATATATTTTAGTTTATAAGTGAGGTCAAATGTTGATAACTCAAGTGAAATGAGTAGTCTATCTTCTCTCCCATAGATAAGTATGTATGGTGAGTTTTTAATAGCTCTTTTTGGTGTGATCCTATTAGCCCAAAGGGTTGTCTTTAACTTAGAATGCCAATTTATTTTATTCTCCTCCATTGTCTTATTTATGATTATGATTAGATTCTTATTATTGGACTCATCTAGTCCATTCCCTTGTGGATAACAGTTTGAGGAGGTACTAAGATATATTTTCATGTTTCAAAGCCCATTCACTTGTCCTTGTTCTAAGAAAAGCCAATGCATTATCTAAAATTATTATCGAAGGAGCCCCAAACCTTGTTACTATACCTTTATATAATCATATAATTGAGTTTTAATTTGCCTCATTGAGAACCACAGCCTTCACCCATCTTTTAAAGTAATTTGTAGTAGTGAAAACCCACTTGTGACTAGCACTAGAAGGTGGATTGATTAGGCCTATAAAATCTAAACCCCATTGCATAAAGGGTGCATCAAATTGAATTAGATGAAGAGTCAAGGAAACAAGAATTTGTTTAATATCAAATAGAGCACATTTTGGGAACTTCCTTACCCAAGCACAGGTGTCTTTGATTAGATTAGGCCAAAAGTATCTAGCCCTCATAATCCTAACAACTATGGTTCTTGGAATAAAGTGACCACCAGCTAGTCCATCATGAAAATCAAATAGTAATTTATCAATTTGATCTAATTAAATAAACCTCAATAACATACCTAAAAATTCCTTCCCAAACAATACTCCATCATTAAGTACATAAGGAATGGATTGCAATCAAAATTACCTTCTTTTATCTCTATCTAGGCCTTATGGACACTCACTAGTTTGAAAAAAATGGATCATATATTGTGTCTAAATTCTCATTAATGAAGGTGAAGATATCATAGGGTCATCATGGAGTGCAAAAACAACCTCTTTTTTCTCCTTCAAATCTGAATCAAGATGCTTACATATCCCCTTCCCTTTCACTAGCTTGGTTTTCATGATTTCTACATCATATTCCATCGCTTTTGTGATCCAACCAACCCTCTTTTCATTCAAATATCTACTCAAAATTAAGTATTTGACACTAGATGAGGTACAAATATATTAATATTGTTGTTATATAACATATGCCTAAACTTATTTAGACTCTAAGCAACTGAAAGTACTTGTCTCTTAATATAGGTGTATCTTACCTCATAGCCTTCCAAACTTTGACTAAATAAGGCAATATTCTGATCTAATTTTTACTCACTTGATTGAGTAAGCATGGTAGAGATCACCTCTTCATTAGCTAAGGCATACATGTTGAAATCCTTTGAGAAATTAGGACTTGCAAGAGTAGGAGTTTGGGCAATGGCTTGTTTAATCTCCTCAAAAATTTCCTTCCTTCTTCTAGTCCAAGTGAACATTTCATCCTTAATTAGCATAGAGGTTAGAGGCTTGACAAAACTAGAAAAATCAAGATTTAATCTCCTTATGAAATTTATTTTCCCAAAGAAACTTTGCAAACCTTTGTTGTGTTTAGGCAAAGATAATAATAAGATGGCACTCACCCTTTTAGGATCTATGGATAAGCCCTTCTTAGAGATAGTGTGTCCTAAGAGTTTGCCTTCATGGACAAAAAATACACATTTATTTAGGTTTAGAGATCCCAAACTCTCTACACCTTTCAAAAATCTTCCTTAGGTGATTCAAGTGATCCTTTGCATCCTTGGAGAAAACTGTTACATCATCAAGATACACCAATATAATGTCATTGATTAGTCCTTGAAAATCCATATCCATTGCACATTGAAATGTATCTATAGAATTATACAATACAAAAGGAATTTTACTATAAGAATATGTACCCCATTTAGTAGTAAATTCTATCTTATATTGGTCACTTTCCTTCACTAAAATCTGATTATATCTGGAATACCCATTAAGGAGAAAAAACCTTTCACTACTTACCACAACTTGCAAGATTTGTTCCATGGAAGGGAGGGGATAATGATACTTCAAGGAAACTCTATTCAAGTACCTAAAATCAACACACAGAGTGATATCTCCATTCTTATTTCTAACAGGGATTAATTTTGGCAACTAAGATGACTGTTTAATAGGGAAGATGATTTTGGACTCAATCAACTTGGTGAGTTCTTTCTTCATGAGGGGCTTAATCTTAAGATTGATTGGAATTTGTATTTTATTTATAGGATTGGAATTTTCATTTATCTCTATGGTATGTTGACCTAATTTTGGGTCAAAACCTTTCAAGTCACTATATTCCCATACAAAGACATCATAAAACTCTTTGCATAACTCAACAAAAGCATGCTTCTCTTCACTAGTACATACCTTTCCAAGTGAAAGAAACTTGTCCTTGAATATTTATACTTTATCATAGTTCTCTTTCTTGGTATACATGCTTACCTTCTCTTTATTTATCTGGTCATCATCATTGAATATGCTCTCAAGAGTGACTAGGCCTTTAGGAAGTTTGTTGGACTTCAATTGGACAATCTACCCTCCATATTGCTGCTGTAGGTTGGACTGATTCTTGGCAAAAAACTTAGCCTCCTCTTGTATAAAAATTTATATTTGTTGATCACTATCAGACACTTGTCAATTAGTGACATTATCTAGTATGGAGGGTCTTATAATTACCTTGAGATGTGGATGGTTTTTATCCTCTTGTATACCTTTTAAAACATCAAACTGAGCTCCAATTGCTGCCAACCTATTAGCATGTTTGTTTTCATCTATTTGGATGGATGTGATGTTGAAATATTGAAAATCCTCCACAATGTCCCACACTCTATGCTTATAGGACTTAAGCAAAGAATTTTTAGTCAAATTATGTCCTCTAACTTGATTTAGAACAAGTTCACTGTCACCATACACTTGTAACTCTTTAATACCTATTTTCCTAGCCCATTCAAGGCCATGAATGAGGGCCTTATATTATACCAAATTACAATTAAAAGATAATATAAATCTAAAAGTGGAATAGTACCTCTTAGAAAGAGAAACCAACATTGCTCCACCACCTGCCCCAATCTTACTTCTTGATCCATCAAAGAAAAGCTGCCATAAACCATTTATATCTTCACATGGTTTCATCCAATTTGGAATGAAAGAGTCCTCATCATGAATAAAATACACCCCAAGAATAGATTAATCCATGAATTTTTAAGTGTCATGTTCATAATGTTCATCTCCCCATTCATCTAAGTACAAATTAGAAACTCCTTCAAGGGAAGATGTAGGAGATTGATCTATGTGGAGTTATTCTTCATCAATGATGGCATAGTTGAGATTTTCCACTTTAGGCATGTAAGGATCCAAGTGATTATGATGAATATGTTCTAATTCAATCTTCACGTTAGTACCATACTTTGTCCTAAACACCATGTAGGACCAATTGGCTACCAAGTATCCACCTATCTTAGCTGCAAACTCTCTTGACAAGCAAAGGGAAAAGTATGGAGGTAAATCTACCACAACCACATCATGAGGAATAACAAATGTAGGATAATCATGTAATATCAAATTAAAAGTCTTTATTGGTGATCCATCCAATTGTAGGACTCCTTTAGTCATTGGCTCATATTTGAGGCCTAATTTATCTGCTATACACTTGGGCATAACTGAAGTATGAGCCCCACTATCTATGATGAAATTATGAAACAAGAAATCACCAATGACTATAGATAGGTATAAATGAGGTTTTTTCTCATTATTCTTCACTTAATCATCTATGGGTTGAGCTCCATTAACTAGGAAAACATTTTCATGTCTCGATGAGCCAACTTGCTTACCTAATCCTTGAAATTTATTTTGGAGCATATCTTTTTGCCCTAGTATTATCAAAGAATCCCAAAATGATATTTTATGTGTAGATTCTTCATCTAGTACATAAAATTAATGGAATAATTGCTTTCCTTTTGGGGATCCTTATAAATACTAACTCCTTGTGATATAGCTTATGAAGGTGGGTGAATAGGAATTGTCTTTACATTCTAAATTTTTTGACCATGTTGCAATCTAGGAGATAAATTTGATACAATAACCATTGGAGATGATGTGGGGACCAAAATAGGTCCTCAAGTTGCTCCTTTTTTCTCTTCAACAACCCTTTTCTTAGACCTAGTGTTAGAGGCAACACTAGTGTTCATATTGATTGAACTCCCCAAGTGATTAATAACACAAAACTCTCCTTCCAAATGATTTATGAGGGTATAATCAAATTATGATTGACCATTATCCATTAAAATTTTCATTGGTACCTCAAATATTGGGATATGGGAAGCTTGATTGCCTTGCATTGTCATGGTTTGATTATGCATTTCATTTGCATAAGCAACTTGTTCTTGATTTTACTCAAAAGATGAATAGCATGACTATTCTTAAAACAAGTTATTTTGTGTGGGAACAAGAGATTTATAAGATGAGGAAGCATTAGGATTGTAGCTTTGATATGGCCTAACATGAGTGCTTTGACCTTGTCCTTGCATATTACTTTGAAAAGGAGGCCTATTGGTTTGCCCAAATTTATTATAGGGTTGATATAGCCTATAACCTTGGGATTGTTTCCTTTTGAGGGAAAAAAATCATTAGTGAAACTTTAGAGAAATATTTTGACTTCATGGATCTCATTTGAAGGGGCAATGGTAGGCCTTTCTTGACTAGGCAAAGGAGCTAAAGTGGGCAATGCAACTTGGCTATGAGCTACAAATCAGGGAATAGTGTCATTGGTGGCGTAGGATCAATATTCACCACTTGAATAAGATAATTCTCAACATTGAGGAATATCTCATAGGTAGTATGGAGTGTATTCCCACCCATGGATTGGATCATCATAGCTACATAATTATTCAATGCTTTTAGATAGTACAAGAACGCATAGTTTAGAGTAGGTCTCACAAGGGTTGGGATCCTATCCCACATTTTTTTAAATATAGTGTTGAAGTATTGCATAAAATCTTGTGGTTCCTTCTTGATAGTGGTTAATTTATCAGCTAGAGATAGATGATCAATCTTCTCTGCAAACCTCTTAGTCAATAGATCTCCTAGTTCATCCCATGAACCAATAGAATTTTTAGGTAGAGTCCCATACCAATCCAAAGGTTTTCCTTTGAAGGACAATTCCAAAAACCTAATAGCCACACTATCTTGAATGATATTATAGATATTACATAAGTTTTATATTTTTCTAATATGTTTAATGGTAGTAATAGGACCCTCTCCATTAAAAGATGGAATACTCTTAAGGGATGCTCCTAGAATTTGGTCATATTGGGCAAGATTCAAAGGAGATGATCTATTGAAGGCTAAAAAAAAGTTGTTTTCTAGCCATCTTGGAATGTGACTTATGAGTATTAGGTATTTAACTAAGTAATAACTTAGACTTCTTAAACACCAACTCTCTTGAATAAGGATGAGTATTCATAAACCTAAACCTTTTGGTAGAGTGTGGAGGTAATTGCACAAAATCAAAGGGTAGTAATTTAGAAACAAACCTAGTGGTCACCTTTGGCATGGAAATTAGGCACTGATCAACAACCAAAGAGTTGAAAACTTTAGTGGAGTCACCAAGTACTGAATGTAGATGCTATTGTAGCTGTAACTATGCCAAGACCAATACTAGTCTTGGATAATCTTCTAGGACTTAGAGTCCCACCAAGTCTGCCAAAAATTGTTGACACTTGGATTCACACCACTGAAGATATTCCTAGCTCTCCTAATCCAAGTGGCATAATGGAAACATCCCTCTTGCTGTGGGTGACAATGTTGAGAGATGAATCTCTAAAAGGGTTAGTTCCCTTGATGCACTCTTTGAAGCACTTTCTTACCTATCATATTATGGATGAAAAGGGTTAAGAAAAAAACTATGAAAACAAAAAGGTGATGCACCAATGTTTAATCTCCTCCTATTTTACTAAATATATACTACTTAAATACAAACAAATCTTTTCTTACACACAAGTCACAACTCAAGATGCATTGTCACATCAATGTTTCATATGTTAGATTAAAGAAGGTATTTGATACCTCAGAGGGTAATGGGTGATTCCATGAGGGAAAATAATAATAAAAAACTTTTAAGACACCTATAAACTTAGAAAATAATACTAACAAAGAATTTAAATAATATCCTTTCTACACATTTGGTGGACAATCAAGGATAACATACTAGAAAAGAAGATCGTTTACTAGACAAGACCAACAAGATTACACTAACACTAAATTGGATATCATGTAAGTATGGAAAATTAATTTTTTATTCCTTTAATAGTCCTTAAATTAAAAAATTGGCTAGGGTTTCACCTTCAACCAATGGAGGCTGCTCAAAAGAGCCAAAAGAGTCCATATTTATAACTTTTGAGAGAGATACAAGGCAAGGGAAGTCCAAAGGTCACTTGTGCACATGTAAATTCAATAAAGGAGGTTAAAATTTCATGGGAAAGAAATGTTAAATTATCCATGCAATGTTAGGGGGTCCAAATGTCCATACAACTCATGAAACTGATGAAAAGTGTCTCAAAATTCCTTATCTAAGCTCAAAAAACTACCTTCATAATTTAGGCCTATTTGAACATCCCACCATTAAATAGGGATAGGTATAATGATGTGAATAAGAGGGAAGTAGTTTAGGCATGCAATTCCATGCATTAGTTTCATTCTTACTCCTTTGGAAACTCTTAAAATGAAGTAATCATTATCTATAGTCTAGAAAACTCCTTTTAGTCACCCCTCACACTTGGCCTAAAAAATGCCTTAAAGTTCCATGAAAATAAATTGGAGTCAGTTATTGACACTTTTGAATACCCTCCATTATCTTTGACTTCTCAAATTCACCTTAAAAAGACATCCATTTGAGTTTTTCACACTTTTCACTCTTGTGCTCACTATGCCAGTTTTTAGAAAAAGAGAGCTCTATTTAGGACACTTACAAGTTTTTGAATAAAATAAAATGACCATAAGGATCTAAAATAGGTATTTATCCTCCCTCCAAACTCGATTGCATCTTCTCAAACTTCTTATAACCTATAAAACATAGAAAATGGTGAGAAAAACACTATTTTCATGATGTTCATATAATTAAGTATAGATAATTTGCATTTATGAAAGAATAAGTTATTATTATCCATGTTCCAATAGGTTTCCTATCCAAACTATGCAATTTTAATGGATCTCCATGCTTGTTTTCTCTATTGAGTTCCTCTAAGGGTTTTACTAGGGTTTTAAACTGCTTTCTGCTCTTAACTATTATTAATAAATATAACACATTTAAATTATAAATAAATTATAATTTTTTTTTTAAGGATCATATATAACTGCCCTTAATCCATTTTTTTCCCATGTATATCCTTAGCAAAGATATGAGCTTTACAAGTTGACCTATTGATCTTGTTTCTCCACTTTCCTGCATGCTCGAGCTATCTCTATGACAAAAAAAATCTTCTTGAAAGTTTATTTACGTATAAAAATCTCATACATGTATTAATTCAATCCATAAACACTCCCAAATCATATATATATCTCATCAAGGATTAGAAATGAAGGTAGATCTCTAATTGGCTCTAAATCTCCTTAAGGCTTAATGGGCTTATTATACACCCTGCTACTTTGGATCACTTAGGCTGATATAACATGATTAGGATGATTTATTATGAATTTTAAATCTTCATTCATACTCACAAATCTATAACATAACCTATCAAACACTCCTTTCATCCCTTTTCCTCTCTTTTGCCAATTAGGCCTAATGGAAACTTGCCTAATTAGACTGTGTGCATTGACAATTAGGTCATTCTAAAGGGTTATAGATTATGTGATTATTCATAATAATACATACATCTTAAATACACATCCCATAATTTTCCTTTAATATCCCAAGGCCTCATCTTAAGTCCTTTACCCATTTGGGCACCCTTTACCTATTTTGTCAAAGTTTTGATTTTCATGAGTGGCTGATCTCTGAGACAAAATAGAGAGATATTTACCTTATCAAATATGAAAAATTAGTGATTTGGGATATTTTTAAAGTAATAATTACTATTTTTACCAAATGGTTTGTCCTTATTCCAATTTTTGGATGCCAAACCATCTCCAAATGTCTAAAAAGGGGCTAAAAAACCCTATTTTCTTGCATTTTTCTCCAAAAGCTCTTGGTAGTCACTCTTACAAGATAAAACCATGCCTATAAGTTGCTTAAATTTTTTTATCACACTCATTTAAATCTTAAATATATTTTAAGATCATCTATAACACTTATTCCTTCATATTCTTCATGCTTACCCTTTGAACCAAGAGGTTTCTTAGCTTGCTTGTACGGACTATAATCCATTTGCTAAGTGGAAAGGGAATTTGAGAACATTATCAAGGTTTTCAGAATTTTATGGAACATATTGGATCATATTTTATCATATAATTATCATTTTTACCTACCTTTCACTTTTAGATAGTCTATTGCTTCACTTATCCTTGTCAAGTTATACCCTACTGACTGAGACTAAGGCACCTCTGCATTTGCTTACTATTTTAGTTTTCATGGACTCCCAATATATTATTCATGATTTTATTATACCCCAATAAGACCTCATAAGGTCATTAAATTATTTATTCTAGTGGCATCTCACATAAGATTGCCATAGTCCTTCTTGTAGCTCAACTATCTATTGACTAGTGACTGAGACAGTCCTCTTCCAAGAGCTAGCTATAGGTATCTATTGCCTCATGAAGGTTTTTACTAGGATGTTTTGAAAAATTATTAATGTTACCTTTAATTCAAACTATTTTATTGACTCTTTTCTCACTCCCCTAATATCCATTAGGGAATTTGTATGCCATTTTAGCTCAAGATTAGGATAACTTCATGATGGTCCTGCTTGTAAGTATTCATAGGCTTGTCTAAATTGATTATGATGGAGAAAAACTTATTAATTTCACCATATAGGTCACAAAATACTTGATCAAGTCTAAATCCACAATAGATAGCTAAACACTATCATAATACATGTCTACTCACTACTTCACCAAAACTATTTGACTCCTGTAGGTGGCCATTCTCCATGCCTGAGAAGTGATTGATCATGTTCTAAGCACAAGGAAGAGGGTATAAACATAAATTAATATTTAAGATACAAAATCCATCAATTTTATTATTTAAATTCACATAACAATCCCTTCTAATGGCCTTACAATCACCTATCTCATAATTTAGTCCTCCCTACCTGATGAATGAGAAATCCTACATCTATTGACCCCTGTAGGTGCTCTTAGGTTTGAAAAATAATCATTTTTACTCATAAAGAGGATTGTGAAATTGATAGAGTTTCTAATAATCCTTTGAAACCATGAACACAACTTAACCTCCATATATTCAAGAAGGGACCTCTTTCAATCTTAAAACTCCACCTTGGCTGTAGATGCATTTTTTAAGACAATGTATGGATAGGGCATGTGTGTAAGGAGTAGAAAACATATTAAAACCTCTAAAAATGATGCTTTAGTCATGAATGTGCATTTGGGTCATTTAGAGTCATTCAAGCATGATGCTTAGTTAAAGTATGCCAAGTTGATTGAAGAGGAGCCTCTTTTAGACTAAAACCCCGTAGACTTCACTAATTGGTTTTAGTGTGTTTTGAGGCAATTTTGAAGCTTTGAAAAACCACATGCCCCTTGTAATTTCCTTCTCAAAATTTGTAGGGTCCTTGTCCTATGATATGGATATAAGGTTTACCCATCCTTAAACTCAGTCTTTGACCTTATAACATGATTCCATGGTTCCTTTGTATTATATGAGTTTTATATGGGTATATCAAGGCCTTATTGTCATGAAAATGAAAAAAGGAAGTATGAAATTGCTTTATCCCTTTCGTACACACCTGAACTCATGCTCAACCACCTGTGGAAGGTTGTTTTGAGAAGAAAATAGTGGATTGGGGTGTGGACCACCATGAAACATGAACATAAAATAGACTCACATGACTTTGATGAACCCCAAAATGCACTTCAAGAAAAAATTAGGAGTTGTGACACATATCCATCTCCCTTTACACCAACATGACATCATCAAGGGCCTGTAAGTGCATGTTTTGGGTATAATATGTGGGTAGAGCATATAATTGAGGTCAACATGGTGGTTAAATAGATAACAACTACCCAAATGCCATATTAAATCCTAAATCATGTGGCATATATCATTTTAAACCTGGAACGAGCTTTAAAACACCTATTACAACATGGAGACACTTGCACATATGTGAAAAAGAGCATACAAATGCACCAAGTGGCTATTTGGCATGGAATATGAGCATGTGATAAAACTTTTAACTTTTCCCAACATGAAAAAGGACCTCATTAGAATATTAAATTATTGGATAGACCAATACACCTCCATTACAACCTCATAGACATGACAAACTAGTTCATACATTAGACTGCAACTAGAAATGTGCAAGGAGTTGACCATGGAGGGGAACAAGCTAGCAATTAATTGAAGGAGTGACATGGTGACATTAAAAAATGAAAATATATGGTAACATGAGATATAGGCGTGTATAAAACCATTTCTAGGATGAATGAGACAACTACATGAGAACACACTCAGAGAACAAGAAGCATTCCAACTAGAATTACATCTGGTGCCACCCTCTTGCAACATGAACCAAATTATTCATCCAAAAACTATGGAACCTAAAAAATAATGGATGCCATGTGAGAAGTAATTATACATCCTTTGGAGCCAACATCACCAATTGGTTCATATGGATTTAGTATAAATGGAGTAAAACCTATATGATGCACCAAATAACTAGTAAAAATACATAATCAACTTTTTAGCAATGGTTCATAAAGCATAGTTTAATAATATTAAAATTAAATAGATGAAAATTAAGGTCTCCTAGTGTAATATAATCTCCCAAAATAATTCATCTTGAAACTTCCTGTGCTTCCCATATCAAGCAAAAACCTAAGGATCACTTCAGTCTGTCTAGAAAAGCTAGGAATGTGTAGAACGGTTTTGTCTTCAAAATGACACTTCCAGATCAAAAAATTAGTTTATATGAGTGATAAAAGTATGAGGATACCCCACATGATCTTCCACACATGGAACACTTCCCTATGTGTCGTAAAAGTGTCATTTTCCCTTTTTTTCAACTGATTTTTGTAATTTTAGTTAGGGAACCTGGAAGATTCTAAAGTAATTAACATATTTGACACTCCTTATGACATATTGGACGTTTTACATGAATTTTAGACACCTATTTACCTTGGGAAATGTGCCATTTACATTAATAACCCTTGCAAGTACACAAAATGACCTCAAATGGACAAATTGATTAATGTGACTAAGACTAAAGCCAAGATGACCTCAAATAACATCATATAAAAAGTAATACTTCCTATGAAAATATATTAAGACCCTATAAAATTTTTAAAATATATTTTTTTGCTTAGGGGTGCCCAAGTTTGACTAAAAGTCAAAATTGGTCAATAGGAACCATGAAGAAGATATTAATGGCAGGGTTATGGTGGTCAATAGTGTTTAAAAACACCCACCTTTATGCACATAAATGTATATTTTCTATCCAATGGGGAAACCAAATGCATGTTATGAGAAGCCTTTGAGACATCTTCTTGCCTTTTTAACCTTTTAAAAATGGACTATTGATTTCATTGATCTAATTAATCCTATGGTCAGATGGTCTAAGGCTAGATTTATTATCACTAGGATAAATTACTTAACAAGATGGGTTGAAGGCATAGCTACCAAAGACATGTTGGAGAGTTGTCATGATGATGTCATGATGGTGTCATAAATATTCTCTGGTGAGTGGATAAAGTGCCTTGATAGTCTATATGATAATGACAAAGTGTGTAATATGCTTATTCTTGTATGATAAAGTGTGCAATGTGCTTATTTTAGTGTGCTTTATGTATGATTGGTTGATATTCAGTATTGACATGGGTAGAGAGGATCAAGGATGAGTATGGTGATTTAAGCATGTGAAAGATTTCCCTAATATGTTATCTATGCTTAGAGAGCTTATGTGCATAATTAGAACTCATCTGGTTGATCACAATTTTCATCTAAACACTTTGGGTCTAGTGGGAAAAAATTTGAGTAGGTAGTTTGATGACATCACCATTACCATGTGGGAATGATTTAAGTAGATCTGGTCATATGGTTATGATCATAGTAGTCCCTAGTTATTATGTGCCAGATATCAAGTCATGCATAGAAGCATGGTCAAAGATATGAGGGTACAAAGTTGGCTCCATAGTTAGATTTCATTATTTTCCCATACTTAGCCAAATTTGCAATATGGCTAGAAAGAGTTGAGTAAGCATGTTGATGAGGTTAAAATTCACATGCATGGAGGTGATAGGACAAGATAATAATATGTGTTTGTTCATTTTTGGACCTAATTTATTTTTGGTAATTTATAGATCATGCGATGTAGTGCATCAAAAGATATGCATATGCAAAGTTGGGCTCCTAGGAAATTTGACTGTGTTTTCCCATACTTAGCCAATATTGTAGTGGGGAAAAAAGAGCCAAATGAGATTTTTGATGGTGTAATATTTTGTACATGTGAAGGTATAAATAAAAACTAATCATATGGGTTTGTTTAGTTTTGAGCATAAATGATTTATGCTAAATTTGAGATCATTCACTAAAGCACGACAAAAGTTATGCTTGCTCAAAGATGGCCTCTTAGGCAAGTTTTGACATAGTTGGATCTATGACATAATTTTTTTAGAAGGAACTTTAATGGTGTTATATATCACATACATGAGGGTTCCAAAAGTAGTATGCCACTTGGTTGGATTCTCCTATGTGAGGAGATCATCTGGTCCAAATTTGAGATCCTATGTTGAAGCATATAAGAAGTTATTAAGGATAAAAAATGGCTACTCAAGCATATTGAAAGGTTACCCATAGTCATTTTCAAAAGTGTTAAAAAATTGAGCAAGATTAATGATGCACATTTCTCCAAGGAGTTAGGAAGCAATGAGATGAGGATAGGTGCATGATGTTTAATGTTTGAGCAAAGGTACATGATAATGATCTAATGGTGAGTAGGTGTTCATACAGTTGATCAAATGATGAACATTGATCATTAAATACCCAATTGATCCACAGAGATCGATGAAGCATGTCGAGTCAAAATTCTTATATTAAATGAGATAAAGTCAATTGTCATATGTTTAACATTTAGCTTTGGTAGTTTATGCATTAAATCTCAAGAAAGATCAATGATGCTTATTTTATTTGAGCTGTGAGGACATGAGATGATTTAAAAGTGGTCAAAGTTTAAATGTGACCATTTGAATTCAAAAATTTGAATATAACATAGGAAAATATAGATCTATGTATTTCATCCATATATTTTTATGGAATTCAAATTTTTTGGTGATGTAAAAATAAAAGATGAAGATGACTCCATGACACATCTAATGAACCTAATTTGAAGATCTCTAAGTGAGTACAATTAAAGATATTGACCCTAGAAGTTGACTGTGTGTTCATGCTTGCTATGCAAGTGACTTGAGAAGGATATTCGATCTTGTATTGATGATGTTTTGATGTCTCATGATGAATTATCTATTAGAACATGTTGTAAATTCCATGAGGATGATGTGTGTGAATTTTGGAAGTGTGATCAATCTATCTTGAGTATGACCAATCCTTAAGAAGTTAACTATGTATTCATTCATGGTAACTGTGTGCACTAGGTCAGTGTTTGAGTTATTTGAGCATACACAAAGGTGAGCTAAGTTGATTATGATAATTTTAAGATGTTGAAGGGGATATAAGGAGTGTACCCATGTATTTAAAATTGGTCTTGTGTTCTTGTTTTGCTTAAGGGAGTGCAAAAGGAGTGAATGGGTTCACATGAGATCTATAAGGGCCTTATTAAAAAGTATAGTTCCTTAAGGGTGACCCATAGATGCTATATCTGACTTGAGGAGATTGTATTGAGCTGTGTCTTCATGTGAGAGATGCCTTAAGGGATAAGGCATGCATAATGGTTGAACAAGTTAGTGATTACCAAGATTTCTCTATAAATAGTGAAACCAAAGATGATGGGTTCTAAACTTGGTGTTAGAGATTGGGGATAGTTTTGAGAGACGCTTGTGTGTGTTTTTGTGGAGTGAAGGAAGGGTAGAGTGCCCTAAGGATGAGTTTAATGTCATATCAATTTAAGGATTATTTATATGAGTTGTAGGTCATAATTCTATTGGTAGAATAGTGCTCTTGTAGATTGAGTGTGAGCTAAGGTGAAGAGAGGTAAGCTGAGGTCCATCATTAGGTGTTATTAACATTAGTTTAAAGGTGGAAGTGTTACATAGGTTTTTTTGTAACAGCTCAACATATAAGGTGGTTGAAGCCTCCTTGCAAGGTGAAACTTGCTAAAAGGTCTGGTTGTTGTTACAACTCAACTAGATAGGTGTGGTATCACCTTATGGGATTGGAGTCTCACTAAATAGGGATTTCATTTCCTTGATCATTTATAGCTAGTATAAATTGGATCATGTTATTATAGGATAATAGTCCAATTGTAGGTTCTAGTGGGTTTTATTCCCCAAGAGGGTTTGCCATGTATGTCATGTGTTATGTGATCGATCTTGCTTTATCTCTTTTTTCATTTCTATGAATGTTATATATGATTCATGAATGCTTGTGGTAGCTGATTAAGTATTTGTAAAAATCAAAATTGATGTTTGATTATTTGGGCTCAATGATTCATCCCCCCTCAATAATTTTACCTCTAATAATTGGTATCATATCTAGGTCCTTTGGTAAAGGCTTGACAACTTGAAGGTGATCAAAGGTATAATGGCTAGTCAAAATGTTTAAGGTGGTTTCTCTAGTAAGCATCAATGTTCAATGGATCCAATTATGCATTTTGGAGTGCTAAGATGAAGACCTACATTATTTCACTAGGGTTTAATGTATGGAAATTAGTTTTAGATGGTTATGTTACTCCTACTATTCCTCCATCTAGTGTTGTAGACAATAAGTTATTTGAGAACAGCTCTAAGGCAATGAATGCCATCACTTATGGTCTTACAAAAATTAATTTCACCAAATTAATTCATTGCACTTCTACTAAGGAAATATGGGATAAAATGAAGACTATTTTTTAAGGAGATTCAAAGGTTAAGCTTGTTAAATTTCAAACTCATAAAAGGTAATTTGAAAGTCTCAAGATGAATGAAGAAGATACTATAACATCCTTTTTGCAGAGAATTGGTGAGATTGTGAACATCATTAGAGGTCTTGGAGAGAATATTGAAGAGACTACTATTTTTCAAAAGGTATAAATGTCTCTTTCCCCTAATTTTGATCTAAAAGTATCTACTATATAAGAGAGTCATGATCTTACTTAGTTGAAGATGGATCAATTTCATGGCACCCGTACTGCCTATGATATGAGGAAGAATGGTGATATACCACCAAATAAAGAAGCAACATTCAAGATAGAGATGAAGCCTAAGAAGAAGTTCCAAGGTAAGATATCCAAAAAGGATGACTTATCTGATATTGATGATGATTAACTAATTTCTTTGATTACTAGGAAATTAAACACTAGCTCAGGGAAGTATAAGGGTAAACTACCCCTCAAATGTTTCAACTGTAGAGAGATAGGACATTTTGCATAGAAGTGCCCTCATAAGCATGATAATATAGATGATGAAGAGCATGGTGAAGGCCAAGATGATGACAAGAAAACATACATGAAGAAAGGGTTCAAAAAGTATAATAACAAGAAGAGGTCCTTCAAGAACAAAAAGAGTCTTTACACCAAAGAAGATTGTAGCTCATTAGATGAGAGTGAAGGCAATGATTTAGAATATGATCATGAAGTTGAAGGTCCTACTGAAGATGAATCCTTGTTCATGGTTTAGGAAGGAATTTTCTCACATTAGAAGGAGTTTTCTTGAAGTCATTTAGATGATGATGAAGAGGAGGTGGAATATGAGACTGTTTTAATGAATGCTCTTGAAGAACTGAAGATTAAGAAGAAAATCAATAATAAGATGAAATATAAACTCAAGGAATATGAGGATAAATTAAATATATTTTAGGTAATATTAAATAAATACACCAAGGATCATGAAGATATGATCGAGCATCTTAGTTGTTAATTGGAAATTCTGTCTACAAACCTAAAATCTAAAGAAGATGAATGTTCAAGGTATGTTTCTAAAAATGAATCTTTGAAATATAAGATAGAAAAGATAGCTTATAAGATGAAGACATTTTTGAGATTTAAAAATATCTCATGTCATCTAGACAATATTCTAAGTGGTTAAAAGCATGATAGTGATATAAATGGTCTTGGATATGAAGAGGAACAAAAGACTATAACTCAAGACAAGATGAAGACTAATGTGAACTAGGATAATCATACTTTGAATACAAATCATTACACAAGGAATGAAGGTGATAGTAGAGTAAAGACAAATCAGATTAGACAACCAAATGCCATGAGGTATGCAAGATTTAATGGTTACTATTTTACATGTAATCAATTTGGTCATAGGGATAGAGAGTGAAAGAGACTTGTTAGAAATGAATTTGCATGAGACTATGATAGGGGTAATCAGTAAAAATGTGTGAAAAGAATCAAGTGATTTAATTTTCTTGATGTGGGAAACTTTACAAACCATTATACACATAAGATTCGATAAGGCGAGTCATATTCAAAAAGGGGAGGTTGTTTTATTTGTCATGACATAGGACACATTGTAGATTTCTATCCAAATAAGGTAAGGAAAGATACATTTCTTGTACAAGGTATGGTGTGCTACAATTTTGAAAAAAGAGGTCACATTGATAGGTTCTACAAGCAAAGGCCTATAAGATAGAATATATTTAATTAGGCTCATAGAGTTCAATAAAGAAGGCATGTTAACACATGGAAGCTAAAGGTGACAAGTATGAGTCATGATGAGACTATAGGGCTAAGTAATCTATTTACTATGGTGGAGAATGCTTCAAAATTTGAAGAGTACCAAGAGGTCTCATTGTCTGCTCATGTTGAGAATGAATAAATCAAGCTCAAGGAGAAGACCATGGTGCTGATTGAGGCCAATCCTGAGGTATGTATGGATCCTAGTGAACATTTGTTGTTGTGGAGCATGTATCATGTAAAGAACATTAATTATCTATGCCTAATGATGAGGTTTCAAGCTGTAAGGAAGATTATTTAGATTTAAAGATATGTAATGAATCTATGTTGTATCCATGTATTGTCAATTCAATCATAAAAGAAAAGGAGAATGTTGTAGTGGATGAGGAAGTTACTTTTCCTAAGCTAAATAAGAAGAAGAAGAAGAACTATAAATATCAGATGAGCAAGGAGGAGATGGAATATGAGGAGTTATTTTTGTTTTAGAGCATTGAGGTATAGAATGTGTCTCTATCTATGATTATTAAAAGACTAATTTTAGTGGAGAAGCAATTTTATGTGTTGAATATGGTAATGTCAATCAGAGAAGGTCTTTTGTTAAGGGGGAAAAACAATTCATGAGCCCATTTTAGAGGTTTGTGAAGGAGCTATAAGACAGAGTCAAAATGGGTGGTTCCATGTGGCTTAATGAGATCGATGAAAATATAAAGAAGTGTTTGGTACTTAGAAAGGTTGGTGCATTTCTTTTTGGTGTGCTCTAGGTGTTTTTAAGGTCTAAAGGTATGTATGTGCCAATTGAAGATTTTTGAGTGCTCTCAATTTTCTCTATTTTTGGTTTAAAGACAAGTAGGCTTAAAATGGGTTATAATATGTATGGGTTACCAAAGGTATGTAATCTCAATTTTTTGGTCCAAAAGTGTGTGATGGGTGTCTTCAAGTGTACAAGAAGTTTCGGAGGTGGATGTTGACTGGAAGGTGCTATGTTGACTTTATTTGTTTTGAGATTCTAGGGGTTTGGGCTCTACTAGAAAAGTAGTTTGCCTTGTGAATTGAGGTCTGAGGCTTATTAATATATTTAATAGGATAAATGGGTGGTCAAATCAAGCTTTAAAAAGATTTGAAGCTTTGTGGTTCTCTAGTTATTATATTTTTGTCAAGTTGGAGGCCTAATTGGATAGTTGGTTTGTGAAGGAAGTATGTTACCAAAGATGAGCTTGTTGTTTTAAATTGGTTTGCTTAAGGGGGAATATGAGAGTGATCCAAATATGAAGTTTTAGGTCTGGAAGTTATGTATACTAAAAATTGTGGGCTCTACAAGTTTCAGGTAGAGCTACAAGGAGGCTAAATAGGCCTAGTTTGAAGAAGAGTGTTTTTTGCTCAATTTCTCTAAAAGAGCAAGGTATGAGTATCAAAAGATATGTTTTTATATTGATTGAGATCATGTCCCTATTTGGTGAGTGGCATGAAGTTCTGATTGATGGTCCTTGTAGTAACTTGAGAGAAGAGGCTAGTTAGCATATGTGATGGTTTTTCATGGTGTGTGGAGATCTGCAGATGTTCAGAAGGTGAAAATTATTAGGGGAAGTCCCTCTTAGATTTTATTGGTGAGTTACATCAGATTTTAGTTATTTTGTGTGTTCTTTCTTCATTGGATGTAGTGATTGATTGAATAAAACTATTGGCATGGAGCGAGAGGAAGTTGTCAAAGTAAGAAGAGGTAGGCTCAAGGTAAGGGGGAGTTTTTATCATCTTTCTAAGATTTTCTTTTCCTATTTTGTTAGGTCCTCAAGATTAGTGTGTGCCCACTTTTTTATTGTGTCAAAGGGGGAGAAAGTTCCTATTGGGGAAGAAAGTTCCTATTATGGGAGTGATTTGATGAGAGAGAAGGTGAACTATATTTTGCTATATTGATGGGTTTTGACATCAATGACAAAGGGGGATATTATTGGAGAGTTGTCATGATGATGTCATGATGGTGTAATAGAGATGATCTAGTGAGTGGATGAAGTGCCTTGATAGTCTATGTGATAATGACAAAGTGTACAATGTGCCTGTTCTTGTATGACAAAGTGTGTAATGTGCTTGTTCTAGTGTGCTTTATGTATGATTGGTTGATATTCAATATTGACATGGATAGAGAGTATTAGGGATGATTATGGTTATTTGAGAATGTGTAAGAGGTCCCTAAGATGTTATCTATTCTTGGATGGCTTGTGTTCATAAGTGGAATTCATCTGGTTGATTATAGTTTTCATCTAGACACTTTGGGTCTAGTGGCAAAAAATCTAAGTAGGCAATTTGATAATGTCACCATTACCACATGGGAATAAGTCAAGGAGATTTGGTCATATAGTTGTGATCATAGTAGTACCTAGTTATTATATGCCAAATCTCAAGTCATGTATCAAAGTGTGATCAAAGATATGAGGGTACAAAGTTGGCTTCTTAGTTAGATTTCATTATTTTCTCATACTTAGCCAAATTTGAAATATGGCCAAAAAAAACTAATTAAGCATGTTGATGAGGTTAGAATTCACACGCATGGAGGTGCCAAGACAAAATAATCATATGGGTTAATTTTTAGACCTAGTTTATTTTCACTAATTTTTAGATCATGCGATATAGTGCATCAAAAGATATGCATATGTAAAGTTGGGTTTCCAGGCAGTTTGAATGTGTTTTCCCATAGCCAATTTTTCAATGTGGTAAAAAGAGCTGAGTGAGATTTTTGATGGTGTTATATCTTACATGTATGAAGGTGTAAAGAGAAACTAATCATATGGGTTTATTTAATTTTGACCATAGATGATTTGCACTAAATTTGAGATCATCTGTTGAAGTGTGATAAAAGTTATGCTTGCTCAAAGATGGCCTCTCAGGTAGGTTTTGACATAGTTAGATCTATGATAGAATTTTTTTCAAAAGACACTTTAATGGAGTTATATCTCACATGTGTGAGGGTTCTAGGAGTAATATGTCACATGGTTGGATTCTCCTATGTGAGGAGATCATCTGGTCCAAATTTGAGATTTTTCATTGAAGTGAATAAGAATTTATTAAGGATAAAAATGGCTACTCAAGCACATTGAAAGGGTCCCCATAATTGGTCATTTTTGAAAGTGTTAAAGCTCGAGCAAGATCAATAGTACACATTGATCCAAGGAGTCAGGAAGAAATGATGTGAGGAGAAGTGCATGATGTTTAACATATAAGCAAAGGTACAAGATAATGATCTAATAGAGAGTGAGTGTTTGTATAGTTGATTGAATGGTGAGAATTGATCATTAAAGACCTAATTGATCTATCGGGATCAATGGAGCACATTGAGTCAAAGTTCCTAGATTGAACGAGATGAGGTCAACTATGAGATGTTTAATGTTTGGCTTTGGTATTATATGCATTAAATCTTAGGGAAGATTTATGGTGCATATTTAATCTAAGAAACAATGACACAAGATGATTTCAAAGTGGTCTAAGTTTATTTGTGACCATTTGAATTTAAAAATTTGAATTTAACATAGGAAAAACTAGAGCTCTATATTTCATCCATATCTTTCAATAGAAGTCAAATTTGTTGGTGTTGTAAAAAGTAAAGATGAAGAATAATATATGGCACATCTAATGAACCTAATTTAAATATATTAAAGTGAGTATAGTCAAAGATATTGAGCTTAAAATTTGACTGTGTGTTCATGCTTGTTTTACAAGTGACTCGAGAAGGATATTCGAGCTTGTATTGATGCTATTTTGATGTCTCATGATGAATTGATATTGAAACATGTTTTAGACTCCATGAGGATGATCCTTATGGATTTTAGAGGTGTTATAAATGTATTTTGAGTTTGAATAATGCTTAAGAAGTTGACTGTGTGTTTGTTCATGGTGACTGTGTACACCCGGTCAGTGTTTGAGTTGTTTGAGCATATGCAAAGGTGGGATAAGTTAACTATGATCATTTGAGGATGTCTAAGGGGGCATAAGGAGTGGACCCATGTATTTTAAAGTGGTCTTATGTCCTTGTTTTACTTGAGGGAGTGATAGAGGAGTGAATGGGTTCACATGAGATATATAAGGGCTATAAGGGCCTTATTAAAAGGTATACTTCCTTAAGGGTGACCCATAGATGATATGGATGACCTATGAAGATTATATTAATCCATTTCTTCATGTGAGAGATGCCTTATGGGCTAAGGCATGCCTAATGGCTGAGCAAGGTGGTGATTATCAAGATTGCTTTATAAATAGTGGAACCAAAGATGACGGGTTATAGACTTGGTGTGAGAGATTGGGGAGAGTTTTGAGTTTTTGGAGAAAAGGAGGGGTAGAGTACACAAAATATGAGTTAAAGAGTAGATCATTTTGAAGACTATTTTTATGACTCATAGGTCATAATTTTGTTGGCAGAATAGTGTTCTTATAGATTGAGTGTGAGTGAAGGTGAAGAGAGATAAGCTGAGGTCTATCATCAGGTGTTGTTGACATCAATTTAGAGGTGGAAGTGTTTCATAGGTTTTGTTATGGTAGCTAAACATCTAATGTGGTTATAACCTCCTTGTAAGGTGAAACTTGCTAAAAGGTTTGGTTGTTATTGCAACTCAACTAGATAGGTGTGGTATCACTTTATGGGATTAGATTCTCACTAAATAGGGATTGTAGTTCCTTGATTAGTTACAACTAGTCTAAATTGGATCTTATTATTCTAGGATAGTAGTCTAGTTATAAGTTCTAGTGGGTTTTATTCCCCAATAGGGTTTCCCATGTATATTATGTGTTATGTGATTGATCTTGCTTTGTCTCTCTTGCTCATTGCTATGAATGTTATATATGATTTATGAATGCTTGTGGTAGCTGATTAAATATTTATAAAGATCAAAATTGAAGTTTTATTATTTGGACTCATTTATTTACCCCTTGTTTCAATGATTGTGCCTTTTATAAGACACTATCACTAACATAGTCATGCAGTTCCCCTATGAAGACATCATCACATGGTTTGGGTGTCCACTAAGTATCACTAATGACCAAAGAAAACATTTCATTAATGCCATAATCAATAATTACTCAATCAATTATTAATCATAATAAAATCACCCCATATCATCCACAAGCCAATGGGATAATTGAAGCTTTAAATAAAGATCTCTAAGAAGTAATCACAAAAATATGTAATATCAATGTTGCAGATTGGGACATAAATATACCCATAATATTATGGGCATACCACACTACATATAAATGGTTAACAAAATATATTCCATTCCAATTAGTATATGGATTATAATTCATGGTATTAATGGATTTTTTTGTACCCAATTTTTGACTAGCAGTAGTATTTCATATCAATGAAGATAATTCAGTACATGAACCAGTAGTTTAATTGGAGAAACTAGATGAGAAATGATTTATTACAACATACAACTAAACCCAATAAAAACACCACCAAAAATCTTGGCATGACCATCACTCTAATAATAAAGAATTTAATGGAGATTATTTGTTATTATATGATAGTAAGTATAAAATATAGGGAAAACTAAAAATTTGATGGTTAGGACCATACATAGTTAAAATAATTATACCAAACAGAGCTATGAAACTAAAAATAATTGCAGGAGTAGAGAAACACGGCTTTATGAATGGATCTTACCTCAAGATATACAATTCCTAATACAAAAAATGTGGCAAAGTATAGAATCATATCATGATATAGAAAAATAAAAATAAAAAGAGAGAATCCTCAAATTAAAAATTGGTAATTGATGACTAAGGGAATAAAGGAAATAAATAAAGAGAGGACATTTAAGTTAAAAACTAGTAAACAATGGCTTGAGGGAAAACTGAAATGAATCAAAATAAACACTCCAAGATGAAAACCTATAAATGATGACTTGGGTAAAAAAAATATATGGGATAATAGTGTCTAGTCTTATAAATCCTATTGGGTTGAGGAAACTAGGATGGGAAAAATGAGCATATATGTCATGACATCTGATGATAGACACTTAATATGAAGCACATATGTTGTGACATTTGATTCGAGACACTTAAGATAAATAGGTAGGTTGACCAATTATAAATCCCTAGGTAGATACATAGATCACATAAATTAAATAAATAATCAAATCACATAAAATAAACTCATAAAATTCCATGTGGACCATTAATAAAAAAAACACAATAAATACAAAAGAACAACCAAAGAAAATAATAGCAATAATATCATATAAGGAGACATAAAAGTTGATGGGAGGGACATGATAGTTTTAACCATTATATAAATGCTAGCTCAGTAAAATGGTAGATGGAAAATCACCAAAAAGTTTGGCCATGATCCCATTCAACTCCATTGTCCTCCAAAACAATAGAAAACTCTATAAAAAAATCTATCAACCTTATTTCCATTTCACCAAGATTTATAAGCACCTAAACTCTGTAGAATTTCATCTGGCCATACTTTCGACAAAGGAGTTATAACACAATAAAGAGAAGAATAAAAAATGTTCATGCCAATCCTTATAGACATAAAAACACTTATCATCACAAAAGTAAAGAACATTCCTAAAAAAACATTAGTACAAAATTTGGAGGGAGCATTCCAAAATATTCCATACAAAGTTACTCAATTGGAGGATACATTCAAATACATCCACACACATTTGGTATAAGTTGACCATTCCTAGATGAAGGTAGTTTGGGCATAACTCATACATGAGATACCAGAACAAAAGAATTAGGAATAAAAACCTAAAGAAAACTCCATTCCAAAAATGAATCTAGATGTTTGGCTAAGATTTCCCTATTTCATGCTAGCAAATACCATAGTTTGAACTTTACTCAGTCATATGCATAATGGTATTTTATTTGTAGACCAATATCGTATAATTACCACCTGAGACATTGAAAAGTAACTCAGGTGATGATGGATTTTAAACAAAAGTTATCAATTACTTAAAATCCATTAAAGGAAAATACAACATCCACATAGAAACTATTTAAAATACCACCTATAGATGTGTGGTAAAAGTAATGGCATGAAAATTTTATTTTACCAATAGGTTATATGTCACGATCCCTAAGAGTGAAATGGTGTTATTTGATATGATGTCCATGGAGATAAAATACAAAATTTTCCAAGGAATATTGAATAATTTCAATATAAACATTTAAAAAATAAATAAAGGTAAGCATGATTTATAATATGGGTTTTTATTACTATACTTAGATATGTACTATATAAACAATAGGCAAAGATGGAAAAATATAATGTGATAAAATAATGGCCAATGGAGAATAAATAACAAATCATTTGGAGACCATGACCACAAAATAACAAGTTTCCATGCTTATGTGGGGAACTGCCTTGCAATAATCCCTCAATTCTTAGTTTCACATTTCCCCATAAATAGTTAACAAAAATCATAAATAGTTTTAATTTACTACCACTCTTAAATACCTATATATCCACCCTTTTACCCCATGTACAAAAATTATTCCACCCCTATAATATGAAGTTGAAAATAACCAAATAGATCAAATTATTCCCATCATCCTATCCTTTTCACAAGTATTGGGGAAGTTTGGTGCAATTGACATGCAATACATTATAAAAGAGTTAGTGGCTCAAATTTGAGGAACATCATATAAAAACAAATTAGAAGAAGACGAATAAGACATAGAGGCATCCAAAAAACAAACATCAGTACTTGAGGAAGTAATATAAATGTAAGGGGAAATAGGTTCAGTTCCAATATATAGCTTCATTTGTGTAAATAGGTGAAATACCAACTCTAAAACAAATTAAGGACATATAGGCATCAAAAAAGGGAAAACAAGCCCATTCCATTAGAAAAAATATTAGATACATGGATGGAGGGTTTTTCCACACATAAAAACATATAAAACATCCTCCACCATAAATAATTAATATGCCACCTAAGAAGAAACAAAAATAAAAGAACAAAAGAGAGAGATATCTTCCAATATAATCAGAGCTAATCTCAGAAGAGTCCCCTATTGATGTCTCTGATATAAATGTTATATAAGCAACATTCTAAAATATATAAAGTGAAGAAGAATCCAATATAGAGTAAGCCACATTTATCAAATTAGATAAAACACAAAAATTAGCTATTGAAGCACTAGCCAAGGTCCAATAATTAAGGGAAAAGTATTTTTGGGATGGTGTTTTTTGCTCTGCTAAGGTTTCCTTCATGCATGCCATTGAGTCAGTCCTTACTTTTATGTCTTTTCAGCCTATGTCATATTATAACCCTTAGGTTACCTATGAGACTTGCATTTATTGCCTTTAATGGTTTCTTGCCTTTAGATGAGGCCAACCTATTTGATGACTTCTCCTCATTCTCTCCTAGCTATTTTGGCTATGGAGAAGATTGATGAAGAATCAAACAATGCCCCCCTATAAGTGTTTGATGAAGTTTGTCTTGAAGGTCTACCATGAGGTAACTCATCAAACCTTGATGTTATTTTATCCATTCCAAAATTTAACTCTACTTGTTAATGGTTAGAACAATTCTATTTGATAAGCAATTTTGTGGGTTTAATTCCCTCTAAAAGTATGCTTTGGTCCTAGGTTCAACCCCATTGGGTAGCTCATGGCATAAAGCTTAAGATCATCTTGAATATAACCAAGGGTTTTTTCCTATTCTATTTTTCTGACCCTTTCCATGTAGGAGGTATCCTCCATAGATTAGCCACATGGTATGTTAGGAACTCACTCATGGTTTTCTCCCTTAGAGATGGGACTTTGTTATCTCAAAGCACATTGCTCTCAAGGTCCAAATTTGGATTGAGTTTCCAGGTTTTATTCTCCCCTACTAGAATTTTATTCACTAGATAACTTCCTCCATAGGTCCAGTTGTCTACCATGAGCAAAATAGGTTCTACTCTAATAGATTTCAAAAGTGGGTTTATGTAGAAGTAGATCTTTCCTAGAACCTCAAGGAGTTTGTGGAAATTCAAGTTGGGGATGTGAGAAAATCTTAGTGAGTCTTACATATCAACTTATAAAACACCTATTTTTACTGCCAAACCACCAACCATAAGGTTTGGGATTACCCCCTTCAATTAACCCATAATAATGTGCCCAACCGCTCATCCTCTCCTATTAAGCCCTCTCTAAAAGCTAGCAAAAGTCTAGTTGAGGATGGTTGGAATACGATAGGAAAGAAGAATATCCATATTAAATAAATTATCTCAAGTATAGGAGTTCCTTAAGGTCGTAAGTCATCAATGAATAATGGCTTGTAGGACCATGTCTCTACTAAGAAATATCCTTCCCAAATTGAAGCCTTTAAAGTATTAGAAAAACCCAATGTATTCAACAACCCTCTTACTACCAATGTTTTATCCCAAGTTCTTGAGGCTCCTTTGCCTAGTTATTATAGATTTTTAAACTCATAAAAAATTGCTCTTCCACTTCTTTCTCAGTGGGATACACCTAAGTTATCTCACATCCCTCCTAAGAGGCATGAAGAGTTAGAGGAAGGAGAGTATCATGTTGATCCTGCTATGAGGAAATAATTTGATGATTTTTTAAATGCTAATAGTGGGCATTTTTTGTAGAACTAGTATGATGCATTAGAAGGCCTAAATTTTAAGAATATATCTCTTAATACCCATCATCTATGAATTGATTTTTATGGAATTATTAGGGTCTTATAGACCCAAAACACAAGTTTGTTGCGTGTGATTTCAGAAAGAAGTTTCCTAAGATGGACATTCTTTGTTTAAAAGAAGTAAAGGTGGTAGATTTTTTATTGATTATGATTAGTAAATATATTTAGCATGATAGTATTATCTTGCATAACAATCATGAAGTAGGATGTGAAAGGGTTATCATGTTTATTTCTCTAAGGTGGTAGTTACACTTAATGCAATTTGGCATGGACCCCACCAATCAGTTACTTTGGGCCCTTTTTAGAATTGAAAGAATTCCTTTGGATTTATTAATATTTATGCCTCCAATTATTCCATTTATCATACCCATTTATGGTGATGGATTGAATAATGATCTCCATAATGCTTATTGGGTCATATGTAGTGACTTTAATATTGTGGCTTTTCTTAAAGACATAGTGGGCCACTTACCAATGTGTTGGGTAGTTGATAAAAGGGAGACATGGTATTATATGTGCATTAGAAGGGTATTTTATGACCCAAATTTAATCTTCTAGCCTATAGATGGAGTATGATACACCTGAAACAATCTCAGGGAGGGCCCCACTCAGATTTTGAAGCACCTAGATAGGATAATGATGTCCACCCAATTGTATTTCTCCTTTGATAATGGTTTTTATCCTCTAGTGAAGATTCTATTGAATTTTGGGATTTTTGATCACTCCCCCATTTAGTTTCAAGTGACATGAAAATTCATGAAACCCAAGGTTTAAAAAATGCAATTATTTCTAAACACTTCCCTGCTTGAACATGGGCCCACTATGGCACACATTCGTAGAGTTTAGAATCTAGATCCCCATCCATCCCAAAAATATGGTTGGATTCTTTGGTGGAATAATGCCATCAAAAGGACCTTTTGCTTTCTAATAATTTATGGCTACTAACTTGCTAAAATTAGAAGACACTCTTACTTTGCTACTTCTTCAGATCTTAGCCATGCAACTTTAGCCTAGGAAAAAGATCCCTTTATTGAGATATTGTAGATTAGAGTCTCTTCCTTGAGAGATTATATCCAAATAGTAGACAATTATAATGACCAAGGAGCTCAAGTCAAATCTAGACTCCACTAGCTCAAGATAGGGGATAAAGCTTCCAAAGAATTCTTTTAAATGATTTGATCTAAAAACTCAAAGCAACAAATCCAAGATATATCTGATATTGGAAAGAGATTATCAGAGACACTATAAATTATTTAATATTTTATCCTCCACTATCAATAAGTGTTTAGAGCTTAAGATTCCTTTGCAAAACATGATATTACGCTTCATCAGTGTCTCATAGTGGTGCCTTGCAAACTCACTCCCATACAATGGGTAGATTGTGATAGGCTCCTCACTATGGATGATCTAATTGAGGTAGTGTCTCATATGGTAAATGACAAAGCTCCAAACATTAATGATTTCCCTTGTGAATTATATAAAACCCTCTAGGATCTTGTCAGCTCTGACTTAAGAAAAATATAAATAAAGGAAATGTTAAATTTATACCTAAAAAATGGGATCCTTAATTGATCTATAATTAGAGGCTAATCACCTTCCTAAATGTTTCCTACAAGATCATTGCCAAAGCTCTAGAACTCTAGTTGTGTAATTTATTATCACACATCATTCACCCTGAGCAAACAAGATTCAACAAAAGTAGATATATATTAGTGAATATCATTATAGTTTGGGAAGGAATGGACTAGGTTAGAATGTCTAAGCAACAAGTTATATTTGTTAAAATTGACTTTGAAAAATATTATGACCATATTGAATGGTCATTTATTCAAACTATCCAAATGCTCTTTTTAAATGCCATAGTTGTCCTCTCCATAAATAGAGTCACTTTAGAGTAATTTGGTTTATTTTGATCTATTCACCTAGGATTCCCTTTGGTACCCACCTTGTATGTGCTTAAAGCTAAGGGTTTTGAATATCTACTTAGAAATGCCTAAGCTAGGGGCCTTATTAAGGGAATCTATCTCACTCTAGATAAATAAAACCCTCACAAATATATGTAATTTCTAAATGGCCACTTTGCAGATGATTCTTTTCTTATTCTTATTGAAGAAGAGGATAATATAGACAATGCCTTACAGTGTCTCAACACCTTCTACCTTGCCTCTGACTCAAGCATATAATGGAAAAAACTCATTGATATAGGCAACCATACATCCCCTTGCCAGCATGGGCTACCAAATATTGATGGTCCTGGATCCAACATGATGAAATCTTCTAGTTTTTGGGCATCCCTTTTGATTTTGATTTCTATCCACCCCTATTATGGTAATATGTTGTTAACAGAGTAGCCAAAAAGCTAGAATATTGGGTGACTAAGCCCATATCGTTAGTAGGTAAGTTCTAAGTCTTCTTTAAAGTGCTAGAATCCACCCATTTTTACTACTAATCATGCTGGGTGCCTTCAAAAAATTCTTACCAAAAACTTGAAAAACTCCTATGGGATTTTATTTGGGCCAATTCTTCTCATGGACATAGATTCCACAGGGTGGCCTAGGAGTACTGCTACCTCATGTGGGATGTTAGAGGTATGGGACTCATTGACATGGCTCATCAAGGAGATATCTTATGTGCCAAACGGATTGTGTGGGCCATTGATGACAAAAAATCTTGGAAGGTATTTTTTCATCATCTCTTTAGGCTTGCCTAAAGGCAAGAAAGCCTAAAAAGAGCTCATCTTTACCAATCTGCTTATCATCAAATCCCCTATTCAAATTTTAAGGTCCTTTGTGGTGAAAAACATCTAGAAGCATGGGAAAGGATCAAACCATGGCTTCTCTAGAATGAATCAAGGTTCTAACATGGGTTGTGTGTTAACTTTCATTCACTATGGTGGTCACCAGTTATCAATTTTAATGAAGTCCCTCTAGCCAAGGTTCCTTGGATCAATGCTCTCAAGTTATTTCTTAGAGGAATTTATACCATCCAAGACATTTTTTGTAAGCAATATCACTCTTGACTATCCTAGGAAAAGGTGAAAACCAAATTTTGGTTAGCTAATTCTAATCGAGAATCCTTCTAAGAAATCCTTAACACTATTCCACCCTCAATGCTGCACAAAATTTCTATTCACTCCACTCATCCTTGGTGGAAGGACTAGAAGTGGTATGTTGAAACTCTATTTCATAATTACACACCTTGGCTTAGATATGGATGGTTTACTCCCCACATGATTGTTGTGGACAAGCTTAACTCCCACTGGGGTCTACATTCTTCTATTCATACCTGGTGTTTCTATTTTCACACTATTTAGGAGGCTTGCTTAGAGCCAAAACTAGCTCATTTTGCTTGGTGTATCTTATATTAGGGCTTACCCATTGGTAGAAGGCTTGTGAACTTAAGAGTTTCTCTTCCCACTTGACCATTCTATGGCCATCTAGAAACTCTCCCTCATCTTTTTTAGTACTAATCCAAAGCTTAAAGGGTCTAGACATGGATTCATGACCTCTTCAAGCCTTTCCAACCCAAATTATTTAATTGGTAACATATCTTTATTAGAGATAAACCCACCTTTCCTTTTAAATATACCCAATTCTAGCATACTTTTAGAGTGGAGATTCTATTTTGGTTATGGAAAGAAAGAAATAATGCAGTATTTAATAATGCTTCTTCATATTGTAATTTTTTAACTTTGAATAAATCCTCTATTATTTCTAGTGTTCTATTATGGATACAAGTTCAAACAAATAAATTTTCCATAGATATTGGCCATCTCTAGGACCTTCTCACTCATTGGTAAGATGCTCCTTGTGTTATGACATGGGTTCCTCCATCTCTATCTAGGGATCACAAACTTGATGATAGAATTGCCTTATAATTTGAGGTGGACATTAATTTATCTGATCATGATGCCACTCTCATAATGGCACCCCATCTCAATACATGAACCCTCCTAGTAGCAATAAGGGTGATGAATTCTACCTCCTTTCCCTGCTAGATAGGATGGTTGGGTTGCTCCTCCTCCTCCTCTACATATAGATGTTTGGGGGGCACCACCTGAAGGTTATTCAGACATGTTGGATAAGTTACTTAGGCTCTATTTGGTCATTTTTCCTACTTAGACACAAGAAGATGACAAGGACACTACTCAAGCTATGGGATATGAGCCAATTATAGATGGTAATAACTTACCAAGCTTAACTATGGTCTTGATGGTATGGATCCTTCAACTTTTGGCCTTGCTCTAGTAGCTTAATATTTTCTCTTATGATGTTATAATGACTTGTTCCTAAGTGGGTCCTAGTTGTGTTTTGCTTCTACTATTTTTGCTCCTAGCCTATCCCTAGTTTGACATTAAGGTGTGCTTCCATAGTGCTTGTTTTTTTGTGAATTATTTGTATATTTGTTTTGTTATTATATATATATTTCATAAAAAAAGGTCCAATAGTTGAAAACATAAGTTAAACAACTAAATGGCTGAAATAAATAAAAATATGAAAAATAAAAGCAATAAAATTGAAAATTGCAAAAAGAGGAAGCAAAGCAAAAGGCATAAAAAAGGGAGAAAGACAAAAAGAAAAAGAAGAGGCCATAGAAAAATAAAAGGCAAAATTTGATAAAAAGGCTCAAAAAGATGTTGTAGCCAAATAAAAAGTAGCTGAGGCATTAACAGTACAGAAAAAGAAAGAAAAGGAAGAAAAGGAGAAGGGAGAGGTGGAAAAATAAGAAAAAAGAGAAGGAGAAAAAAGAGAGAGAAGAGAAGGAGAAAAATGAGCTAAAAGATAAAGATAAAAAGGAGAAGGAAGACAGGGAGAAAATGGAGAAAGAAGAAAAGGAGAAATAGGAGAATGAAGAAAGGGATTAAAAAATAAAAAGAATAAAAAAATAAAGGTGGTAGAGGATGCGAACCTATTAAAAAAAAATAAAAAAATAAAAAAGTTGTAGAAGTTTCCCAAAAGATCAAAGAAGAAAAGAAGAAGAAGATGATTAAGGACACTGCCAAACAAACATAAGAAACATAAAATAAATCCATAATGAAAGCTATGAAAAATATAGTTTCCCAAACTCCACCACCACCACCCTTTCCCAAGCAACCAATTTACACTCCACCTTCCACTTATAGTTAAAAACTGACCACCACTCCATCTACCCTAGATATACCATCTCAAGATTCCTTTTCCCAAATTAAAGTAATTTTGGCTCAAGTATAAAATTAACACCATCAATATTTCCTCCAATCTCATTAAAATAACTCCACATGGAACCAGTGTCAAGTTGCATGAATTAATCCCTGGTCAAAAGTAAAATTTTAGAAACATATGTTAGGATATTGCACAATATGATTGGATGCAAAGATGTACCATCTTAGAATAAAAACGAAAGAACACTATCCAAGTAATGACTAAAGGGAGACCACAATTTGAAGTAGACAAAAAACTGTTGATCACTCAATAGTTCACATAAACATTACAAAATTTGATCAAACACCAAGATTTCTCCATGGAATAGAGACAAAACATTTGGGCCATTACAATATAAGAGTTTAAAAATTGAACAAAATACCAAGCCCTTAGAAGAGAACATCTAACACATGCTATAATGAAAAAGCATATTGCTTCTCTATAAAGCAATATTAGATGCCAATATAGACACTATTTATGAATTATATAACACCTCAATCTTGTACACTTGGAAAATACATATCAGAATTGTACCTTCTACTTTTAGACCCTTCTCACTATCAAAAGTCTTGTATACATTATCTTTCTAAGCTTATTACTTATATCTTAGTTTGACCAATTTTATTCTAATAATTTAAACCTTCTATCATGCTCATAATGTTATAAACCTACTTATCATCTATATATATAAGATTTAGATTTGTGCCTATTTTCTAGTTGCTTAGACACTCTCATTCTAGTTAGATGCCTATGTTGACATAAGTGTCCCTATCCAACACAAATTTTTATTGCCCTAGAGTCATTAAATTTTTAAATGTAATGTATACCTATGGTTGGCCTAAGTGATTTAATGCGAGATATTATCCAAAGGGATTGGTATAAATACATGATCAATCCTCATTCATTCCTCACCTAACAACTTCTTACCTACTCAAAAGGAAACTTATAAAAGGCATTCAATCAAGTACTTAAGTAAGAAAAACTTCCTTATTTTATTCTATTTCAATATCAATCATAGGGAAAACACATCTACAGTTATGAAGTACTAAAGGGTATTCCATGAGCCACATTTGCCAAGTTACAAGTTAGGTCACTCTATGTAATTGCTTATCACACATTTCATGATACACACGTAAGCCAACACGTAGTGTAAAAATACATAAATTTGAGGTGCTATTCAGAGTATTGGCTATGTACGTAACACTAATTAATAGAGGGGTCTTTGGGGTAGATTGACACCATGTGCCCACTAACCCATTTTTCTAATAGCTGATATGAAGATGAAGAACTAGGTTTTGCTATTTGTAAAGAAGTGATAGTCCATAACCCAAATATGAATACACTAGAGAGAAGGTGACATAGAACCAAAAAGCATCCAAGTGGTCACATCCATTTTCAGTAGGTATTTCATACTAGACGCCTACATCTAAGCCAAATAGAAACATTAACACAATTGTCCTAGGTTGATGCAAGTGTCTGTAGATATAGATGTACAATTTATAGAATCAGGGGATTGATCTAGAATCTAAATCTAGTATATTCCCTTCATATTCAATATTCAAAACCATATTAACATCAAAACTTGCTAAGTATCTTGTTTTCATTATCATTACAATATATAACATTATATACTTTCTATCTTTAGCATATCTTAGCTTAATAAATTTAATATATACTTATCTAAATTTTGTAACTAATTAGACTACTTTAAATATAGTCTACCATCCTTGTGCCATATGATATCTCTACCTCTTTAACTCTAGATTCCCCAATCTATATTTTAGGCTTGAATAATTGATACATATTTTATTTTTACACTTGGATGGATAATGACAACACTAAAGAAAAATAAATCATTTGATAGCTTGGATGAAGAGCTAAACTAAGCTACGATCTAATATGATATTTAAAAAGTTTCTAAAAGAACAAATAGTTTGAAAATTTTAGAATTAAGTGAAAATTTTTAGGATCAATGACAACATAAAACAAAGCTAATCATTGAGATCGAGGATTTAGGTGACCTGATCAATCATTTCATGGGTAAACTAGAGAAGGTTATGAAGGAAAATGAGACTTCATTCAATATTGTTGTTATTCATCCCACCCTTGATGGTATCATTGAAATAACTTGAAAACATATATAATTAGAGAAAAAATCCCAATGAGCCATTATTTATCTCACAGAGCATAAGAAAATTCAAGACGAAGTTACTCAATAAACATCAGTAATTTTTTCCACAAGGCCCAAATACTTGGTCAATTTTACAATATTCTTCAATTTTGGGTTGTCTTGAGGTTGAGACAAAAGCTTAAGTCTAGGGATGATGTTGGCATGTTTATTTAGAAATATCAGTGAATTAATAGTAAATTGTAGAAGTTGATGGTTATACCACTGCATATATCAGAACATATACATTGATAGAAACATATATTACAGTTCATGACATCCTACAGAGTTACACAAAATAAAGAGATGCATAAATTATGCAACCATTTGAGTATATCATTGTATTTAGAATTAGTAAAATAGATAGAGAAAATCCTATTTGAAGTTATCATATATTATAATATTTCTATACTTGAGCATTATGTTTTGAACTATATTGGTAACTGATTCAAGAATATTAAAAAAGAATACTTCTGAGATATTAAGTCTTTATATGTGTTATATAAGTTGCATTACATTATGGCTAAGAATATAGGTTTAAATAATCTAACTAGATACTTTATGTAAATGTTATAATGTGTGGAAAATCAAACTATGAACTCACAATTTGACATTGTTTTCATGTCAACAACAAATGCAAATAAATGGAAGAATAAGATACAACATGTCAAAAACTATATATAATCAGATTTTTATTTATTTGAATATCTATCACCGGCATGTGGTATGTGAACTAATCATCCTTCATGTGAAAAGGTAATGCCTTGTTAATTAGGATCTATCATGACCTGCATTTATTGTAATCATAATGCCCCCAATGTAAAGGGTTGTCGATATGAATGAGGCATGACCCAAACCTATATAATGACAACTTTAGGACTATAATAAATTAGACAATGATGTATCCCAAAGATTCTATCCAATGTTCACTATGATGTAAGTCTTTGATACTATATCCAATTTGTGATAATCCTCACATTAAAATGAGTTTTCTTTTGTGTAGAGTTAGTATGATTATGCCTAAAATAAGCTCCATGCTGAACATTTTGTTTGTTAAATCATTTAAGAGAGGATGCTTTCTACTTGTTAAAGTTTTAGGTAATACTTGTTTAATTTCCTTAGTAGCAAGAATTGGTTGAATTTGCACTGTGCCAATAATACCCTCATGTTTGTACTTTCAAATATTTTCTTGCAATGTATCACATTGTTCTATATCATGTCTTATGATTCTATGGTAGGCAAAAAATGATTTACCTTCTTTATGTGGAAGACATGTTGTTTATTGATGTCTAGTAGTAGGTAATGTAATGAGTTTATTTTCCAATAACATTGACAAAATTATGGTAGGTGTATTTTAATGTAGTAGAATTTGGATTGATTATGTGATATTTCCATTTGATATCTCCACATTATTGACTAAGTTATTTAAATGTGACATATAAGGGTTTGGATTGAAACTATTACTTATTTGATCTCCTTTTGACAAATCAATTACGTTTTAAGAATATTTAATAAAATGTTTGTATTTTAGAGAAGATGCTTGTAATTTTGTGTTGTTGTTGACTGGTTAACATGCACACTTGTACACACACACATATATATAAGCTATCGAAAGAAACATAAGTATTATGCAATGTTATTTATTTAAGTGGAGAAATAATACCTCTATTGAATATGAATTATAGTTCCAACTCTAAGGTTATATATGTCAAATTATTTAATGCATCCTTGAATCTTATAACATAATCTTGAATAGATTCATCGTCATGTTGTCTTAAACCTTGTAAATGTTCTAATGTTAATTTAGGCATATCATGTTTATGGAAATAAAATAAGAATATGTCCTCTAATTTCATGAAATTAGGTAAGGAACTATTGGGAAGACTATAAAAACAATCACTAGCTTCTCGTGTTATACTTCTATTGAAATATTTTAAGAATAAGTGCCCATCTTTAGCCCAATGAACAAAATAATCCACATATTGAGATAAATTATTGGAAGGGTCTCCATGACCATAAAATAAAGGTAACATAGGCATGATTAATTATTTTAGATAAGGATATTCAAGTATAATTTATGTAACAGGTTTATTTTCAATAATGTTATCATGAATAGTAGCATTGCATGATAATAGTTGTAAATTGAGAATTGAAACTTGCCTTTGGAGGTCTCTTATAGAATTCATCAGAGATATGAGATGACTAGTAAGAATTATGAAAATTTGAAAATATATATTCATGGGTCGTAATTTAACATTTATGATCATTACAATATAGGTTTTGAGATTTACATCATTTAAAAATGTAGGAACTTTACCTGCTTGTAAGTCAATGCATGAAAGAACATTCACATCAATTGATTTTTGTAAGGAAGATGTGATGTCATTGTGATTGTCATGAAATTTTTTATGACTAGATAAAGAAGTATTTAGCACATGTGTATCTAATTTTTTTGTGGGAGGAGGGTGGGGGGAAAATGTTGACCACATCCATGATTTGATTACCCACCTTGTTAGTTATTTAACAACATAGACCATGGTATCCAATATAAGTCATGGGCAGATAGTGGAAGTGAGATGATGCCTATTAAAACCTTGAAGTGTAGGTGGAATAATGAAATGTGTCATAAATTACCTTTATTGTCTAATTGGTATTGGTAAAATTTATGATTTAATACTAAAACAATGAGAATTTGTGAACATTGGGAGTTGCCTTTTTTCAAGGTCTATAACATTGTGAACATATAACTCTTCTTGCTCTTAGGTTATGCTTGATTTAACAAAATTTTCCATTGAGGATGTTTGAATTTTATCTTTCATAACCATGTGATTGTGAGTAATAAAGATGAAATAGATTGAAAAATATGAAACCCTAGAAGGTTAGAACCCTAAGGAAGACATAGGGCTAATTTTTTTGAACAATAAATGGGTTCATAAAATATTTTATCTAAAATTGAATTAATATTAAAATTAATCCTAAATTAGATAAACGAAATAGAATAAAGTAGGATGATTGAAATACAGTTTCTAACAATAAATTAAAGATAAATGATTGAAATAAATGAAGCAAAAGGAAACAAAAAGACTAAACATGAAATAGAGAGACCAACTTAGATTTTTGAGTCATTAATTGACTAAACAAGAAAATAGAATGCAAGAAGAAGTAAAATACATAAAACCCAAAAATATTTTAGAAGTGAAGCTTGAGTTCCCTCAAGGACAAGAATGCCTAGTAGAGGATATGAGTGACTACCACTATTGTCTCTGGATGATCTTTTTTTATAAAAAACTAGAAATTATGGAACAATCAGGTATGATAATGAAAATTGGATCTTCTTGCATTGATTTCATCTTTGAAAAGTGTGTAGAGAGTTATGTTTGCCTTTTGAATTTGAAAACCCTAACTTTTTCCACAAGGAGATAAATAGATGTGGAGGAGTAAAAAGAGGTTAGCATTTAGAGTTGTGCTAGACCACAACACCTGAATATGTTGAGCACTGCCTACATACTAATGTTCCAAAGAGGGATCAAATATCCATGTAGTTATCCCATTTAAGTGCTTTATAAAAATTTATTAATTTAACTATATGAATGCATCTAAAATTTGGATTAAATACTTGATCGTGTGAGAATATGACTACATAAGACTAAATTTAGACTTTGGTCATGACTATTTGAAGTGATTGGAAATTGATTTGGAAAAAATAGGGACCTTTTATTCAATGTGAACTTGTGTAAATAAGCTATTGAAATAAAATTTATAAGATTTCCAAGGTGTAAAATGAATGAATTTAATGTGATTTTATATTAGCTCAGGCATGAAAAAGACTAGTTACAAAGTTTATAAATATAAAGTCCAACCCTAGGGATGTTTTCCTTTTTTAATTTTTGACTATTTTTATGGAAGGACAAAAATGATTGACAATGACAAGAATGTTGGCATTCCTTTAGGAAAAGTGCTGAGATTGGAGTCTGAGTCAGGGCATATAAAGCATAGAGGTGTTTTTAGTAGTAAGCTCTTTTCTTTAGGTGACAATAGATGGCCTTGTGATGAATGTAAGTCTCTTATCATGCTTAGGATAGGTAAAATTAGAAAAATAGGTTTCAATCAAGTGCACATGTTAATTAATGGTAAAAGTGGGTAAAATAGGCATGATCAAGTATTCGTGACCAAGTTTAAGTTACTATACTATGATATTTAAGCTCCCATGTAACTTATTAACTATATCTATAAAAGATGATGCTACTGTACTTAATATAAAAGGATGTGACAAGGAAAAAAATGGGCATATTTGGTGATTATATCTATGGAAACAATGATGAAATTTTTCCCTTTTAGACTTGGACAACCTTGTGATGAAATCCATGGACACCCCCTCCTACCTATAACTAGGAATAGATAATGGTTGTAGAAGACCTAGGGTCTTAATTATCTCACCCTTATTTGTTGACACACCATGCATTCTGTCACACATTTATGGACTTCCCTTTTGAGCCCTTCCCAAAATAATTCATGCTTGCTTTTATGAAAAATATTTAAGAAGCCAAAGTTCCCATTAATTGATGAAGTATGTAGCTTTACAAGAACCTCTTGCTTAAGGGATGAATTGTTGCATAAATATATTCAATCCTTGTACCATAGAGCATTCCCTTTCCATATAAATTTGTCTAACATGCTCAAATCCTACTGGATCTTATAAATGAGAACTTGTGTATTTATATCATTTACCCATTTTAATTTTTCTTCCTGTACCAAATCTATCTATAATATGGATATGGCACACAATAATGCTTTTTTGGACTCATCCTTCCTAGATAGTGCATCAACCACTACATTATCCTTTCCTTTCTTATATATTTTATTAAAATCATAGCCTGACATCTTCATAATCCATTTTTATTTTTATTTTGATGATAACCTTTATTCTAAAAATTATTTGAGACTATCATGACTTGAATTCACCTTAAAGTGCCTTCAAATCAAACAAGGTATTCATTGTTTGACTGCATTAAGGATAACCATCATTTCCTTCTCATAAATGGTCTTCAAAAAATTATTACCCTTGAGTTAGCAACTCTAAAAATAAATAGGCCATCCTTATTTCATGAGTATTTCCCTAATTTCATGCTTTGAAGCATCACACTCAAGAATGAATTTTTGGAAAAATTAGGGGTAACTAGAACTAAAGTGGTATACATGGCCTCATTTAGCTTCTCAAATCCATGGTGGTTGCCTCAATCCAATGGAAGGAGTCGTTAATCAATAAAATTTTTAATGGTCTTACTATGCTACCATATTGTTTTATAAATTAGTGATAGTGATGTGTGAGCCCTAAGAATCCCCATATGTTCTTGAGAGTTATAGACACTTTCCATTCAACTATGGCCTTGATCTTGCTAAATTCCTCCTTTACCCATTCATGGGAAATAGTGCAACCCAGGTTATCTACCTCCTTTAATCCAAAATGACATTTAGAAGGCTTGTCAATCAAATAATGTTACACCATAGTATCCAAAACCTGATTCATGCTACATATGTTCAGCCCATGTCTTTTGTATATATTAATATTTTATAAAAAAATACCAAGACAAATTTCCATAGAAGCGGCCAAAAGATAATGTTCACAAAAATCTAAAATGTAGATGGTGCATTTGTGAGACCAAAGGGAATCACCAGAAATTCATAGTGGCTCTCATGGGTTTTTAAAGTTGTCTTATGTATATCATCTTACTTGATTTTAATTTGATGATAACTATTGGCCAAATTTGGCTCACATACAAAACTTTGCTTAGGTCTGGAGGCAGAAGCTAAGCAAAGTCCTAGTTGACGGGTGATCCAATGGTGGAAAGAGTAGACAAATTTTAGGATAAGATCAATTATCATTTGCAAGATTTTAAAACATTTTAAGTAAGCTTAAAGTGTGAATTTGGTGATCTTAGACAACTAGACCATCACAACACATCTTACAAGAATGAATGAGTCAATCTGGTTATGTATTTAATAGATTCACTTAGAAGGCTTCTCAGGGCCAAAAAATTGTATGGACATCATTTATTTCATGCCTAAATCATGTTATGCAAATTTTATGTCTTAATGAGCTTACTATCTCAAGATATAATCCTTTAAAATTAGACTCACAGAGTAAAACATGTGCATGGACGTCAAATTTAAACTTCATGAAATAGCCATTTAAATTTAAATGTTCCAAGGTTGAACACAAAGCTAATAAGTGTCAAGACTGTAGGAACTCAAGTTAAATCTAAAGGTGTACAATAATCTGATAGAGTCAATGGGTCTTGAAGATCTAACAACATGCATTTGATCATGCATCAAAGATCAACGGTGAGCATCAAGTCAAAAATTTAAAATAAACTCATTGATAATAAGTGTCAAGATCTTGGGTTCATGAATAAAGATCTAACAATGGGTAGCGATTGATAAAGCTGATGGGTCCAAGTAGATTGATAATGCATGATCCATCATATAAAGTAGATCTAATGGTGAGGGATGGATTAAAAGCTCAGTAGATCCTAAGAGCAAATGCATGGGTGAAAAGTGTATCAATTGTGTTAGATTGGTAGAATATCTATGGATCACATTCATTCATATAAAGGGAAATCTATGCTGTACATGAGGTCAAGGAGTCAAAGAGTTGACAACAGGATCTTGAGAATGAATTAAGAGCTGATAGATGGCACAATTTGAGAAGGCCTAGATCAAGATCAATGATCATTGTTAAAAGTAAAAAGATAGGGACTTAAAATAGAGGTTAAATTCAACTCAAGGTTAACCAAGGCAAATATTTGAAAGGATGTCATTAAAGCTCAGTCGAGACCTCTATTGGAGGATCTAGAGCATGTAGACTCAGTTTTCTTGTGTTTTTAACATCATGTACAATAATTCCTTAGCTTCCACAAGTTTTAGAGTAATAATAAGTCTATTTAGACCTAATATGGTTTAGGAAATAAGTTATGCAGTCTATAAGCTATTTATTGACATATTGACTATAGGAAAACCAATAATTGGATTGGTTTTTAATCTATAGTAAAGACCTATGCTCAGATTTTAAAGTAGGGGAAAATATGTGATTATGGGAAGGTATCTCATCCTTAAACATAACTATAACCTTGATAAATAGGTACCTGTAGCTGCTAAAAGTAAACATAGTCATGGTTCAGTCAGGTTGATGGACATAAAGATTTTGTCCTTATAAGCAATCCAAGTAGAAGATGGTGTAGAGTCCCAAGATGGAGATCTAGTGGTTGGATAAGTAGTCAGAGCATTTAATATATTTTTAGAAAAACACTAAAGGTTTTCCTTCTTATTAGGAGCATGACTTGTCATCCAAAACACATTTTTGTCTTTTAGTATGTTTTTTCAAAGAGTTTGAAGGCTATTGGGACAAACGAAGGTTAATTTTTATATGATAGATTATGTCCTAATTTGATCAAAATGTGGTTGAGCATTCATTAAAATGTGGTGGTAGTTAATTTATTTATCTTAGATGGCATTCTCTCATTCTCTCTTCACCCTTTCTCTATATCTCCCACTCTTTCCCATTTGTATATGCTCTCTCAATTTTGATAAGAAATTCTCTCTCAATTTTGAGGAGCAAAGACTATCATTTGATAAGGTTAGACCATGTCAAAATTTGTATGAAATACCACTTAAAGTAATAAATAATTTCCTTACCTATATCTCCCCTTTGAATTGTATTTATCAAAACTTGTGCATGATGGCATTATGAAGGAAAATCTTCCATGCCCATTGTCCTTCTTTCTTGTAAGGTGTCTTCAAGTTAGTTACAGGTTTAAGTTATTATTCTTTTTGCAATTGATGCAAGCTATCAATGAGTCTTAGAACTCCTCTTTGCCTTCATTCATTATTTCTTGAACCTAGTTTATGAAACACTTATGTAACCAACTAAGTTTTGTGACATTGTGTGAGCTAGCATTGTCTTATGTTTCCTCAGTGTTTACTTCATGTTTGTGTGAGTTCTGATTTAAATTTGCTGCATCACTTGGTTAAATTTATTTATCTCCCTTTCCCCCTTTCTAACCTTTTTATCAGTGTAAATATTAGTATAGGTGATCCATCAAGAGAAAGTTGACCTTATCTGGAGGTCCAACCCCACCATAGGTGACCCACAACCTAGGTTTGTTCCCATAGTGTAGCTCAATTGGAGAGAGCCTGAAGAACCCTCTCCAAGGGTGAAAATTGATGCTATAACAATAAATTAAAAGAATATCAAGTTTTATAAAGTATAAAATATCATGTAACTTATCTGTTAAATCATTTATTACAAAAATTAGAAACTTATCTTTGATTGTTACTTTTTGAATTTCCTGTCGTTTGGACAAATGCACCAGGCACCATCCTTATTGGACATTATCACCACTAGAGATGAATAAACACTCTGACAATGATGGATAATTCCTACCTCAAGTGTTTATTATACCATCTTATCAATCTCAAAATTATATACATATGAGTACCTATAAGGTTGAACATTGGGTGGTTGAACCCTCATACTAGTTGAATAGAATGATCATGATCCCTTTTGGGTGGTATTCCTTTTAACATATCCTTGAAACCTATTAATTTACCTTCTAAAATTACTTGTAGATTTGGTAGTGTATGAACATTTATTGGTAGTGATTCTAATGAAAAATATTGTGTCATAAATCCATCCAATCCAGTTTTAAGAACATTTTTCATCTAACAAGAGATAACCAGTAGTGGGGACTTTGCACTTAGACCACACAGTTCAATTTTACTTCCTTTTTAATGAGAATGCATGAAAAACTGATAAAAATTTAATTTAATCATTTATAAGGTAGTGAGACATTGTAATCCTAACATAACGTATGTGCCTTCCATAGGAATGACATACATTAGGAAATCTAATAAGTAGTCTCCTATGGTGAGTTTAATACCATGAAATTTCCTTGTATAACTTACTATATCATCATCTGGAATCATGATCCTAAATTTTGGAGTTGGATGAAAAAAATAGCTCAATTAGGGAGCCATCTTATTTTTTATGAATTTATGTGTATTTTCCAAGTCAATTAATATCATCACCTTATATTTTTTTGGGAAACACATTACCTTGAGGGTTTTGGGGGTGATAATGCCTAAAAGTGCATGATAATAAATAGTTGGTTGGGAATTTATTATCCCCTTATTTGGATCACCAAAATCCTCTAATTATACTTTTTCATCCTCTTCTCCTTCATTAGCACCTATAATGTAGAATAACTTATCTTTAACACACTTATGCACATGAATATATTTGCTATCATAGTTAAAAATTTACCCTTTTCCCCTTTTTCTTTTGTTTATTGAGGAATTTATCTAGTATATCAAAGGAATAATGGTGTTGGAGTGTTCAAACTTTTGATTTTTGTGAAGGCCTACCTTTTTTTAGTCAATTATCTTTCATATGCCTTGTGGGCCATGATGATAGAATCAAATATAATAAGCAGATTAAACATGTGTTCCCCAAGTTGGATGTGATCCTTGAGTCCTCAAAGAAATATGTCATTGAAGATATCATATGTGATTGTATCCATATGTAATGATAGAATTTAGGATTTTTGAATATAATAGTTGAATAACATTATTTATTGTAGTTTTTCTAGTTGGTTGAAATAATTCTCCATCACATTATTGTGATAGTGAATTTGCAATTCCTCAATAAAACCTAACCAATTGACATTAAAAGTCTTCTTCTTATTTTGAGCACACAACCATAAACACCAACTGTGTTTCTTAGGTTCAAAATATGGATGCCATTATGACCTTATGTCTACATGTGATCTAATGTACATTAAAAAAACATCCATTTTATTGATCCAGGTGATCAAACATTTTCCATCGAACTTACGCAAGTCCATTTTATGTAACATGTTTTGAGTACCCAAATTGGAAGCATTTGAGGGAAGATGTTGTGTTATATTTAGATTTGGAAAGGGATGAGATGTTTTATATGTATATAGGTTTAAAAACTATATTTTATCATCCAAAACATGGATTTGGATTCTTGTGTGTACTTGTGTACATTGTTTTGAGTTGTGTGACTTGTAGTCTCTTACGACAATGTTGTGCATGTGGAGGAAGATTAATTTAAGGATGAAAAACATCATCAAGCATATTAGAGGGAAAGGAAATTTTAAAAGTATGGTTTTATTCATGTTTCATTGTTTAGATGGACCATTTCTTTGGAGCATCATGAAATTTTTATTTTGTATATGTGGCAACTATGAAACTATCATGACAGTTTCGTAACTATTAGTCTAGAACAATTAGTGGTTTCACCTATGTTGAGAAAATAGGTAAAGTAAATATCTAAATCAAGTAAACCTAACATGTGGACTATTTTAAGAGATAAAGGGATCTCAAAGGGTGTGGTAGGATGTCAATATAAGGCCACTAAGATTTAAACACATTTTTAGAAGAGACTGGGAGAGCCACTTTAGATCATCTAAGGTAGAGGAAGAGAAAGGAAGCAAGTGGAGGAGAGAAGAATCCAATTATAGAATAGAACATAATAAAGAGAGAGATAATAAAAACTTAAATAGCGAGAATGTAAGGTTAGGAGCTCATTGAGATAGATGCATGTTAATTATAACTCTATCATTAGACAGATGAAATTTTCTTCTTAGTCATAGGTCAAGGAAGAGTGAAAACATATTCTTGTAATCTTTATAACATAAATAAACACCAACAAAGGGATAATTTTGAATCCCATTATAAGCCTTGTGTTTAAAAATGTCCTTGAGAGTGAAGGAAGTGTAACACAACTAGGAAGTAAGGAAACAATTCACTTTGGCCTCACATTCTAATATGCAACAATTAGTACCAAAACAAGGTTTACCTTATTGGGTTGTGTGTGAGACCCTTGTTGTATCATTAGAAATTTGTGAAAGAGAATCTTTAGAATGGGTGAAGATATGACACAAAGAGGAAATCTTGTTAAAAGAGTATTAAGACCAAGGAAACCTTGAGTTACAGACTTGGTAAAGATGATGAGAGGAATCCAAATAAAAGTGGATGCAATGGGGACAACATAAAGAATAACTCATGTTGAAGATGCGAGTGATGATGAAAGAGATGATGCTAAATAAATTGAATTAAAATATATAGTGGATGAACCTATAGTATATTTATTAGAGTTATTGTAAATATGATTACTAAATCAAAGTTGGATACCCTTAGATATGGTGGAAGTTTGAGCCCTGATGAACTCTTAGACTAGATCACATACATGGATTAAAATTTTGATTATGAGTCAATGGGGGACCCCAATAAGGTCAATTTTCTTTTACTAATATGAAATGTCATGTACCATTATGGTGGGATCATGTGCATCTAGAGAGAGAAATAAAATCCAAATATAAAATCAAAATTGGGAGAGGATGGTGATGGATCTAAAAGATAAGTTATTCCTTTCAGATTATCAATTAAGTTTATTCAAGGAGTTGTAAAACTTGAGGAAAAAGGAGTTGTGTGTGAGAAAATAAATGGAGGAGTTATACAAGTCGACTATTAGATCTTTTCATATAGAAGTTGATCAATAAAAATTGTTAAGGTGTGTAAATGTTTAATCATTATTTTGATTTAACAATGAAATGCTAAGAACAAATACACTATTGAAAATATATATATATATATATATATATATATATATATATATATATATTTGAATGTAAAATACAACATTTATTGAACTAAAAGTGATCTAAAAATAATAAATTGATAATAGATATGCAAAACTAGCTTGGATCTAATTTTTTGCTAACTGTGTAGGCTGACTATGGTTGGAAACTATTTGAATAAACCTATGAACTATGTTGTAACTAAAAGTAGGAATTTAAACTATGCAAGGATAAGGCCATGCTAGGAGGACAGGGTCACATGACAGCCTTGTTTTTTTACTATGGCTATATTGTACTTTACTATGCAACTAATTTTATAATTTGGGTGTGTGCACCTATTTTTGAGGGTTTACAATTTAATTTTATGCCTTGATTTACCACACAAAAGATATAAAAATTACAAAACCTAACACATACACAATAAATCAATTAAAAATCAAATTCCAAAAGGGGGGAATAAGGTTATATAAATAGAAGAGCTACCCTGAAAAAACCTCATATAATCTAAGTTTTTCTTCATTGCCCAAAAGGACCTCAGGGTAATGTAATTCTCCCTCCTAGAGTGAGTGTGTGAATCTTGAATTTTTTATATTAATTCATTTAGATAGATTGCTTTAAATGCTTGATAATGAATTCCCTTGATCTAAAATAAAATAATTTTAGACTTGTCCTATGTATATTAAAATGTTTCAAATTTTGAATTGGAAAGAATAATGCTCTTTTTCTCAATGTGTAGGGTAAGTGCACAAAGTTGGGGGACAAAAAGGGGCCTACCTGTGGACATGGATTTCTTGAAATTAAAAAAATCTAAACTTATGTAGATAATTTAATATATCTACACTCTAGATTTGATTATGGCACAAGAACATGAAATATATAATTTTGAGTCTAGTTTCCAAAACACTATTTAAAAAAAAAATTGTTAATTATAGCTAGGTCAAACATCTAAAATTTGAAGAGAAAGTCCCATTTTTTAAGAAAATAGAGTAGATAGATGGCCGTGTAATGCACCATGTTTTGAGTAGAGTTTAATATTTTTTGAAACTTTTTGGTTAAAATTTATATAAGATCTTCTAGTTTGTGACCTATTTTTTTTTATTTTTTTTAAATGATTAATTTTTTAATGATTTTTTAAAGTAAATAAATCCTAAAAATTGAAAAAAAAGGATAATCATCCATGCAGCGTGCCTAACTACTTTAAAAAAATGAAAATCATTTTTTTTGAATGTGTAGAATTAAGCCTAGTTTGTGACTATATAACTTGTTTTTCACTTGGATCAACAAAAAATAAATTATATGAACATGTATAGACATGTATATTTGTGGCATGTAGTGGCCTAATAAAGGTATAGTTGGAAATCAACATAGTTTGAAACCTTAAATTAGTCTAAAAATTATAAAAATCATATTTTTGGAAAGAGGAGAGCATGCTTGTCATGATGATATCAAGTTTTTGAATTTTAAAATTAAAATTTTGTAGTGTATTAGGTGATTGAAATTTATTTTTTTTGTTTTTTATCAAAACACTTAGACTCAACTGTAGATTGATAGGTCTCAGCCTTTGGCTCAGGAATCCAAGCCATTAATGAGCCAAAAGGCTTGGTTTTTAAATTTAAATTCAAATAACATGATAACATTAATAATATTATCATGTTAGTAACTAAAAAACATTAATAATATGGTCATTTTAATAGGTAAATCAATCACACTATTATTAAAGTAATAACATGATCATGTTCTTATTTTTAAGCACATAAAAGCATGTGAACATGCACATGAATCTAATCTTGACCTGAAGCTTATATCTACTACTCTAAATGTTAAGTATAATGAAATAAGTGTAACAATATAAATGTAATACTTTAAATTTATTTTAATAAATATAATAAATTAGGGTCACTCTACATTTGATAGATTTGGTCTCACAGTTGCACGTCTTACAATGTGGAAAATAGTTTTTTAGAATCCAATCTAGTCAGTACTTAAGCATTTTTAGGGTCTAAGTATTGATTAGGGATTTTATGACATAAATTTTACAATTTATGTCCATTTTTGGTAAATATATAATCATTTTAAATATTTTTGTGCCTTTCGGATTGATTCCTATAATTTCTAAGAGTTTATGTTTGTCAAAATTGAAGTTTTCAAACCACTCACTTTGAATTTGATCCAAAGTGGTGTGATTAGGGTATAATAGGTTATATTAATGACCTACACAAATCAAACAACATTTTTTAACAACCCCTCATGGATTGTACTGTAATAATGCAATATTTTTTTTGTAAAACTAATTACTCAACATTCATTCTTTCATTATATTACATCTCAAGAATCTAATTAGTGATTATAACATACTTAACTAAGCATTATACACTAACACAAACTTAAAAAATATAACAATACCAATCACTAACATTTCATGTATCATAACTTAACATAAATGCAAGGAAAATAATCACATTAAAATCTAGGCACGACTGGTCTAATAATACAGCTACTATTGTAGAAGTATACATATATAATATAGTTACATTTCCATTTGGAATTTAGACTTAATACAATAAATAGATACTATGATCCATAGAGCTCAAGTCAAACTAACTCATGTATCTTTGATAATCTCAAGTGTAGTCTCCAAGTAAGTACTATAGTGAGGAGGGAAAGCATCATCTAAGCACCTTCCACATCAACAACCATGGACCATCAATCCCCCACACAATCCCCCATCGGGGAATGTCCCTCTCTTCATAGATAGGTAGATAGTAATGGTGTGAGAATCTAGAGAGACATGCTAGTACCTTGTGTATTGTAATATTTCTACTACTTGATGTGTACTATAAAGAAAATATGTTTTTGACATGATATTACACAAACATGTAATTCGAATGCATGAAATGACAATGTCTATCTAACATAAATTTGGCCAATTTTTTCAAATAACATATGATCTCTAGGATCAATCAATTTCGTATACACCACTTGATCAGATTATATTCATCTTGCATTCATTCTGCAAACTAAGCTAGTGAATTCTATCTCACTACTTGTTTGACATTATCAATGCAATACTGGTTAAATATAAGATAATATATAAATCAATGATTAAAATAGATTATTCTTATTATCAGACATGCAAACTTTCCAAGTATAGGAAAATAATCTTTACAATGCATTTAGTCCATCAAATGCATTAAATAAATCTCACATATTAAGATATTTCAAATATTAAGAAGATATCCTATTTCTGTTCAATAATCACACCATTTGGGCATGAATTGTAACATGTTCATAAATACATAAACATCACAATAAAACATTGAATTTCTAGTCATAAGCATAAATATTTATCAAAGATAACTTTACTCAATAACTAAGCTTCTCTTTAACCAAACCATAAAGAGGGGTAATGATCAACATACACCAAGATGTAAATAACTATACTTAGTATTATAGTCTCCCATGTATGACCATGTTTACTTTATTATGCTAATAAGCTTAGCTCCTATAATACAAAAATCATAAATATTACTACTTTCACATACACATACCGTATGTATAAATATATATATATATATATATATATATATATATATATATATATATATATATATATATATATATATATATATATATATATATATATATATACACACACACACATATATCTAATATAATAATCTATATCCTTGAATTTATTTTATTATCTAACACATGAACTAAACTAAGAATTGTATACATCTAAAATCTAACCAGCGATAAAAAAAAAATTCCCATTCTAAATTTAATCTTGCATTCTATTTATAATTATCACTTCATATAAATTTAACTCAGCTAAACCTATCTCAAGGAGTACTATTTTTTGTTTACATCTAACATACTTAATTATTATTACAAGCAAAGCTAAATACTAATACCCAAGCAGATTCAACCAGTTGAGTAGTTAAAATAATGATATAAAATGTGTTTACCTATTTGAACCTGAGTTTATACCTCAATATAGAAATCCAAGGTAAAATAAGGTTTTACCCAAATTCTAATTGTAGAAAATATAAAAAATAGTTTCCTTCAAACATTTACTATTCTATTTTTCCCAACGAAGTATATGGAGCATTCTAAATTGGCTATTATCTCCCTCATAATTTTAATAGTTGATATTATTTTTCTAAGCACTACATAAAATTCATAATGCATTTCCAAACTCATAAATATTATCCATAGATAAAATATGTTTTTTATAATAATATTTTATCTTCTATGTTTCTTTATGCAGGCCTAATTATTCTTTTAAGTATGCAAATCGACTAATAGGCAAAACACAAGGATTTTGACCATTTATAATTGATTTACATGGATTTAAAAATAATACCAAACTTTTTCACTTCATTGTATTTCTCCTCTTAGCCAAATATCTATATCTCTATCCTTACCAAATCACTGTATATCTCTCCTAATCCCCATTGTCTTCCAATGATTTAATAATCCACTCCAACCTGTACTCTTCTAGTACTTTAATTATATGCTCAAATGCCCTCCTTCTATGCTTCACATTTCCATACTTTCTTAATTTTTTTATTCCACTACTTTGCTAAAATTTTCTCTATCCTTCCACGCTGTCATACCTTTTCTTATGTAATCTCACTTTTTTTCTTTCTTCATGCAAAGATCACCACTTTTCTATTCTTCTAGAATCACTTAACTTGGCTTATCCTAAGCTTCCTTTTCATTTCATTTTACATGCTAAGTCACTAATTATTTTCATTGGTTCCAAAATCTTAATATGATTTTCATTCTTTATTAAAATTTGTGCATGTTAATATTTTTAATTCCTTTTTGGTTTCAAAATCCAATCCCCTACACTTTTCTTGAGTTTCATTTAATCTCTTAAATTATGCATGTTAATTCTATTGGTCTTAAGGTTGATTTGTTTTCTAGATCCACTTAAGTCATTATTTTAATGATAATTTTAGACTTTTAATATTTAATAATCCATGCATTGGCCTATAATTAAATTTCCTTAATTTAATGTAATTCATGTAATTATCTCAATAAAAGATAAACCCTCTAATTAATAAACCAATTTATAGCATATAACTATTGTCACTTGCATTTTAAGCTTCTAACTATAGTTACTTTCATTATGTAACTATTGGCATTAATTTAAAAAGGGTCAACTATATTTTAATTTTGAAAAGCAACTCGACTATGGATAAATCAATGACTAGCTTCAAAATTTATTATCACACTTGGAGATGTTATAGTAATTTAGCATTGTCATTATCTCATTAAATATTTTATACTAATGCCTTGAATATTTCATATACTTAGAGACATTAAATCAAGGTAATGATATTTACCAAATATCATTTAAACTAGTCACCAAGTTTAGATAACTCGATTAGTATAAACATCAATAATATGACCATAAAATAACATTGTATGAGTAAATCTATGCTTTATAATCATAAATTATATCACACACTTAGATCATGATAAACATAAATAGAAAACATGATCAAATCAAAAGTATATTAACACTCAAAACAATCTAATTATCTAGATCAAATAGAGAGTTAAATGAGTTATTCTACTATGGTGTGTGTGTTAGGTTACTAGTAGTTCCTCTATCATCTCCCACTCATCCCATATACACCATATTTTATGATGATGTTATCCCTCCATCATGATCTAAGGGTAGAATCAATCCTACATCCAACTCATAATAAGTAGGTAGTTAATTTGAGTTATCATATATATATAAATTAATGATGCATAACTAACAAATATACATCCATAATTTATAAAAATAAGAAAGTACATATGTCACATAATCAATCAATTATGTAAAATAATCAATATATCATTATCCCATAATTGATATATATCATAAAACTCAAATAAAATCAATAATAGTCAAATGATAACCATATTAATCCATAGATTCAAAGGTTATAATACTTAGAGTGAAATTGGGATGTAACACACTTTGTGTTAATTGTTATTATTCATCATCCCTCCCTCATCCTTGATCACTTCTTACTCATCCCTGGACCCTCATCACCCCTAATCACTCTCTCATCCTTCCTCATTGTCCTTAATCACTCCCTCATTAACCCTCACTACCCCTAGTAATCTTTAATCACTCCCTTATCATCCATAATACTTCCTCCATTGACCCTCACTATCCCTCATCATCCCTAATCACTCCTTCCTCATCCCTTATCATCCCTAATAACTCTTTCCTCATTCCTCTTTATACCTAATCACTTATTCATCATTTATCATCATCTTTAATCACTCCCTCCTCATTCCTCTTTGTCTCTAATCACTCCCTCACTGACCTTCATTATCCCTCATCATCTTTAATCACTCAATATTATCATCCCTAATCACTCCTTCATTGAATATCATCATCCCTCATCATCCTTAATCACTCCCTCCTCATACATCACAATCACTAATCAATATTTCCTCATCCCTCATCATCCATAATCACTCCCTCATCATCTGATGTAGGTATATAATCTAAATGTATCTTTGATTCCAATCACATATTATTTAACCCATTATAATAGAAATTAACTCTTTTCTAGGACTTGTTATGTTGTCAATACCCATTTATGATAGTCAATTTTATTACTAAATGAATTGGATTATCTTCCAAATTTATAGTCAAGTAACACAAGTACTAACACAAAATAGAGTCTAAATTTTAGTTCATCACTTATCTTTGTTGTGCAGTTGACTATATGAAACATTATTCGTTCCACCTTTGGTAGCTTAGTTCAAAGGATAAAAATTAAACACAAATCTCTTGTATAATTTTCTAGTTTTGATAAGATTTGAATATATACAAAGTTATTTGGTGTTTCCCATTCATGTATGACTCTAATCTTGGTTAGGTTCACACATGAACTCCTTGTGTGTAACGTATCCCAAATATTTTAACTCTTGCATGAAAAAGGATCATTTATTCATGTTATCATAAAAATATGTTTTTGAAAAATGTGAAACACTAGTTCAACATAGTGTAGATGTTCATACCATATTTTATAAAGATTAGGATATCAACAAGGTAGATTAAAAAATGACATAGTTAAAGGGCTTGATGATGTATTCAACATCTCAATGAATTAATTCACTACATAATTTAAGCTAAAAGGCATAACCAATTAGTCAATCAATCCTTCTTTTGTTTTTGAGACTATATTCCAGATGTTTAGAGGTTCAACATGAATATAATAATACCCAAACTTAAGATCAATTCTTGAAAAGACTTCTACACCATGGATATGGAATAAAAATGACTTAATATTTAGATGAGGATAATAGTTATTCACTTTAATCTTGTTAATATTTTTTTAATTGATTCACAACCTCATATCCTATCCTTCTTTAGTGAAAACATAATTGGGCTTCTATAAGGAAATGATTTGGGCATGATGTGTCCATTATCCATGATTTCATGGATCTACCACTTGATCTATTCATTATCTAGAAATTATATGTTGTATGAAGAGATTTGAGGTAGAGGTAGTTAAGGGATCAAATCAATAGTATTATTTAGTGTACAATATATAGGAACTTAATTAAGTGACTGAAAGATATCCTATTATTCATCTAATTTATCTTTCAATTATTTTGTCTTTGTTATTATTGGATAAACCACACTATTATATGGTGTTATAAGGATGTTATTATATTTACTTATTACCATCAAGATTATACTTCTTACTAGAACTGACAAGATTCTTTCACTTCCTGGCACTAATGATTGAAAGGTTATGAACTAACTATGATATATGGTATTTTGGATAATGATAATCTATCACAAAATTTCAAGAATTTACCTCATATAATACATGTAAATGGTAAATATATGGTTGAACAAATGTAAAACATCACACATCTCTAATGGTGAGATGTCACAAAGGATTATATCTTTAAAAAGATTGATTTTGTACACCAAGTGACACTAATAGGTTATATATTTATCAAGGGATACACTAGACCATACACTAGAGTATGGTTATGGATGATGCATCAATTTCAATTTCAATTTTTGAAAATATGCTTTAGGATAAATTAAATTGTTTTGACTTTCATTAGAAATGATGAAGCGTATTGGCTCACCATTGATCTACATTTGTTAATGAAATAATATTTTTAATTCATATAATTTCTTATTATGAGAAGTATGAATATTTTTGGTACCAAACATATCATTGGGTTCATAATCTATTATCTACTTACCTTTTTATAGTTCTAGATAAATTTTACCCACTTCTCAAGCTATGCACATAGAGAGCTTATAGTGTGACACTCTTCATTGGATTAAATATTGAAGTTATGAATTAAGTACCACTTTCCAATCTTGGATTACTTGTTATAATCATTTGAAAATTATTTTACACTCTCTAGTATTATGATTCAATCAATAGGCATACAAATATAAGGTATTCAATGTAATTATTTGGATCATAAAATGTCATCATATGGAAAATAATTGATTGGTTTTATAAAATCACATAACTTGGTGATCCTCATATTTATTATCCATTTTAGGTGCTATGGTGGTTTTACTTGCTTGTTTTTTTTCTTTGTGGATCTTCAATTGTGAATTACATCATTTATAATATGCCAATATTTTTTCATAGGTGTTAAATATTTATATTTTAAATTACATCCACATCATTTTGATCACTATGTCTTATATTTTATGTTAGAAATCAACTCTCCATTTTAGCTCCTAGAATTGTTAAACCCAAAAAAATACCACCATCAAGATATTGGATGGAGTGATTAAGGATGAGGAAGGACAAGGAAGAATTGAGTATAGATGATAATGGAGTCATTAGGGATGATGAGGGATGGTGAAGGTGAATGAGGGAGTGATTGGGGAGGATGAGGGAATGATTAGGGATGGTGAGGGTTAATGGGGGAATGATTAGGGGTGATGAGGGACAAGGAATGTGTGATTATAGATGATGAGGGATGATGAAGTAGTGATTAGGGATGATGAGGGATGATGAGAGTCAACAAATAAGTGATTAAGGATGATGAATGAATGATTATAAATGATGAGGAATCGTGAGGGTCAATAAGGGAGTGACTAAAGATGATGAGGGATGAGGAGAAAGTGATTATGATGATGAAGTGGTGATTAGGGAAGATGAGGGATGGTGAGAGCCAATGAGGGAGTGATTAAAGATGATGATGGAGTGATTAACGATGATGAGGGATGGTGAGGGTTAATGAGGGAGTGATTAGAGATAATGAGGGATGATGAGTGAGTGATTAGGGATAGTGAGGATCAATGAGGGAGTAATCAGGGATGATGAGGGAGTGGTTAGAGATGATGAGGGATAGTGAGGGCCAATGAGGGAGTGATTAGGGATAATGAGGAATGAGGAGAGAGTGATTAGAGGTGATGAGGGATTTATAAAAAGTGATCAAGGATGAGGAAGGGATGATGAATAATTTAAATTAACAAAAAGTGGTTGTTTGATGTGTGTAGGTCATCAAAGTGACTTATGATACCCTAATCACACCATCATTGATCAAGTTTAAAGTGAGTGTTTTGGAATATTCAATTTTGAAAAAAACTAAGACTCCTAGAAATACCAAGAATAAATATGGAAGGCATAAAAATCTAAAAAAAGACTATATATTTACCAAAAATGGACTTTAATTGTAATAATTATGCCCTAAAATCCCTTGATTCAATAATTAGACTTTGAAAATGCCTAAGTATTGACTAGATTAGATTTTGAAAACTATTTTCTAAATCATAAGGTGTATAAAGATGAGACTAAATCTATCAGATGTAGAGTGAACCTAATTTATTTTATTTACTAAATAAATTTAAAGTGAAATCAATATATAAATATAAAAATATAATGTAAACTTATACTTAACATTTAGAGTAGTAAATATAAGCTTCGGGTCAAGGTTAGCTTCATGTGCATGTTCACATGCTTTTATGTGCCTAAAAATAGGAATGTGATCATGTTTTTTCTTTTATAATAACACAATAATTTTATTTTTTAACCAATATTGGATTCATTTAGATGTTCAAATGTTTTTTTATGCAAAATAATAGGAATGAGATCATGTTATTGATTTTACAATAACGTAATCACATTATCTTTTAATGTAATCATATTATGTATTAACATGATCACATTATGGATTAGTAATTGATGATCCATAATTTAAATAGCATGTCCACATTATATGAAATGTCCATGGAATTTTTTACCCTAACTTTGTGTACATACCCTCTAGTAGAATTACCAAGTGATTTCTAGATAGACTTTGAGAGGCATTGATGTGTTTAGATAGAGAAATATTTTGAATATTTTTTCTAATTGAACTTTATAATAACATGGGAGGGGTAATTCATAATGTATAAAATTTAAAATTTTACCATTGGGGCATGGGGGCAAGGCCACACTAGTGGACAAGGCCATAATGTGGTCTTGTTTGACCTAGTGTGGTCTAGTCCCAAAAGGACATAGACTATTGGAATTGGTCTAACATGAAATTTTAAGAAAAATAAAGATGTCTAAATGATGTTCTTAGTGGTTTTAAGATAATTTTAGAATATTTAATGGTCCCATAAATATTATGAGTTAACGAAATGGGAAATTGGCTAAATAGGGTAAGGATGTCAAGTAATGAAATCACTTAGATGATTCATAGTAATAGAATAATATATCATAGAAGTAAAAATAGAATAAATAGATCCAAAACAAATTTTTTTAGAACATAATTCTTGAATATTATGACTAAGCCACTTTGAGGGGTTAACCTCCAAAACAATGTAATAATAACATAACTCATAATATGATGATAAAATAATAACCACTACCCCTTATATATACTCTACTTATCCATGGTTATTTCATAGGACAAACATATTAAGAACATTGAGAAATGTAATAAGATAATATGAAGGTATGTAAGCCACAGTTTAGCCACACATATCCCTAGAGGCACTATAGGTTAAGGGTGTAACATGCCCATCCCCTTTATAAAAATGTTGTACTCAACATTGAATAAAATCTAGATGTTGTTTTAAGAACACTTCATCCTCATATGTTGCATATTTAGAATGCAGATTCTTCCATTTGATCAAATACTCCTTAATCACTCTAGTATGTATTTGCATAGTGCGTGTGTGAAGGATATCCTCTAGCTCTCGAAAAACTAGACCTTATTCATCCAATTTAGGTAATTCAATCTAAGTGGAAAATTTGTGTCTAATTACCTTATTTAGGCAAGATAAATGGAATATTGAATATATACAATTGGGTGGGGGAAATTCTAGCATGTAAGTCACACTATCAATTTTATACAAGATATGATAAGGTCCATAATACTTAGGTGACAACTTATAATTTTTTATTGATTTAGAGACATCTTATTATATGGATGCAACTGTGCAAACACCTAATCGCCTATGTCAAAATGTCACTCACTATGATGTTGATCTACTTAATGCTACATTCTATTTTGTGTCATTGCTAAATTTTATCACAAACTAACCAGTACCTCCCATTGATGGTGAATGTGTTCCTCAATAGCTTGAACCTTTAGATATACTACCAAAGCTAAAGTGAAATATGAGGTGTGATAGCCATACAATTCCATAAAGGGAGAAATTTTGGAAGAAGTTTGAAAATAAGTGTTATACCACCTTTTGGTAAGTGGTATCCAATGAACCTATTTGTCTTGTTTGTCAGAAACAAAACAATGAAGATACCCTTCTAGATATTTGTTGACTACCTATGTTAATCCATCATATTGAGGATGATAGGATTAGCTATGAGTCAAATAGGTGCCCAAACATGTAAATAATACAATCTAAAAATTATTAGTAAATATGGTATCTCAATCATTTACAATAATCTTTGGAGTACCATGTAATTTTTAAACCATATTGAGAAAAGTAGAAGCTAGTGTATTGGAAACAAATGGATGTGATAAGGAAAAAATGAGCATACTTGGTGAGTTGGTCGATAACTACCATGATAAAATATTTACCATTAGACCATAGTAACCTAGTAATGAAATCTATGTAAACCTCCTCCTAATGCTGGCTAGGTATGGATACATGCCACAAAAAACTTGGGGTCTTAATGGTTTCACCTTTTTTCTATTGACATACCATGAATTTAACGTGTTTTTAGACATCCCTCTTAAGTATTTCCAAAAACAAATCTTTATTGAATATATGATATGTTTTCAAAAATATGGAGTGACCTCCGAGTGGAGAAGCATGAAGTTCCTAAAGAATTTAATGTTTGAGGAGAGAATACTTACATAGTTATAATCTATCTTTATACCATAATTCATTCCCCTTCCATGTAATTTTTTAAGATTCATCAAAACCCTATTGAAGATTCTGAATCAAATCCTTTATAGTATTGTCATTATCTCATTCTGATCTTACTTCCTCTATCCAATCTACCTGCTACATGGTCATGGTGCATAATAATGCCTCAACTAATTCATCCCACCAGGAAAGGGAATTTGTCACCTTATTCTCTTTTCCTTTGTTATATACTATTTTAAAATTATAGCATAATATTTTAGTCACCCATTTATGTTTTTATTTAGATGATAATTTTTGTTCCAAAAAATATTTGAGGCTATCATGATTAGTCTTTACCTGAAAGTGATGACCCATCAAATAAGGTCTCTATTACTTGACTGCATGCAAAATGACCATCATCTCTTACTCATATATTGGTTTGAGCCTATTTTTTCCCTTTAACTAGAGGCTTTCAAATGCTAGTGGTTTGACTTATTACATGAGTACATCCCCCATGCCATATCTTGATGCATCACACTCCACAAAAAAAGCTTTTAAAAATTAGTATTTAAAATTGGAGTGGTGCACATAGCCATTTTCAACTATTTAAATACCTTGGTCACTGAAGTAGTCCACTAGAAGAAGCCTTTATTCAATTAAGAGGTGAGTGGGGATGTAATGCTACCATAATTTTTGACAAACTTGTGATAATAAATTGGCCATAAAAATCCTAAAAGGGTCTTGGGGGTCTTGGGAACTTGTCATTCCATCATCATTTAGATTTTGTTAAGATCAAATTTCACTCCTTCATGTGAAATAATATGACCCAAGTACTCCACCTCTTGGACACCAAAATCACATTTGGAAGGTTTAGTATAAAGTTGATGTTTCAAAATTGAAAGTACCTATTTCACATGATTTAAATGGTCTTCCCAAATTTTGTTGTAGATGAGGATATCATCAAAAAACACCAATATAAAATTTATTAAAAATGGCATAAAAATAATATTCATCAAACTCTAAAATGTAGATGGTGCATTTGTGAGGCAAAAATGCATGACCATAAATTCATAATGGTCTTCATGAGTTCTAAAAGATGTTTTATGTATGTCCTCATCATAGTTTTTAATCTAATGATACACAAAGTGAAGGTATAACTTGGTAAAATAAATAACACCATGTAATTCATCTAACTAATCACCAATTATTAGAATAGGAAACTTATCTTTGACTATGTACTTGTTGAGTTCTCTGTAGTCTAGGCATATCCTCTAAGTGTCATGTTTCTTCCACACCATGAACACAGGTGAAAAACATTCACTTTGAATGTGTTGGATGATTCCTACCTCCAACATGTCTTGAACTATATTTTCAATTTCACTCTTCTAGTCATATGGATACATTTAGGGTCTGATGTTTGGTGGTGTACTTCTAAAAATGAGCCTGATGGCATGATCATATACATGGCTTGGAGAAAGTCATTTTTGCATGTCATAAAAAATATAGAATGGTTATTCAACACTTTTTAAAAATCAGGATGTGTAGACTCCTTAGTTGGTTGAACCTATGTGGAAAATAAGTGTGCCAAAAATCCCTCAACACCTTTTCTAAGAATCTTCATCCTCTGATGGGAACTAACCAGTTGTGGAAATTTAGCACTTAATCCATGTAGTTCAAAGGTTTTACCTTCTGAATGGAACCTCATGAATAGTTATTAAAATTTCATCTCAATAGTGCCCAAGGTCATGAGCCACTACACTCCCAAAATAATGTCAACTCCTCCCATGGGAATGAAAAACATAAGGGAATATAACAAGTAGTCTCCCATAGCAATTTTAATACTATGGCATTTTCCATAATAATTGATAGTACCACTAGCTACAATCATGACTAAAATTTTAGAGATGGGTAAATGAAATAGTTCAAATGAGTAGTCAAATTACTATTGATGAAGTTATGTGTACTCCTAGAGTCAATTAACACAATCACCTTTTATTTCTTTAAGCAACCCACCACATTTAGAGTTTGAGGAACACTAATTCCTAAAAGTGTATGATAAAAAATGTTAGGTTGAGAATCTTCAAATTCATCCTCATGTTATTCCAAACTTGCTCTTAAAGCTTCATCATCTTCTTCCTCCTCATTGGCACATTTAATGTAAAACAACTTATTTTTATCACATCGATGTCATTTGATCCATTTGGCATCATAACCAAAACACAAACCTTTTACATATTTTTATTCAATTTGTTGAGGTGTCAATCTAGGAGGATATAGAAATGATGGTGTTAGGAAGGTGAATTCATGAACATTAGTGAAATATATTCATCTGATAAACTCTTTTTCCTCAACTATGTGTGCCCTTGGTATGGCTTCAGATACATTATTGGGATGAAACATGCAGACCTCTAATTGGATGTTATCTTTGAGGCCACCAAAAAATAGGCTAGTTATATTTTCCTGAGTGATGTCTATCACCCATAATGAGAGATTCTAAAATTGATGAATTTAATCCTTTATTGTCCCAATTTGGCACAACTTGGCTATCTAGTTGAAGTAGTTTTCAAAAACATTATTGAGATAGTGGAGCTACAACTTCTCAAAAAATATTGACCATGAAATTAGGACACCCTTATTTTTATTTTGAGCACACAATCAATGATACCAAATAAATTGTTTAGGTTCTATATAAAGAGAATCCATGAAAACATTTTTGTGAACATGGATTCTAATGTAGATCAAATAAATTTTCAATTTGAGTAATCCATGTGAATCGATCATTACCATTAATCTTGCACAGATCCAATTTTGGAAACAAAAAATTCATACTAAGATTGGTGTTGTGATTGTTTAGAGGAGAACCAAACTAGAGTGGTGGAGGTTTATATTTAAATGACTAAGATGCAAAGTTATCTAATTGCCTAGTTATTTATTTTAAATGATCTTACAAGCCATTTAATTCCCATCTCAACCTTGTGATGTCCCCTTTAACTACATCAAGATCATATTTATTCACCATAACATGAAAATCTAACTTAAGTTGTTGATCTACCTCTAAAATACACATATTATAAGTTTCAAACTCCATGTCATTCATTTGAGGAGTTTTAGATATTTATTTCCCTTTCCTGCATCCAATTATCAGGAACAACCATGCACAAACCCTAGGAGGGTTGTAATCCTAAAAAAGTGTATTGATAGATGATACCATTGAAATAACCTCACCAATATGAATATGATTATTGTTAATGTGTACAAAGGTGTAAAATTTCATCCCAAAAAAGTGTGCTAGTAGAATATACCATTGTGATTATCTTACATAGTTGAATCCAACAATTGATATTTTGCACAAGGTAAACAAATATATATATATTTTTTCCAATTTTTTAATTTTTGTAAAAATTCCACAAGAAAAAATATGGTGATAAAAAAATCATTTTTTTGTGGATCATAAGTTATGTTTTTTCAACCTTCTAATGTTCAAGATGCTAGGTTCAACAAAACTATGTCACATAAACTTACCCAAATCAAAACTCTTATACCACTTGTAATGAAATTACGTAAATGATTCATAAAAATATAATAATATATCATATAAATAGGAAAAAAATAAGTAGATACATGATAATAATTGCCAAAAGAGTAGAATAATTGAATATTATGATTGGACCACTTTGAGGGGTCAACCTCTACAATAATTCAATAAGAATAGAATTCACAATATGATGATAAATGACTAACCAATACCTATAATATATATTATACTTATCCATGGTTATTACATAGGAAAACCATACTAATAACATCAAGAAATGCAATAAGATAATATGAAGATATGTAAGCCACAAGTCAACCACACATATCCCTAGATGCATTATAGGTTTAGGGCATAACATGTCAAGATTAAACATTGTTAAGCACTTAATGATTAAATTTGAGAGTCTAAATTTTCCCTCACTTTAATTTTTTGATGAAATGAATTGAAATGACTAGAGTAAAATAGATTCAAACCTAAATGTGTATACACACTATGTATTTTGATGTGAAGCTTGATCGTGCAAGACACCTTAATGTAAAACCTGTAACAATGCCACTAAAATAGATAATGTCCATATAAAAAATTTGAAATATGAAATTTAAAAATTGAATTCTAAAAAAGAGAGCAAGAAAAGTATACACCTAAAAGAGTATGCAATTTAATTTCCATGTAACTTGAAAAATGAGTAAGCGTTTTCCCCCTTGTTGAGGACTTTTGGAGAAATGTTAAACATGTGGTGAATTAGGGATAAAATATCAATTTATTTAAACCAATGAAAGTCCTTGAGTTGAAAAGATTGTATGATCCAACTCTCATTTGAAAGAGTAGAGTACTCTATATAATAATTGAAGGGTAGAACAAACAAATGTGGCTCACTACATAAAAAAGGTGCAACTATAGATGTTGAGTGTCACTAGACTCTAACGTGGCCCACTTGCACCATGAAGATGAATTACACCACTATAGATAGATCTAGAATATTTGAAACATTATAACTTTGAAACTTTTGAACTAGATAATTTTGAATTTTCCATGTAATAACTTTAACATGAATGCATATCATGACCCCATGTACCATACTAAATTGATATTGAATTGCAATTGAACTTTTAACTTTTTAAACTTGAAACTTGTATATATTTTTACACATGCCCATGCATATGCATTAAGTATATGTGAATTTTTATTGAAGTAACTATAGGAATGAGTGCATATGCATGTCACATGCCCCCATAATCTAAAAATGTTGAATCATAATCCAATTTAAAAATTGTATGTTGTCATAAATCTATAAAGTTATTTCTCATGAAGTTTGAATTCTTAAGACAAGCTCATTATGATGCTCCCATTTTGAGATGAGAGTTGTAGCCTTCAAGTCACTAATATGAAAAGAGATATGTAAAATATGTGAAATGTATAATCATGTAGTATCACTTTGAACATTTGAATTGTATTGCATAATAGTATTGAATATGGCATTGATTATATATCAAACATATGTTAGATAGATATAAAATTGAATCAAATAAGCAATATGTGCATGATATGTATCATGGCACAAGAGTAAAAATAGAAATAATGCATATGAATCATGGTACCATAGTAAAAACAAATGAACATACATGAAATGTTATTTAATGTGACATAATTTGCATATAATGTCACAAATAATGCCCAAATTCCACATATGTTATCATAGATTCCTATAAAAACCCATTAGAACATGTTAAGGATTTCACTATGTGAGTTTTAGTTGTAGATGTAGACAATCATGGATATGGAAATCCAATTCATTATTTTCACTCATTTCTTCTATTTTTAGTGAATATTCATTAAACACAAGCTATTAGAATAAAATAAACATACTTGTTTATATTACTCACACAAATTCAAATATAATAGAGAAAGTAATGCATAGAGAATAATACATAGAAAACATTAAATGGAACCATCAAATGATCTTTATTATCTCACAATCAGAACTCATAAATTTTTTCTGTTACAATTGAGTAGTTTATATAGAGCTTACAAAGGCTCTGTTACTTCACATTCCTAACCTTTCATTTTTATCCAAAGAGGTATTTTCATCTTATTATAAAATTTTGATATAAAATCATGTGTTGAATACATAAAAAATGATATACATTATAAAAAATATTACACATTTCACATTTGTTATTCATACATACTTTGTGATTTTAATCACCAAATATCATAGAGCTTGGTGGTATACAAAGAATTCAAATGGTGTAGCCAATAGATAATGCCTAAACTTCCTAGATCTTCATGTTATATAGTAATGTAGTTCTTCTCAGGCACTGAAAGATTCTTGCTTATGAAGTGAATAGGGTGATCTAAGATCCCATCTCTGGGTTAGGTCAACACAACACCTACTGTAGTTCCTAAATCATATACATGAAAACAAAATGTATTAATCTAATCCATAAATATAAATATAGGGACAATTACTAATATCTACTTCAAATATATGAAGGATGCCTGACATTTAATGGTCCATTCAAACCTCATATCCTTGCATAATAGTTTCTCTAATAGATTAGACAGAGTTGCATACCCCTTGATAAAATTGAGATAATACCTAGTGTGTCCTAAGAATGATCATACTTCAAAAGAACTAACAGAGGTGGAAATCCTATAATGACTATAATTTTGGCTTGGTGAACTAGAATACCATCACTAAATATTACATGTCCTAATAGAACCCTAAAAGATCTAAAAACCAGAAAAATTCTTAAAAATTAGAGCTATGCACAGAGCTCAACATATTTCTAACAAATTTACATCTTGGAAAGGTGATATTTGAGTAAGGAAAACATAACCCAATCATCTAGATAAATTTCCAAAAATTCATGTATGAAGTCCTTGAACACAACTCTAGAAAAAACAATAGGGGCATTTTTTAGACCAAAAGACATTACCTTATATGCAAATGAACCCCACTCTAATGTAAAATTAGTATTTATTTAGTCTTCTAATATGATCAAAATCTAATGATATCCACTGAAGCCATATGTGAAATAATATAATTCATGACCTACACCTAACTCAAGAACTTTATCTATGAAATGAATTTTGGAAGTGGGTCATTAATGTAGGAATTATTCAATGCCTTGTAGTTGCCACAAACTCTAATCTCTCATGACTTCTTGGGTTTAACCACCATCAAACTTACCTAATTTGATTTTTATAATAGATAGATGATCTATACTTCCTTCATTTGGTTAATTTAAACCTTGACTTTGGTATTTATACTATAGGGATGCTTCTTAATAGAACTTGGACACTCTCTAAGTTATATATGTATTTCCCCTAATGAAGGGACTACAACCTTGGTAATATTATAAGAATTGAACTACCTCTGAGATTTGTTATTATGACCAATAATCAACTATGGTTGCTAGCTTTGGTACTAAGTCTATACCAGTGTTTTCCATTGCTTTACATATTAGTGCTTGATATATCTTCTTTGGCCCATTTGGAAGAGAGTCTCTCAATGCCCTTTCCCTTTTGTACTCCTAAATATTTAGATTTCATAGCTGCATATCCTCTATTTTCTCTATGATGTTGGGTCTAGGCTCATTTATCTGATGTTTGGGATAAAATAATCCATTTAAATCTAAATCCTCCTCACTCTCACTATATTCTACATGATCTGCATTGTCCAAGATCTTATTACATGATTTCAACAAAAAAAACTTATTTTTGTTTATTTTTAATATAATTTTTTATAGCTTTACTCAAGCATTTAAATTATTTTTCCTATGACATTTGATCTTTTGCAGTTCTCTACCCATGATATAAAAACATATTCAATTTTTGTAGAGATTTTTATACTATGTGATTTTCATCCTCAAAAACAAAGATTTGTATAAAATCATGCAAGACATATGGCGAATTCTTGGTCTCATGCCTACACTCCTGGTGCATATACCAAGCTCATGGTAAAAGTGTTACGAGTATGCTAAAATATATTCACCTAGTATCTTTGTTCTACACTTTGAAAAGATAATATATTGACACACCTATGAATGTGTAATTTAGGTAATTAACCTTCTTGGAATAATGGCCATTGATTAGAGATTTCAAACATCTTTTAAAATTGAGATCACATCAGTTCATAGGATTTTTATTAGTGCAATTTATTGGAATAATATACTACCCACCATGTTGAACAAACACCTTTGGGTGCATAATTCAACACATTAACTAGAGAATTTACATTAGGAATATGGTGTTCCAACTTAGAAATGAATTGCACTAATTATTTTATTGTGAATTTTTTGGGTAAATTATCGCTCGTTAGAAAAACCATTTTCATTGGTCTTACATCATGGTTTCCTCATAGCCAGTAAAAAAAAAGGTGCATTTGAATCACCACTAATGAAAGACTCAACTTCCCATGGTATAGTACCCTCATGAGTGGGTTTGATGTAGTCCATATCTATGAAAGTCATTTGGTATAATAACTTCACTTTTTATCTCATGGGGAATCAAATAGATGGATAATTACATTCCTTTAAATGAAACTATGGAACTTGATCCATGGGTTTAATATATTAGTATGAGAACTACTCTATATGTTACAACTATTGAAATGATTGTGTATGTTGTGAAAACTTGATAAACCTTATAATATACAGGGCTTGAGATTTTGGTTCTATGCCTATTTTAAAACAACATTATTATCCATAGGCATATGGTGATGTAGGATCCTTAAGAAAGATATATGATTTCATTTTATCCTTGCTTAATGGTATGATGATGATCATGCCTCCTTGATGAGCCTCCAATTGATTAACTACTATATTAATGGGAATTTGACCATCACAGATCTAATTTTACTAATCAATAAAGGGTAGTGTATTTCATTGGTCTTCATGCCAATAAATTTAAAATCACCTCATAGGATTATATCATCAACTTTTATTTTTTTGATTGATTTCAACTTTTTATTAGAGCCTAAACTAGTTTTGGCTCAACAGAAGGCCTAGTCTCCCAAAAAAGTTTAACAATAATTTAGATAGAAAATACTACAAGCTAAAAATCCCTACCAAATTTGAGAAGATCCAAAGCTATAAAATTTGGAGACAAACCTAAATTTAAAAGATAAATAAAATAAAAGATTGGAAATATGAACCTTTCAACAAATTTCTTTAAACATAGCAAACGCAGACCTTAACTCAACCTTTTATTGCCTGCAAATGCCTACCCCTACTAGAGAGCAAGGATTCCATTGTCCATTGAGTACTACCATTAATGGAATTATTATCACCAAGTTTTAATCTTTCTACTTATATTTTCTTACCTCTTTTCCCTTTCTTTCATAAGTAGGAGAATTTAAGTCACAAGGATGTTGATCTATAGACAAAAACACCCTACTTTTAGCTCTTCTCCTTCTTCCTCCCAACCATCCCCATCCTCTTTTGAAAATTACTTTTATTGGGAACCATATGTTAATAGAGAATATTTGTTTAGACCCTCTATCCTAATGTTTTTAATAACCTCTTCTTCTACCAAAATGGGAATAGAAGGCTACCTTGCCTCCACATTAAATAAACCTTTTATTGCCACTAAAATCTCATCCTCCTAAGGATTTACCTAAACTTCTTGAACTATTGAAGATGGATTCTCAATGGAAAAGGTTTTTAGAAGGACCAAAAAACTTTGAAGTAAGTCTCAATTCAAATAACCAACCTTTCTAATCCATTTCTTCAAGATCATTTCATAGAATCCTTTTAAACCTTTCTCAGGACATGAAGCAATATTATGATCAGCTTGATTACAATTGAAACATTTAAAGGGAATCCATTCAAAATTAATAAATTGAGTCCAAAATCCATAGGAGGATGAAATCTAAATAAAATGGTGCATAGGTTTGGATAAATCAACCAATACACACACCCTGATAAAATTCATATTAGCCTCAATAGAATCATCAATTTTAACAAAGACTCCCAACTTACTAACTAATTGTTTACGAAGACTAGGATCACAAAAGGCTAAAGTGATATTATATATCTTACCCATATTGGATCTTATGAGATAACCGAAGTAAATGGATCAAAAAAAGGAGCCTAGGGACACAAAAATACCTCCTACTTACCAATAAACCATGGCCCATTTGACGACACAAAATATCTTTCTTCTAAAGAGTGAAATAGAAGCATATAGAAGCCATTTGATAGCATTGAAAGAGAAAGATATTTTGATGTAGGCCAAGTACCATACGTCCATTATAATATCACTTCCCATGAAGGTTGTTTTTATACACATCTACCAATAAAACACTTCCTCCCCCTATCCAAACCAATCATTGAAAGATTTGAATCTAAAATTTATAGAAGAGGGGTAGTATTAGAGAAAATAAAGGGGATATAACCTAGGTAGGTCACTTTTTGGGCTCCTTTTTGTGATAGTTTTGCTTCTGTATTCCCCTTTGAACCACCAACCACTTCTTTTTCTTTCACATAAATCTCTTTTAGAGGGATCTAACTTTTGGGAATGAGAATAAGATTTGAACCAGGCTAAGTCTTGAGAATAAACTCTTTGTCAAATTCTCCACAAGAATGATAAAGATTAGAGATATTCTTGTAACTAGAATACACTAAATCCTTGGTATAAACCCTACTTAACCCTTTTTTTCTTATAGACACCTGCTTCCTTAGAGAGGCACCTCCACTAGACAAACATCTATCTACAACCGATTGATCCATACCTAAAAACTAATCAAACTATTCATAAGGGGATTTATTTAATTTAGACTACGGAGCAAAAAAATAGATTTTGTCTTTATCTTTTTTATATTTATTCTATCCCCTACCTAGTTTGCTCCTGGCTATTAACCCTATTTCTCTTAGCCACACACCAAAATATTCTCCTTCTTCCTTATCTTCACCCTCATAGCCACTACTATGAACCTTCTCTTATGCCCCTATGTTTTTAGCCACATATATCACTTCTATTGCTATCGATCCTCTACCTGCATCTGTCACCTACTTGTCACTAGTTGCCACTGCAATTGTCATATATATTACATTAGATAATTATTCAAGACTTAAAACTCCCATTATCTACTCTATCATGTCTTAAGCTAATAAAATTCCTTTATTATGATCATCAAATTTTATTTCTACATCTTCCAACCTTACAATGGATCCTACCCTTACATAACTATGAGACTATGTGTAACTAGGATGTAGCAAAGAGTAGGTCATCCAATGGCCTCCCATGTGGACCAAGGAATAATGTTAACTATGCTCCTAAATTCAAATACAACATTTAGAACTTCATATCTTGAAAACTCAATATCCATTCAATAATCAACATCCCATGGCTTATTAGTTTTCATGTACCAAACTACCCTTTCCATTATCTACTGAATTTTTTTACATAGTCCAACAAATTATGCAACAACTTAGAGATATTCTATGATATGTCCTTGATGCATAGAGTAATCATAGTTTTAGAATATATGTTAAATATATAATTCCTCTATCTTGTTGTAGTATGTGAATAATCTAGCCATACATTTTTACATTTATAAATGTATCATATCCTTTAGAAGCATTCAAATTTTGTATAGTATATAAAAATTGTGCTACTTCAAACATAAGAACCTTATATTTTATAAGGTATGGATACTTTTCATGCTGAACATTTTTATTTAAAGGCTCCTGTGGCATCTCTAAGGGTGGAAATTCTTAATTTTTATACTAATTTTGAGTGATAAATTGCATATAAGCAAGGTATTTTGTTTGCACATTTACCATATTCAAATTGTGCATTAGTTTCTCCTTTCTCTACTTCTCTAAGACTAAATAATCCTTTATATGGTCTTAAATAGATACTATGAGTAGACATAATAGGGATACCTCTATGGGTTACATGGATAATTTCATGTGATGTGATTATATTCACCACACATGTATCAAATAAGAGGATGTCTACCTTGTCTATTGTCTTATTTGTGATTTTTATTGGCTCCATAATATCCTCCTCTATAGCCTCCTTAGTACCCTAATTGTATTTATGGAGAAACCCACCCTTATTTTTTTTATCCATCATATCATCCATATAATATTTGAGGGTAATATGAAGCCCATCCTGATTATATGGTGGAGACACAAAATTTCAAGGTTGATGGTACTATGGGGATGGAGGTGTCCATCCAAATTGGTACTAAGGTGACTATGATGTCCATCTTGTGATTCTTTGTGGTTGATATTGATGAGATTGCATAACTATGTATAGATAAGTAACTATAATCAAATAATAGCAACGAATAAGAGATACAAGAAACCACCCTGAAAACTTGTATTAAAACTCTTCACAAAAGGAATACAATTGAAGAAACTTCTTTCTTCCACATCTCTCTCTAGATCTCTATCCCTTAAGAGCTCTCTCTCTCAAGTACAATCAATTCCAACAACCTAGATTGATACAACTCTATACTATTCTTCAACATTCACATACAATGAACTACTACAATAATCACACTAAGCTAAGAAGATCTAATTTTACATATAGAATTAGGAGACTTGAGCATGCACTTATAACCAACAGTTAAGCCTCTTGAACAAGGGCTCTAAAAACAATCTTGCTAATAATAGAAATGTGAACTTAAGACTAAGAATTAAACTCATCATGCAAACACTCACTTCTATCCTCAGAAATAGCATTCTGGACGCATAGGTAACTGACGCCGGTTCCTGCCTGCTTGCCTGTGACCGACATCGGCCGATCCTCTGCCGATGTCGGTGTCTCTTCAACTACACCGAACTGATGTCGATCGCTCCTGACCGATGCCGGTGACTGTGTAAACTTGCAACTTTGTAATGCACTCATATGTGAAGCTTTTAGGCTCCACACCTTAATAATCTCCCACTTGGAGATAAACAGCTGTACCAGTACCTGTACAGCAACATCTTCTAGCTCCTCCATCTTTAACTCAATCATGAAGACCAACAGAAGTTGAATAAAGATTCAACTTCTCCTTTATAACCGGCTTGGTTAACATATCAACAGGATTCCTATCTGTATGGATCTTCTCCAGCTTCAAATCACCATCTTCCAATACCTGTCGTATGAAATGGTACCTTAGCTGTATGTGCTTGGTTCTTGAATGAAAGGCTGAATTCTTAGCCAAATGGATTGCACTCTGACTGTCACTATACAATCTGTAACTTCCATGCTCCCTTCCAAGCTCTTCCATGAACCGTGTCATCCATATCATCTCTTTGCTAGCTTCTGTGGCTGCAATATACTCTGCTTCTGTAGTTGACAAGGCAACAACCTTCTACAACTTAGATATCCAGCTAACTGCCATTCCACCTACAGTGAAAACATAACCTGTAGTGCTCCTCCTGCCATCCAAATCACCTGCCATATCTGAATCTACATAACCATGTAGAGAAGTATCTGAACCTCCATAGCACAAGTGCCTACTGCTGGTTCCTCTCAGATATCTAAGGATCCACTGAACTGCTTTCCAATGTTCCTTACCTGGATTGGCCATATACTTACTTACAACTCCCACTGCTTGGGCAATATCCGGTCTAGTACACACCATTGCATACATCAAACTCCCTACTGCGGAAGAATATGGAACCTTACTCATGTACTCTACCTCATCATGTGAATTAGGACATTATTCTTTACTCAACTTAAAATGTCCAGCCAAAGGTGTGCTTACCGGTTTAGCATCCTGCATATTGAACCGTTTCAACACCTTGTCCACATAATCTTCTTGAGACAATATCAACCTGTGATTTTTCCTGTCTCTCTTAATGCTCATGCCAAGGATTTTCTTTGCTACTCCCAAATCCTTCATAGCAAATATTTGAGCTAATTTCACCTTAAGCTCAGAGATATCCTGCATGTGTGATCCTGCAACTAGCATATCATCTACATACAACAATAGAATAATATATCTACCGTTATCCAATCTCTTAAAATACACACAATGGTCAGATTGACACCTACTGTAGCCATGCTCAGTCATAAACTTGTCAAATTTCAAATACCATTACCTAAGAGCTTGCTTGAGGCCATACAAGATTTTCTTCAATCTGCACACTAACTTCTCCTTACCTTTGACCTCAAATCCTTCTGGCTGTTCCATATAAATTTCCTCATCCAAATCTCCATGAAGAAACACTGTCTTAACATCTAGCTACTCAAGATGCAAATCCTCAACAGCAACCAAAGATAATACAATCCATACAAAAGTCATTTTAACAATAGGAGAAAAAATCTCACCAAAATCAATACCTAGATTTTGTGCAAATCCTTTCACTACCAATCTGGCCTTATATCTCATTTGTCCATTCTCACCTTCTTTCAACCTGCAGGTCCATCTGTTCTTCAGTGTTCTCTTACCAGCTGGCAATTCAACCAAATCCCATGTTTGGTTCTCTCTTAAGGACTCCATCTCCTCAACCATGCCACACTCCCACTAACTCTTGGACTCCACCTGTATTGCTTCTTCAAAACTCTCTGGTTCTCCACCATCAGTTAGTAATAAATAGAATAATGAAGGAGAATATCTAATTGGAGGCTTACTTACCCTTTCAGACCTCCTGATGGGTGTCTGAGACTCATTCAGAACACGCTGTCCACCCAAATTCTCTGACAGTGACCAACCTCAGTCACCTCCAGACCTGTTATTGGCCGACGCCGATTCTGCCTGACTGATGCCGATGCCTGTCCTGCTGACATCGGTCTCTGTATGACCAACCTCAGTTTCTATTCTGTCGACGTTGGTTCCTAACCTATTGACGTCAGTCTCTATGTTTTCCTACAAGTGATTATTTCTTTTTCCCATGAGCTCATTTTGGACCATCACCTCATCCAATTTACTATTGCTCTACCCAGATTGATTCAGCTTCTTCAGCTGATCACTATACATCACTTTTTCATTGAAAACAATGTCACGGCTCCTAATTACCTTGTTAGTTCCTAGATTCCAAAATCTGAAACCAAAATCATCTGAGCCATAGCCAATAAATGTGCACCTCATAGACTTAGCATCGAGCTTCTTTCTATTTTCCTTATCTACGTGCACAAAGGCTTCACAACTGAAAACTTTGAGAAAAGAGAGATCTACCTTTTTACCTGTCCAAGCCTCTTTTGGAATTCCACCATCCAGAGCTGTAGAGGGTCCTCTATTAATCAGGTACACTATAGTGTCAACAGCTTCTGCCCAAAACTCTAAAGGCAAACCAACATGCAATCTCATACATCTTGCACGCTCCATGATTGTTCTATTCATCCTTTCAGCAATTCCATTCTACTGAGGTGTCCTCAGAACCATCCTTTGCCTATGGATTCCATGCATTTAACAATACCAATTGAACTTATAACTGCAGAAATCTCCACCATTGTCTGATCTCAGGCACTTTAATCTTTTCCCTGTTTCATTCTCAACCATAGCTTTCCAAATCTTAAAAGTCTCAAATACATCAGATTCTTCTTAATATGGTAGATCCATACCTTTCTTGTAGCATCGTCTATGAATGAAACATAGTACTGTGATCCTCTAATAGAAGCTACCTGAGCCGGTCCCCACACGTCTGTGTGAACAAGCTGCAACTTATGCTTCTTCTTTGTAGACCCAGTCTTGAGAAAACTAACCATTTTATATTTTCCAAATACACAGTGCTCACAAAATTCTAGATCCATGCTTTTCAAATCTGAAAGCTTACCTGTAGACTTAAGAATTGACATCCCCTTCTCACTCATGTGGCCAAGCCTTGAGTGCCACAATTTTGCATCCACATCTGAAGTAGATAATATAGAAGGAGAATTGTTAGTAACACAATTACACAAATAGAGAGTACCTACTCTCTTATCTCTGGCCATAACAAGTGCACCCTTGGTCACCTTCCAAGATTCTGTTGTGAGAGTTACTGTACAACCCTCATCCCCTAACTTTCTTGCAGAAATCAAATTTCTCTTCAAGCTAGGAACATGCATAACTTCTCTCAACACCCATGTGTTGCCATTCTGCATTTTCAGCTGCACTTTACCTTTGCCAATAATTTTACAGGGCTCATCATCCCCCAGATATACTATTCCAAAATCTCCATGGATATAGTCACAAAAATATTCCCTATTAGGGGTAGCATGAAAAGATGCACCAAAATCTAACACCCAAGATTCTATATTATTATGCAAAGAGAATATTAAAGCATCTTGTGCAATACCTGCAACCTTTGCTTCTTCTTTTCCTTCGTGCTGATTGTCCTCCTTAGGCTTTGACTAGCAATCTCTGCTTATGTGCCCCATCTTCCCACAATTTCAGCATTGTGGCCTTCTACCATTTCTAGATTTGGATCTGCCTTTCCCCTTAGACTTGGATCTTGATCTCCCTTTCTTGCTCTTCTATTTTTGCCTTCCCCTGCTCTCAAAACTTAAAGTGTTCCCAGATGTCTCTTCTGTGCTTTTTCTGTGAATTTCCTCATTCAAGATAACACTAACAACATCCTCTACTTTTAAAATATTTGATGTAGATGCAGTATTGCTAACTGCCATTACTAAGCTATGCCAGCTTTCAGGCAAAGAACACAATATTAAAAGAGCTTTTATTTCATCATCAAATACAATTTTGACTGAACTTAATTGATTTACAATACCATGGAAATCATTCAGGTGATTAGATACAGATCCACCTTCCTGCATATGCAAATTGAATAGCTACTTCATAAGATATACCTTATTAGAAGCTGAGGGTTTTTCGTATAAATTTGCTAGAGTAGTCATCAACTCTACCGTTGTTTTTGCCTGTGATAAATTAGATATCATAGTAGATGCTAGACTCAGTCTTATAGACCCCAGAGCCTTTCTGTCAAGAAATTCCCATTCTTCATCCTCCATGTTTGTGGGCTTCTTTGCAATCCCACCTAACGGTAAGTATAGATCCTTCTGATATAGATAGTCCTCTATCTGCATTCTCCAATGTTGATAGTTTTTGCCATTAAACTTTTCTATTCTCAGTTTACTTTCATCTTCCATTGCTTCTCCCACTCAAACAAAAATCCCTGTAGAAACTCCTGTGAGCAACCTGTAATCAATACACACTACACAGATCTAAACCACCTGTTAGTGAACTTGAGCTTTGATACCAATTATTGGATATCAAACTCTAAACCTACAATCAAGGCTCTGATACCACTTGTTGGGGATCAACCAACAATAGATTACACTTATGAAAGCAATAAACATGGAATTAAATCAGATAGATAAGTAACTAGAATCAAATAATAGCAACGAACAAGAGATACAAGAAACCACCTTGAAAACTTGTATTAAAACTCTTTACAAAAGGAATAAAATTGAAGAAACCTCTTTCTTCCACATCTCTCTCTAGATCTCTATCCCTTAAGAGCTCTCTCTCTCAAGTACAATCAATTCCAACAACCTGGATTGATACAACTCTGTACTGTTCTTCAACATTCACATACAATGAACTACTACAATAATCACACTAAGCTAAGAAGATCTAATTTTACATGTAGAATTAGAAGACTTGAGCATGCACTTACAACCAACAGTTAAGCCTCTTGAACAAGGGCTCTAAAAACAATCTTGCTAATAATAGAAATGCAAACTTAAGACTAAGACTTAAACTCATCATGCAAACACTCGCTTCTATCCTCGAAAATAGCATTTTGGACGCACAGGTAACCGACGCCGGTTCCTGCCTGCTTACCTGTGGCCGACGTCGGCCGATCCTCTACCGACGTTGATGTCTCTTCAACTGCACCAGACCGACGCCGGTCACTCCTGATCGATGCCGGTGACTGTGTAAACCTACAACTTTGTAATGCGCTCATATGTGAAGCTTTTAGGCTCCACACCTTAACAAACTAGGTATTATGGAGATTGGGACATCCATCTAGGAGTAACATGCATAATTGAGGTCATCTCTACATTTGGACTTGTAACTCTTAGTTTCATAGCTAAATACTACTATGTTGCTATTTTAAATACATTTATGGTGATGTCCTCCTTCAAATATTAGAATGATATATAGTTCTCATCATGATTAGAAGATTTAAACATTTATATATTATGCGGCTATTTATGTATTATTGTAATAAATGACATTTGGTAGTGGGATGTCCCACTATATGACAAATCTCATAAAACTATGTTGTCTTGATTATTAGATAATAATTCCTATGATGTCCTTCATTTTCAAACTTCATGCACCATATAAAAAATTTAGACCTATTTCTGTTATGTAATTTTTCCATCTTTTAGAATACAAAATCTATCTTAGCATATGTCTTTACAGTAGGCTGTAGATTTTCCCCATAGTATTTTATTTGTTCAAATTAGATCAAATCCAATAAAACATCATCCTTATAGGGAAATTGTGTTTATATGATAACAAACTATATTCTAGGTCATAGACCTTTGATGAACCACATATATTTTTTTGCATTTAAAAATTGAAAACTCTCTTGATTTATAACATCTGATAATCTATGGTCATAATCCCATACTGATTCTCCTATTTTTGAAAAATCTCCTTCAGGTCCTGAATGGTTTGTCATGGGAATTTTTACATCCTGAATTACCTAATCAATTTATTCTTAACATCATGTAAATCAATTGCTATTGCATTATTTTTATATATGAATTCTATAACTTTCCTTGTAAAGGTTCATATGAGATCACACTTCTTCCCATCATTAGGGATGACACCTTTAGCTTTCCATTTCATTTTACAAGTCAAAAAATATTAGTTGTGATAATTAGAACCATCATAAAGTGTAAAATTTACAAAAATTCCTAGATTGAGAGCCATGTTTCTTATGATTTCACTTGAAACAACTAGCTGCTTTGGATTGAAATTTACTAGTATCTTAGGATCCACTATAACTAGCTTGATAGAACTAGTATTTTATTTTCTAGCAAATCCTAAGTTTCTACAATTATCTTTCCAAATTTGTCTACAAAATGGTCAAAACACTTAGTCTACCTCTCAACTTCTACACTATTTATCCTATTAACAAATTAAGCACATGGGATGCATCCCCTTGAAAAGAATAATCCTTGCATGAAATAATTTCCTCTCTAGAACTTGAATGTGACTTTACTATGAGACTTTTCATCATTTATTCAAGAGATTATCCTTCTTATTCCCAAATAATATCCTCCCCTGTAACTAATTCCTAAAACTACTTTCTAGCTACTCTTATTTATTATCTAAAACCTCTCCATGTTCTCTTTGTACTCTTTCTTTCACTTTCTCTAAATAACTTATCATGACCCCAAATTTTGTTGGTCTAATTTCTTACGCATCACTAATTTGGTTGCTTAGACTATTATTATTATTTAGCATGTTTATTTGATTTTGTGATTGTCTAACTAATGTTGAACTAATATATGTTCAGATTTGATACTTTGATTAAAATTAAGATGTTGTTATGATATGATGTAGACACTATATGCTATGTAGGGTTATTCTCACATTAATGATTGTATTTTATTCATTTCATAATTGAATTTTTATGTTGCTAGTTCAGTTGTTAGATTACTTTACACATTTATGTTTAGATACTATTCATGGATCATTTTGATGGTTTCAAGAATAGGAAAACAAATGAGCTAGGTTGGACATAAAATTCTACAATAGTGGATAAAGAAGAGTAATAGATGATATAGTCGATCATCGAGCTAAATTAATATGAACATGTGATGTTTTTATTAGTCAACTTGAGATTTCTTTTGATTACTTCATTTTATTTATTTATTTATTTTTAGTGGTATTATCATTGTCTTCATGCCATAAGTCATTTTTTTATGCCTTCATCTTGATGACTTGGTTGGTTAAGTGTTTATTTATGTTTTTAAAACTTAAAGGGGTTTTGATGTTGTTTTGGTTATGTGGATTGACTTTGCACCAATGAGAACCTTTGACCTCATCTAAATCAAGGGGTGTTCAATAGTTGTGATTGTTTTGATATTGATTTGGGTAAGGATTAAGGTATTAACACATATTATTATTTTAGGGTTGAATCAAAACTCGAGACCATGCCCATCAAATAATTTCAAATGATTTTGGTTTTTGGGTCTTTGATTTTTTGTCATATATCACATTTTTCTTGTGAAAATCTAGTGTTATGCTACTAGAATTATGGGTAAAGACATGGGCACTTTGTGTTCTATTATGAAGACCATGGTTTGATTTTTATAGTTGAATTCATGGATGAAAATGGTGGTTGTGTGTTGGCCCACATTTTCAATGGATCACGATGAGGATGTAGTAGAAAATGTGGTTTGTAGGAGTAGCCAACAGAGTTCTTGGGGGCTCAAATGATGTAAGTGGAAAATAGTGTATTTTCTCTCTTGGAGGCCATAATTTTCTTATGGATTCTAGTTGCAAAAGCAAATAAGTGGTTTATTATTTTTGTGTTATTACATGAAATGCAAATGGTAGCTTCTGAAGTATTGAAATGTTAAAAAAAAATTGCATCTATTTATAGTTGCATTTACTATTGTAGAGATGTAATGGATTGTGTTCTATTATTTTCTTTTATTGGATAACATTATGCTTTGAGTTGGGGCCTTGTTGTTTTTGGTTGCATATCAATTCAAATCATGTCAATATCATTTTATTGAGTAGGGTGTTTTGATGGTAGGATTTGAACCTTGTTCTCCTATTAAAGTTACTTTTTTTTGTTTTTAAATGGTGGACCCTTTTTAAAAGGCAAGGTTGTGTTGTTTAATCTTGTGTCTTTTGAATACCTCCCATAGAGATATTGAACTATGTATTATAGTCATGCATTTTTTGTGCATTATTTATAGTGGAATACATGGATGGGTTATTTTGGTCGTGGATTTTTATTATCCTTTTGAAGAATGTTATGGTGGACTTAGTAGTGGTAGTCATGACTTGGTGTATTATATTTATATTGTTATTGAGTCTATTGAGCTTGTTTTAGACTTACCATTTTTATTATTGGTGGAAAATCAATGTAATGTTTAAAGAGTTGGCAGTTGTAATATAAATTGGATTTATGTTCCTTTTTGGTTGAATGGGCAATGGTTGTGATTTTCAACTTTTTAAAAGTTTTGTTTTTGTTGTTTAAGTAGTAAGCATGATTTTTTCTTGGATATTGGTTAAAAATTGAATGGCCTATGAACTTATATATATTATTAGGTGTAAACTGGGTGATAAAAGTGAATATAGGTCACTATCATGAATGTATTGGTGGTTATCATACACTAGTGTTGAATTGGTGTTGATGAATCAATTAAGGTTGTTGTTGGTTCATGAGGATCAATTCTAAGTTATCCTTGTGAAGGATATGGGTATTAAAGTTACTCATAATCACATATGTTACATAATTACATTAATTATATTCATATGGATTCTTGTTTTTTATTTATTTTTTGTTGAAGTCATGTAAATTCTAAGGCTCAAAATCTTTTGTACATCATTACTCTTTATGAATATCTCTGATGTTGAGTTATACATCCAAAAGATGGATGGGGTGGTCTAGGGCCACTAATGGGGGGCTCATTGGGACTGGAAGGGTAGGTGTTTATTCATCTTGTACAAAAGATTGATAGGAGCATTTGATTTCTTCTAGTAATTATATATTTTTTGATCAGTTAATGGAGCGCTTATTAACATTTTGATATGTATTATTTAAATGGTCAGTTGATGTAAATATTTGTTTTATTTAGTATGAGATGAGTGAATTTACTTTAGATGTGTACCATGAATTTACAATTGGGTTTTTATGCTTATTATGAAGTGATACATGATTTTTAGCAATGTTAAGTTGACCAACTAACCAATGAATATTGTACGTCACTTAGTGATAATATATTTTTGTGATACAATGTTGAAAACAAGGTAAGTGTATTAGGTTTTTATGTAAGTCATTGATGGCAAGTGATTATTGGTATTAATATTTTCTTGTGTATTATAGTATAGTGATTGTATGACATTCAACTTGAATGCTATTGACTTTGTTAACTACTAAACTCTTATAACTTTTGGTGTTAGCATTTGTAATGAATTTTTAGTAGTATGATAAAAAGTTTATTAGTTATGTTTTGGCTATTTCCTTTATCAAATATATAAAGATATATGCTTAATATATTCACTTATTATTCAGTTGATTAATAGGTTTTTCATTGATTTTTAACTTATATTTTGAAAAGAAGAAGAAGAAACTAAATATGAGTATGGTTGAAAAACCTAGTTGATTGTGTATGCATTAAATTAGATGATTATGAAGAAATCCTCTTTGGATTAGGAGGATGACCTACAAATAAGACATCACTAAATAAAATGGTGGGTTAGATAGATATATGAGTGGATTACCTAGTGCTAGTTAGATCCTGGATGTAATAACTTTCTCAGGTGCTATCAATCCACATGTTTTAAATAATTAAGTTTATGAATGGAATAAAAAGTACTTGCATAAATAATCAAAAGGTACTAAAATTGAACATAAGAAATGCTTGATAAGGAAATATACTATAAATGACTAATATAGTGATAAATAAATCAATATTAGTGCTAGAAAACTTGGTCCATTTCATAAAATTAGGCAGAGGTCTATGAATAGGTAGGGACACCAAAAACTAGATTTGGTTAGGGGTAAAAGGGTGAAAATAACTTGCTATTATTTTCTACCATAATGATTATCGATGGTTGATGTGACTATCAGTGGTTAAGGTGACTATTAGTAGTTAGGATAACCATCATTAGTTGGACATGACATTAGTGGTTGAGATAACCATTGATAGTTAATGTGTGTAGGTCTAGGTTGGTAAATGGTTAGATTGATGGGATCACAAAGTTGGATTTTGAGAGATGGGTTGGTGTTGGGCTAAGTGTGAAAGGTAAATAAAGTAACTTAATATTAGAAAACAAATAATTATTTTATAGAATAATGATTAGGTGATTGATTGAGGTAGTTGGCTCATTGATGGAGTCTGATGTGATTCTAACAAAGTAACAGTACTTGGCACTTTGGTAGAGTAGTGGTGACAAGTTGGATCTCTGACATGATCACTGGATCATTGGATTGCTGATAAAGATTTACCTACAAAATAAAGAAAATATGGATGTATAAGCTCTTGATAATAATTGTAGATGTATTTCACCTTTTTGATCCTCTTTTATTATAGGCAAGGTAAGAGAGTTGCAACAAGATGTTAACTAGGCCTTCTAATTTTAACTCATGCATGTAATGGCTCATACACAAATTTAGATAAGTTATTTTTAGAAAATAAAGGTGGGTGGCTTATATATTGGTGGTTAAGGAGGTGTATCCTAACCATTGATGGTCAATGTGACCATCAATGGTCATCTTGATCATCGAAAGTTGAGGGTGAAGGTAAAAAACGTGGGTAAAATTTAGGTTAAGTCAATCGGACAAACTAATCATGGGTTAGGCTCAACTAGGGGTCAAAGGGTCAAACTAGTCTCAAGGGGTTCCTAAGGTGGTCCAAGGGAATTTAAAAATTTAGAATCATGGTGTTTATATTTATGGTGTCTATATTTTCCCCTTTTTTTTTATGCATCTTGAGTCAAAAAATTGCAAAATAAAATGGATTGTTGGTCGTAAGTCTGGTTGCCCCAAATATGGGAGGAGGTGTTCCCTTATAAATTGAGAGTCAATGAGGTAAAATATAATCAAGTGTAGGTTTGAAAAGGTGGATTAAGGTGATGACTAAGGTGAATGTCATGAAATTGGGTGATAGGTTAGGCTCTAAAGTGTAAATATATGCATAAAGTGCGATATCCAAGATCATGCATTGACTAGGTTGCCATAGTTGGTAAAAATAAGGGTCAATACTAGAAAGAAAATTTATAAGTGGACCACATGACCACATTTAGGTGTGGTGGTTGGGCACAGTCACAAGTCTCCTAATTGATGTCTATGATTTGATGGGTATCCAAGGTAGGAAGTGCTCTTGGTGAAAATACAAACTTGGTCAAGTATCATGGGTATCTGAGGTAGGAAGTGCTCCTAAGAAGACACAAGTGGGTCAAGTAAGTATGAGGTAGTGTGATTTAAAAATGGTCAACATGGTAATATTGTCACTATGGTCAAAAGGACCAGGGAAAAGTCATCATAAAATGTATGCTAGTTAGGCCAAAATGGACCAATGGTGAGATGACAAGGTGGTCGAGTGGGTGAAGAAGGTAGTTTCCATGGGTGGGTTATTTAATTGATTTTGATGAAGAAAAGGGATGATCTAGATGAGGGAAAAAAAGGGTGAGTCTCCTAATCATTGAAATTTAGGGTGCTCAAGGGTGACTGTCGATGGTCACCTTGACCATTGATGATCAAGGTATAAACCCTAAAATCCTATGGGTCAAAAGTGAAAATTGAATTAATTTTAATTAATTTTAACCTTTTTCTACTATTTTTGAGCTTTGGTGTTTGGAATTGTCAAGTGAAAATATTACTAATGGTAATGGCTAAGGTGGATCTACTAATTTGGCATGATTGAGAGGACTTAGGGGACTAGTAAGGATGTAGGAAGTACATGGGTGAAGATGAGAATGGGTAGGTCTATGGTTGAATCCATAGTGGTGGTCAAAAAATGAGGTAGGGGATGTCTTAAAATTAGTATCTTAGCTTGAGTTTTGTAATTACATTTGGGTTTGAGGGTAGGTTAGGTTTGAATGCTTGGGTTTAAATAACTATGCCCTAGTTAGGGTTTTTATAAATTTGGGTAACTTTATAGGTGAAAGGTAAAATTGAATAGGTGGGTAGGTGAATTAGGGTGGGTAGGTGAATTAGGGTAGAAAAGTAGGATATTTTACATGTTGTTTGGTTAGTTTTAGGGTAGGTTAAGGTGTTGGGTGTTTTGTTAGTAAAACACCCACAGTGATCATCAATGGTTGATACCCAAAAAGCTAAGGACACCTGGACATCGATGGTTAACTCATCTAATGTTTATATAGATTCTAGAAAAGTGTCTGAGGTTAGGTTGAGAGGGAGATAGTGTTAGAGTTGTAGATGATTTAGGCTAGGTGGGTTTGGTAAATGTTTCTAGATGATAACAAAGAGTGAATGGGTAGTAAAATAGGTAAATGCTAGTAGGGTGATGGTCAAATAGGTGAAGGGTAGATAAAGTTGGTGAATATTATAGGGAACCATGTTGTGTGCTAATAAATCTTCATATTCTTAGGAGCATATATAGATGTATGATAGAGTGTCATGCATCTTTAGGGGATAAACCCAGTTGACTAGGCCCATATGAAGGAGTTTAGGCTAGGATCAATGAGGCATTATCAACATGTGCCTCAAGATGCATCTATGATCATAGCTCTCATCAAGAGATGGGATCTAACTATGAACACCTTCTTACTACCAATTGATGAGATAATGATCTTGCCTGAGGATGTACATATGAACACATGGCTTCCACTCCAGGGTGATCCAATCTATCACATAGAGTGAGAGAAGTGAGAGGATCACATTGAACTATTGTATAAAGATTATAGTGATCAGGTCAGGTGCAAAACTGGGGGATTTATATATAGCATGCTATATGAGAGGGCACAAAAAGAGTAGATATTGATGACCATGATCATGATGGCCATCTCATGTTTTACTCTTTTAACTTGATTAATGGGAGGTTCCCATATTTGCTACTGGGGGTGCTAGTTGAGCTACTACTAGTGTAGATTATATTTGATTGGGTACTTGTTCTCTTGGTATAGATATATAAGGAGCTATGGGGGTTTAAGGTCCATAAGAGGTATGGTATCAATGTCATCCTGGTTCTACATTATTGGGCCTACGATCACATCTAAGTGCTAAGGCTAGTGGGATTGCCATGGGTAGGATACACACAAATTGATTTTCTAGTTGACTTCATGTGATGGAGAGGTAAATTCACCACTTTAAGTGTAGGAGGAGCCCATGACATGGATTGGTTAAGGGGTGCACTAGGTGCATTAATTATCAGTGACATTATCTAGAGACTTTCTGTTAAGTTTCTATTATAGCTTGGCTATAGGAGGCATACCTTGTCCTTATAAATTTATAGGTGGATTCTTGACTAAAGGGATGGAGGGGTGGAACTCATCACATTTGACAAGGTATAGAGGTAGTTCAGCCTTTATAGGGTATTCTAAGTATAAGTATGAGGACTCAAAGATTTTATTGCTAGAGCCACATCCAATCCTAATTTTACTAGATCATGAGGAGTTTCCAACCAAGACATAGATAGTTGATGTAGGCTTTATAGATGGATATATGGCATGGTACCATATGTTATACATGATAGTAGATTTTGGTGATGGTGATGGTGGTAGGGGCCTATAGATATGGACCCAACTGCGAGAGGGGGTTGCCCCAAATGCTTAGGCAAGAATGACACTAGCCACTACATAGGCACAGGTTATGGTATTACAAGGTTAAGTGGCTATTTTATAGGGTTAGGTTACAACTCTTATCAGTGATAGGTACCAAGTGAGGGTTTCACTAGCCTTGGTCACATAAGAGGACTCCCTAAGGTAAAGGGGAGGAGAAGCAATGGTACCTACAAGACCATAGGTTACCATCCCCATAGCATGATACCTTGTGATAGTGGAGGAGCTATAGTATAATGAGGCCATAGTTTTGACACAATGTCTTGATGATCTCTGATGGGGAAATTATAGAGCAAGCTTGGTAGGTAGTTCTAGTGTGGCTACTCTAGGGTAGTGGGTAGCATCTATAGGTGGATAGACAAGTGTTATAGGTGGATAGGTACTAAAATATAGTGGTACACTAGGAGAAAGTGGTGCCTTAGGGGCATAGATATGACATAGTTCATACACATTATATATTAATATATATCATTTTGATTCTAGCTTGTGAGTTCATGCGATGAGACGTACATTTTGAGAGAGAGAGACATGTATATTTTTTTGTATACATTATGATGTTATTTGACTCATGATGTGTGTGTGTGTGTGAGAGAGAGAGAGAGAGAGAGAGAGAGAGAGAGAGAGAGAGAGAGAGAGAGAGAGAGAGAGAGAGAGAGAGAGAGAGAGAGAGAGAGAGAGAGAGAGAGAGAGAGAGAGAGAGAGATTTGTTTATTGCTTATGATCATGGTATATGATTTGCATTGATGTTTAATTCTTATGATGTGATGTTCTATTGTTTATGGATTATGAGTATGTTGTGGACTTTAGACACTAATGTAGACTCACCTAGCTAGGCATGAGATGGTTTTGATTTATGGGTATGATTCCTAGTTGCTTATGACATGATAAATTTTAATGAGTATATCCTTCATTATTTAGAGTTGGACATGTGGTGAAAAATGGTTATTTGATTTATTACTCATGGATGCTATAGTTTTATTATGCTTGTAAGTATGGTTATGCTTCTAATTATGACACATACATTTATTAATTTTTTTAAGGTAAAACATATGAGGTAGGTTAATTAGCAATGTTAGATGGGAGAAAAAGGAATAGTATCAAGAGACAAATGTTGAAATAAAAATATCAACTAGCTAGATAGGATAGGAAGAGGACATGATGATTCTTCTTTGGTAAATATTAATACAAAACTAAAGTTGGATTGGCTGAATGAACATAAACCCTTCAAATGCTTTGCATGAGTGTTTGGTAGGTGGTTAAAAAGGTGTCTTGACCACATAATGTCAAGTAAGCTCAAAATCCCTTACTTATGGTGTATAAAGGGAAGGTGGATGAAAATGAAACCTTATTATGAGACTAGCATGCCTCTTCTACAAGTTTATAAAATGTTAGTATAAGCAAGTCTATGTCATACAAAGTGTAGACTCATCGATATAGGAAGTATACTTATGAATGTTGATTGTGGCTTCCACCATATTTTTCTATGTGAGAGTTTATTGTGGCTTTCAAAATTAGTTTTCTCTTGTTGTGATTTTGAAAATTGGTCTTTTTCTTTGCTATTGGATATGGGAAACTGATCGATGTAAAAAGCTTCCAAGAAATTGCTATGCTTTTGATAAGTGATTTACTTAGCCATCCTTCAAGGGGGTGGTCTAAGTTTAATCACTTTATTCTAGGCTTTGTTATATCTATCATTCAATGGAGAAATCTACCTTATATTTATGTAATTTTAGTATGCTTATGTAACTATCCTTTGAGGGAGTAGTCTACAAATGCTTATGAATAACCCATGATTGCTATTGGTTTGGATTATGATTTTTTCGTGCTTGACTTTTGCTTGACATAGACATGCTTATATAGGCTTAAGGGTTCACCTTTATGAAGGCAAAACTAAAATCACAAAAAATGTTGATTAGGTGTAAAGAGGTTTAGGTGACAATTATCATGGGAATCTATCTTGGGAGATGGGCAAAAAGTACCATGAGAATCATGCCATGGGTAAAGCCATGGTACCCATTATTCAAGGTTAAGCTATGATTGTGATGGATAATCCCATGATTTAGTTTTAATAAGTTTCCCTTAATACAAGGAGATGAATGTGGTTGAAATCAAGGGATGATCTTAAGGTAAAATAAAATGTAAACTTGATCCTTCTTAGTAAAAGAACAGATGTAGATGTGAAGTATTAAGGGGCTTAGGTTTTGGGTTTCCTTCAAGAGAGGAAACTAGTAAGCTCTTGATCCATACTGATAGGTTATGATATAGGGTCCAAGCCAATTGAAAGCAAACTTGGCCCACTTATTTTTCTCCATATTGGTGACATGCTAATTTTCCTTTAGGATGCAGTCCCTAATGTTGAATTATTGCATTTTAAGGTGTTTATTATGGGCACATTTGATGCATTCTTGATAGACATGAAGATGGGTAAGGGATGATAAATGATGCTCATCAAGTAACTCAAATTGAGATAAATGGTGCTAACAATAATCATCCTAAAAAATGAGATCATATAAAGATATGTGAAGAAAGGGTATTTGGACTTTAAGAGGCAAAACTACCTCTACTCAAAACACCAAAGAGAAAGGGGCAACACCTGTAGGGGTTTGAATATTAGTATGATGTGCCCATAAGGATAAGGGGATGTGTAAATGCCAATCCCAACCAGATGCATTGACCATTTTAGTTAGCATGTTATTAAGAGTTTTATTAGAGGCCTCAACTTATCCATTAAATTGAGGGTGATAGGGTGAGGAGAAGCTTAACTTAATGCTGAATGCATCACATAGACCTTAGACTTGCTTATTCTAAAAATATTTACCATTATCGATGATAATATTGTGAGGAACACCAAAACAATAGATGACGTGATGGTTGATAAAATAAAAAATCTTTTCTACTTTGGTAGAGACTAGAGGAATGGCCTCTAACCATTTGGTAAAATATTTAGTCATAATGATGATAGAATGGTGTCATTGTGAGGAATGGGGATTAATTTTGTCAATAATGTCTAGACCCCATTGTGAGAAAGGACAAAAATTAGTGGAAACATGAATACTATGGCTAGGTGCATGATGCAAATTGGTGTGTTGTTGACACTTAACACACTTTTTCACATAATCACAACAATTTTAGTTAAGGGTAGGCTAGTAATAGCCAAGGTAAAGGATGATTTTATCTATAGAGAGGCCACTAAAGTGTCCCCCATAAATCCCATCATACATTTACTTGATAGCATGAGAGGCTTCATGACTGTGTAGGCAATGGAAGAGGAGGCTATCAAAGCCATGCTTATAAAGAATTCCTTCCATAATGGTGTAATGTGAGGTACTCTAGATAAACACCCTTCAAGCATTCATAGAGAGGCTAGATAGAATGATGGCAAGGTTGAGGTAGTCGAAGGTCTGTTGATACCAAAGGTTAGGTTGGGTCTCCTCCACATTAAAAATGGTGGGAGAATCTAATTTGACATAGGAATATTGAGTAAGTCTATGGATAATGATATATAGGTTAGAGTTAAAGGGTGAAAATGGGATCTAAGAGGTAAGGGAAGTCATGGTATTGAGAAACTTATTGGTATATCATGGGGTCGACTAGATGTGGTAGTGTTTTAATGATGTTAAGAATTCATCAACTAGTAGTTTATACTATTATAGAACATCATTATCACACTAGTAAGAGCTATTAAATTGATTGACCATAAGTTAGGTATTGATAATTTTGACTCTTAGGGCTAACAAGTTTGAAGGCCTATCACTAGGGCTTCATACTCAACCTTATTATTGGTACGTTCAAAGTCAAGCTTGAAAGACATGGGAAAAGGCCCACCATCAAAGGGGATAACGATTATTCCAAATCCCCCACCATGTTGACACTTTGATCCATCAAAGAACATGGTGACGTGATAGGTAAAGTATGCTTGAGAAAGGGCTATGATGGACTCATCAGGGAACTCAAGAGGAGGCTAATTATCTACTAATGGTGCTTCAGCCAAGTGGTCAACAAGGACTTGCCCCTTAATTAGCTTTTGATAAAAAAACTCAAGGTCAAACTTTGTTAAGAGCATAAGCCACTTGGCCATACATTAGTTTTGGTACGAGCTTAGAGTGCATGTACTTGAGTGGGTCAATGTTGGTTATGACATAGGTTTTGTGGTTAAGGAGGTAGTGGCAAAGTTTGGTGGCCATAAAGATTAAAACTAGAAAAAGCTTATTGATATGGCTATACCGAGTCTCTTACTCTACAAGCATGCAACTAATGTAGTAGATGGATTGTTCTTTGTGTTTTTCATCTTTATGAGAAAACATTGATCCTAAGGAATAGTTAATGGTGGAGATATAAAGGTGGAAAGGTTGGTTGTCTTTGGGAGGGATGAGGATATGTGCAGACAAAAGGTAATTTTTGATTGAATCAAAAGCCTTTTGATAATCACTATTCTACTTGAAAGATACATCCTTCTTCAGGAGGTGGTGGAAGGGTTGACATTAGTCTAAAATCTGGGAGATAAAGTGATGAATGGATTAAAGCTTCCCCTATAGGATACAAAGTTATTTAAGGTTGACTGGAGGAAGCATGTCAAGAATGGATTTGATTTTAGTAGGATCAAATTCAATCCCATGAAGGGAGATGATAAAACCAAGGAGATTTACTGACAAGACCCCAAAAATGCACTTTATGGGGTTTAGGTGGACATGGTAATGGATAAGCCACTCAAAGATGATCTTGAAAATGGCCAAATGATCCTTTTGGAGTTTGTAATTTTTGAGAAGGTCATCTACATAGTCCTCTACAATTTTGTGGATAAATTCATGGAAGATGTAAGTTATAGCACATTAAAAGTTGCACCAACTTTTTTTAACCCAAAAGTCATGAATCTATAGTAAAAGGTTCCCCATGGAGTGATAAAGGTAGTCTTGTGCTGATCTTCTAGGGTAATTAGGATCTAATTGTAAGCTAAAAAACCATCCATGAGAGATAACATCTTATGTCTAACTGTAAGATAAACTAGCTAGTTGATGATCATTAGAGGAAAGTCATCTTTAGGGCAAGTAAGGTTGAGGTCATGAAAGTCCACACAAATTGTAGTCCCCTTGTGGCTTTGGTGATAGGTACAACATTTGATACCCATTGGGGATATTCAATGGGTTTAATGAAATTGATAGATAGAAGATGTTAAATCTCCTCTTTGATGAGAAGGGCTATGCAAGCATTCATGCATCAAAGTTTATATTTGATGGGTTTAGGATCACAGTGGTAGGATCAAAGTTTATATTTTATGTTATGGGTAGCAATGGTAGGGTCAATTTTGGGCATGTCATTATAAGACCAAGTAAAGGTTATACTATGGTCTTGGAAGAAGGAGGGGAAGTCCCAAAGTTCTTCAAAATTTAATGATTGTTCAATTTTCATAATGTAAGGGTTATCTAGAGTGCCTAAGTTCATATCCATGGTGGATTTGTTCAACATGGTCAAAGTCTTAGGAGGAAGGGATTTATGGATGGAATAATCTGGGGCACCAAGGTAGGTGAGGATAAAATCATCATCCTATCACTAAATAGTGTTAATGGTAGGAGAGTCATCTCATATCATCTCAAGATGGATCAAAGGGATGGTTATAGTTTCCCCCTCATTATAATAAGTTAGGGGTCCTAAGTTGATCATGTTGATAAAAAAAATTTAGGTGGGATGATGCCATCATTTTCATATGTAGGTAGAGGAGAGGTCAGTGAGGAAGGGGTGTCTTCCTCAATAATGGTGATAGGTGATGGTTTGGTTTTATTCTTGGTGGTTAGAATGAAAATGAGGCTATGTTTCTCATGAGGCTTTCTAGTGTCAATGGAAACCAAATCATGTGGGCCATGCTCATATCTCCCAAGACCTAATACTTTCCAAGCACACCTATGGAGGTGTGTTTTGGAAAGACTTAGCTTATCAAGGTAGGAGAAGTTAGAGGTGAATGGATGAGGTGAGGGGGAGGTAGTGGAAGTTCAAGGGGATTATGAAGTCCCCCATAGATGAAATGGGTTTGACAATGTGAAGGTCCAAAGGGAACAATGGCTCTGACATTAGGGTCATACCCAGGTTGGTGGTTGAGTTTCTCATACTTTTAGGGAGTAGGTAAAGTGTCAAGGGATAAAATGTGACATTACCCTAATGAAAGGTAGTGGAATATTGATTCTAAAGGGTTTGAGGTGGGAATCTGATTAGAGGGGATGGATAAGCTAGTTGATGCCTCGTTGGTAGAAGGAGGTAGGGCTTCCTCTTTCATGGTGGAAATCTTGTCCTTGGTTAGGGAGGATGTGATAGATGGGGGTAAGAGGACATCATTGGGTCAGTAGGTCATGTTACATGTCAATAAAGGACTTGGGTCAGCTTGAACGGTGATGACCTAGACTTTGTGCTCAACCTTAATGCAATGGTAAAGGGTAGAGGGAATGTAACCCATGGAGCAGATCCAAGGTCATCTTAGCAAGACATTATATTAGAACTCACCTTCCACTACATATAAGAGTTTGGGGAGAACACAAGGTCATGCATAGATATGAAGGATAATTAGTTGTAGGGTAGTGGTTATGGTGTCAGTAAAAGATCAGAGGATGATCGAGGTTTTAGACATGACATTGTCTAGAAGGTTGAGTTGGTTATAGGTATGGGAGGAGATGATATTAATACTAGTTCTCCCATTAATCATGACTTATTTGATGTGGGTTTGGTTGATGCAAGTAGTAATAAAGAGAGGGGGATTTGGGTTATCTGGATGGATAGAAGGTATTTTTGAATCCTTAAAGGTGATAAGGTTGGAAATTTAAAGAGCACTGATGAAGGATGCCAGAGGTTAAGGGTCTTTAGGTTAGACCTCTACCAATTTAAATACCTCAATCATTGCTCATATAATCTCATCTTCACCAAGGTCTGGTAAAGCTATTTGATCACCACTCTCTTAATGGACTCACATGGGTTAGATTGGGAGGCACCTAAGATAGATACCTTGGGTTTGGGTTTGGGTGAAGAAGTTTGGGTAGGGTTTAGTTGGGAAGTATAAGATGGGTATGTCCATGGAATGGACACTTTAGCCTTCCCCTTATCCTTCTATTATTCTCTCATGACCACATAAATGGTGTGGATAGAGGGATGAATTGGGGTAAGATATTTTTTTGGTTCTTCATCACTCTGAGGTGGGAGTGGAGGAATAGGTGACTTTTGGCTAGTGGTTGTTGGTTGTTGGATGGGTAATAGGCCTGTGAAAGGTTCATCTGTTAATATATCATCCTTGATATAGAGTTGATGGATAATGGTTTGGAGTGATTTTTAGTTCTCCATGTCATGGCCTAGTTCCCTATGATAAGAACACACTTAGTGGCCATCATACCAAATAGAATTTGAAATGAGAGGGTTGAATGACTTGATAATGGGTAAGGTCAAGAAAAAAAAATTTAATAACCTTTGGGAAATGGTAGAGTAGGACTCAGATAAAGGTGGAAAGGGTTTAGGGGTTTTGGTCTTGATTGGTAAGGTGGAAGTCCTTTTGGGAGTTGGTTTGGTGATAGAAGGTTTGGGTAAGGTATCATGTTTGGTTAGTGGTTCTAGTTTTAGTAAGGTATAGGTTGAAAAAGTGGAGGTAGGGGGTTTTAAAATCAACAGCTTGGTCATTACTAGTTTGGTGAAAATAGGTGTGTTAAAATGCAAGTGTGTTGGTGTAACTAATAATGGTGGTTGGGTTTTAGTTGGGATAAAAAAATTCATATGAGTGGAGGGATGAGGCCCCAAGATAGAGGGCAATGTGGAGGGAGGTATGAGTTTGGGCCTCTAGCCTTTTGGTGTTTCTACTCCCTTGGTTGATTTGGGTTGGTGTTTGGTTATTGGGTTTGGAAAGGTAAGTTCCACTTTCAAAGATGGGTGATTAAGAATTTATGTAGGGAAGGTAACAAGGTTCTTGGTTGGTTTTTTAGGATAAAATGATTTGGTTGCTTAGGTTTTAGGTGTCTTATATTTTTAAGGAATAGTAAGATTGGTAGAAGTTATCATTAGTTTGGTTGGTAAGGTAGGAGTGTAGACAATGGAAGAGGTAGGTTGGTCTATCGATGGTCTGTTTAGAGGTCCCTACTTGGTGATATAAGGTAGCCTTAATTGATACTAGAAAGTGGTTAAATACATGTTAGGGTTGGATATGAATTCCAATTTATACACTAACCTAGAGAATGGTTTATAGGTTGGTTTTATTCCTTGGATAGTGGACCTGGAAGATAAACCCATAGGTTGAGATAGAGGGATAGTAACCTCATCCTTTTACTCAATCATAGGGTGCAAGGTTTGAGTAAGTGAATCATCTATGGTAGGTGTAGACATGGGGGTTTCCTCTTCAAAAATGATCTTCAAAGGGGTAGTAAGTTGCTCGATGGTTAAAGGAGAAGGTATAATAGGTGCTTGTTCTAGTGTGTCAGTCAAAGAAGGGGTTGATGGATCCATTACCTTAATAAGTGGTGGAGGATAAAGGGGTGCTTACTTGGTTTAGGTCTCCAAAAGAGAAGGTAACTATGCTACCTCAATAAGCAGAGAGGGTGAGGAACATATAGGTTGGTTAGTAGGGTTTTCAGCAAATAGTGTGCCAATAACCATGTTAACCATATGGGCATCATGAGATCACTCAACCATGTTTCTCTCATTTTTGGTGGGTACATGATTGGGGAAAGGTTTCCTAAAGATGTCAATGGATTATTTTTGAGGTATGTTGGGGTTATCTAACACAAGCTCACCCTTATCAATGAGAGATTGGACAATGCTCTTGAAGGTGTTACACCTACTAACATCATGCCCTACTACTCAGTGGAAGGCACATCGATCATTATTATTATACCAACTAGGTGTTAGATGAGAGGAATAATTTTTTGAGGTGGTTTGATAAGAGGAATTTTTATGATATTGGTGTTTAATAGCTTCTCCAAGATCGAAGCATAAGATTCTCCAAGTGGAGTAAATTTCTTCTAGGTGTTCTGGTTTTGGTTCCTCATGTTTTGATTTGAGGAAAAAAATTATTTGGTTGGTTGGAAGATGAATGAGAAGCAAATTTAAGGACAAACACATTCATAGTTCCCTTGATTTTGGTCCTAGTGTTGGCTTGGTTATTTTGTTTAGAGGAGAAAGCCTCATTGGTTTTGTAGGTAGAGTTCTTATTTTTCAATTTTAGCTTTCCTTCATCAATGGCTCAGTTCTCTAATCTACATGCCATGGTAAAAGCCTCTTCAAAGGTTCAAAATCTATAAACATGTAATGTGGAAGATATGTGCTTGGCACATGCTCTAGGAAAGAGTTTGATCAATTCAGGTTAGGGTACAGAAAATGAGAGTTGGTTGATTAGGCTCCTCTAATGGGCTACAAAATTAGCAATGGATGCATCATAAAATTTATGGATGGAGTAGAGGTCAGTGATGGAAACCTTCTTGGAGATATTTATCAAAAAGTGATACAAGAAAGTTTGAGCCAATTGGGTGAAGGAGAAGAGGAAATGCTTGGTTAAGGCACTAACCAATCCAATGCTAATCCTGAAAAAGACATAGGGAAAGTGTAGAGAAGGAGGGCATCATCATAGGTAATTAGATAACATGAGTGCCTAAATTCCCTAAGGTGTTATTGGGGATCTTCCTTAATCTAAAAGTTGGAAAACTTGAGAAGGTCCCATTGAGGAGGATAGGGTCAGATAGGGATAGATGGGTGAATGGACTCATTACAGATTTGATCATATGATAGGACATTGTGAGCTCTAGAAATGGATGACTCTAAGGTGGTCATATTATCCATGAATATCTTCATGAGGTCTACTGGGGGTTGTGCACTTGAAAGGTTGTAAGGTGCATATTGTTATGGTGGTTGGGTGATATACTAATAGTGAGTAGGAGGTTGGGAGGTTACCAAATATTGGTATGTAGAGACTGATGATTGGGTGGAAGATATGTAAGGGTAGGTGGATGTATGTGGTTGGGTATTAGGTCAACCTACATGCCCTTGTGGGCTATATATGTAACCTAGGTTTGGTGTAATGGACACTTGTTGGGTAGGATCGGTGGTTAGGTTTGTGACCAAAGGAAGGGTAATAACCTTTATGTTAAATGGTGGTAAGGTAGAGGGTATAGGTAACATAAGACTTTGAAGTGAGGTATTGGTTAAAGGAAGGTTAAAAATTATAGTGATAGGTACTCCCATGGTGAAGGAAGTATAGGTGGCTAATGGTTGGATTAATCTTAACATGAAGGAGTTGTTGGTAGGAGTGGAAGGTATAAGGGTGTTTGCAGGTTGGGTGGGTTGGTTTTCTATAGTTGTATAAAAGGGGTTGTTGGTAGATGAGGAAGCTTGGGTAGCCAATGGTTTAGTGGTAACCATGGTAATAGAGGTATTTCCCATAATATGGGAAGGCATGCCATAAGGTGGGTCCATAAGTGTAATTGAAGCAGGGGTGCAGTGAGGCATAGTGTTAAGGTAATGCTAAAAGGTCACAAGATTGTTATTTAAGAAGGTGTTGAAGTCTACATCTCCTTAGGGAACTTCTTGAGGGAAAGGGGGACTTCTCAAAGGTGAGGAGAGTCTGTTGGTTCATAGATATAGTCCATGGATGAGGAGGTGGAAGAGGTAGATTGATTTGGTGATGGGTTTTGCTCTATTAGATTATTTCCCTATTGGTGAGTAAGAACCATCCAAGGAAATGGGGGAGATACTACACAAACAATCTCACCACTCAAATAGAGAGAAGAAAATAAATGATCAAGAAAATCAATCACACTCTAAAAATCATGTTAAGTCCTAAGGCTCATTTTAGTCTCTCTTTTGGCTTATGCCTTAAGCTTTCAATAAATTATGTTACTCAAATTTAGCTTGTAAAACATGCACTAGAAAGGAAATAGATAGATGGTTTTAGGTTGTTGAGGCACTCATAAGGAATCTATATTAGGAATCAATATGGGCTTGGTATTGGGGCCTACCCCCTCACTTCACACACCATAGTGATAAGGGTGTTAGGTGCTTAGCTAATATATATTGATTTCCAAAGTTTATACTCAACCAGAGATCTGAATTGGTTCTCCCCTTGGTAATGACCTCCAAATAGGATTGTCGAGAAAGGGTAAGGTTACCATTAGGTGATGAAATCCTAGTTGGACCTTGTCTCAAGTTTTTTTGATGTTTAATTGACGAAAGTGGTTTGGTTTAGTGTGTGCAACAATAGTGATGCTACAATAGGATTACTTTGCTTTAATTTAAACTACGTGAGCTAAACTTACAAGAAATAAATGTATGCACTTAATTTTAAACCCAAAAGAGATTTCAATTTCATTAATGAGCATAGATAGAGAGAAGAACATACAAATTTAAAGAAAATAAACCCAAATTAAAGACTTAAGGTCCCAATGGGTATGTCAGAATGCTTCCATGAATTTTAGCTTATATTTTGGAAGGAAGAAGAAGAAACTAAATATGGGTATGGTTAAAAAAGCTATTTGATTATGCATGCATTAAATCAGATGATTGTGAAGAACTCATCTTTGGATTAAGATGATTAACTTAAAATAAGATAAAACTAAAGCAAATGGTGAGTTAGATAGATAGCTGAGTGGATTTGCTAGTGCTAGCTAGATCATAGAAGTAAGAGCTTCCTCAAGGGCTATCAATCCACACATTTTATATAATTAAGTTTATAAATAGAATATAAAGTACTTGTATCAATAATTAAAAGGTAATGAAATTAAATACAAGAAATGCTTTCTAAAGAAATCAACTAGAAATGACCAATATAGTGATAAACAATTCAATACTAGTGTTAAATGGCTTAGGTCTATTTCAAAAAATTAGTCAGGGGTCTATGAACATGTAGGGACATAAAAAACTAGATTTGGTTGGGGGTAAAAGGGTGAAAATAACTTTCTATTATTTTCTACCATAATGATCATCGGTGGTTGATGTGATCATCGATAGTTAAGGTGACCATCGATAGTCAAGCTGACTGTTGATGGTTAGATAGACTATTGGTAGTTGAGGCAACCATCGATAGTTACTATGTGTAGGTTTAGGTTGGTAAATAATTAGATAGATGGGATAAAAAAATTAGATTTTGAGAAATGGGTTGGTGCTAGGCTGAGTATGAAAAGAAAATAAAGTAATTGAATATAAAAAAATAAATACTTATCTTGTAGAATGCTAATCAGGTGATTAATTGAGGTGGTTAGCTTGTTAATGGAATCTGACATGATTCTAGTAGAGTAACAGTATTTGTCACTTTGTTGGAGTGGTAATGATAAGTTGTCTCTCTAATGTGATGGCTAGATCATTGGATTGTTGATGAAGATTGACTTGTAAAATAAAGGAACTCTAGATGCACAAGCTCTTGATAACAATTATAAATCCATTTCACCTTTTTGCTCCTCTATTCTTATAGGTAATGCAATAGAGTTGAAACAATATGTTAACTAGGCATTATAATTTAACTCACGTATAAAATGGCTTGTACATGGATTTAAATGAGTTATTTTTAAAAAAGCAAGGGAGGTGGCTTGCATGTTGGTGGTTAAAGATGTGTACTTTGACTGTCAACAGTCAAGGTGATCATCAATGGTCATCTTGACCATCAATGATTGAGGGTGAAGGTAATAAAGTGGGTAAAAACTAGGTTAAGTCAGTTGGGTAAACTGACCATAGGTTAGGCTCGACTAGGGGTCGAAGGATCAAACTAGTCCCAAGGGGGTCCTAAGGTGGTCTAGGGGAATTTCGACATTCAGAATCGTGATGTGTGGATTTTTGGTGTCTATAACAATATATAGAATATTTAAGTCTTAATAGTCATGAGTATTGATATAGAATAGTTTAAAATTGTTATGGTTTACGGTAATAAAAAAAAGAGGCCTAATATTGTCAATTATATTAGCATAGGTAGATGTGGAACATAAAATTCCTAGTTAATAGATTATTTTAACAATATTAAGATGCTTTAATTAACCTACATTATGATATTCATGGTTTATGGAATGAAAAAACATTAATATTTGAAGGGTAATCATCCTTGTAGTTTTATAATTTGGATGCTATCTTTTATGCAAAAGTTGTCACTACATTCAAACCTGCCAATTCAAGTTAGCATTCTAATTATCCTAAAAGACATAATAATGATTCTATTATGAGGTTTTGATTATTAAAACTCCTTAGGTAAAGTTTTCATAATTAAAAATGCAATTAAAATTGATATGAGATCTTTTAATGGCATATTTGTTTGATATATGATCACAGACTAAGTTGTTATACATATAGTGCATAAAAAAATTAATAAGTGTATGAAAAAGATCATTTTGTGTGTTTATGAGAATAAATATGGATTAAGTGTTTAGTTAGGTTATTAAGAGTTCAAGCAATATTTAAACTAAAGGCAATGAAGGCTATTAAGTAATTCATAAGATACTTTCATGCGTAACTTAATCATGGTTGTTGAAACATTAAGGTAAAATGATTCTCATTTCTTACATACATGACTCATCATTGTTTCAAGTAAATTGACCAAGTGATAAGAAATAACAGATATAGAGGATAAATATCTATACAAGGTCTTAAAATATGGTTAAGATACAACATGTTTGAACTTGTTTGATTTTGATAATGATATGGTGGCCACTTATGTGGTATAGTCCATCATTATTAAGATTTAATAAGAGATGTTTGAGTTTTGATTATCAAAAGAACATGTGGGTTATATGTAAGTTTTTAAACTATGTCATGATAAGGTAAAATTGGATTATAGTGCAATGATTATTGTGAGAGTGATCATGATCAAATGATCAACAAATGTATAACACTAGAATGCATGACTCTCACCTGCACCAAAAACATAAAAGAATTGTAATCTGCAAAAAGGCTTTATATTGTATTGTTTTTTGAAATAGTCCTAAAATGAACACTTTTTGTTATCTAAATTTTGTATATGTTACTTAAGCAAGCTTAGCATGATGACTCTTCTATATTAAATTTTGTTTTCTCATCCTATTTGGTTATTGATCTTATTTTGGCTTACCCTACAAGGTGTTGACTATTTTCTGCTAAGGACATGGACTAGGGTATGAATAAAATTAGTAAATGGTCTTATTTGGAAGACTATAGACATGGTGTATAGTTCAAAGTGTATGAGTGTATAATAGTACACTGATACACCCTAAGCACAACACTAATGGGTATGAAAAAATAAATAACATCAGTTAGGAATTCTATCCATAGCCAAGTACCTATGTTTGGTCAAACACAATTATGGACTCAACTTATGTTGCGTATTGGTTTATCTGTATACTTCAAGTTTTATACCAAAATTATTTTATCTATGTAATTAAAAAAATTAGGTGTTACATTTTGGTATCAAATCTCAAGTTTGTGCTCTAAGGAACTTTGGGATATTCAATTTGTATCGATCTAAGATTGTTGTTTTACTTTACCTCGAGATGGTGAGAACTATATCAAGTGGGTTAAATGATGAAAATAACCCAAAAGTTAACCATATAGGAATAGGCATAGGTAGAAGCATAATTAGGGGAAGAGGTAAAGGTCATGGAGGCTAAAACCTTAAATTGGGTAGAGAAGAACCTCCTGATAATAACACTGGTAATAATGTTGAAGAACTTAATGTTAATGATGATAGAGGAAACACAACTTCTAATCAAAAAGAAGTCATCAATGGAATCCTTAATGCCCTTAATTATTTACAAGGAAATATGGAAACTCAAGAACATAGGTCAAACAATATTGAGGGTGTTCCACAAAAAGTGTTTCCTTGAATAGAAGCAGGGTAAACTGGAGAGTAAGGCATTCAAGAAATTCTATTAACAATGGTTGACCCTATCATTAAGGAACTTAAATATATTCCACCTCCTACTTTTTTAGGTGGATAATATGGAGATACAAATGATGCATGGTTGGTTAACCTACAAAAATAGTTTAACCTACATAATATTCCCTCAAATGTGAAGGTAAGAATAACAACATATTAGTTGGTTGGAGTTGTAGCTTTATGGTGGAACCACCTCTGTGTCTTAGAGGGATATCAACTTTTAAACCTTACATGGCCTATTTTTTAAAATGCAGTTTTGAAAAAGGTGTCTTAGAGCTAATTTTAAAGAAAAAAGATAACTAATTTTTAGTTATTAAAACAAGAAAACATGGTTATAATTGAATATGAGAACCAGTTCCTAAATTTGTTACATCATGTGAACTACATGCATGATGAAGAGACCATGATAACAAAATTTAAGCTTGGACTAAAGGAAATATTAATGAATGATGTCAATATGACCAATCCTAAAACCTTGGTTGTTACCATTGAGTTTGCTGATAGCGTAGAAGAGAAAGAAAAGTCTCAATAAAAGGCGATACAAGATTTCAAGCTTAATAGACAACAATCTAAAAATAATAATATTTCTCCTTCACCCAAGAATTTCAATAAATCTGATCTGAATAATATATTTATAAGGATTAAAAGTGGATTCAATAAGTTTTAAGGATAAAATAGGAATTTTAATAATCATAATTCTCCTTAAATGAGAATATTTAATAAAAATCAGACTCAAGGGAATCAAAATCTACCTACCACTAGGGAAAACATTGTACCTATAACACCTCAAAAGACTATTGTGTGCTAGGAATGTGGTGAAACCCACTATCATAAGGACTATCCTAAATTGAAACTAGGGAAATTAGCTAACTATAGGGTGTATACAACTATAGATAATTAGAATGCTAATTTTCAACCACACATATTGAAATCATAGGTACTTCAGCTGATTTTTTAGTTTTAGTTTTGATAGATTCTGGTGCAATAAATAGTTTTGTTTCTCCTTTCATTGATAGTAAATGTAAAATTAAACCTTTTATTCTAATTGAAGGTTGGGATGTCAAGTTTGGTATAGGCAAAAGGGTGCCAATTTTAGAGTGCTTAGAATAAATGATGTTGGACTTAGGTATTTTTCAAACAAAAGTAAACCTATATATAGCACCTTTGGGATCTTATGACCTTATTCTTGGAATGGATTGGATGAAACAACATAAATCCACCTTATATTACTATAATAAAGTGGTACAATGTTGTGACGACCTAGGCAAAATTGTTAAAATTCAATGTATAAACAAACCTAAGGTAAGGAGACTACTCTTAGCCCTACAACTAAAAAAGGATGTAAGAAAAGGCTATAAGATTTATGTTGTTCAAATGCAAGAGTTAACATTAGATAAGGGAAATAATTATCAATATTTTCCATTTATGGATGAGTTTTTAGATGTGTTTCCTTAAAAATTACTTGGACTTCCTCTTAGGTGTGAATTTGATTTTTCTACTGATATTATGCCAAGAGCCATCGTTACATTTAAAGCTCCATATCACATGAATGTGACTAATTTGTAGGAACTAAAGGTTAAACTACAATAATTGATATAAAATGGAATAATAAGACCAAGTGTTTATCCTTGGGGTACTCCTATTATGTTTGTTAAAAATAAAGATGGTAAACTCAGGTTATGTGTGGACTATCACATGCTTAATAAGGTCACAATAAAGAATCATCATCATTTGCCAAGGATAGATGATCTATTTGACCAAATGAAGGATGAAATAGTATTTTCTAAAATTGATTTGAGATTAGGCTATCATCAGTTGAAAATAAAATAAGAGGATATCCATAAGACAATTTTTTGTACTCATTATGGCCATTATAAATTCATAGTAATGCCTTTTTGGTTGAAAAATACACTTGCTAATTTTTTGAACCTTATGAATAATATACTCATATATTATTTAGACAATTTTTTTCTTATCTTCCTTGATGATATATTAATCTATTTTAAGAATGTAGCTGAACATGAACACCATTTGTGTTTAGTTTTATAAAGACTAAGGCAACATAAGCTTTATGGTAAGTTGTCTAAGTGTGAATTTTTCCAATATAAAATACATTAATTAGGTTATATAATTTCCAATGATGGAATTATTGTGGATCTGACCAAGATAAAATCTATTCAATAATGGCCTATTCCTACAAACATACATGAAGTATGTAGCTTTATGGGCTTGGCTGGTTATTATCAGAGGTTTGTGGAAAAATTCTCCACTTTGGCTAACCTAATTACCTCTTTACAATGAAAGGGTAATAATTTTATGTGGACTACATAATGTGATGAATATTTTAAAAAGAACTAAGATCTGCTAACTACAATAACTATACTTATTATTCTAGATCCTAAAGAAAGTTTTGGTGGTTTTCTTAAATAGGATGGTAAGGTTGTGGCTTTTGATTCATGAAAAATTAAATAAAATGAGAAAAAATACACCACTCATGACTTGGAGATTTCTTCCATTATGCATTCTTTAAAATAGTAGAAGCATTTTTTACTTGGCAAGCATTTCAAAGTCAAATCTGATCATCATAGCCTAGAATATTTATATTCCTAAGATGACCTTAATGTTCACCATCATAGATGGCTGGAATTTTTAAGTAAATTTGATATAGATATTAATTATGTAAAAGGTAAAAAGGAATCATGTTGTTGATGCACTAAGCTGACACATGTATCTCACTGCCTTATCTATTTTATGAGGTAATTTTAGAATTTTTATTTTAGAACAACTTACTAATGAATTATATCAAGTTGTAAGTATAGGTTTGGTTGATGAGCCTTTAGCAAATAAATTTGTTGATTTGAAAAATATGGCCTATTAAATTACAAAGATAAAATTTAAATACCCAAATTAGGTGATTTTCAAACTATTTTGCTAAAAGAAGTGCATACAACACCTCATTTAACACATATAGGTGTAAAAAAGATGACTCATGAACTGGAAAGATATTATTTTTTGCCTGGCCTTAAGCATGATGTAGATAATTTTTTGGCTAAATGTCTAGAATGTTAATGAGTGAATGTTGAACATTGTCATCTAGGAGCTTTTCTTTATCCTCATGAGATTACATAAGGTAAGTGGGATATTATTTCTCTTGATTTCATTCTTGATTTACCAAAATCACATAGTAGGCATTACATGATTATGGTTTTAATTGATAAATTTACAAAATTTGGTCATTTTATTGCTGTGAATCAAACCGATGATGCTACCACATTTATGAAATATTTTATGAAAGAGATAGTTTGACTACATGGCATGCCAGAAGTCATTATCTCTAATAGGGATAAGTTATTTACTTCAAGGTTTTGGAAAACTTTAACTATAAAATTTGAAACCCATTTAAATTTTAGTTCTTTATATCATCCAAAAATAGATATATAATCTGAAAGACTCAATCAAGTGGTTAAAGTTATGTTGAGAATGTATGTGATTATTGAACAACCCAAGTGGGAGGATTTATTGCACTTAGTTGAGTTTACATATAACAATACTTATGATTTTGTGATTAAAATGACACCATTTTAAGCACTTTATGGGAATAAATACAAAACTCCCATTAACTAGGATAGATTGGAGAATAGAGCCATTGTTAGCCATAAAATTCTATAAGAATTTGATAAGCAAATAGCTATGATTCACCAAAATTTGAAGGCTACTTCATAAAAGTAGAAGAGTTATGTATATTTAAGAAGAAATACACATGAATTTAATTTTGGTGATAAAGTATATCTTCATGTTAGGACATAGAAAAAATTTATTAAGTTTGGAAAATATTCTAGTTGGCTCCTCACTTTTTGGACTTGACATTCTAAAAAGAATCAACCCTATTGCCTATTGATTAGCCCTTCCTCCTTATTTGTCTAGGATTCAATATGTTTTTCATGTTACTTTAATAAAAAATTGTGTACCTCATCCTACTCATATTTTGGATTGGAACAATATTTAGGTTTTAAAAAAGGATCAAATGCAGTTGGAACTAGTGAGGATCCTGGACCATCATAACATTAAACTATGAAATAGAAACATTTCTCATGTTTTAGTTTAATGGGACCCTTTGTCTAAAAGGAATTCTACTTGGGAAAATGAGCATATTTTAAAATAACATTATCCTTGGATATTTTAGTCATCAAGATAGATTATTTCTAAGAGGAGGAGGATGTCATGACCTCAAATTTTATTGGTCTAATGTCTTATGCAACACTGATTTGGTTGCTTGGATTGTTATTATTGTTTAGCTTATTTATTTGATTTCACTATTTTCTAGTTGATTTTTAACTAATATATGTTTAGATTTAATGCTTTGATTAAAAATTTCAAGATGTGTTATGATTTGATGCAGACATTATATGCTATGTAGGGCTATTCTTGCATTAATGATTACATTCTATTCATTTTAGAATTATATTTATACATTACTAGTTCAGTTGTTAGATTACTTTGCACATTTATGTTTATATACTATTGATGGTTGCATGAACAACAAAATAAATGAGCTATTTTGGACATAAAAATATACATTAATGGATAAAGAAGAGTAATAGATGATCCAATCGATCATCAAGCTAAATTAATTTGATCCTATGATGTTCTAGTCAATCAACTTGACATTTCTTTTGATTACTTCATTTTAGTTATTTCTATTTGTTTGGTGGCATTATCATTATCTTCATGCCATAATTCATTTTTTTCACCTTCATTTTGATGGCTTGGTTGGTCAAGTATGTATTTATGTTTTTAAAACAAAAAAGGGTTTTGATGTTATTTTGGTCACGTGGATTGACTTTTCATCAATGGGGACCTTGGACCTTGATTAGGTCAAGGGGTGTTTAATATTTAGGATTATTTTGATATTTATTTGGGTTATGATTAAGCTCTTGTCAATAATTGATTTGAGGGTTGACTCAAAACTTGATATCAAGCCCATAGAGTAGTTTCAAATTCATTTGTTTTTTAGGTCTTTTGTTTGCTACCATAACTCACATTTTTATTATAAAACCCTAGTGTTACACTATTGGAATTATGAGAAAATACATGGGCATTTCATGTTACATTATGAGGACCGTAGTTCAATTTTATAGTTACATTCTTGATAAAAATTGGTGGCTATGTGTTGGCCCATGTTTTTAGTAGATCACAATGAGGATGTAGGAGAAAATGTGGTTCTTAGAAGTATCCAACATAGTTATTGGGGGCTCAAATTGTGTAAGTGGAAAATGGTGTATTTTTTCTATTAGATTCCATGGTTTTCTTGTGCACTATGGTTGTGAAATGAAGTAAGTGGTTTCTTGTTTTTGTGCTATTGCATGAAATGACAATGGTAGCTTGTGAAATATTAAAATGTTAAAAAAATTTGCAATAATTTTTACAATCACATTTATTATTGTAGAGATGCAATGGGTTATGTTATATTATTTTATTTTATTTTATTATGTTATGTTTTGGGTTTGGGATTTGTTATTTTTCATTTCATATCAATTCAAACCATGTCGATAGCATTTTATTAAGTAGGGTGTTTTGATAGTAGGATTTGAACCCTATTTTCCTGTTATGAGTTGTTTTTTTTGGTTTTTTTAAATGGTGAAAAACCTTTTTAAAAGGCAATGTTGTGTTATTTAATCTTGGTTATTTTGAACACCTCTCATAGTGATATTGAACTATGTATTATAGTCACATTTTTTTGTGCATTGTTGGTAGTGGAATACATGGCTGGGTTTTTTTGGTCATAGATTTGTATTCTCCTTTTTAAGAACGTTATGGTGGACTGAGTCATGAAATTCATGACTTGGTGTATTCTCTTTATAATGTTATTAAGTCCATTGAGCTTGTTTTGGAATTACCATTTTTATTGTTGGTGGAAAATTGATGCAATGTTTTGAGAGTTATAGTTGTAATAGAAATTGGATTTGTGGTCCTTTCAGTTGAATATGTAATGGTTATGATTTTCAAATTTGTAAAGGTTTTATTTTGTTTTTTAATAAATAAGCATGTTTTTTTGGTTGGTTGAAAATTGAATGGACTGTGAACTTTTATTTACCCATAGGTGTAAATTGGGTGATAGAAGTGAATATAGGTCACTATAATACCTTTATTGGTTGTTTTTGTACACTAGTGTTGAAATGGTATTAATGAATCAATTAAGGCTACTTTTGTTCATGAGGACTAATTATAAATTATCCATGTGAAGGATACGGATATTAAAGTTAATCATAATCATGTGTGTTCCCTAATTACATTACTTGTATTCAAATTAATTCTTGTTTTTGATTTTTTTTTTTTGAGGTCTTATAGGTTTTGAGGCTTAGAATATTTTACACATCATTACTCTTCATTAATCTCCTTGATATTGAGTTATACATCTAATTTATGGATGGGATGGTTTAGGGCCACCAATGGGGGGCTCATTAGGACTAGAAGGGTGGGTATTTATTCATCCTCCATGGAAGATTGATAGGAGTATTTGATTTCTTATAGGAATTCCATACTATTTGATTAGTTGATGGAGATCTTATTAAAATTTTGATATGTATTATTTAAATGCCCAGTTGATGTAAATACTTGTTTTATTTAGTATGAAATGAATGTATTTACTCTATATGTGCACCATGTTTTGAGTATTAATTTAATATGCTTCTTATAAAGTGATAAATGATTTTTTACAATGTTAAGTTGATTAACTAACCAATGAATATTGTATATCACTTAGTGATAATATTCTTTTGTTATGCAATGCTGAAAAACAAGGCAAGCATATTGGGTTTTTACGTAAATTACTGATGGAAAGCACTTATTAATATTAATATTCTATTGTGCAGTATAATATAGTGATTATATGACATTCACCCTAAATACTATTGACATTGTTAACTAATAGACTCTCTTATAACTTGTGGTATTAGAATTTGCAATGAAATTTTAGTAGTATGATAAAAAAGTTTATTAGTTATGTTTCAGTTGTTTCTTTTATCAAATATATAAAGATATATGCTTAATGTATTCACTTATTTTTCAATTGATTAAATGGTTATAGAAGCTCGAAGTCTTAATAGTCCTGAGTATTGAAAAAGAATAGTTTCATTTTGTTATGGTTCATGTTAATAAAAAAGTGTGCCTAATCTTATCAATTATATTAGCATAGGTGTATGTGGAACATAAAAGTCCTGGTTAATAGATTATTATTAACAAGATTAATATGATTTACTTAACCTGCATTATGATATTCATGGTTTATGGAATGAAATTGAAGGGTAATCATCCTTGTAGTTTTATGATTTGGATCCTAGCTTCTATGCAAAAATTATGATTACATTGGAACCTACCATTTTGGGGTTAGCATTATAATTATCCTAAAATACATAATAATGATTCTACTGTGAGATTTTTATTATTAGAACTCCTTAAATCAATTTTTAGCAATTAGAAATGTAATTAAAATTGATATGAAATCCATCAATGTTATACTGCTCAGATATATGATCACAAACTAACTTGTTATACATAATGTGCATTAAATAATTAAGAAGTGTGTGAAAAGAGATAATTTTGTGTATTTATGAGAATGGATATGGATTAAGTGTTTAGTTAGGTTGTTGAGAGTTCAAAAAAGAGTTAAACTAAATGGCAATTAAGGATATTTAAGAATTCATAAGATACTCTCATGCATAACTTAAGCATGGTTATTGAAATATTAAGATAAAATGATTATGATTTCTAAAATACATGACTCGTGATTATTTCAAGTGCATTGACTAAGTGACAATTAAGAATAATTATAGAGGATTGATCTCTACATTGTATTATGGGATGGTTAAGCCACAACATGTTTGAACTTGTTTGATTTTGATAATGATGTGATGGCCACTTATTTGGTATAGTCCATCATTAGTAAGAGTCAGGAAAATATGTTTGAGTTTTGATTATAAAAAAAACATGTGGGGTATTTACAAGTTCTTAAACTATGTCATGGCAAGGGAAAATGGGATTATAGTGAAAGGATTCTTGTGAGAGTGATCATGGTCAAATGATCAATAAATGGATAGCACTAGAATGCATGACTCTCACCTACACCAAATGCATAGAAGAATCGTAATATGCAAAAAAGCTTTATATTGTATTGATTTTGGAAATAGTCCCAAAATAAACAATTGTTATCTAAACTTTATATATGTTACTTTAGCAAGATTAGTATGATGATTCTTTTGTCTCAAAATTTTTTTCTCATCCTATTTAGCTATTTATCTTATTTTGGCCTACCTTTCAAGGTGTTGATTGTTTTTTACCAAGGATAGGCACTTGGTTATGAATAAAATTAGTAAATAGTCCTATTTTGAAGACCATAGACATGTTGTATAGTTTAGGGTGTATGAGTGTATGATAATACACTTATACATGCCAAAATAAACACTAATGGGTAATAAATTCTAAATAACATCACTTAGGAATTCTATCCATAGCTAAGTACATGTGTTTGGTCAAACATAGTTATGGACTCAATCATGTGTGTTTCACATTAGTTTATCTATATACTTTAAATTTTGTACCAAAATTATTTTATCTAGGAAATTAAAAAAATGGGTGTTACATAACTTTACCCATCTTGCACATTCCATTTGATCTCTTTAGCACCCATAAATCCTTTAGGTACTTTGATTTCTACATCTTCACAATATCCATCTTCCATTGAAGGTCTATCTCCTCATATAGTCTTCAAAATCTCTATTCTACCTCTACTTGTAGTTACATGAGGATCATTTTGTTTATTCCATCACTTTTGTTATCATAACTCTCTCGTAAGCCCCATAATTATCTTATATTTCTACTTGTTTGCATCTTCCATATTATGGATTCAAGTTCAAGTTTCATCTCTCAATTTATCATCATTAATTCCATTCAGTATGCATCTTTAAATCACTTGATGACTAATCCATCTCTATCGAGATTGGCACCATGCCCTCCTCCACATCCAACATCTTTAAAAGTGTAGGTAGTCATTGTATAAATTTACCTCTAATCCCTCTTATAAATAAATCCTACATAAATTCAAACATAATGTATCCTTCCACAATAAACCTAGTGATACATTTGCCAATAGTGGTTTTTAGCCAATGGTCAATCACAAACATCTAATCAATGTATAGGTTTCTATTTAACCATATAATCTAGATTAAGGGGGATCTAGGGCTAAAATGGAAGAGATAACCTAGGTCATAAGGATAGTAGACTATATCTAAAGTATTTTAATTATTTTTTAAACTTAGATAAATATATACTAAATTTATTATGCTGAGATGCTAAGAATAGAAAGTATAACTATGTTAGATACTGTAATAACAATGAAAAATAATATACTTGGTTAGTTTTGATGCTAATACAGATCTATATGTGGAACATGCATAAAGTGGATTGTGTTGGAGAGTTATAAATGATGTCATGGTGATGTCATGGAGGTGTCAAAGTGAGTGGATTAAGTGCCTTGATAGTCTAAGTGATAATGACAAAGTGTGCAATGTGCTTGTCCTAGTATGTTTGGAGTTGGCTTGGTCAATCTTCTATTTTTACATGGTTAGAGATGTTAGGGGATGAGTATGGTGAGTTTAGGTTGTGAAATGGGTCATATTAGAGGTCAAGGATGATTTTAGTGCTTGTGTTCATGAGTGGATTTCATCTGGTTGATCATTATTTTCATCTAGACACTTTGGGTCTAGTGGCAAAAAATTTGAGTAGGTAATTTACTGATGTCACCATTGCCACATATGGATGAGTCAGGGGGAGTTGGTCATATGGTTATGATAAAATTTATGCCTAGTTACTATGCACTAAATTTAAGGTCATGTGACAAAGTGAAACATAATATATGCTAGTGCAAAGTTAGGCTCCCAAACAGTTTGAAAGTGTTTTCCCATAGTTAGCCAAATTTACAATGTACCAAGAAGAGCCATGTAAGCATATGGATATATTCATATCTTGTACATGTGGAATTTAAGGACAAGTTGATGATATGGGTTTGTTAAATTTTATGACTATTTTATATGCACTAAATTTTAGGTCATATGATGTAGTACATCAAAAGATATCCATGTGTAAAGCTGTCCTTCCAGATACTTCTTGACATAGTTGGCTCTGTGAACAGATAAATTTGAGGAGGTATTTTAATGTCATTATATCTAACATGTGTGAGGGTTATAGGATAATAATGAAAAATGGTTCAATTATTCTATGTGAGGATATCATATGTTCTAAATTTTAGAACATGCTCTTGAGTGAAGCAAAATATATGAAGGTGCAAAGTTAGCCTTCTAGGGGTATTTCAATGGTCCCCATACTTAGTCTATTTTGCAAAAAGATAAAGATCAAGACCAAATAGATATACAATGGCTCATGAGTGATCATATAGTGAATATATATGGTGCACATCAAATCAAAGAGGTCATATTGTTCATTGGTTAATAAAGGTAAAGATCGAGCTCCTTACAAAAAGATCAACAAAGTGTGTTTGTTCCAAGGTCTCAGGAAGCAATGAGATGAAGACAAGTGATCAATGCTTATATAGTAAAATTCATCAAAAATAAAATTAGGTTACTAAGTGTCATTATCATGGGTTTTTTGAGCAAGATCAAATGGTGAGTACTGCATGATAAAGACTTGACTGATCTATAAAGATTGATAGTGTACATTGAGTCAATATTGCAAGAGTGCACGAGATGAGGTCAATTGTTTGAGGTTTGACATTTGGTAGTTGTGCATTATGAGTTAAAGGTCAAGATTTATACAATAATATTTATAATGTGTGATTTATATAAATTAGTGAGGACATGAGATGCGAGCATAGTGTTCAATTTTTAACTATTACCATTTAAATTCAAATATTTGAATTTAACAAAAGAAATTCCAGTGTCTAGTTTTTAACCCATAACTTTCGATATATGTAGGATTTGACCATGTAATAAAAAGAGAATTTTTAGATTACTCAAAGTTTTATTTGGAAATATGAATTTTAAGGTCTAATTATTAATAACATCAAAGTTATTAAGCTCAAACTTTGACTATGTATTTGACTGTGTTTTGCAAGTGACCCGAGAAGGATGTTCGAGCTTATTTTATTGTTGTTTGGATGATTCATGATGAATTATATATTGTATAATGATTTATAATCCATAAGGAGTATTTATGTGTATTATTAAGGTTTGAACATTCATATTTAGTATGAACAATTGCTAAAAATTTGACTATGTGTTCATTCATGGTGACTGTGTGCATAAAATATTGTTGAGCAAATTCTGCTTCAACAAAAGGGTATTATGATGTTTATTGGCACTTAATAGGGACCTATAGATCATGTGGAATGGGTATATGTGTTATAAAGTGTTCATATATTCTTACTTTGCTTAGATAAGTGTCAAAGAGGTGAATGGGTCTTCATAAGACCTCAAAGGTCACTTAGGCCTATTTGAAAGAGAGTTGTGCTTAAATATGACCCATGTAAGATGACTTAATGGTTAAGACATGCCTAATGGATAAAAAGGATTATTTTGGAATTCATAATTCAAGAATAATCTATATATAGTGAAAGCAAATGTGTTGGTTTCTACATTTTTGAGAAGACTTTTGAGAGATTGGTAAGAGAAGTGTGCATGTGATAATTATGAAGGAAAGGTAGAGTGACCAGTAGATGTGTTGATGAGTAGAGCAGAGTGAAGAATATTTATAGGACTAATGGGTCATGTTTTTGATGTTATAATAGTTCCCTTATAGATTGAGGATGAGCGAAGAGGTCTAGGGTGATCCAAAAGGTGACTTTGGATGCACTGAGTGTGTAGAGTTGAAGAGAGCTAATATACTTTGTATCTCCATAAAATTAGCAAGAAATAAGTGTTCAAGAGATGTTGTGTTCATAAGTTTTGTTGTGTAAAATCAACATCTAGGTGGTTGTAGCCTCCTTATAAGGTGGAACTATTAAAAGTCTAGTTGTTGTTGTAGCTCAGCTAGATAGGTATTGTAGCACCTTGTGGGATTTTAGTCTCACTAAATAAGGGATGGTAGATCCTTGATCAACTATATCTAGTCTAAATTGGTTCTTGTTATTATAGGATAATATTCCACTTATAGGTTATAGTGGGTTTTATTACCTAAGAGGTTTTCCCATGTATGTCATGTGTTATGTGCTTGATCTTACATTATCTTTCCTACTCATTTTTTATGAATGATGTATATGCCTCATGAATGTATGTATTGAATGATTAAGATCTTAAAGGAATTGAAATTAAAATTGGATTATTTAGGCTCACTAATTCACCCCCCTCCTAGTGATTATACCTATAATAATTAATTTCAGAGTAGGTCCTTTGGTAAAGGCTTGATAGTTTGAATGTGATTCAAGGTACAATATGGGTATTCATCAAGGAGGTTTATCTACTAAGCAAGCACTGATGTTTAATAGATCTAATTATGTTTTTTGGAGTGCAGATAATAATTTGTTTGTGAATAATTTGAAGGCAATGAATGCTATTATTTATGGTTTTTCATAGACTAAATATACCAAGGTAATACATTGTACATCCACCAAGGAAATGTGGGATTGAAGACTATTAATTAAGGAGACTGAAAAGTTAAGTTGGCAAAGTTGTAGACTCATCGAAGACAATTTAAGAGTCTTAGGATGAAGGAAGAAGATTTTGTGGAATATTTTCTATAGAGAGTTGATGAGATTGTGAACATCATCATAGGTCTTGGAGAGAACCTTGAAGAAGCTAATATAGCTCAAAAGGTATTAAGATTCCTCTCTCTCAATTTTGATCCTAAAGTATCTACTGTAGAATAAAGTTATGATCTTACATATCTGAAGTTGGATGAATTGCATGGCATCCTTACTACTTATGAGATGAGGAGGAAAGATGATATACCACTGAAGGAGGAAGAAACATTCAAGATAGAGATGAAGCCTAAGAAGAACTTCCAAGGAAATAAACCTAAGGAAGATGACATTTTTGATATTGATGAGGATGAACTAATTTTTTTATTTACAAGCTAATTAAAAAAAAGATCGGGTAAATATAAGGGTAAACTACCTTTCCAATACTTCAATTGTGGAGAGATAGGACATTTTCATAGAAATTTAACTCATAAGCATGCTGTTGAAGAGCATGATGAAGATAAAGATGAAGAAAATAAGACATATAGGTTTGATAGGAGGAAAAAAGGTTTAAAAAAGTTTGACAAGAAGTTCTTCAAGAATAAGAAGGGTATTTACACCAATAAAGACTACAACTCATCAGATGGGTGTGAAGACAGTGACTCAGAGTGTGATCATGAAGATGATGGTCTTGTTAAAGATGAAGCCCTCTTTATGGATGAGGAAGGAAGTTTTTCACATCAAAATGAGTCTACTTGGAGTGATTCAGATGATGATGAATATGGGGTGGACTATGAGACAACATTTACAAATGCTCTTGAAGAACTAAAGATTGAGAAGAAAATTAACAAGAAGATGAAGTCTCAAATCAAGGACTATGAGGAATAATTCAGTGTGTGTGAATCTAGAATGAATGAAGACACCAAGGAGCATGAATATATGGTTAATCATCTTAGTTGTCAATTGTAAATCCTATCTACAATCCTGAAAGCTAAAGAAGATGAATGTTCAAGGTATGTAATTGAAAATGAGTCATTGAAATCTGAGTTAGAAAAGACATCTAGTAAGGTGAAGTCATTTATGAGATTTGAAAAGAGCTCAAGTGACCTAAAAAATATTCTAAGTGGTCAAAATCATGCAAGTGATAGAACTAGTCTTGGATATGAAGAAGAACAAAAGAATGTAACTCAAGACAAGATGAAGACTAATGTGAACAAGGATAATCAAACTTTGGAGACAAATCATCAGACAAAGAATGAAGGTGCTATCAGAATGAAGAAAAATTATATTAGATAGCCAAATGCCTTGAGGTATGCAATTTTTAATGGTTACTATTTCACATGTAATCAATTTGGGCATAAATCTAGAGAATGCAAGAGACCTATTAGAAATGAGTTTACATGAAACTATGAAGGGGGTCATTAGTCAAAAGGTGTGAACAAAGTTAAGTACTTCAACTGTCTTATTGTGGGACACTTTAAAAACCATTTCCCACATAAGGTTAGATAAGGTGAGTCCTCTTCAAAAGAGGAGGTTGTTTCATTTGTCATAACATAGGAAACATTGCAAGTTTCTGTCTAAACAAGGTAAGTCAAACTATGTTTCCATCAAGGAGTATGGTTTGCTACAACTATGAATATAAAGGTCACATTGATATATTCTAAAAAAAAGGTATACAAGTTAGAATAGGTTTAATTAGGCTTATAGAGTGCAAGGAAGGAGGAAAGTCAACTCATGGAAGCCAAAGGTGGTCAATATGAGTCATGATGAGACTACAGGTCGAAGCAATTTTTTTTCTATGTGGAAAATGCTTTAGAAGTTGAAGAGTGCCAAGGGCTCTCATTATCTACTCATGTTATGAGTAAAGAGACCAAGCTCAAGGACAAGACCAAGGTACTAGTTGAGGCTATTTCTAAAGTGAGTATGGATCCAAGTGAACATCCTATTATTTCTAAGCATGTATCATGCAAAGAGCATCAATTTTTAGTGTCTAGTGATGAGGTTCTAAGTTGTAAATAAGATTATTTAGATGAAAAGGTATGTCATGAATTTATGTTGTCTCCCTGTATTATCAATCCAATCATAGAAGAGAAGGATAATGTTTTATTGGATGATCATGCTACTTATCTTCAGCCTAAAAATAAGAATAAGAACTACAAGTATCAGATGACCAAGGAGGAGAAGGAATATGAGGAGATGTGGGCCACTCCTAGTTTCACTTTATTTTAGGGCATTATGGTGCAAAGGTTGTCTCTATCTATGATTTTTTAAAGACTCCTTGCAATTGAGAAGCAAGTGTTGTTATGGTGTCCTTTAGATGATCCTAGAATTCTAGAGATGAGTTTTTTTAGTTGGAGTAGGTACATCTAGGTGGAATATATGCTATCGTGAAGTCATAGCTGTATATGGTCAGTCTACAGGGTTAGATTGAAGGTTATTCAAGTGGAAAAAGAGGATTTGTGATTTTTCAAGATGATATTTTTACATAGAAAGGTCTGTTGACCTTATTCTAGTATGATCCAATTGGTTTTATGGTCTGAAGATACATTGAAGTCAAATTGGAGATTTTTGTTTGCTCTCAGTTTTCCTAGTTTGTGTTTAAGGGAAAGGAGGCCTAAAATGGGTTATAGGAAGTCAATGTTACTAAAGTTATGGAAGCTCAAATTTTGGTATAGAATTTTGTAATGGTTTTCTCCAAGTGTATAAGAAGTTTCATAGGTGGATGTTGACCAAAAGGAGGTTTATTGACTGTACTTGTTTTGAGATTCTAGGGTTTTGGGATATGCTATAAAAGTGGTTTGACTTATGAGTTAATGCCTAAGGATTTTTAATATATTAAATGGGATAAATGTATTATCAAATCATGCTTCATATAGATTTGAAGGTTTGTGGTTTTCAATTTATTCTTTTTTTTATCAAGATGAAGGCGTAATTGGAAAGTTGGTTTGTGAAGGAAGTATGTTGCAAATGTTGAGATAGGTGTTTCAAATTGGTGTACTTAATGGGGCATATGAGAGTGTTCCATATATGAATTTATAGGTCTTGACTATGTGTCTATATAAAGTTGTGAACTTTACAAGTTATAGGTAGGGCTACTAGATAGGCCTAATGTGAAGAAGTGTGCTTTTTGCTCAGTATTTCCAAAAGATCAAGGTATGTATATTTCAAGGAGAGTTCTCAGGTTGGTTGAGAACATATGTCCTATTTATTTAGTGACATGAATTTTTGTTGGTGGTCCTTGACATGGCTTGAGAGAGAAGGCTAGTAAGCATGTGTGGTGGTTTTTCATGGTGTGTGGAGATCTAAAGATGCTCAAAAGGTGAATTGGCTCATAAATATTAGGTTTAATCCATTTTGGATATTTCTTGGTGATTTCCTTCATATTTTAATACTTTTGTGTGTTCTTTCTTCATTGGTTGCAGTGATTGGTTGAAGAGAGTGTTGGCATAGAGCAAGAGGAAGTTGTCAAGGCAAGAAGAGGTAGGCTCAAGGTAAGGGGGAGTTTGTATCATATTTATAAGATTGTCCTCTCCCATTGGTGGTTTATTTATATCCTCAAGATCAGTTGGTACCCACTTTGTCATTGTGTCAAAAGGGGAGAAAGTTCCTATTGCGTGAGTGTTTGAAGAGAGAAAAGGAAGGTGAGCTGTATGATGTGTGTTGACATCAATGATAAAGGGGGATATTGTTGGAGAGTTATCAATGATGTAATGATGATGTCATGAAGGTGTAAAAGTGAGTGGATGAAGTTATTATTGGCCATTATTGGCCCACATATCAGGCTTTACTTGTAGTTGGAAGGAGAAACCTAGCAGGGTCCTAATCAAATAGAAAACCAAATGGCTTAAAAATGGGACCAATAATGCAAATGGAGGAATCCAAGTAGGTTATCATATGTTTCAATAATTCAAGATCATAGACCAAGTTGTATAGTCCTTAGATATCTATTATAACCTTCAAGGATTGATCAAAAGATTAGCTATCCAAGTTTTTGAGCTAGACTATCACTAGGACGTCACACAGGATTAAATAGACCAGTCCATTTATGCAATTTTTATCTTCACTCAGGAATCCCCCATGAGCCAATAGATCATGCACCTTCTAAAATTTTCATGCTCATGTGAGCTTTTTAGCTCAAGTTATAAACTTTTAAAGTTAGACTTGCAACATAAGACATTCATACTAACCTCAAGTTTAAGCTTGATCAAAATAAATTATTTTGAGCTTAAATTTGATGGTCATGTGAACATCAATGATGGTCATAAAAATAAAACTTAATGGGAGTGAGGACATCAAATTTAATATTGTGAAGTAGTTATTAGATTTCAAATAGTGGGTCCCAATAGATCTAATGGTCTATATTGCATCATGCATCTTGATCTAATGATGTGAGATGAGTCAAACAATCAATGAGATTAAGAAATTGACATGTGGCATAAGTATGTGAGGATGGTAGACTAACAACAGATCCTAAAATCAAAACTGGGGCTACCATGTGGTATAAATTGGGATATAGTTGACAAGTCAAGGGCAAGATCAATGGCTCTCACTCGATCATACTAAGCAAGATCAATGGTGTGAGATGGGGAAATGAGTAAATGATCTAGGGTAGATATTGATGACTAATAAAAATAAAGGTTGAGAGGATAAGGGTAATTTTTTACCAAGGCAAATAGGTATTGTAGGGTCATCCTACCACCATTAAATCTTGATCAAATGCCATGAAAAGGACATAGTGATGTAGTCAGGCATAAAGAACATGTAAAGACCTCCATTAAGGCTAAATATGGACTTATGGCTTGAGGGTTTGTGTCATAGAAGGATCTCTCTATTACTGTGTTCACTATTATTTGAATAAAGATCTAACATTTCAAAGGGTGCCATAAATGAATACATGTATCCCCCAATGGTTTCATCTCTAGGACCTACTACAAGAAAAGGACCCCTTCTCTCCATTATACATGCCATGATAAACTAGTTAGGAGCAATTAACAACAAGGTAAGATTCTAACAGACTAGCCTAGTTCTTGTAACTACATGAATGGTAAAACAAATTTTAGAACAACTTGACTTTACCATTGTAATAATAATGAACATTGGTGTGACTTTGCAATCACTTGAAGTAGCTTGAATCAATCAAAAGAGTTTGAATGAGCATAATTTGTAGAGGCTATTGTAACAACATTTCAGATGGATTTAAACTCATTTGATTTTATTTTGATTGTCAAAACTCCCTCTATCTTGATTCCTTTCTTCTATAAATATAGCCTCGATCTATTGATGAGCATCCCTCAAGATGGTATGAATAGACTCTGCCAAAATTATATTCTACACCTCTTGGAGTAATGAATAGAGCATTTTGTAGTTATTTGCTAATCTATATTTAGTGTTTTATTTTGTTTGATATGAAAATGTGGATATTATCTTTCATTTGTAGATCTAAGCTTAACCTAAGTGCTATCAACTTTATTTATAGGTCATATAATGTGCCTTAGCATTGAGCTCTCAAGGATATAGTGCATAGATGAATTTAAGTGTCTTTAACCAGACCTTATTTTCATTGTTCCCTAGTTTGAGTGCATCAAAATGACCTATATATGAAATATTATTTCATAGAAACTATAACAAGCATTGCATTAGTTTATTTTATAGTCTATTAGTGTGTTAAAGAGTTTGAGCTTAAGAATGGATCTAAAAAATTCATGGTGCATCACCACATACTATAATAGGTTTTAATTTATACAAATTTCTTGACTCTTTTCATCCCAACCAATTTTAGGTTTTAAAAATAAAGGTCCAAATTATGAAATTTGAGGAGTAAGCCTTGTAAAAAAACCTATAGTTTTGGTCTCATATAGGCATCCCACAACCTTAGATCATTCCCATGTTCATCTAGGTATGGGTCAGACTTGAATAAATCTAACCTCTATTAGGTACTATCTGGATAACTAATAGTTTTTTATTGCCCAATGGGACCACCTATTACATAGTTTTGAATATCTTAGTATAGTAGTAAATTTCAGAGTTTCACTTCCATATTTACATATTTTTTAGGTCCCCAAGAGTTATCACAAGATCCTATGTAAAAAAGATAGGGATATATTTCTCTGAGCTATCTTTCCAATCAACAAAGAAGAAGAAAGCCCTTGGTCAAATCCTACACCTACACCTCTTATTCTTCTATTTCAAGCCAATTTTATTTAGCTAAACATTATTATAAATCCCATACCCCTAATGGTTGTTCCTAGAAGATAAGCCTTTGTGTTATTCAATGATGGTATTCCTCTAAACCTGACCTAATGGGATGATATTCTAGTCTCAGCTTTGAAGGCTCTTCTTTATTTTATAGGAGAAAATCTAGTTACTCCTATAAAACATATTGTAGATGTTGCTAACCTATGTTTAGTGCATCATGTGACTCAAGAAAATGTAGCAATGAGGTTGTTAGCAACTTATTGCAAAGGGAAAGTACTTCAATGGTATATAGGATTGACTCTTGCATTAATCAACAATTGGGATGAATTTGGAGAGGTCTTATACAAACACATTGAGGACAAAAGTGACTACGTCTCACTGGTGGAGCAAATTATAACAATCAAGATGTTCAATCATGAATTCATGATGAATTTTAACTACAAGTTCCAAAAGACTTGGGATACAATTCTTGCAATGATTAAGCCTACACCCAACTATGCTTTTCTATACTATCTAAAGGCTCTCAATTTAGATGTAGCTGAGATGATTCAATATATGGGAGGGAACACTCTACTTGAAGCTTTTGAAGTAGTAATTAAAGCTAAAAATTTCCTTATACAAGCAAGCAAGTTATTTTCAAGGCCACCGATGCCCCTATTTCTAGAGATACATCCTCCTACTCTAACTATTGCTCTAGTTCTAGATTCAACAAACTTTTATCAAATAGAAAGTGATCAAACTGATAGATTAGGGAAGATAGAGTATATTCTCAAATCTTAGATAACAATTTGGTTGTAATGGAGATGCAACAAACTACACCATATAGGCCATATTAGAATACTAACATAATTGTCATTATAATAGGCTACCCTATCAATCTACTCAGTAAGAATAAGGACATAATCCTCAGTCAAGGTAATACAATCCTAATTATCCAAGTAAGTCTAGAGCTATTGTGCTAACTTAGAATAACTATGCTCAAGAAGGTCAATGGTAGTTAAGGGGACAATCTAGTGAGATGGTGATGGACACTACTAGAGACATGTATCAAGACCCTGATTGGCATCATTCTACTTTATTCTAAGGTCATGATATGATGCCTCCTCCACCATATGCCCTCCAAATGAGTCAAGACATCATGCCCACCATGTCAATATTAGAATCTCAAAGCTAACAATAAGGGAACATGGGTAAGGCACCAAGTGATGCCACATGCATGAATTTTCAAGAATGGGAACATGTGTTTAAGCATGTAGTAGCTAATATGGGATAAGTTTCACAAAGGATAAATGAACCAATTGCAACTCTGACATGGATAAGAAGAGGATGTTGGAGGATAATTTGGGGTAACCTAAGATTTATTCATCATCTCCATAGGCTAGTCAGCAACCTACTTCAAATGTAGCTACTAAAGCTTTTACAAGTCAATAGGTTCCCCAACCTCATGAATAGTAGCAAAAGTCCCCCTTTTTTACTCATGTTACTCAAATGCCAAGTGATGCTTCTACTTCTAAGGTGCAGTCCAAAGGTACTAATCTTCCCTTTAATATTATGGATCATTTGAAGAAGGTGAATGTAACTATGTCCATGTATGATGCTCTATTTATCCTAGGGAAAAAAGAGATTTTCTAGCATGAGATTTATGAACTTCTCATGTGGAAAGATAGTTGAAAAGGTGAACACTATTTTCATCAATAATAATCAGCCTAACCAAGCCCCTAGCCAAGTTCCTAATCAAATTCTAAGAAAAATTTGATTTCAAAATGTTATTAATCCTTCTAAGGTTGTTAAGCCCCCTATTTTATCTGTTAGTCATCATAGGGGATTGTTTAGTACACAATTTCATGATAGATTCAGGTGCTTCAACCTCAGTGATGCCTAAAGCCATAGTAGATAAGCTTGGGCTCAAATATGTGCTTAAATAAAAATGTGTTCTCCAATTAGATGGATCCCCCATAAATATAGTAGGCATATTGAAAGATCTTTAGATCACATTGGCAACCTATCCAAATTATGTCATTAATCAAGATGTAATGGTGGTGGACCTACCTCCATATTTTTCCATATGTTTGTCTAGGGACTTTAATACAAGATTGGAGGATATTTGTCAATAATTGGTCATATATAATTTTTAGAACTAGATATGGAACCAAATTTACTATAAGATCTGATCATATCTCCAAGTTCCACTTAGAACCCTATATGCCCAATCTTGCAAATACCAACTATGCCATATTCAAAGAGGTTAAGGAGGTTAATGAACAAGAACCCCATGAGCATCTTGAAGGCATCTTAGATATGTACTTAGATGAATGGGAAATTGATAATCATAGATTTGGTCCTTATAAAAACATTAAAGAGGTAGACTTAGGAGTATACTATGTGCATGAGGAAGGTAATGTTATACCTTGCTTAACTAACACTGCTCAAGAATAGGATGGTATATGGACTTTGTTCTTTGATGGATCAAAGTCAAATAATGGAAGTGGAGTGGGAGCCATGTTGATTTCACCCTCAAGTAAAAATTACCATTCAACTTAAATACTCCAATTTAGTTGCACCTCAAATATAGATAAATATGAAGGTCTTTTGCATGGTTTGAAAGAAACAAGAAAGAGAGGTGTCAAGATCCTCCAAGTCAAGGGGGATAGTGAGATTATAATGTAATAAGTGAGAGGCCTAAGTACAATCAAGATTCAACATTTGAAATCCTATGAAAATTAGGTATGGGACTTCATAGAGGATTTCTTGGCATTTAATATCCAATCCATACCAAGAGAAGTAAACCAACATGCAAATAGGCTTGCTACCATTGGTGCCCAATATAAGGTTGTAGAAGGAGTCAAAGCCAACCAAAGCCAATATAATATCAAGGTTATATGAAGACTAGTTGTACTTAAAAATGATGTGAGTTGGCAAGTAGTTGACAATGATGATCAAATCATATGTTTTCTAATATAAGAGGTAGAATTCTACCATAGGAACCAAGACAAGTTCCAAAATTGATATGTTGATCAGATAGTAAACTTGAGATCTAAAAATCTGCCTAAAGCACTTGTGACATTAGAAATCATATTCAATGAAGATTACCAAGAAAAGTTAAATTATACATCTTAGCTAAGGAAGAAGACGATGAAAAGATAAAGATCTTTAAGGACAAATTGCTAAAGCTAAGAAAGGTCAATAAATTAGAGGAAAGAGCTACAATTTTTTCTTTATGCTGAGAATTTTTTCATGTTTTTGTTTGGGAGTAGAAATACTTCAAGGGGTTTGACCCCAAACTTGTACAAGATACCATTGAATTACAAATCAATGCCAAGCCATTCAAATAGAAATAAAGGCCTATCAATCCAAGAGTGGAGGGCCTCATGAGAAGAGAACTCTATAAATTAATTGAATCAAAGATAATATTTCTAATTAAGCATTCCTCATGGGTGGAAAACCTTATGCCAGTGAGGAAAAAGAATAGAGATATTCATCTATGTGTTAACTTTAGGGACCTCAATAAGGTGTCCCTAAAGGACTATTACCCACTACCATTCATGGATAAAATTTTGCAAAAAGTAGCAGGTTTTAAAAGGTTCTCATTGCTTGATGGTTATTCTATCTATAATCAGATCATGGCCAAAGAATAATCTAGGCATAAGACTTCATTATCTACAAAATGGGGCACCTATGCATATGTTAAAATGCCCTTTGGACTCTCTAATGCTAGAGCCACCTTCCAAAGTGTAATGGATGTTATTTTTCATGGTATTTTGTGTTGGTTGATTATTTTGTCTATCAGCGTACTGGTAAACAAAATAGGTCTTATCAGCCAAAGCAAGAAGATTAGTCATCTTAATATGTAAGTTTATAACATCAGAAGGAGACTTCTCTCTCCTCTCACCAAAGGGAGGTTCCCTGTGGATATGCTATGTATATATATGAATAAAAAATAGTACTCAAGGGTAGGACCATACATCCATCTCTCTTTCTTTAGAGATGATGTATACAAAACAAAGGAAGAACTCAAGAGAATGACAGACAACACTCCTCTTCTTTTAGAAGAACTGTTCAACCAGCCACAAGAATACTCTTGGAAATAAAAGTAGAATATGACTAAAGTATGGTAACCAACAAATCAAGACACAGCTCAAAGTTTGTACATGAAATACTCAAGAGTGATATACGAAGAACAATGAAAGCTCAAAGTCTTTCCAAAGTTATTTACACAGCAATGAAAATACAAACACACTGAAGGCAGCTATGGGGGTGTAAAGTCTCTCCACAGTTGATTCTCCAAGACACCTTCTTGACAAATTAACTAATTCTGCTTATTAAATCAATGAAACAAATAAGATATCACAGCACAAAGTCTGAAAAAGTCCTTTGTTTTCATTAACAAAATATGATAAACAGACTGAGCACAAAGTCTCAATGATGCCTCTCAATTTCGGCATAGTTTCCTTCAGATTATCAAAAAGATCCTTATTACAATCAAGAAAAGTCCCTTATATAGTCTCTTCAAAAGGACTTGGGAACAAATAATACATCAGTTTGCATTGAAATCTATTAAGGAGACATGTTGGAACTTAGGGGCACTTTTCCCTTTTGATTTTATCAATGTAAGGAAATAAGTCGCGCTTATTGAAAGTTTGTACTTCCAATGTTCCACCCAGAAATTTAATCTTATCTTCATCATTCCTCCTTCTTCGGCCAATTAAATCGAGTCTTGGATTTAAATTTCTATTTTGTTTCTTCCCCACTTTTTGCTAGTCTTGGCCTTGAAAATTGTGAATATATTATGTGTTGTATGTTCAAAAGATCAATGAATATTTTACTGTCCCTGAAAATGATGTCTTCCTGCCCATCACTGTGTTTTCAATGACTAGTTTACTATGTTTAATTTGACGTGCTTGGGCATGTCATCCCTTGGTCTTCTTTTATCTTCCACTTGGCACTTTCAAGACTACACTTTGCCCTTTCGGGCCCTGACAAATGGTCCTTCGACTTCTGTTAACCCATCGTAAATTTCCCTCAGGCTTTTATCTTAGGCCATTGGCTTTGAACATACCCACAGACATTTTCCCTGGGACATTAGCTATTTTCCTTTGAAATCTCTCAGCAGGTAATTTTGCAAAAAAATTCCCGTGGACAAAAAGTCCAGGGAAAATTCCCGTGGGCTTTTTGACAAGTCTTTGAAAAAAGTCTTCGAACCAGCTGAATGATGCTTTGGTCAGTGAAGTGTCCTCCGCAAGGACACTTGTCCTAAAAAAAAGTACTTTCGGCTTTGAACCGACCCTTTGAACCTTTTTGATGAACCTTTGTTGAACCGGTTCAAAGGTTCAATGAAGCACACCAAGCCCTTGTTGAACTGCTGGTGTTTGCTGATGAAGATTTTCAATTGAACCAAAACTTTGAACCAATCCCAGAAAATGAACAAATGTTAAAAACCAATTCTTTTGACTGAAAACCGCCTGAAGAGTCCATAGACTTTCTGAGAAGCTCTAAAAATGAGAAATCTGAATATCTAAGACAAAATTTTTAAATGGAAGACATTATTTTGGTTTGGAGAACCAAAATAATTCAAATGTTGTTCCAAAAATAGCTATTATTTTTAGGAGACAACAGCTGGCTCTAGTTGGGGAACTTCTGTCAATTGCAAAATGAATTGGAAGGAGAAGGTTTTAGAATCTCCAGTGTCTTCAAGTGTACCATTGGGCTTCAGAGTCATGCTTTCCAGAAATGAAAGGCAACAAGGATGAAAACAAACAAAATAAAACATAAATTAAAACTGTACAAATATACATATATACAGAGGAAATGATTTGATACTTTAAGAATTGAAGTGTTTCAAATGCTACCCATTATGGGGTAGAGAAAAGAGTGTGTCATCTTGGTATTTCAACAAAAAACTATTTTCCCCCATGTGTTGATGAATTGTGAATGGACCTCTCCAAAGAGAGTCAAACTTTCTATGCATCCCTTTTGGCTCTCTTCTTTTGTCCCACAGTAGGACTTTATCCCCAATCTGAAAATCATGATTTCTAGCTTTCTGATCAAGAAGTTTCTTTATCAGATTTTGATGAATATCAATTCTATCTGCCACCATTGTTCTTTGTTCTTCCAGCTGAGTCAAGTACATGATTCTTTTGTCCAGAGAACTCTCATATGTCTGATCTTCAATAGCCTTCACCAATTTCAAAGCTGGTAACTCTAAAGTGATTGGTATCTCTGCATTAATACCATAGAGAAGTTGAAAAGGAGACATACCAATTGCCCTTTTTGGTGTGATCATGTCAGCCCACAGAGCATCTACCAATGCTTTATGCCATGTCCTTTGATTATCATCTGCAAGTTTCTTGATAATAGTTACCAAATTTTTATTACTGGACTCAACTTGTCCATTCCCTTGCGAAAAATAATCAGAAGAATGAGAAAGCATAATTCCATAATAAAAATAAAATTGCATGAAATATTGAGAGGTAAAACAAGCTGCATTATTAGTAACAATTTTAAGTGGGACTCCAAATCTGGAAATGATGTTCTCTTTCAAGAAATTGCATACAACTTATGAGGTAGCATGTTTTGTCGGGATTGCTTCTACCCACTTAGTGAAATAATCAGTTGCTGTAAGGACATAATCATGTCCAGCACTTGATGATGGATTTATTGTCCCAATAAAATCGAGTTTCCACTGTTGGAAAGGTTCTTCTATGATTACTGGCTTAAGAGGCAAAGCAGCCAACTTGGGTCTTCCAATAAATTGCTGGCAAAGTTCACATTTCCTTACCCATTTATGTGCATCTTGAAAAAGAGTCGGCCAATAATATTTGGCTCTCAAAATTTTGTGAGCAGTCACTGGAGTAAAAAAATGTCCTCCACAAGCTAGATCATGGAAAAATTTCAAGAGCTGGGTCTGCTATTCTTTGTCTACATAGTGAAGAAAAACTCCATCTATGTTTCTTTTGTACATGCCGTTATCCCAAAGAACAAAATTGGCAGCTTTCAATCTGATAGTTCTCCTTTCTTTGTATGACAAATGAGTAGGACATTCTCCATAAGTCAAAAAATAGGCAATATTTGAATACCATTCATTAATACTAGAAATAAAAAGAACTGTTGGCATATTATCTACTTCAGCTTCTTCAAGTTGTGTATCTTCTGGCTTATTGTCAGCCATCAATTGACAAAGACCTTTAGCTCTAACCAGCTTTGTTGGCTTGATATCCAGATCAAATTCTTGGATTTTTGCAATCCAATTACCTCTCTTTGTACCAAACTCCTACTGAGTTAATATAACCTTGATTGTACTGTCAGGAACTAAGGCAGTAATATGTGAATTCAGAATATAGAAGTGAAAGTGTTTGACTGCTTTTACCAAGGCATAAGCGTGCTTCTCTATATTTGAATACTTTATTTCGTGAGTTTTTAGAGGACAACTCATGAAAGAGATAGGGGATTCCATACCTTCTTTATCTTGTTGGATAAAAATCGCTGAAAGAGTATGCTCAGATGCATAGCTGTATATAATGAAATCTCTGTGGTAATCTGGGCAGACCAAGGTGGGGGCATAAGCAATAACGACTTTGATATCTTGAAATGTTGCTTTACCTTCTTTGGTCCAGTTGAAAGTATCCTTTTCTTTCATCATATCTACAATTTGTCTTATCTTTTCAGCAAATTTAGGGATAAATCTTCGTAAGAAATTCACTTTTCTGAAGAAAGAGTGAACAACTTTCTTACTTGCAGGCAAATTCAGCTTTTGAATAGACTTGACTCTATGTGAGTCAATGTTTATGCCTTCTTTAGACACAATGTGTCGAAGGAGTTCGCATTTTGTCACTCCAAAAATAGAATTTTTAGGATTCAAAGAAATACCATTTTCTTAGTAGCGCTCCAGCACTCGTTGCAAATGGCGCACATGATCAGATCTGCACTTTGAAAAGACAGTTAAATCATTAAGATATACAACTATGAATTTGCCAATTTCATCTTTGAAAGCCATGTCCATAGCTCTCTGGAATGTAGCGCCAGCATTTATTAATCTAAATGGCATTCTTTTGTATGCAAAAGTACCCCAAGGTGTGGTGAATGCAGTCTTGTATTGATCAGCTTTAGCAACCTCAACTTGATTATAGCCTGAAAAGCCATCCAGCACTGATAACATTTTTGATCTTGTTACTGTTTGGAGCACTTGGTCCATGATTGGCAAAGGATAGTTGTCTTTCAAAGAAGACTGATTTAGATTTTGAAAATCAACACAAATGCAGATTTTGCCATTTTTCTTCCTTACAGAAACTATATTTGCAATCCATGTAGAATGATGGATTGGAAAAATAATTCTAGCATTTAACATTTTTTGAATCTCAGACATAATTGTACCTAAAATCTTTGGATTGTATTGTCTGGATTTCTGCTTGTAAGGCATTGAATCAACCTTGAAAGGAATATGATGACTGATCTCATCAAGACTGAGAGACTTCAGATCTTTGTATGAATATGCCAAGACATCAATGTATTGACGAAGTAAAGAAGTAAATTTGGATTTTTCTTTAGGTGTACATCACTTACCAATGTTGACCATTCTTGGATTTTCTTCATTGGTCAGATTCACTTGGTCAAATCCTTGAGATAAATTTGAATCCATCTGTTGTTCTTTGATGAATCTATCATGCTTGTCAAATAGCTTTTCAAGAGAACCAGGCCTTTAGGAATTTTATTTTCTTTCAGTTGTATAACCTCTTCATTTACATCTGAACCTGATTTAGGAATTAATTCAGGCTTTTGAGATTCACTGCCTTCAAAATACAACTGTTCAAAATTGTCTTTTCTTTCCAAAAGGCAATGATCTGATTAGCATCAATGAAAATTTGCCAATGATCAATATTATCAGGAACACTCGGCCTATAGATCAACTCAATGGTGTATTTAGCTTCTTTAAAATTAGAATGTGGAACTAAAAGAGTTCCTAAAACAGCAAGTGCATCAGCTCTATCATTAGATTCTCTTTGAATGGATGAAATATTGAAAGCATTAAAACTTTCAATTTGATCCCAAACAAGATTTTGGTAATGGCATAGCCTTTCATTCTTAGCCTGATATGAATTTCTCACTTGGCAGACCACTAATTCGGCATCCCCTTTAGCATGAAGATACTTGATGCCTCTTCCTTGAGCAGCTTTCATGCCCAGCAACATCGATTCATATTCAGCTATATTATTTGTGTTGCTGAACTGTAACTTATAGGATGATGGAAACATATCTCCTTGAGGAGATATCAAAACAATTTCAGCTCCAGAACCAGAAGAAGAATAACTACCATCAAATTCTAAAGTCCAAATCTCATCAGATGCTAACTTTACTTCAGACTTTCCCTCATCAGAGATGGAGGGTCTTTCTTCATGATCTATTTACAAAAAGTAATTACCCATACCTGTAGATTCAAAGAGGATTTGAGCTTATGAAGCTGACGTCTTGGTGACTATATACTTTGCTTCCTTTTTAGGAAGTAATCTCTTCATCACGCCTTGTACAGGAATCCTTGCCTCAGATAGATCCATGTTCAGCTCTCCTCCCATGTCTTTATAGAAATTTTGTCCAAGTAAAATACCATAAGATGTTGGGACTTTAGCCACTAATACAGTCATTTTAATCCTCTTGTCTGGAAAGGCTGCAAAAGCAAATTGAGCATCTTTGTTCTGCCCCAACAATGGCACTTGTTTGTTCTCCATGGAGAAACATCTGCCAAACATCTTAGTCAATGTGAAACTAAGAGATTCAGTGACTTTGGTAGGCATTACATTATCAGAGGTGCCTGAATCTATTATACAATTACTCAGTTTGTGGCCATTGATTAACAAGGAAACATAGAAGGGTTCTATTTTTCCAAAAGTAGCTGGAGGAGTAATAATCAGATTATTTGGACTAGGCATATTTATTTGGGAATCAAAAGTCACTTTTTTGGCCTTTTGCACTGCAAAAATGGTCTTATTTTTAACATATTGGACCAACTTATCTAGTTGATCTGGATTGGATTGCAAGTACTCAAATTTAGACATTTGTATTTTTGTCTTTTTTACATGGTCAATTATATCAAATGGTTGAATCGAACTAGGCACAGAGATAGGTATTTCAGCTTTTTGATTTTTAGGAGTTGTTTGCAAATTAGAAGTAGAAGGAGAAGGTGCAATAGATGTATTTACCTTTTGAATTATTGGATCTTTTGGTTAAAAGGGTAGAACTGATCTACGCTTGGCAATTGTGACTATTGGCTTTGATTGCTCTTCTGTCCTTTCTTTATCAACCTGCTAGACTTATTGGTTCTTAGATCTAGTAAACACTGCATATGATCCATCTGAAGCTTCTCTTTTGCTTTCAGGTTCATCCTGATAATTCAAGAAACCAATGTGGGAGTCACCAGCTGATTCTTCTTGACTATCTTCAATGATATCAGCATCATTTTCTTGATATAATTTAGGCTGATAAGAAAAATCTAATTCTGTCTCAAGATATCCCATTGCTGAATTAGTTGGAGGAGCTTTCAAGGCAAATTTTTCTTATGGAGGAGGAAGACGATTTTGTTGTCTTTGGTTTTTGGCAATGATTTGGGAATGTTCTATATGTAGGAGCAGAAGACATTCCTTGAGCCATTTGCTTTTTGAGGGCAAGGAGCTCATTTGCTAATTTCTACACCATTGGATTTGTGGTGCTTGTAGATACAAATTTTGATGATGATGAAGCTCTATTTTTATTGGGATCTCTTCTTATTTTTCCTACTAATATGAGATCATCTTCTACTTTAGTGGCCATAAGTTGAGCTGCTTCGAGATCTATTTGGCCAGCACGACTCAAGATGAAACTGACTTCTGGTAGCTAAGAATTAATGAAAAAGTATTTAAGATTCTTAGCTGTAGGTCTGGAAATCATAGGGATTCTATTTCTCAACTTGTCAAATTTAGCTATGAAGTCTCTCATAGGCTCATGTGGCTCTTTTTGCATTTGTGTAAGTTGAGCCAGAAGTGTATGTGTATCTTTTGCAGGTTTGAATCTAGCTTCAAACTTATCTTTCAAAGTAGTCCAATCAGTCATAGATCGAGCTTGTAAATGATAAAACCAATCTGCAGCAAGACCTTGTAATGTTTCAACAAAAAACCTGACTGCTACATCTTCAAACTCTACCCCAATTACTCCACAAGCTATACTGAATGCTGCAATATGTTCATCAGGATGAACTTTTCCATCACCATGGAATTTCAAGAAATTCTTCTTAAAACTACATGGAATTTCATGTAGAAGAGGAGTAAGATTGAGAGGGCCAAAAGCATTACCCCAGGGGCCTTAAACTGCCATTATAGGGACTCTATTAACAATAGGAAAAGAAGCTCTGCCTTGTGTTGGTGACTCGATAAGGTCAGGAGGAAGACTCCTAGATTGTTGGAGGAAAGGTGGTGGAGGAATCAGATCAAAATTTCTCTGCTATGCCAACTCAAACACAGGGTTAAAAACACGCTTAGATCTTTGGCTTCTTGTGTAGCATGGAGTTGCCAAATTAAAAATAAAAGAAAGGAAAAGGACTGGTCCTGCTTCAACCTGGAGCTTGAGGCTTCAAACTGCTTGTCTTTCCCAGTGGATCTGATTTGTAGACCAGATGATGTAATGGATATGGAGGATGGAGGGAGATAATAAGTTCTATAATGATAGTGGGTAAGACCCAGATGGGAGTCGCCAGACTCTATAATGGATAAGGGTAGGGACTGCTTGTTTAAGTTTCCCCAGCAGAGTCGCCAAAAACTGTTTGTTGATTATTTTGTCTATCAGCGTACTGGTTAACAAAATAGGTCTTATCAGCCAATGCAAGAAGATTAGTCATCCTAATGTGTAAGTTTATAACATCAGAAGGAGACTTCTCTCTCCTCTCATCAAGGGGAGGTTCCCTGTGGATATGTTATGTATATATATGAATAGAAAATAGTACTCAAGGGTAGGAACAGACATCCATCTCTCTTTCTTTAGAGATGATGTATACAAAACAAAGGAAGAACTCAAGAGAATGATAGACAGCACTCCTCTTCTTTTAGAAGAACTGTTCAACTAGCCACAAGAATACTCTTGGAAATAAAAGCAGAATATGACTAAAGTATGGTAACCAGCAAATCAAGACACAGCTCAAAGTTTGCACATGAAATACTCAAGAGTGATATACGAAGAACAATGAAAGCTCAAAGTCTTTCCAAAGTTCTTTACATAGAAATGAAAATACAAACACACTGAAGGCAGCTATGGGGGCGTAAAGTCTCTCCACAGTTGATTCTCCAGGACACCTTGACAAATTAACTAATTCTACTTATTAAATCAATGAAACAAATAAGATATCATAGCACAAAGTCTGAAAAAGTCCCTTGTTTTCATTAAGAAAATATGATAAATAGACTGAGCACAAAGTCTCAATGATGCGTCTCAATTTTGGCAAAGTTTCCTTCAGATTATCAAAAAGAAGATCCTTATTACAATCAAGAAAAGTCCCTTATATAGTCTCTTCAAAAGGACTTGGGAACAAATAATACATCAATTTGCATTGAAATCTATTAAGGAGACGTGTTGGAACTTAGGGGCACTTTTCCCTTTTGATTTTATCAATGCAAGGAAATAAGTCATGCTTATTGAAAGTTTATACTTCCAATGTTCCACCCAGTAGTTTAATCTTATCTTCATCATTCCTCCTTCTTTGGCCAATTGAATCGGGTCCTGGATTTAAATTGCTATTCTATTTCTTCCCTGCTTTCTGCTGGTCTTAGCCTTGAAAATTGTGAATGTATTATGTGTTGTATGTTCAAAAGATCAATGGCTATTTTATTGTCTCTAAAAATGATGTCTTCCTGCTCGTCACTGTGTTTTCAATGGCTAGTTGACTGTGTTGAATTTGACGTGCTCGGGCACGTCATCCCTTGGTCTTCTTTTATCTTCCACTTGGCGCTTTTCAAGACTGCACTTTGCCCTTTCAGGCCGGCCCTGAGAAATTATCCTTCGGCTTCTATTAACCCATCATAAATTTCCCCTGGGCTTTTATCTCAGGCCATTAGCTTTGAACATACCCGCGGACATTTTTTCTAGGACATTAGCTATTTTCCTTCGAAAGCTCTCAGTGGGTAATTCCATAGAAAAATTCCAGGGAAAATTCCCGCAGGCTTTTTGACAAGTCTTTGAAAAAAGTCTTCGAACCAGCCAAATGATGCTTTGGTCTATGAAGTGTCCTCCGCAAGGACACTTGTCCTACAAAAAAGTACTTTCAGCTTTGAACCAACCCTTTGAACTTTTTTGATGAACCTTTATTGAACCGGTTCAAAGGTTCAATGAAGCGCGCCAAGCCCTTGTTGTTGAACTGCAGGTGTTTGTTGATGAAGATTTTCTATTGAACCAAAACTTTAAACCAATCTCAAAAAATGAACAAATGTTAAAAACTAATTCTTTTGACTGAAAACCACCTGAAGAGTCCATAGACTTTCTAAGAAGCTCTGAAAATGAGAAATCTGAATATCTAAGACAAAAAATTTAAATGGAAGACATTATTTTGGTTTGGAGAACCAAAATAATTCAAATGTTGTTCCAAAAATAGTTGTTATTTTTAGGAGACGACATTTTGAATGATACGGTTTTATTTTATCTTGATGATATAATAATATTTTCAAGGAATCCTAATGATCATCTAACACACTTGAAATCTATTTTTTATAGATACAGAAAATTTGGAGTTTCTTTGAATCCAAAGAAATACATATTTTCAGTGCATAAAGGAAGGATTCTTGGGCATGTGGTGTCCAAAGCTAGTCTTTCCATTGATACAAAGAGAATAGAATAAATCCTTGCTCTATCATTACCAAAACATAAGAAAGGATTATAGAGCTTCTTGGGAAAGATTAATTTCATTAGGCGGTTCATTCTAGGGTTTACAGAGTTGGTCAAGCCTCTCACTAATATGTTGAGAAAAGGAAAAGAGTTTACATGGGTAAGAGAAGCTAAGAGAATATTTGAGGCCATAAAGGAGGCCATATCTCATGCCCCCACACTTATAAATCTATATTTCAATAAGGAATTCTATTTGTATGCCTTATTTACATTAGATGTAATTTCAGCATGCTTATAAAATAGAATGATGAAGGTCTGGAGAAACTTATTAATTTCTTCAGTCAATATTTGGAAGGTTATGAGTAAAGATATAAATTCATTAAAAAACATGTAATTGTTATTTTAAGAACTTTGAATAAATTCAGACATCTAGTTTCAAATAATAAGATTATATTAACGGTAGATCATCCTACTGTGAAGGATTTCATCCTCAATAGAGATTTAAGTGAAAAGAGAGCTAGATGGTCACTAAGTACATGGAGTATGATATTTAATTAAATCTCACAAATCTGGTCCAAGGTAAAGGACTATGTTAACATCTTGAAAAATATGTGAAAGAATAAAATGAGATGGTTTTGATACTTTAAGACACCTAATAAGAAGCTGAAACTACTCCATCCAGATGGACAAAAGACATTACTAGATTCTTTCAAATAAGAAGATGTCCAGTGGGCTTAGATGCATCAAGGAGAAGAAATTTTATACTGCAATTATTACCATGCATTTTTATTGATGGAGTGTTGTTAAAAAAATACATTGGAGATATGCTTTTAAGATGTGTTGGAACTAGCCAATTTGATAAGCTTCTCAAGCAATTTCATGATAGTCCTTGTGGAGGCCATTTTGAAACCAAAAATATAACTACAAAAACAATTAGATATGGTTACTTTTGTCCTAATTTATTTATAGATGCACATGCATGGCTAGGAAGTGTGCGAAGTGTGCAATGTTTGCAAGGAAATAGAGACTAGATGCTATGCCACTAAAGCCTATTCAAGTTGAACAACCTTTCATGTAATGGGGTTTAGACTTTATTGGTATGATTAATCCTATATCTAGTGTTAGTCATAAGTGGCTATTGATAGCTATATATTACTTCACCAAATGGGTGGAAGTATTTCCCTTGAAAGAATCAAATGAGAACTCTATGTTTGAGTTTTATGAGAGTCTAGTCACCCATATTGGAACACCTTCCACTATAATATCAGAAAATGATTTGGAATTTAATAGTACAAAGGTATTTTAATGGGATTGATTAAGGTATATATCTAAAATATTCATCAAATTACTATCTATAGGGTAATATATTAGTTGAGTCCACTAATAAGAACCTGATTCAAATTATCAAGAGAACAATGGAAGATAATAAGAGATCATGGCATACAAAGTTGAAGACTACCTTATGGGTTGATAGGAACACCCTCAATAAATACAATAGTCATTAAAATTATCTCTTATTCTATAAAATAGAAGCAAGGCTTCCAATTAGATTGTAGCTTCCAACTTTAGAGCTTACACACCAATTAGAGAATCTAGAAAGTGATGCAATAGAGGTCAGGATGAATGAACTAAAAGAATTAAAGGAAATAAGGGATGATTTCATGCATACCATGTGGTCTAACCAACACCAAGTGAAGAATTCATTTGATAAAATAAATTCCTCAATGACATTTCAATAAGGTCACATTGTCCTCAAATGGGATGAGGACCGTGCAAAACCAGGAGAACACTCCAAGTTTGATAACCTTTAGATTGGACCCTATGTCATTACAAGTTACAAAGAGATAGATTCCTTTGATATTTATAGATTAAATGGAGATAAACTTAACATCCATATCAATGGGAGGTATCTCAAGTTCTACTACTAGTTTTATATCTTTCCCCTTGCACACAAGTAGATAGGTTTGTTTTTCCTCCAAGTTCTTTTGCACATTGTTCTGTTGGTTTTTTAGGTTGTTGCTTTGTCCTTTATTGGTTTGTTTTTGTTTCCCCCCCATTAATGTAAATAATTACTTCTAGAAGACAAGTAGAGTATTTTTTTAAGTAGCATGTTATTTGTTTAGTCATCTTGAACAAGCTTAATCAAAGTCTAGGTCTGATGACCAGCAGGTTGGTCAAGCCAAATGAGTTACCAGAAGTGTTGGAAATTTTTGGACCACATATTAGGCTTTACTATAGTTATAAGGATAAGCCTAGCAAGGTCCTAATGAAATAAAAAACTAAATTGCTTAAAAATGGGTCCAATAATGCAAATGGAGGAATCCAGTAGCTTTTCATATGTTTCAAGCATTCAAGAGCATGGACCAGGTTACATAGGCCTTAGAGATCTATCAAAACCTTGAAGGATTGATAAAAAGATGAGCTATCTAAGTTTTTGAGCTAGACCATCACCAAGACATCACATATGATACAATGGACCAGTCCATTTGTGCAATTTTTATCTTCACTCAAGAAGCCCTCATGAGTTAGTGGATCATGTACAGTTGTAGTTCTACATACTAGGAACACCCTCTAAAATTTTCATGCCCACACAAGATTTTTGGCTCAAGTTATAAGCTTATAAATTTAGACTTGAAACATAATACATTCACACTAACATCAAGTTTAAGCTTGAGCAAAACAAATTCTTTTAAGATTAAATTTGATGGTCATGTGAACATTAATGATGGTTGCATGAACATTATTTGATGGGATCAAGGATGTTAAATTTAATTTCATGGTGTAGCCAATGGATTTTAAATAGTACATCCTAGTAGATAAAATGGTCTACATTGCATCGTACATCTTGATCTAACGGTGCAAGATGAGACAAATAATTAAGGAGATTGAGAGATTGACACATGACATAAGTGCATGAGGTTGGCATACTAATGATGTATCCTAAAATTAAACATGGGGCTACCACATGGCATATGTCAGTATAGAGTTGATAAGTTAAGGGAAGTATCAATGGCTCTTTCTCAATCATACTAAGTAGGATCAATGGTGTGAGATGGGGAAATGAGTAAATGATCTAGGGTAGATATCAATGACTAATGAAAATAAAGGTTGAGATTTTTGACCAAGGTAAACAAGTATTTTAGGGTCATCCTACCACCATTAAAGCTTGATTGAATGCCATAAAAAGGACATAGTGATGTAGTTAGGCATATAGAATATAAAGAGACTACCATTAAGGCTAAATATGGACCTCTGGCTTGAGGGTTTATGTCACAGAAGGATCTCTCTATGACTATGTTCACCATAATTTGAATAACAAGCTAGAATTTAAAAGGGTTCTATGAAGGAAAACATGTATCCCCCAATAATTTCATTTCCAAGACCAACTGCATGAAAAAGACCCCTTCTCTCCACTATACATGCCATGATAAACTAGTTAGGAGTAATTAACAACAAGGCAAGATTATAATAGACTAGCCTAGTTGTTGTAACTACACAGATGGTAGAATAAAGCTCAAAATAGCTTGACCTCACCATTGTAACAAGAAGGAACATTAGTGTAACTGTGTAATCAATTGAATTATTCCAAATTAATCAAAAGGGTTTAAATGAGCATAATTTATAGAGGTAGTTATAACAACATTTCAAATGGATTTGAGCTCATTCAATTCCATTTTAAGTGCTAAAATTCCCTCTCTTATTTCCTTTCTTCTATAAATATAGCCTTCAAGCTATTGATGAGCATACCTTAGGCTGGTAAGGCTAGACTCTACTAGAATTATATTTTTCACCTCTTAAAGTAATGAATAAAGCATTTTTTAGTTATTTACTAATTTGTATTTAGTGTTTTGTGTTTGTTTGATATGCAAATGTGGATGTTATCTTCCTTTTGCAAATCCAAGTTTAACCTAAGTGCTAGTAACTTTATTTTTAGGTCATATAATGTGTCTTAGCATTGATCTCTCAAAGATATAGTGGACAAATGAATTTAAGTGTCTTCAACTAGACCTCATTTTAAGTTCTCCCTAGTTTGAGTGCATCAAATTAACCTTTATATGAAACACTGTTGCATATAAACTATAGTAAGCATTACATTATCTTCTTTCATAGTCCATTAGTGTGTTAAAGAGGCCAAGCTTAAGAGTGGATCTAAAAAATTCTTGGTGCATCACCACATATTATAATAGGTTTAAATTTATGCAAATTTCTTGAATATTTTCATCCCAACCACTTTTAGGTTTTAGAAATAAAGGTCCAAATTAATAAATCTAAGGAGCTAACCTCATAAAAAAACCTAGAGGTCTAGCCTAAATATAGGTATCCCATAACCTTAGATCATTCCCATGTTAGTTTAGGTATGGGTCAAACTTGAAAAAATCTAACCTCTATTGGGTGATATCTAGATAGCTAATAGTGCCTTGATAGCCTAAGTGATAATGACAAAGTGTGCAATGTGCTTGTCTTAGTATGCTTAGAGTTGGCTTGGTTAATCTTCTATTTTGGCATGGTTAGAGATGTTTAAGGATTAATATGGTGATTTGAGGATTTTTAAGGGGTCCTATTAGAGGTCAAAGATGATTTGAGTAATTTTTTTCATGAGTGGATTTTATTTGGTTGATCATTATTTTCATCTAGACATTTTAGGTCTAATGGCATAAAATTTGAGGAGGTAGTTTGCTGACATCACCATTACCATGTATGGATGAGTCAGGGGGAGTTGGTCATATGGTCATGATTAAATTTGTGCCTAAATAGTATGTGATAAATTTTAGGTCATGTGAAAAAGTGCAACATAATATATGCTAGTGTAAAGTTGGGTTCCCAAGTAGTTTAACAGTGTTTTCCCATAGCCAAATTGGCAATGTAGCAAGAAGAGCTGAGTAAACATATTGATATAGTCATATATCACATGTGTGGTAGTTTAAAGATAAGTTGATAATATGGTTTTTTTAAATTTTATGTATTTTATATGTGCTAAATTTTAGGTCACGTGATGTAGTGCATCAAAAGATATGCATGTGTAAATTTGTCTTTCCAAACAGTTCTTAACATAGTTGGTTCTATGAATAGATAAATATAAGGAGGCATTTTAATTCCATTATATCTCACACATGTGAGGGTTATATGAGTATATTTATATATGGTTGGATTCTCATATGTGAGGATATCTTATGGTCCAAATTTCAAAATATGCACTTGAGCGAAGTAAAAGATATGAAGGTGCAAAGTTAGCCTTCCACACATATTTTAATGGTCCCCACACTTAGTCTATTTTGCACAAACATAAATATCAAGACCAAACAAAGATATAATGGCTCACTAATGATCATAAAATGAATATACATGATGTATAACAAGTCAAATAGGTCAAAGTGTTTATTGGTTAATAAAGGTAAGTATCAAGCTCCTTACAAAAGGATCAATGAAGCATGTTTGTTCTAAGGTCTCAAGAAGTAGTGAGATGAAGATAAGTGCTCAATGTTTAAAGATTAAAAGTCCTCATAATAAATGGGAAGGTGCCAAGTTTCATGATCATGGGGGTTCTGAGCAAGATCAAATGATGAGTAATACATGATAAAGACCTGACTGATCCATAGAGATCAATGGTATGCATTGAGTCAATATTATAAGAGTGCATGATATGAGGTCAACTATTTGAGGTTTAAAATTTGGTAGTGGTGCATTATGAGTTAAAGTTATATCTTCATATAATAATATCAACTATGCATTATTAATATAGAGTAATGAGGACACAAGATGTGAGCATAGTGTTTTATGTTTAACTATGACTGTTTGAATTCAAATATTTAAATTTAACAAAAGAAAGGCTACTGTCTAGTTTTTGAGCCATAAATTTTGATCTATATAGAATTTGACCATTAATTTAAGATATAATTTGTATAGGAATCCAAGATACATATATAAATATGAATTTTAAGGTCTAATTTCTAGTACAATCAAATTTATTAAGATCCAAATTTGACTATGTGTTCAACTATATTCTGCAAGTGACCCAAGAAGAATTTTCAAGCTTATTTTGTTGTTGTTTGGATGAATCATGATGAATTAGATATCAGATCATGTTTTATACTCTATGAAGACCATCTATGTGAATTATAAATGTTTGACCAATTGTATGCAATATGAACAATTGTTAAGAAGGTGATTGTGTGTTCATTCATGGTGATTGTGTGCATAAAATGTTGTTTGAGCAAATTGTGCTTAAGCAGAAGGGTATTGTGATGTTTGTTGGAATTTAAGGGAGACATATAAATAATTTGGAATGGTTCCATGTGTTAAAAAGTGTTTTTATGTTCTTAGTTTTCTTATAGAAGTGTCAAAGAGGTGAATGGGTCGCCATAGGACCTAAAAGGTGACTTAGGCCTATTTGAAAGAGAGTTGTGCTTAAGTATGACCCTTGTAAGATGCCTTAAGGGTTAATTCATGCCTAATGGATGAAAAGGGTTATTTTGGACTTGATAATTCATGAAGACTCTATACATAGTGGAACTAAATGTGTTGGTTTCTAGATTATTATAAGACTTATGAAAAACTAGTAAGAGAAGTGTGCATGTGAGAATTATGGAGTGAAGGAGAGGTAGAGTGCCTAGTCGATGTGTTAATGATCAGAGTAGATTGAGGACTATGTGTATAACTTGTGAGTCATGTTTATGGAGTCATAATAGCTCCCTTATAGATTGAGGATGAGTGAAGAGGTCTAGGGTGATCCAAAAGGTGACTTTGGATGTATTAAGTGTGCATATTTGAAGAGAGCTCATATAATTTGTACCTCCATAAGATTAGTAGGCAATCAATGTTCAAGAGATGTGTTCATAGGTGTTATTGTGAAATATCAACATATAGGGGGTTACATATTCCTTACAAGGTAGAACTTGCAAGAATTTTAGTTTTTTTTACAACTCATCTAGACATGTGTTGTAGCACTGTGTGGGATTTAATCTCAATAAATAAGGGATGGTAGTTTCTTGATCAGTTGTAACTGGTTTAAATTGGTACTTGTTATTATAAGATAGTATTCCAATTGAAGGCTCTAGTAGTTTTTATTCTCCAAGAGGGTTTCCCATGTATGTCATGTGTTATGTGTTTGATCTTACATTATCTTTCCTGCTCATTACTATGAATGATGGGTATGGCTCATGAATGTATGTATTGAATGATTAAGAGATTGAAGGAATTAGAATTGAGATTGGATTATTTGGGCTCAATAATTCCCCCCTTAGTGATTTTACCTCTAACATATTAGATCTAGATTTAAGAGAAATCACCTAATTCTATAAATTATGCCTTTGTAACTACAGACACTTATGTCGACTTGGGATGATTGCATCAAAGTTATTATCTAGATTAGACATAGGTGTCCAATGTATAATACCTGTTAAATTTAAATGTGACCACATGGATGTTTTTGAGATTTTTGTCACCTTTGCTTTGATGTATTTAGATTTAAGTCATGAACTATATCTCCTTGTCAAATAATAAAACCCTAGTTTTTCATATTCATATTGGTTATGAAAAAAATGGGTTAGTGGGCAAATGGTGTTGAGCTACCCCAAAGACCCCTCTATCAATGAAAAATTCCTACATAGTGAATACTATGAAGAGGGCCTTAGACTTATGTAGTTATCCCCTATGTTTTGGCTTGTGTGTGAATCATGCAATATGTGATAAGCAAGTATCACAATGACCTAGCTTGTAACTTTGAAAATATAGCTCTTGGGCTACTCCTTCGATAATTTAGACTTATTGATGTGTTGTCCCTATAAGTGATATAAAAATATGAGATCATAGGGAAGATTTTGATTACTTGATTACTTTATATAATGTTTTTTATAAGTTACCTTGGTCTCTTTAGGTCTTTTGATAGGCTCAAAATGAATGAGGCTTGATCTTATATTTATACCAATCCTCTTGGAGAATATATTGTATTAAGGAACTTATATAAACCTTTAAGATACATTTTATTTGTAAATTAGATGAATTTAAGGCATTAGACACTTGTGTTAGGGTAGGATACTTGTGTCAATGTAATCATTTGACTAAAACATAAGTGTCTTAATAGTTATAAAATAGGTATAGGTCCAAAACTTACAGAGATGGAAGATAAGCAAGTTTATAACTTTTTGAGCATGATAGAAGGTCTAGGTAATCAAAATAACGTTGTTTAGAACAAAATATAAACAATTACACACATTTATATAGTGTATGTAAGCCTTTTGGTAGTGGAAAAGGTATAGAAACTGAAGGTACATTCATGATATGTATTTTCCAAGTGTACAAGAATAAGGTGCTATATAATTTATAAATAGTGTCTATTTTTTCATAGTCTTTAAAAATTTCTTCAGCTATACAAAGTGCTCTATCTCTCTCAAACTAAAGTAATAATATTAAATTCTTGAGAACTAGGAAGCTAATAAGTCATTTAACTCACCCCAAAAAAAATCATATATATAATCATGAATGTGCTTAGTTATGATTTGCTTTGTCATGCTTCCAATTCATTTGGCCCCTTCTTATGTGAATTTTTTAAATTATTTCATCTAACCATCTTTCTAAATCTATGGATTAGTATCCATTTTATTATGGTTCAAAATACATGATCACCACACCATTATTAATAGAGGTTCATGGAATAACCCATCAGAATATGCTAAGGATTTTTTTTGGTTCGATACTTGGGAATTATAAGGGTCACAGGCCCTTTGTCAAAAAAGATTCAATAAAAACAAAAAAAAATTGGCTCAACATCCTTCCATGTAGAGGTAAATGACCATACTAATAGTACTTATAACCACCAAAACATCCTCAAATACAAACATTTTACTATTACTACCATACTAGATGACAACTATTAACAACTAACTACCAACATACTAACCAATTATTCTAGAATTACCAATTCAACAAGCTTCCCCTAATTTGTTCAAATCCTATTCTTCTCTGGCTCCTTGTTTAAACTACCTATTACTACACCCAAGGCCACTTGATTCTCATTTGCCTTTGATAAGTTTAAATCCACCAACTTACTACCATTCTAAACTCTTACCAAATGTTCAAAGGCTGAAAAACAATATTTTTTGCACTTTACCAACATCATCCCATTGCACTTGATACTTGCCTTTCCACCAAGGTGGTATATTAAAAGAGCCTCTTACAAATCCTTTACCTGATATTTTAATTGCATTGACCCTATCTTTATCATGCCTCATCACCCTCCATTTTGCTAAGCCAAGAATGGGTTTTAGAAGATCTTCTACAAAAGGCATACTAACTCCCTACATTTATTTGAACTTCAATTGCACTCTACAAGTTACTTTCACATCCTTAACAAAATCAACCAAAGATAGGAATTAAAACTCAAGTTCTCAAAAAATTTCCAATGGAATAAACCCCATAAAGTCTCTCTCTAAAAATGGTAAGAGAGGAAATGACCCAAGTGGAAAAGATACCAAAGCCTCTACCAAATTAGTCTTATATTCTGACCAGATGAAGAATTCCACCATTGCCAGCACTTGAGCTTGATTTATCATAACTAGGTAAATATTAGAAGCAAATAGAGAGGATAAATTAGAATTGAATCTAACTTAGTGGCTCTACGCTATAAAATCCATGCCCAACACCAACTCAATATCTATCACCACTTCAGGAGGAGTCCAAAATACATTCGATAGATTTGTTTTAGAGACAATTCCAACAAAGCCCATCTCATATATTTTGGATTTTCTAAAATCCAAAGGCCAACTGATCGATTCTAGACTAAAGTTATCCATCCCTACCAAACCCCAAACTTGATCACCACCAAACTAAGAGCCCCATCAACCGTTCTGCCAAAATGCCACTTCAACAATAATGCAAGCCATAAATAACCCAAACATGAGAAAAGAGATGCCATATTAAAAATAAGTGACATAACCAAACCATGATGCTCCACATCACAACGCCACCAAAAAATCATTTTGCTAGCTTCAAATGACATCAACCTTCACACCTAGGAAAAGTCAAAGAATGATTGCCCTCCCAACTAAGCACTTGGTAATGACTACAAAATCTCTCAATAAATATTTCAAATAAAAAAATATCTATATTAAAAAATACAAATAAACCATTAATTTAAAAAATAACAATTTAAATAAAAATACCACATCATTAATATTAAAATTACTTTTATAAAAATAATATAATATTGATTTTTCTCAATAAAAACCAAAACATACCACAATTTCAACATCAAAATTGCTTTTAAAAAAGCAATATAATGTTGATATTTATCAATTAAAAATCAATCTGATCAAAAAACCAACAATTCTCCCAACACTTGCTAACATTATCCATCGTTTCCTCCTCTTGCTGATCAATCACAACATTAGCCAAAAAGTTAGCCACTTTATTACTTTCTCTAAAGCAATGGTTACATTCCCAGCCTTCAAAATCATCCAATTTAGACTAGAGTACATCCAAAAAAAAATTGGTCTTCTAAGACTTATCTTTCATACTAGATAATGCTATTAGAATCACTTATAAATCTCCCTCAATTACTAAAAGGGATATTCCACAATTTACTACTAAATTTACACTTGCAACTAGTGCATATACTTTGACTTCATTATTGGTACCATCTAGAAGCTTAAGTGAAAGAGCTCTGATAAAGGATCCAATACAGTCTTTGATTACACAACTTGCTCCTGATGCTCCAATATTGCTTCTGCATGCCCCATCAAAATTTAATTTAAACCATCATGCTTTTGGTAAAATCCAACAAGCTTCCTTTTTATCCTTCCTATTTTTCTTGTCTAATAAAGACCCCTGAATAGGAGAAACTTTAAGCAATTTCCAAACCACACACACTTGCATATCCCATTTTGATATCAAACCTTTCTTTCTTTTCAAATGCGATGAAACCACTTAAAAAATAGAAATTTCTATCTTTAATGATGGTAAAGAGTGTTATTTCTTTGTCTTTAAAAATCTTGAATTTCTTTCTTTCCAAATCATCCAAATGAGAATTGTTGGGCTGCATCTCCAAAGACTAAATAAATCATTCTTAACATCTTCTATAGGCTAGGAGGCAAAATATTTAAACAAAGACTCCAGTCATAACCAATGCCATTCTAGCCTATTACATAGTTAGACCTAACACCATCTTGCAAAAGAGCAATTAAATAATAGATGATCCACTATTTCCTCTACTTTTTTACAAAGACTGCACCACAAAGGGCCCACAAACCCAATTTTTCTTAGCCTATCTTGGGACAAAATCCTCCCATGAACTACCAGATAGGCAAAAGACCCTACTTTTTGCAAACCCTATTTAATCCAAAACAAGAAAGAGGCCCAACTTAATTCCTCATCTACTACTTTAGCCATTTGATAACCTAGTTTGACAAAATAGAGACTCGATTTAGCCCCTATCTAATGAAATTGATCCTCTTTTTCTTTAAGAAATATTTTCCTTAGTTTTAAACAAGAATCTAGAGATATAATTTCTTCTTGAGGAATCGACACCTCATATAGGATCTTCTAACTATTAAAAACCTTACTTGAATCAAAATCTTGGACTAGATAATATTTAATTGATCTGCCCCAATGAGTCTCTAAATACCCTTTAATCTAACTATTATCAAAAACCTCTGCTAATGGTTTATGACCATTCCAAGAATCCATCCAAAAATTTTCCTTTCTATCATTATTGACAATCCATGAAACATGTTGACTAATAATCAATGTGCACTTTAACATGAAATTCCAAATATGTGAACCCCTAGGAGGATCTATAGTAGAGATAATCCTTTTTGGGGCCTCAAAATCCAAATATTTTTCTCTAAGCAATCTACACCAAAGTCTGCCTAAATTGGATGCTACCTGCCAAACTAGCATAGCTCCCAATCCTAAATTCTAAAAGGAAAGATCCTTAATTCCAACCCCTCCTTTCCCTTTCCTCTTAAAAACATAATATTCTAAGGATTTTACTATGTGAGTTTTAGTTACATATGTAGAAAAATGAGGATATGAAAATCCAATTCATTCTTTTCACTCATTTCATTTGTTCTTAGTGAATATTCATCTAAACATAGGTTATTAGAATTAAAAAACATCTTATTTTATATTAGTCTCATAAAATAAATTAATTAATTAACAAATAACAATACATAAAAAACATTCAATGAAACCATCAAATGATCTCTATTATCTCACAATTGTAACTCATAACTCTTTCTTTTACAATTGAGTAGTATTTATAGAGCTTAAAAAGGTTTTGTCACTTCATATTCCTAACCTTTCATTTCTATTTGAAGAGGTATTTTCATCTTCTTATAGACATTTGATATACAATAATGTGACAAATACATATAAAATTATACATATTATACAAAATACTACACACCACACACTTATCTTTCATACATACTCTATAATTTTATACTTTGATGTCTATTACCAATAACATACAAGGGACATGTAAATTCCACATAAACACACAAGGCCAAGGGACACACATAAGTGGCATGATGATGTCATATAATAAATAAAATGTATATTTTGCACACTCAAGGCCAAGGGTCACATACAATAAGTAAACAAATTATATCTTATCATGTAGTAAAGTAAGAATGAAAGCATAAAATAAATGAGACTAATTTACATCAACCATATGTATCCATGCCATTGTTAGACTATAAAATTTTCATGTAAAAAAATATAAAGTATGATCAACCAATCGTAATAATGAAACTATCAAATGAACTCTATTATCTCTATCATCTCATAATCGTAACTTAGCATAAAATAAATGCGACTAGTTTACATCAACCATACGCACGATATGTAACTTAACATAGTAAAAAAGTTATGGATAGATACAACCTGTTGAAATGTTCATGAAAAATAAAGAGATACCCCTAACTTAACAATGATATTGGGTAATAAGGGAAGCTTGATATAAAATAACCATGGAATAGTATGTCTTGTAATACACTTAAAGACCTTGTGAAAAACATCATGCATTGAAAATTGAAATATGTTATCTACCTAACATAAAATAAATAACATATGAAAATAAGTAAGATATTAAATTTTAAAAAATATTTCAAGGTCATGATTTTGAATTTTTTAAATTTTTGTAAATATATATATTTTTAGAATTTTTGATCTATTTCAATGTTTTTGAATTTTTGGAAATATTTGAACGTAAAAGATTTGAAAAGTGTAAATGTGAGGGATTAAAATAACGCAAAACAAGGTGCTAAAGCATATAATGGAAAAAAATAAGGAAATGAAAATACCTTCAATGTATGTGTAAAATAATTATATCAATGTAGATAAGAATGTTCATGCCCCAAAAGGGCAAGAGTCTAAGTGTGCTCATGGAGAATGTATATAAATAGATGTGATCATGGGAGTGCAAAGGAAGTCATAACCTGGTATATATGAAATAGTAAGCAAATGGAGTGCCATAAATAATGTGAATGGAAATAATTGTAAGATATATTATTTTGGATTGTTCGATTCAATTTGATAACCGATATGACAAGCATCCAAAGTGAAATAAATTAAATATATAGAATAATGTTTGTAATGGGGATAAAATAACTAAAAATGAAATAAAATCAAATAATCTATGTAAAAAAATGTAGATAATTAATCAAGAGACTTAGCCTAATCAGTTGATTGGGAGGAAGTAGAAGGTTGTGTCCAACCAAGTATCTCATCAAGAGGATGCACATATGTTTACCCAGTTGCATTGTATGGAGTAACTTACTTTGAAGAAGAAGTGCCAACTCTAGATGCCTCTGATTCTCAATTATGATAATGTGTTATAATATAAACATCCTAATCACTACTCATATACCCATGTAAACTTGTATCCTCATATGTAATAAGATAATATGTGACAACCTATTCTTATGATTAAGTTCTCTAAATAACTTGTAGTGTATTAGGAGATAAAGACCTTTTTTATGTTCCACTTATTTATTAGGATAATGTACTAGCTCTTTGTAACTAATTATACTCACATGTATCTAAATCATGGTCATAAGTAGATGGAGAAAGTGATTTTGTAACATGCTCATGTGTAATTATATCATGCTCATAAGTAGATGGAGAAACTAATTCTAGAATTTGTTCTTGAATACTTATATAGATTATTTCATTACCATGACACTCAATGTATGTGTCTTCCAAAAGTTTTATAGGAGTAAATATCATTGGTTCCAAAGGATATTCATATTAAATTCCTATAATTTTGACCACTTGATTACCATGAATATATTTGAGACATTTATGTACTGTAGAAGGTAATGATATAATATTTTGTATCCAAGGGCATCCTAGTAACATATAAAATACCCCCTATGCTCAATATAACAAATAATGGTGTGGTCACTATGATAAGGCCCACTTGTAAACGTAGTAATATATGCCAAAGGGTATCTTATGTATTACCATAAAATGCTTTGACAACTCTATAAGTATCTTGTAAATTTTTCCATGTATAACCAAGAGATTAAAGGAGTGTTATGGTGCACACATTTTCACTTGATCCATTATATATCATAACTCTTTATGTGGATTGTCTATCAACATATTATCAAATAGAGAGTGCATGTATATCTGAATCATCATCAATAATTTCATTATCATTAAATGTGATCATAAGATGTGATGTTTATTTGTTTGTAGCTATATCGATCATATTGGATGCATATATGTAGGAAGAGGAGGATGAACATTATTTACATAATGCACTTTAGAATTGTCCTTATTATTTATTTATTAATTACTTGGAAAAGGATCTTTATACAATTTGAGATTCTAATTCTAATTTACTTGTAGCTTAGATTCTTTAATAGGTGTGTCAATATCAATAATGTTTTCATCAATGAGATCTTGAATCTTGTGATTAAGCTTAACAAATCTATTTGTGGAATCCCCAATACATCTATGGTAGTCACAATATGTATTTCTATTAATTTTTTAAAATTGTTGTCTAGACATGTCTACTTCTATTGGTGGAAGAAGAGTGATGGTATTAAATTCAAGTAGCTTTTGAAATAATATATGAGAAGGTGAAGGTAACATTGAGAAATGCCTCCTTAGTGGAGCTTGTAATTTTAGTTTTTGAGATGGTTCTGAAATAACATTAATTGTAATCTTAGCTTCATTATTGATTTCATTGGATTTGTTCCTTTTATTTAGATTTTTTTTAACTTTAACTTTTGAATTAGAAAGAACATTTGAAGTGTACTCGAGCTTGTATGAGGTAAGCAATTTAACCTCACACTCATTAACTGTATAGCACAACTCATCAAAAATTTTGAACTTATCAAACATAATAGACTCTTAGAGTGGAGATAATAAACTTTGAGTGAAGATATATTGAATATCATTATCAACCATTTTATTTTTCATTTTTACTAGCATAGTCTTCGATCTTAAAATGTATTCACTAATTATTTCATTAGATACTTGTTTGAGATTTGAAATTTGGGCATATGTTAGATATTAACCAATGTTGATAGAAAAGTTTGTAAAAAAATATTTTTACAAAGGATTGAAATCATTTACTTAGTGAATAAGAAGATCATAGAACCATCTAAAGCATGTTCTTTTATAATTTTTGGAAAAAATACTGTCAATAATTTATCATTATCTACATAGTCTAGTAAATCTTCTTGGAATACATATAAATTCCATTCATGATTACCTTTACCTTCATATAGAGGAAGCTTAGGATCCAAAAATCCAACTAGTAAAGGATAAAATGCAATTTTGGGTGTCAAAGGGTTATGTAACAAGGAACATGAGTCCATAGAAGGGTTGGTATGAAAAATAATTTGTTTAATTTGAGATAGCTTAGCTTATAAGGAAATAATAGTATGATATAAAGTAGCATTTATAAAGGAGTTTAAATGAGTATAATTAGCATGAGTAGGCATAGGCATGGATATTTTTGGGAAACCAAGTGATGTTCCCAAACTAAGATATGACACTATAAAGGGAGCTAAATGTGGATAAATACGAATGGACATGATAGTAGAAGTGGAAACTTTGGAAGTAGGGGATTTTAAGACCCCAAAAATTTAACTTATATGGTATAGACATGGCTAATTTAGATAGATTCTCTAGAAGGATACTAATGATCTTATTGCCCTCATGGGGGTTCTCTTGAAGTCCGTGACAAAATTTAGATAATTCTTGCACTTGATTTTGATCTAATTCAATAAGATCTTATGGATATATATGAGTTCTAAGTTCATTATTTACATCATAATCTTCTTTGTTACTTTCATTATTAGTTTCAATGTGAATTTAATTTTTAGGAGACCAAGGAATTTGAACATTAACATTATTAGTTTGAAAAAAAATGATTTTCCATTGCAGAAGAAACTAAAGGAAGTTACATATATGAAATAAGAATACCACTTAATCTATAAATATGCATTAAAGGCATATAATAAAATATGAATCAAGCAATACCAATGATTATGAATATAATACAATCAAAATCTAAGGTATGATGGGGATCTAGGTAAGGGTTTGAATGATTATGCAGGTTCTCAAATGTAATTTATTAGTCATTTTTTAGTTGATCAAGTAAACAAGTAGGTTTTACAAGGATTATACAACCTAACAGTTAAACAAGTAAAAAAATATAATAGAGTAATCCCCAAGGGATGGAAAACAAACTATAGCCAAAACACGAGGAATAACAAACAAAAACCAAAAGTAGAAGGCCAGACAAAAAGATCATAAAGTTGGTATTACTCAAGGGGTGTAGTGTCCTCCATGAGTTCCTTGCTAGGACCTTGATTCTTCCCCTTTTCCTTCAATTTTTCCTTGATGATTATTTCTTGGGTTCTTTTGTTTGGGACCTTAGTTGTGTCCTTCAGGAAAATAATTTCTTGTTCATTGATTAGTGTTGACTAAATGTTTTAAATAATTAACTACATAGATAAAACTATGCATATATCTTATTAACATTGTTTCTAAGGTTATGGTGAGAGTAGCTTCCCTATGTGATACACTCCTCTCAGGTGCACCAAAAATCAAATAGCTAAAAGAGGCTTCCTATGGTATAAACAAGTAACACCTTAGGCATTTTTGATATATTGTGAAGTGCATTGAAACTAAACTATATGTTTAGTGTTGTATAATGGATATGAGTATTAGGGAAGTACCTCTCACACCACATTGTTGGTAAAAATATCACCACATAGCTTGTAATGACAATTAAAATAATTGACAAAACATAATTCTAAAAACATACAAGATGCAATAAAAAGTAAATAGGCCAATGAGATGTAGAAGGATTGGTGAAATGGTTTGGTTGTGCCTAGCCCCACCCAAGTTTGAATCTCATAGGGTGTTTATAGGCCAGATGTGGCCTTTTAATCAATGGTTTAAAATGTGATCAAGTGTTATCCATTTTTAATGGTTCAATAGTTCTCTTAGGGACTGAGACCCTAGTTTGTGCCCCAAAATTGGTTGTACCTCTAATCAAAAGCTATACAGAGCAAAAAAAAATTAAATATAAAAATCAATTTTGAAGGTTTTTATGTAAGGAATCACATTTTTTTATTTTTTTTTAAATTAGAAATTTAGATAGAACCCTAGGCCACACAAAAATAAAAATAAAGAAAAAAAATTAATCAATGTTCTAAATAAAATATGGGTTCACCAAAATCTTTAATCATTCCTTTTTATTTAACAATGAAATGCTAAGAATAAAAAAACTATTGAAAACTAATTTAAATTTATATAAATATACATATTTGAATGTAAAATACATAATTTATAAAACTGAAAATGAACTAAAAATAGTAAATTAACACAAGATATGCAAACCTAGCTTGGATTTGATTTATTGTTGACTGGCCATGTTGACTATGTCTAAAAACTACTTGAAAATACATGTGAACCATATTATAACAAAAAGTATGAATATAAATTATGCTGAGACAAGGATACACTAGAATAGAAGGGCCACACTACATCCTTATCTATTGACTATAGCCACATCCTAATTGATTGTGTAACTTATTTTATGATCTGGGTACATGCATCTATCTCGAAAGGTTTATTGTTTGACTTTGCACCCTAATTTTCCACATAAAATACCTAAAAAATACAAAACCTAGATCCTAAAAAATAAATCAAATATATATTAAATTCCAAAAGGGTGAAATAGGGTTATGGGAATAGTTGATCTACCTTCATAAAACCCTACATAATCTAAGTGATGCCTTCATAGTCCAAAAAGGCCTTAGGATGATGTAGTTATCCCTCCTATAGTGAGTTTGTGAATCTTAACTTTTCTATATGAATGCAACAAGATATATTTAATTAAATTCTTGAAAATTAGTGCTCTTAACCTAATTTTTTTGACTTGACCTATGACTTTTATAATTATTCAAAATTTAAATTATAATAAATAGTTTTATTTTGCTCAATCTACAGTAGAATTGTTGTGATTATTAGATAGACTTTAAGAGATGTTGATGTGATTATATAGAGTAATATTTTAAATATCTATACTAACCAGCCTTGTTAAAAGTGCAAGAAGGGTAAAATTCAATGTCTAGAATTTAAAAAGTTAATGTTGGGGCATGGGGGACAATGCCATGCTAGTGTATAAGGTCATAATGCATTCATATCTGACCTAGTGTAGTCTTATCCTAGAAGGACAAAGATTACTAGAACTGGTTTGCAAATAAATTATAAGAAAAATAGGGATGTCTGAATGATGTTCTGTGTGGTTATAATAAAAAATTTATAATAGTGAATTCTCTCATAAATATTATGATTCAATGAAATGGTGAATTGGTCAAACATGATAAGGATGTCAAGATTAAACATTGTCAAACACTTAATGATTGAATTTGAGTATCTACAATAAATGGACTTCTTATTTCCTTTCAATAAGAAATCAAAAATTTTAAGTTGAATTCAATTGAGGAAGCCTATCAATGTGATTGAAGGTAGAGGAAAATTTTTCTAGAAGAAAAAAAATGAAATCCAAATATAGAGGAAGATTCTAAAGAGGAATATGACAAAACAATGGTGGAAGAAAACATCATACCCATGATGGTGAAGCAAGTACTTCATAAAATAAAAAAACAACCCCAAATAAGAATGGTTATTCTTAAATAGGAATATGATACTTTGAAATAGGAAGAGGCAAAAGATTCATGGGTAAGTGATTCACATGTGGAGAGGTCAAGCATAAAGCATTTGAATGCCTCAAATAACTTTAGAACACAAGTAAGAGGAATGAAACAAACAATAATATTTCTAATATAAATAAAGAGAGAGTTGGAGTTCCAAAACACATGGAATAACTAGAACATGGTGAAGCTCTTATGATGAAGAGAGTGTTGTTAAAACCAACCAATGAAGAATATTAATTGGTGCAAAGAAATATCCTTTTCCTGAACTATTTGAAAAGCATGAATAATTTAGTTTCAAAATAAATGGTAGTAAATATTTCACTAAAATACTAATGCATCCAAACTTATACAAAGTTTTTTGGTTGCTTAAAGGTCATCAATTATTGGTGAATGAGAAATGTATGGTTAATTTTTAGATTAGTTCATATAAATATTATGTGTTGTGTGATATTATGCCCATGGATATATGTCATATGTTGTTTGGAAGACCATGACAATTTGATAGAAGTGTCATGCATGATGGTAGACAAAAAACCTACATGGTTTTGAAGGATGGTAAGAGGCATACATTAATCCTATTAAAGGAAAGAGGAGAAAAGGTGGAAAATGGTCCTAAAATTGTAAGCCTTATTTTGATTTCATCCCAAATCCAATGTAAGTTTTGATAGAAAACAAGATAAGTGGTATTATTTATTAAGTTTATAATTTCTTGGAAGATTTTTAAGATATAGTTTCAAAGGATATGCCAAATATACTACCATGTATGAGAAGTGTTAGTCATCACATGGATCTAGTGCCTAGAGAAAGTTTTCTAGATAAGGAAACATATAGGTTGACACCTTTGGAGATTGAAGAAGTGAAGAGACTAATAAGTGGGTTTTTGAGACGGGTTTAATAAGAGAAAGTTTAAGAACATGTGTAGTTCTAATAGTATTGACACCTAATAATGGTGGAGAGCAGAAGATGTGTGTATGGATTCTAGAATTATGAAAAAGGTTATTATCAAGTATAAATTTCTATTTCCAAGAATGGATGACTTGATAGACTATTTGAGTGGATCAAAATAATTCAAAAAGTTAGGTTTAAGGAGTAGGTATCACCAAACTCAAATTAAATAAGGTGATGAGTGAAATACCACATTTAATACAAATGATAGGTTGCATGATTTGTTTGTTATGCCATTTAGATTGTTAAATGCACCTCGTACATTGATAAGACTCATGAATGAAGTATTCAATCCCTATGTGGGTAAATTTGTCATTTTAAATCTTGAATAATTTTTAATTTTCAATCACTCAAAGGAAGAAAATTTGATGCTTTTGAGGCTAGTTTTGAAAAATTTGAAGGGGGAGAAATTTTCATTTGACTTAAAGAAGTGTAGATTCATGAAGAAGGAGATGATATATTTAGGACTTTTATTCTCAAAAGAGGATTTGAAAATGGACACTGAAAATGTAATATCAATAGTTGAGTGGATATCATAAAAAAAATGTTTGAGGCTATAAATTCTAATGGTTTAGAAAGTTTATATAGGAAATTCATTATAAACCTTAGTGGTAATTAAGTAGCCATTATGAAAGAAATGAAATGTGATATAAATTAATTTAAGTGGACTGTTACATCATAGGATAGTTTTTGGTTTTTGAACAAGAAGGTCATGAAACAACCATTGTTGACTTTTACCAATTTTAATTAAGTGTTTTAGGTTGATTATGATGCAAGTGGAATAACAACAAGAGCAATGTTGATCCAAGAAGCTAAACACATTACTTAGTTTAGTGAGAAGTTGAATGAAGCTGAGAATAAGAATTTGGTATATGACCAATGATTTTATGTTGTAATATAAGCACTTAATAAGTTAAGGTATTATTTGTTATCCAATTATTTTATTTTGTATATGGGTCATCAAACATCAAAATTCATAAAAAACCAAGATAAATTGAATAAAAAACACATGAAATAGGTTGAATTTAATCAAATTTATTCTTTTGTTTTGAATCACAAGATTGGTTAATCTAATAAGATTGTAGATGCTTTAAGTATAAAATTTCTTGTAGTAAATGTGTTGAGGCTAGAAATCATTAGGTTTGGATCAATGAAATAATTATGAGTGGAGGATTATATTTCTAAGATGCTTGGATAGCATACATAAATCCAAAAAACATGGGCATAACACCATGGATGGAGTGTATGACACAAGATGGATGTTTTTCAAGTGAAAGAGCTTGTGCATACATCAAGGTTCCATGAGGGAGAAATTATTGATTGAGAAACATAGTGGAGGCCTAGCTGGTCACTTTGGTGTTGATAAAACATTGTCATACCTGTGTGAATGTTACTATTAGCCAAGGATGAGTGTGGATGTCAATAAATTTGTATAAAGATGTATGATTCTACAACATGCAAAAGGCAAATGTCATAATTTTGGGTTGTATTAGCCATTACCAATTACAAAGAGATAATAAGGAGAGTTGAGCATAGATTTCATTATTGTGAATTTAAAAACTCTAAGAGGTAATGATTGTATTATTTTTGTAGTGCATAAATTTTCCTAGATGGAACACTTTATAACATGTAAGAAGACTAGTGATGCCATAAATGTTGCTAATTTATTTTTCAAAGAAGTATGGAGACTACATGGGTTTTTAAGGAGCATTGTATTATATATAGATACAAGATATGTTAGGCATTTTTTAGGAAGTTGTGTATGAAACTAGGCCTAAGATTAGATTTTATTTTAGCTTATCATCCTCAAATTTATAGGAAAATGGGGGTTTTAAATATGAGTCTTGGTTATTTTTTGAGATGTTTGGTTAGAGACCATCCTAAAAAGTGGGATATGAAATTAACATAAGATAAATTTTCTTATAATAATTCAATGAGGATAAGTAAAATGATGAGTTCATTCTAGATATTTTATAACTATAGCTTGGAGGAGAGTTTGAGTTGAGAAGCACAATGGATATGAGAATAAAGAGTATTGAAGTACAAGATTACATAGCAGGTATGTATGATGTGCATTTTGAGGTGAAGAGAATAGTATGAAGTACAAAAATCATGTTGATTAGATAATAAGGGAACATAATTTCAAAGTTGGAGACTTAGTATTAGTGTATTTATGTAAGGAGAGGTTTCCTAGTGGAGAATATAGCAAGTGTAAGTAAAATATGATTGTCCCTTGAAAATTATTGAAAAGGATCTTAGGGAATGCTTATGAGACTGAGCTATCAAATATATTCAATGCAGTGGATTTTTATCCTTACTTTGAGGGACAAGGTGGTGGTCAAGGATCAAGTTTATATTCTTCAATTATATATTAGAAGTAAAAATGACATAAGCAAGCAAAAGAGGAGGTTGAAGATGTATTAGATACATATATCAATATGAATATAAGAGACAAAGAGTAATATATATACTTAGTGAAGTGGAAAGATAAATTAGTTGAAAATGCAACTTGGATAAATACATCCAAAATTTCTAAACATGGAAAAGCCATTGAGGATATCACGATGAGGTTAGTGAGCAAGATCTCATGGATAATTTCATTTACCTTGAGTGTCTAATGTAGGAGAATCTAAACAAATCAATGGGAGGAGGAATCTTGAGGGATGAAAGAAGATGTTTTATTACTATGTATGGAAGTGGGATGGGTACATAAATAAATCATTGGGTAAAATATCTAGTAGACCTATAAGGATTAATGATGGCTAAATAATTAGGGATCAACAAGCTCAAAGTAGAAGGTGATTCTTTAAATATCATCAACATATTATCTTTGAAAATTTTGATAGGATGTAGTATCAAGAAAATAATGGAAGAAGATATAATCTTATCTTAATTATTTAAATAAATTACCATTCAATGTTTTTACAATGAAGGTAACCAAGATTCTTCCAGAATAAATAAATAGACCCATAAAGAGGACTTAACTATAACAATCCATCAAAGGATAGAAGTGGAAGCCTACCTTACAAGACAATGATTTTCATTCATGTGGAAAACCAATAGATATAATCTAAACATTTGATGCCACATAATGATTCTATATATGAAATTCATGATACGATAGATCTCAATTCATGTGAAGGATATCTTAGGCCCAAACTCCAATCTACCTCATTATGGTGATAACATATGCTAAATCCCCAAGGATTTCAAGAGTGAATGCAATAATAAAGTCCCTAAAAAAATTCTTTCAAAAGAACTATACAATTTCATTACAATAGAGTATACTATTCCTAATAATGCAAAAATGTGGGGGGGGGGGGGGTGGTGGGGTGTGCAACTTTGTAGGACTTAACCTATTATACTAGACAACATCAAAGAAAGTGTAGAATTATGGAATATCTTATAATAAGGAGGCATGACTAATTTTATGAAATAAATTGAAGGGTATAATGAACATGTGTTTTATATGTTTATGAAGGGATGGAATTGTAGGATTTTAGAGATTAATGGAGTCAAAATAGAGATTACAAAGGACCTAATTACTCTTGTCATAGGCCCAAATATGGAGGTCACTAAAATCTACCAGATTGGAAGAAATTACCAGAAAGATAAGAAAATTTATATTTAAGGGAGAGAAGCTCACTCCCTTGCATAATGGATTCACTCGAGAGAGTTTCCCATAATCGTACAAAGAAGTGGATAAACAAATAATGCTCTACATCACCTTAGAAGGAAGGCATAAGGTAGTGTGTTTATCTTATTTCATCTTTCTAAATTAATTTAGACATGATGTACCTATTAGTATACCAATCTATCTTCTCCATTTCCTTGAAATCTTTGTATTGGATGTCAAATGAGGTAATAAATATCTCCCTCTTCATCAAACTATGAATTTTATAATTTTTTAACACTTTAAAGGAATTAAAAATGACCTAGAGTGTTTCCTGGGGGAGAACTCAAGTTGAGTAAGAAAGGGAACAATCCATCGATGAAAATATAAAACCAATCTCAATGGAAGATAATGAAGTGAAGATTTTAAACAAGGTTGAGAAAGGGGGAATTCATATAAAAGAGGATCAGTGTACCCTACAGGAAAAGAAAATTAAATGTGGTTTAAAGAGAAAATCAAAACCTTTGAAAGATGGTTTAGGTGAAGAGGATCCTTTTAATTTTGAAGGTACTTCTCATGATAACCCCATGGAAATTTAGGAGGATGAGACTGTGGACATTTTGGAGGGACTTGATCTTATAAAAATAAAAGTAGTCATCTTATCCTTAGAAAAAGGGATATAGGGGATAAAACATTCATTGAAAAATCCAAAAAAAAAGGAAAAGTGGAATCCCCATTAGTAGTGCATGATACAACTAATCATAATGTAGAGTTTGATCTACTTGGGGATTTCCTTAAAAATAAAAATAAGGATTACAACCTGGGTGAGGAGCCCAAGCTTGAAAAGGCATACATTAGGTGGTCATTTAGGAATCACTTTGACCTCAGGGATCAACTCAAAAAGATGTAGTAGGAAGTTAACATTCTAAAAAATAAATATGATCTCTTTGATGTGAGCTTTCAACTAAATACTTTCAAAGACATGGTAGATTTTTTGGAATGGGAGAATGTGGACCAAAGAGAGAATATCAAGCTACTAGTGGTGGTATGTAAGAATGTCAAGAAGAACAACATTGTATGCATTGACTTTATTAAATTAATTATTGGGTAACATGATAGATAAGGTCAAGGTGTTGCCTAGTAATAAGTACAAAGATAGTGGGTGCAAAAAATAGAAAGGACAATTCCCTCAATAATTCTTAAACCTAGACAAAGATCTGAAGACTATGACTAGAAACTAGGATGAATCTTTGTAGAAAAATAGCTATATTTCTATCATTTTCCTACTATTTTTGAGTTGTTTTATTTATTTTTAGTCTGTAAGAATTTTATTTGTAACACATGGTTTTATCTATGCTTATAGGTCCTCCTCCTTTTGTGGTTTCATGTATAGGGTTGGGCCCCTGATTCAAAAAACCCTTTCATTTACCAATAATAAAAAAATGTAGGAGCATATAGGTTCACAAAAAATCTTGCATCATTTAAAAACATGGTTTAGGTTCTTGTGCACACTTTTGAACATTTTTTTGAGTCATCTCCTACAAAAGCATTTCACGCATGGAGGATGATCAATGTCAAGTTGAATAACATCATAGAAAGTCACACATGGTAAGGAAATGTAAGAAGGATGGTTTTAGTTATGTTCAATTGGTCAAAATGATCTTTAATTTAGAGCATGACAAAATTACCTTTTCATACGACTAGTAGTTTCAAAACTGACACTTCATGAAGGCAACAATTATGAAACCATCACATCTCTTACAAAATCATTGGTATGTAGAAATTGATGATTTTTACTACATTTAAAAAACAAATAAAGTAACTACCCATATCAAGCAAACTTGACGTGTGGAATATTTTCCAAAATAGAGGGAGATTAAAAGGTGTGGAATAATGTTAGTGTCAAGCCATATAGATTTGAAGGTAGTTTTGGAAGAAAGTGGGATAGTCACTTTAGATTATCCAAAGTGGAGGAAAAGAGAGGAATCAAGTGCAAAGAGAGAAGAGTCCAAATCTAGAAAAATGTAGAACACAGATAGAGCTTAGATAAGCTCACATAGTGAGAATGTAGAGCTAAGATCATAATGAGATAGAATTATGTTCATTATAACATAATCATGGGACTAAGTAAATATTCTTCTTAGTCATAGGGGAAGGTAAAGTGTGAGAATGAGTTTCTAGTCTCTACAAGATAGCTGAACATCAATCAAAATAGTATTTTGAGACCATTCTAAGTCTTGTGTATAAACATGTCTTTCAAATTAAAGGAAGTGAATACCATTAAGGATTTAGGTAGTAATTCACTTGTCCCCATAATTCTCATATGCATGAGAAAAAGATCCACCCTGATTAAACCATGAATTAGTGATCTAAGGTTGGTTTTACAAATTTTGTTTCAAGGAAAATAATTGATCAAATCTCTACCTTAACTCATCTAGTCATTGATTGATTTTATCAAGATATTTTTTATTGGCCATTTCATACTATATGTTTTGCACATTTTAATCATTTTGGCTCACTCTCGGAGCTATCATAGAAAACCATGAAATGGAAGACCTACCACTTCCCATTTCATAGTACATCTATTCTTTGCCAGGCATTTTTATCATAGTGTCAAAACTATTAGCTCGACTCCTAGTGTGTAGACCAATCATGAAAATATTTTAGGGTTCAATGTTAAAAAGTAAGGTTACCAAATAATTATACTATCATGATCATCTCACTATGATGAATCCAATGTTTTTTATATTGCATAAGGGTACAAAATAAAAAATAAAAACCCAAAATAGGTTTGAAATAAATATATGTTATTTTGATATCCCCACCAATAAATTTCTTATGATTGCTATATAGTTGGATAATGGTACAAACAACTTATAGATTGGTTTTTTTGTGTAAATAAAACCTAAAACAATACTATATAAACATGTTATTTTAATTCCACCCAAATCAAAAGTTATGTTTTTGTCTTTTTTTCCAACCTCCTATGATAAATTAGTTAATATTACTAGAGACTTTATTTGGTCTAATGCCAAATAAACTTGGGGGTTCCATAGAGTTTCTTGGGATATTTTTTATCTTCCTCATGATAAAAGAAGTATGGGGATCATTGACATATATAAATAGAGTATTTCCCTATGTGATAAATGGGTTGTCACATGCATTGAAGGTAAAGAATCCTGTAAAATCCTCCTACATCATTGTATTTATGCTAGATTTCCTTATGGTAAATCTAGTTATAAAAGCATCAGTTTCCACACTCTATTGATCACTTCTACTCATGTCAAAATTGAGGGCTCATTTTTGGAAAGAAAAATTTATAAATCTTACAAAGTTGTTAAGCCTCATTTAAAATGGGTGGGTGATAGATTTTAGAGTGGTATTTGTTTAAATGACCATAATATTTGGTGGTCTTCTATCATAACCTATACTATCCTCCTATAGGCTAAAATACCTAACATAAAATATTTGAGACTCTTCAAATAATGAATTAAAATAATAAAGGATTTAGTTTCCACTTATGACTATCCCCTTGGCCCTCACTAAAATAAAAAGTCAAATTAAATAATTCTGACTTACCAATTATTATCCACATTTAGGAGTTAATGATAGATGTCATGCTCCACAAACTATTTATGCAGTAGTGATACTCACTTCATGAACTATTCTTCAATCCTCTTTTATTAGGACAAAATCCCCTTTACATCAACTCTTGGTAAGCTCAAAAGGTGTTGGAACCTTAATTCCTTGCCTGATACTTGGGTGGGTTGATTCAATCAAATTTAAAAGGCCAAGATTGAAACCAATTTAACTCATTTATTTTGGTGTTAGGTTTATCAAAGTATTCCACTTGGGGAACACCTTTCACACCTTGTAATTTCTCAACCCAAGTGTCCTACATACTCCAAACCTAATTCATTCAAGCATACCTTTTGGATATGCCATAAATCCCAATTTTCTTGGTAGTAGATACATAGTCTATTTCTACCCTAACATATTGAACCTTTTTCTTAGGATATGGCCCTCCTTAGGGATTTTTATGATTAGCCAAAATCTATAGTTTTTTATGTAATTCATTTATAGTTTTTATTAATATTTAATTATGGAAATCTAGAAACACTTATATATTTAACAAAAGAATCATATTGTAATTTATTTATTAACAACAAGGTGTATATATTATCTTTAACCTACATTCAAATTCAAGCCTAAGCAAATAAATTTTCCATGGTGGGAAATGTAGTGCTAGTTCTTAGTGAGAATCACTAGGTGGTATTAGCCTTGCTAGCAATATGTCAAAACCCCCTCCTGTGAGGGGCATTACTATTTATTTGGATCCTATAGACCCCATGGATGGATGAGGGGCTATGGATCCTCCCTTGGATGAGCCTTATTATTGAAACACTCTTCCACATAAGGATGATCCTCCACCTCCTTCTAGTGTGGCTACTTATGCCTAGTTTCATAATGTCATTGTTATATTTGTTCTAGTGTACCTTTATTTTCCACTTTTTCTAGTGTTGGTGCTTGTTATTGGTTGTTTCAAGCTAGTGCTTTCCTTTGACATGAAATATAATCCATGAATAACAACTTGTTATTTTAATATGCAAACTTTTTTAAATTACTATTTTTAATAATAATAGTCTTACTAAAGCATTAAAATAATAAATTTATGTTATTTTGATCCTCCAAAAAAACCAAACAACCACTGATCTAAAGATGAAAAAAATGTAACAAACACAATCTTGCCCTAATCTAAGCTTTGATACCACTTTTAATGAAATTAATCAAATAAATAAAGAAGAGTTAAAAAAATGGATCTCAATATTAATATAAAAAAGTAAAATAACAACAATAACTCACAATAATAAGGGTTTAATAGATTATATCCACACAAGATGATTGGTAGCAGAGCAAAATAATATAAATATATGACTAAGCTACTTTAAGTGGGAAATCATGATAACCTTTAATAAGAATTAAACAGATAATATGATGATGTAATACTAATCATTACCTCTTATATAGACCCTATTATAGCTAAGGATACTCCATAGGATGAATATACTACCAATGTGAAGATTTATAAGTTATCAAATGACTAAGTAAAATGTTATGATAGCCATAATTTAGCCACACATATCCCAATACATGCTAGTGGTTAATGGCATAACACTCTCAATCCTCTTACAACCATGCCTACTCATAAGTGTCACTTGATTGCAAAATCTTAAATAATTAGTATGTTTGTGTTGATTAACATTAACAATGGGATTGTTTAACGCTTTTGATTTTTGGTGAGTATTAACCCACACAATTTCAACACCATTCAACTTGAACACACTAGCTATTTACTCTAATGCCTCTTAATTTATATGTGTGCTTAATCTCATTTATTGTCTTTATAATATGGTGTTGTCATACATGTATGTAGTTTAATTTGGTAATTTATAAAATTTGATTTAAATTCAAAGCATTTTAATCAAGTTAGTTATGTATAATTTTCTTCCATAGGTTGGGAGAAGCTCAAGTTGCTGACAAAAAACCAATGAATATTTAACATTTATGCATGTAGGTGTGGAACAATTGGTAATGCATTTTAGTATTTATGAGGAGGTCATAGGTTTGAATTTTAGATTTTTCTCAAAGAATGTGTGAATTATTTAATCTCATCTAAGTTTTAGTTTTAAATTTATAGTAACCTATATATAGTCATGAATACTTGATCATGTCATTTTTAACCCTTTTTATCTTTAATTAATTTTTGTACTTAATTAGTACCTATTTTTCACTTCACCTTATCCTAAGCACAAGTGAGGACCTAATTTTATCTTAAAATTGTCATCTATCACATATATAAATGTTCTTATTGCTAAAAACACCATTATGCATCTATATGCATTAACCCATATCTAAATCCCAATGCTTTTCTCTAGGGGACAACACCCAATATGGATAATTATGGTAAATGTACTTGTCCCTATGAAATGTTTATGTATTTCTCTCGCCAATGGTCAAATTTTCAAATTAAACCCTCCCTTAGGTTGCATTACATGTTATTAGGCTTCCTAGAATGTGTTCATCCCTTTTTAGTTTATATAAAATCACACTCAGGTCACTTATTACTTCACTTGGAAGTTTCAATACAAAGGCTTATTTACACAAGTGCACATTGAAATTTTTTTTCCCTATTCTTCCAAATTTATAATCTAAAAATTTGAAAGAGTTCTCAACCAAGTGATAAGCTTATTTTATGCATCTTGAAGTCAAGTATAATCATGTATTAAATTTTATTCTATATGTATTTATATAGTCAAAGGAGCATAATTGGCCAAAGCAATCTAGGTGAAAGAACTACATCAGGTTTGATTTACCTCCTTAGAGTATTGGATATGTAGGCAATGTTCAATCATGATGGGGGTGATTGGGGTTATCTTAACCCAACTACACTCCTTATTTTTCTACTTGCAGGTCTTACAATCATTACAATCCTTATTAAGTATTTAACCTTATAAAAGTTATTTGTTTATCTTCCTTACACTTTTGAATGTCAAATCAACACACACATACTTAATTCCAACTGTTATAAATAATTGTGCCCTAATTTATAAATTTATACAAAAAGAAAAAATAGCCCAACAAGGTCAATATTGGTTACCTTTCATATCCTTACTCAACATTCCTACCCTTACACAAACTTAGATCTACCTTGTTAGTAGATTTTAGGTTTATTATTGATTTGATGTTTCTATGTTTTATTAGTCAAAAAAGTTAATCAAATGAACAAATACAACTAAATTTATCTTATTTTAATAATTAGTATTATTTTCAATCATTTTATTTCATCTATTTTAGTCATTTACTTTCAATCTATTGTTCAAAAGTGAATTTACAACATCTTGCTTTACTCTATATTATTTATCAAAATTAGGGTTATATCACATATTAATTAAATTATAGATAAAACATTTGGTGAACCTATTTTTTATTTGAGCACCAATTCAAACCCTATATTTACATTATAATTCCAACCATATTTCTTAAAAAATAATTATTAGGGGTTCAAATATGATTTATACATTATGCACATCATATAACAACTATAGTGGATGAGTACTTTTTGTTTCAAGCATATTTAGTTTTGTGGTGTGTTTTATTCCCTTAATCAAGAAAATTATTCATACCCATGCAATAAAACAAGTCAAATCATAAGTAAGACACAAATATTACTAATTTAAAAAACTTTAAAGTCAATTATAATATGGGAATAAGATCAATCATATAATCAAGATGTTATAAGGCCTCCTCATACCCCTTAAGATTGTGATAATGACTTTCCCTCTAACAAGGTCCATGATATAACTATCCCAAGATGTAAATTGACCCACCATATAGTTCCAAATGAAGGTAACCAACATGTCCTTCCTCAACCCCCTCCACCTCCCACACATCCTTTTTAGGGTGTTTGAATGCATGTTCAATTAGAAGTACTTATAGTTTGTTCTATTGAAGCCCTTAAAGATCAAATAATTGCTATGATAAAGTCAATAGAAGAATTATAAAATAAAAATTAGTATTTTAGTTTAGATATCACATCATGGGAAAATAATAATACACATTCAAAGACTCTAATGTTGATGTAGGTATTTATTTTCATTTATTGTGTTTTTTAAACACTTGTGAGATTAACTTGAGTAGGTGTGCATGTCATAGGGACTTACATTAACTATCCTATTTTAGGTAGTACGAGTTACTTCTTTAATCGATTGACCATTAATGAACTATTATGTGTCTGGAAGTTTTCACTATTCTAGGGGGAGTTACACATTTACTCACTTATTTTTACATCTAGCATTAGTGAGCTATTCATGGAGGATTTGCATTATTACACTCATGATTTCTCTCTCACAGTTGCTTGGTCATTTGCCATTTTTACTTTATTCAAGCATTAGTGCATTCAATATTCCATATATGATCTTGTAGGATCTCTGACATGGTATCATAGGTTCAGGTTCTATAAAATTATTATCTATTTTTATGTGTTATGTGATTTTGTTATGAAAATTTGAGTTTATTACAAAAAATCTAGTTTTGTTCCTCTACATCCATTACTGGAGGTTTTCTCTGTAGTCTTATTTTCTTAGTTGGTATATTAGCATGTAAGGTTTTGATGTATATTTTAAAGGAATGTTAGAGAGGATATTGGTATTTACATGATTTTATTACCAATGTGTTCCATGTAGGGTAGATTGGCAATGTGGAGCTTCTTGATTAAAGTGTGGCCTCACATATCACCTACCACATGAGATTTCATCCACTCGGTTATTTATTTTTCTAAGCTATGATTAGAAGTGACTCTAAGAATTACAATCTTCAAACTTTGTTTGATGGCTTTCCCTCACCATTTTACATACTATAGGTATTTTAAACCAACGTAGGGATCAGAAGAGATGTTCTCCAACTGACTTGACACCATTGGAGGGTCTTTTATAGTATAATACAAGATTCTATCCCTTTACATGTACCTATATTATGTGCATGGCCTAAAAAGGATGTTTTGTGCCATTTTAGATCTGCTAATGGTGTTTTGAGTAGTTACAAGCATGTTAAATGATGTCTTGAGCTCCTTCACAACCTATAAAGGGTGTTTTGAACCATTTCAAGCCTACTAATGGCATTTAGTGCTCATAAAACTGTACCATGGTGGTGCCCAAATCTTCTTCATTACAGACCTAAAACTCCTCTCTATAATGGTACCTTTTCACCATTTTTTAGTCTTTCAAACCTATACATGCATTAATGGTGTCAACCTTTGATTCTCATATCTGCATGGAGGTGCCCAGCCAAGTCTTCTCTCTACAAGATAAGTTAAATAAATTTATTTTGTGCCTCATAAGCCAAGATTATTTTTTCACACAAGTTCTAAACCTATAATGACATAAAATACATAATAATAAATAAATAAAATAAAATCATGTTTTAATATTATTTTAAAATAACTTTATTTTTTATTAAAATACCTTCAATAGCCTTTTTTATAGTGATTGCATATGCGAGTGTATTGGTAGATTGGTTTAACTTGTAGACACTTAAAAGTGGCCACCAATGACTTCATACCAGACTTTAGACTGTTTCTTACCAACCTTTGCAAATCAAGCTTAAGAATCATTAAATATCTCAAATTTGGATTCATAATATGCAATTTCACCTATAGACCAATTAAATGGAGTAAAAACACACATCAATTACTTAAAATACTACAAAATGCTAAAATTCCTAAAAAAATTAATTAAAATTCAAAACCTAATTAAATGCCTAATTGAATCATCCATGGGTAATTAATAAATTATCAAAAAAGAAATTCAAAAATCAAAGAATATCTTAGGAATTCATAATTACTATTGATGTGTTTTATGCACACCACAGTCAATGAGGTAGCCTCTAATGTTTTAGGATCTCAATGGAGTTAAACTCCACTCTAGGGCATGAGTTATAAGTATGTAGTCTATTGCAAACTATTGATGGAATAGTGAGTAGGGAATATAGGTTGTTGACAAGGTTTTTAGATGGAGGTGTGGTTCTTAATAAGGGTAGTGGATCTCTATGTGAGTTGGATGGGTAGCTGGTTACTAATCTAAAGCGGGTAGATCTCAAAATAAACTCAAAAAAGAGAGAAAGGTAAGGCAAAAAAGAAGGCTTTGTGGTTTTTAGGAACTACTTCCCTATTTGGTTTCTAAAAGGATAAGTGCTCTCAGAACCTATGCTTATTGCTCGTAGCAATTACACACACACAATTAGACATGGATAAGAATTATAAATAGATAAAGATGCAAGAAATTCATAGGCCTCATATAAAGTTTACTCCTTTTAGGGTAGTTATTTCACACCCTTAATTAGGAGATTATGGCTCATGCTAGTGAAGTATCTGAGGTAACTATTGCACAGACACAAAAAACTACATCCAAGAAAGCACTCATGCATAATCAAAATTATGAATCAATTCAACTTGACTATCTTCACCAATATATTTCACCAATCTCCCAATAGTTGTTGCACATCTATAGATTAATACATCAATCAAAATAATCAAGAATCCATTCATAGCTATTGCACAATAAATATTTTTGAAACATACAACCAAAATAAAGTAACAACTAATTACACATAAATTGGAAAGAAAATACACAAACACATTCACTGATGATCAAAATTGATGTTGCTCCTGTATTGAATTTTTTTTGACAAAAATCCAAGTTGGATTACAATTGTTTATATCGACTTGGGGAAGGGGTCACCTCATCCTCCAAGTTCATGCAAGGTCATTACATGTGATAGTAAGAACTTGAGTTCTAACTATGGCTGAAAATTGTATAAGGGTGCAATTACAATTATTGATTTAAAATAGCCTTTACAAAAGTTATACAACATGTGCATGTGTATAAAGACACATTTTACAATTATAGGTTGAACTTCATGACAATACTTCTTTTTATAGGTCATGGGAATAACATGTTGAATATTTTTAGTTTAGCCTCCTTAAAATAAAACTTAGATATGCAAACTGCTTTACCAATGTTTTAGAACTAGTGAAATTATGACTAACTAAAAATAACTATGAATTACATGTTTGCCTATTATAACTACAGCCTTTATCAAATCTTCACTTATATATTCACATGCATGTTCATATTCTTGATTAGCTCAACTATGAGATCCAATTTTCTATCCTTAAATATAGCTCAAGTTTCAAAAAGATCTACATACTTTATCCATGTGTTCTATTTTCTACCTTTTGAAATATGATTGTTTCCTTTAGGACATGCATCCCTACTTCATTGGGTTTATATCTTTTAAAATTCCACTATCAACTCACACCATTTGATCTTTTGCATGATAGAATGTGAGTGTGCCATTTGGAAGCTCTGTAGGGGCTCTATGCTCTTTATATTCCTAGCTCAAATGTTTTTGTGAAATGTGGTAGTTTTTTGCTAGTTCTAGGACCTTTGAATTTTCCATGTTGACCTCAGACCGTTCAATCTTATTTTCCCAAGTTAACATGATTCATAGATGTTAGTGATTTGACTAATTGACTCATGCAATCTTGACACTTGTTACATCATTGTTCCTTTGAAAAGTCTCTATCGATCTTGCACCATCAAATCATTTATATAAATCAATGTTGGCCATCATTATACCTGGGCCCACTAACCTTTAATTTCAAAATAGCTAACTTATGAGCTTAAATTTGATGTCCATGCAACCATCAATGATGTCCATGTGACTGTTAGAATTTAATCTCCTATCATTTTCTTGTTGATCTTAGATTTGACATTTGTGTGACCATAAAAGACATCCTCATGTTCATCAATGATGTCCATGTGACCATCATAATTTAAACCCATGTTTTTTTGTTATTGAGCCTAATTTTGACATTCATTCAAACATCAAAGATGTCCACATGACTGTCAAGTTGACTTAACTCCCTATGAGCTTGACAATTGTCATTTCATGGTTCACTTTGCTTTATAATTACAAATGAAAAGAGAACTTATCATAAAAATTAGATTAATGTCTTTATAAAAAATAAATTAGGACATAATTTTAACCTAAGGTTTATTCATGTTTAAAAACATGGAAAAAACCTTAGGATTAAATTCTAAGCTAAAAAATGGTCATATGTGTGCCACTTGGTAACTGCTTGGGGCTTTTTACTATTAACACTCGTATCATTCAATCTTTATGTATAGGCTCCCATGATGGTGACACTTATCACCCTCATGGATTTTTATAGAACCTTTGACATTTCAACATTTGCTCACATCATTGGATCTTTATACTAGGATTCCATAATGGTGACACTTGTCACCCTCACAGAGCTTGGTAGGTCCTTTGAATTTTTAACCATTACTATCACTTCATTAGATCAACTAGGCCTAAGTTAACATGGTCTATTGGATCTGTAGGCATGAAATAAAGGACATAAGTTAGTATAAAGGACCTTGCATAAAAAATTATAGCCTAAGGTCTTGGCTGTATTAATAAATATGATTTGGACTTGGGCTTAGAATATATAAAAGAGCCCCTGCATTAATTTTAACCCTGCATAAATCATAAGATATAAAAAGGACCAAACATATAGATTTTTAGCCTCAGGTCTTAGTATTAATAAAATATGATTTGGACCTAGGCTAAAATATCAAATTAAGCTAAAAAACATAATAAAATACTCTCTAAGAAGGGGTACCACTTGGCCATTTTGAAGGAATTTTGGTCTATTGATCTTGGCAATATTGTTTCAATCATTTATTAGGTGTGAAGTTTGATTGTCTTCCAAAATCAGAGGTTAAAATTTTGATGTTTTTCAACTGGGTTTTGGATCCCATTATTTGTATCCATAATGGTGATAGGGGTTGAAAGTGGGGTTTATCCACCCTTGTGGGGTCCAGGGGCCATGCACCCTAGTGGGGGTTCGGGGGAAACACCTCCAAAGGGAAATTTTTATTAAAATTGCCTTATAAAATTATAATTTTGTAGTCAATCTAGGCCATTGATTATAGGTTTCCAGAACTAATGGTAGAGGTTATGTTTAGGATTTTTTCTACACAAAAAGTGAATTGAGATATGGATGAGAGGAAAGAGAAGATTATAATACATAAAGAGGAGGCAGAGAAGGTAGAGAGATGTAACAGGTTATGTTGCAGGATTTATTTCTCCCTTGTATAACTAGAAATAATATACTAGACAAGTTTCATGGATGTAGCCCATCTTGGGTGAACCATGTTAAATCTGGTGTTTCCAATTTTATGCATGTTTATGATTATTTTATATATGTTTGATTGATTCATTTCATAGTTTCTCTTATATGTGATTTGGGGATAAATCTGTGTTTTATTTTATCCTAACAAGCGATATCGGAGCAAAGGTTTTATTTGCATAATTTTAAATCATAGGAAGAAAGGGATTTGACCTCAAGTGGGAGCTATGATGGATGAAAATAAATCTAAGGTGGAGAAGTTCAATGGACAAAACTTTGGATTGTGGAAGATGCAGATGGAGAATTGCCTTCACCAGAAGAACCTATATTTACCATTTGGAGGGTAAGCCAAGAAGCCATCAACAATGTCAGATTAAGCTTGGAAACTATTGGATCAAAAAGCCATTAGAATCATATAGAATGGAAACACTTGGGTGATGAAGGATGTCAGGCATGTTCTGAGCTTGAGGAAAAAATTTATCTCTATAGGGCAGCTGGGTAGTGAGGGTGGTATGGTCACATTTATATCTGAATCATGGAAGGTTAAAAAGGGTTACTTAGTGGTTGAAAAAGATAAGAAAGTAGTCACTTTATATTTGTTTATTGCTAATGTTAATACATCTTGTGTTGTAGCTACTATAGGTAAAGATGCAGCTTTGTGTCATTACAAACTTGGCCACAGGAGTGAAAAGGGAATGAAGACCTTACATGCAAAATATAAACTACCAGGTCTGAAAGAATTAGATTTAGACTTTTATAAGCATTGCATATATGGGGGAAAAAATGTGTGAAGTTTCTCAAGGTTGGACCAATTAGGAAGGAGCAAAAATTAGAGCTTGTGTATATGGATGTATGGGGACCAGCTCAGGTATGTTCACTTAGTAGTTTAAATTATTAAGTTATTTTTATTGATGATAAAACTATGAAGGTTTGGGTATACTATATAAAAAGGAAGTCTGATGTTTTTGATACATTCAATAAATGGAAAGCTTTAGTTGAAAATGAAACATGTTTAAAACTAAAATATCTCATATTAGATAATAGAGGTGAGTATTGTAGTAACTCTTTTAACAATTACTATTTAGAAAGTGGAATTCATAGATAAAAAATAGTTCTAAAAACACTACAATAGAATGGTGTGTCAAAAAGAATGAATAGGACTATTATTGAGCATGTCAGATGCATGAGATTACATGTAGATTTGCCTTTACAGTTTTGGATAGATACTATAACTATTGTGATTTATTTGATAAATAGAGGACCTTCGAGTGATTTAGATGGTGGAATACCAGAGGAGGCATGGACTGGAAAGAAGGTAGATTATTATTTTCTAAGATTTTTTTGTTGTGAGGCATTTTATTAAATTGACAAATTCATAGGAATAAGTTAGAAGCTAAGTCTAATATATGCACATTTATTGGTTATGAAACTAATGATTATGGATTCTAATTGTGGAATCTAGAAGATAAGAAAATAATCAGAAGTAGAGATGTGTTCCATGAAAAATTCATGTACAGGGACCAATTGTAAGAAAAGAAGAAAGAAGAATCTAAAAGGGAATATACAATATTATAAGAAATTATAGAAAAACATGTCCCAAAAGCTCTTGATCAAAATGTGAAACAAGAATAGGTACCTTAAACCCCTGTTAGAAGATCTGCAAGAGTAAGTAGACCACCTAATCATTTTTCTCCTTTATATTATTTATTACTTATTGATGGTGGTGAGATAGAAATCTATTAAGAAGCAGTGTAGATTGATGCCAAGGATAAGTGGGAGCAACCTATGGATGAGGAATATGATGCCCTAATGGAAAACCAAACATGGGATTTGGTGGAGTTTCCCAAAGGAAAGAAGGCATTATAGAATAAGTGGGTATACATGATAAAGGAAGAGAATGAAGGTAAAAATAACTTCAAGGCCAGAATCATGGTTAAAGGTTTTGCATAAAAGAAAGGTATAGACTTTGATAAAATATTTTCTCTAGTAGTTAAAATGACTTCTATAAGAGCTATTTTAAGTTTGGTAGCAATAGAAGATTTACACCTTGAACAATTAGATGTGAAGACTACATTCCTTCATGGTGACTTGGAGGAGAAAATATATATGGATCAGCCATAGGGATATGAAGTCAAAGGTAAGGAGAAACTGGTGTGTATGTTGAAGAAGAGTTTATATGGCCTAAAATAAGCTCCAAGATAGTGGTATTTGAAATTTGATAGTTTTATGATAGAACAGGGTTATTGTAGATGTCATTCAGACCATTGTGTATATTTTAAAAGTTTTAAAAATGGTAGTTACATTATTTTTGTTTTATATGTAGATGATATGCTTGTAGTTGGTTCCAACATGCATAATATTAATGTACTCAATAAATAGTTAAGTGGTAGCTTTTCTATGAAAGATCTAGGTGTACCTAAACAGATCCTTGGTATGAGGATAACTAGAGATAGAAAGAATAGAAAGCTAGAATTATCATAGGGAGAGTACATCAGAAAAGTGTTGAAAAGATTTAATATGGAAGATGAAAAATTAGTTTGGACACCTTTGGCTACACACTTTAAATTAATAAAGGAACAATGTCCTAAAACACAAGAAGAAAAGAACCTGATGTCTAAAATTCCATACTCATCAGTAGTTGGTAGTTTAATGTATGCAATGGTGTGTACGAGACCAGATATTGCACATGCAATGGGAGTGGTGAGTAGGTTCATGATTGATCTAGGAAAGGAACATTGGAAGGCATAAAAATGGATCCTTCATTACTTAAGAGGGACAATAGATATAGTGTTAAGCTATGGTGGATCATATGTGACATTATAGGGATATGTTGACTCAGATATGGTAGGTGACTAGGATGGTAGAATAAGAACTACAAGGTATGTGTTTATAATAGATGGTACAATAGTTAGTTGGGTATCATAGTTATAGAAGGTTGTGGCACTTCAACTATAGAGGTTGAATTTATTGTTGCTATAGAAGTAAGCAAGGAAATAATCTAGTTATAGTAGTTGATAAAAGAATTGGGACATAGTCAAGAAATATGTACTATATATAGTGTCAGTCAGAGTGAAATCCATCTAGCCAAAAACCCATATTTTCACTCTAGAATAAAACATATTCAGTTGTGGTATGATTTTATTCATTCAAAGATAGAGGAAGAGCAACTAAAATTGGAGAAGATACATACTAGTAAAAATCCTATAGATATAATGACTAGGGTAGTTACAAGAGAGAAGTTAAAGATTTGTTCAGCTTTAATGGGTCTTCATGGATGATAAATTAATAAACTTGTCTAGGTCCAGATACTATAGTGGTGGAGTTGTTACAATTAGTCTCCAAGTGGGAGATTGTTGTGTGTGGAGCCTAATTGTCTTCCAGGATCAAAGGTTAAAATTCTGATTTGTGTTGGGAAATTATTTTGGGGACCCTAATTTCATTAGATTGAATTTCCAAAACATAAAGTTTGAAGAAATTGGATTTTCATCAAAAAAAATGTTTGAGACATAAAGCCCATAGTTTATTTTCATTGGACAAAATGTCTGAGACACAACTTCTAATGGAATTGGTCAAGGGTAAAAGGCCTGAAAGAATTAGTCCAAGACAAAAGTCTTGAAGGATAGGCTTGTAGGGGAAAATGTCTAGGACAAAATCCATAAAGGATCATTTCAAAAAGTCTAAAGGGTCATTCTATCAAGAAAAATGGCTGCAACAAAAATGTTGAAGGGCAACTGCAAAAAGTTCAAATGAATTCTATCAGATAAAATAGCCATAACAAAAAAGGCCAAAGGGAAACTACAAAAATTTTAAAGGGTAAGTTTATTTCATCAGGCAACATGCCTATAAAAAAATTTCCATAGACCCAATTCCATCAAGGGAATTATTTTGAACAAAATGTCCACAATAATGTCCCCGACAAAGATAATTTCATGACAAAAAAAATCCCACAACATTAAGTCTGAAACACAAAGTTTAAAGGAAATTAGTCACTTTGAATAATATAATAGACAAAATCCCTGACAAAGAAAAATTACATAAGTTTGATTTAAGAAAAATTTAAAGATAGTCGACTACATAAGCCCAACAAAATAATCTTGACACCAATATAAAGATAGTCTATGAAAACACAACACCAATTCTATCTTGCCAAAGTATGAAAAAGGCCAACAATCAATCTTCTCCAAGATTTTGCATAAACATATAGAAGAGGGGCTCAAAGTCAAGACCATAGTCTAAAAAATGGTGGGTCCTCATTTCCCTAAATAAAGAGGGGATGTTGGGTACAACAAATGGTGACTTATAGGGGGAATACTCTAAGTATTCAAGAACTCATAACTCTGGTTTGAAATATTTAAATCATTCATGAAGTGTGTCACAAAAGAATACTTAAATTAAAAACATGAAAGAGACTCCAAAGTTCATTCACACAACATACTTGCCTTCTAATTTCTTGGATCTATGTTTGTCAAATGTGTAGTTTATTTAACCCTTATTGTGATGAGTTTATCAAAGGCTTTGATGAGTTTGTAGGTTTCATTCTAGTATCTCTTAAAGCTTATTAAATCAAGGGAAGTTTAAGCATTGCTCTCCTACCAGCCAAACATCCATAACCCCAATAGAGATACCTTAGGATCCTTCTGTTCTCATTCCATTATTTCCTTTTGATCATGATGTGTGGTACATTGACCTTATTTCATCATGCAAGCCTTTTGATTTTATTTTGCTCTTTTAAACTCATTAGTTATTTTCTTCTTTTGTTTTTCTTTTATTATTGAATGGAAAAGAAAAGAGTTAGAACCCCAGTAAACTAGTATAATTATAAAACAAATCATTACTAGAATTTTGCTACCAGTTACACCTATACCTAGAATTATTACTTCTAATAGGTATTTAATGCGATAAGTGCATTTAATCCATTAAAACAAGAAATTTTTCTAAATTTGTATGAAGTAATCTAAGAGTAACTTCTACATGCCTAGTAAAAGTGTTCAATTGTGACACCATTCAGAATAATCCATGATTACCTACTTTCATCCTAAAGACTTAAAAACATAGAATTACACCTAATCTATAAACTAGTTCCAAAGTGTCAAGATTTTAATTTCCCCCTTTTTTACAAGTCATAATTTCATTTGGTTTGAATTTTAACTCAATTATAGTCATAGAAAACACAATTATGATCATTAGAGAAAGCAAAAAATAACTAATCTAAAAAATCAAGGAACTTAACTAAGAAATCAATAAAATCTAATCTAGAAAGCCTGAAATCTAATTTATGAAAGCAAAATACTAAAAGTAGGAAAGATTAATCTAGAAATCAAGAAACTAATCTATGAAAGAAAAATAATGAAATAATGAAAGACTAATCTAGAAAGTAGGAAACTAATCTATGAAAGCAAGAAATCTAATCTAATCTTATGTCTATGCTCATTTGTCCCTTGTTACTTAGTAACATCAACAGATGGCATAGCCTTAAATTAATGATTCAGGAACTATCTATTGACTAGATATATAAGCTCATTGCCTTGGAAGTCCTTTAGATGAAATGTGTTATTTCCCATAATCTCATAAATCTGGTATGGTCCAATATATAGTGGGGAAAACTTATCATGTTATCCTTTTTTCTCAAGGGCTTTATCCCAAAGTAGCACTAGATATGAAATCCTAAATGCTTTGACCTTTGATCTCTTATAAAACCACCTCTTAACCACATCTTGGTGTTTTTTAAATGTCTATAAGGCCTTAGTCCTTGAATCTTCTATATTTATTATGTCCAACAGTATTGATTTTACTTTATCGCTTGGTTCCTTGTAGTCATACATAAACTGATAAGTGGGTAGTTTCAACATGATAGGAAATATTGGTTTGCATCCATCCACCAACAAGTAAGGTGAAGATTAAAAGGCTTGTTTGTATCTTATTTGGTCTACCCAAAGAACATACTTTAATAAATTATGCCATTCCCTGGGCTTTCCCCCTTCTAATTTATTAATTGCATTAGTCAAATTTTTGTTCATTGACTCTACCAGTCCATTTCCCTAGGGGTAATAGTTGGAAACTGACCTGATAATAATCTAGTTATCATGTGCCCACTTAGTAAATTTTTTTGATATAAAAGTTATTCCATTATCACAAACCAAAAAAATAGGTGTGTTAAATCTAGTTATTATGTGTTCCTCTAAGAAGCAAATCACATCTTGTGCTTTGTAGTTCTTTGTGGCTATGGCTTCGATCCATCTAGTGTAATAGTTTGTAGTAGTAAGGAGAAACTTATGGCCTATCAAGGAGTTTGGGTTGATGATGCCAATGAAGTCTAAACCCCATTGGGTGAATGGCCTTCCTTTAAAAATTAGTTGTAGAGGCATTGTTTCATTTACTTCTCTATTGGCTAAAGCTTGACATTCTTGGCATGTTTTGACATGAGTATGAGAATCTTTAAAAATTGTTGGCCAATAGTATCCCATTCTTAAGATCTTATGGGGTTTGGTATTTCTATAAGGATTATCATTACCTATCTTTTGATGCAATTTATCTAAGATTTCATTAGCTTCCTCTATAGATACACACTTGAGATAAATAACTTCATAATTTCTTTTATAGAGTACTCCTTTCTTGATCATGTAATGAGCAAATTTGAGCCTTAAATCTCTTTTCTTTTCTCTATTGATTTTTAAGGATTAAGTTCCTATAAGTAAATATTGTATTATATTAGTATACCATTCTATTTTAGATACTTGAGCTTCACATACCTCTTTAATTATGAGAGGAGGATCTAGTTTAGTCATAAGCTAAATAATACCTTGGACCCAAATGAATTTACAAGATTGATATTTATGTCAAATTCCTATAGCTTGGCCATCCATTTGCCTCGTCATTATCCTAGCTTGTTCTATGATAGGGTGATCTTGACCACAGGATTAGGTACAATGATGATGTTTTTATTCCTCAAAATGTAATGTTGAAACTTCTTTACTTCCTTGACAAGGGTGAAAATTTGTTTATCGACCATAGAATATATGAGGTTTGCATCCTTCAGATTTGTACTCATGAATGAAATTGGATGCTTAGTTTCCTCCTTATTCAATGTGATGACAATAACAATCTTATGCTCTAAATTAAATGAATATAGGTATAAATCTTTATTAAAATCTAGACTGATCAACACTGGAGCCTAGGATATTACATCTTTAATGTCTTGGAAGGACTTTCAGGATTTAGCTATCCATTTTATTTTGGCATCCTACTTGAGCATGGCATTTAGAGGTATAATGATTTCTATAAATCTTGAGATAAACTTCCTTATGAAATTAATCTTTCTAAATAATGATTTGAACTCTTTCTTGTTGTTTGGTGGCTGAATTTTTAAAATTGTTAGAATTCTGTTTGGATCAATGGTGATCCCATCCTTGGTGATGATGTGCCCAAAATATTACCTTTAGTCACTTTTAATATATTTTTATTTGGGTTTATTGAAATACAAAACCTTTTACATCTACTTAATATGGACTATAGGTGACCTATGTGATCCTTCCTATCTTTTAAAAATACTGTAAGATCATCCATGTAGATGATTATGCATTTTACTATCAGTCCTTTGAATGCATGATCCATGGTGCATTAAAAGGTATATATTAAATTTATTAAGCCAAATGACATCCTCTTATATGCATAAGTTCCCTAATTTTTAGTGAACATCATCTTCATTCTATCCACAGATTGCATTAGTACCTGATTATAGCCTAAAAATCCATCCAAAAAAGGACATCATTTTAGAACTAGTTACTATTTATATTACCTCATCTAGAGAAGGTAGGGGATAATTGTCCTTTTAAAAATAATTATTTAGGTTCCTAAAATCTACACATAATTTTATCTCATCATTCTTATTTATTATTGGGAATAAATTGGCCACCCAAGTAGAATGTCTTACTGGAAAGATGATTTTTGTGCTTAACAACTTCTCCACTTCTCTCTGAATGAGAGGTTCTTGAATAGGATTGATCAGTATTTACCTCTACCTAAATGGTATATGATTTATATTCAATGGAATTTTATGATTAATGACTTTCAGGTCATATACTTTCAAATATTTTTATGTCTAGGTAATGGCATCCTTATATCAAGTGATTAGATCCTTCACTCATTGTCTCTCTTCTAGGGTGTAGATAAGGCCAATATTAGCATAGTGTGGGCTATGTCCATCTCTTATATTTTCCCTTTTGAATTTTGATTCATTGATCTTGGGTTACCTGAGTTGTTGAGCTTGAGGGTCTATGTCAAATGGTCTTTCCAAGAAGACCATGCCGGTTGGAATTCAATTCTCTTTAGGATGAAAAATGCCCTCTTTGTTTGATTCCTCTTAATAGAGGTGATTAATGTTCTTTTCATAAATGATTTGTGATTTGAATTCCCCTAAATTAGTTTAAAACTAAATAATCTACTGGTCGTCATCAAGGACCTAGAAATTTTCTACTTTATCTAGAATAGAGGGGGAAGGTACCAATTTAATTGAGAAATTTTTTACCTTATATTCTTGTAGTGGATCCAGATTGGTAGCAGTAATAGATAATGAATCAGTGGTTTGATTTTGATCTCCAATAAGTGCTACTATGTTGAAATCTTCAAAGCTTTCAATCAAGTCCCATGTTTTATGTTTGTATCTCTTTAAATAAGACAGCTTACATTGGTATTTATTTTTGACTTGATTGACCACCAACTTTGAGTCACTAAATACTAATATTTGCTTCACATTATTTTTGAGTGCAAACTATAGTCCTAGAACTAAAGCATCATATTCAACCCTATTGTTAGTGCATACAAATTATAATCTATATGCTACCAAGAAATTTTTACCTTGTGGACCAATCAGCTCAATTCCCATGCCTGATCCTTGCTTGGATCTAGAGCCATCAAAGTGTAGAGTCCACAACTAATTGAAACATTTAGGTTTTGGCTTAAGTACTTGATTTTAAGTAATAAAAGTATAAATACCAAGGTTGGGAGACTCATACTTTACCTCTTCATTCTTGATGTTATATTCCATGATAGGATACTTCATTTTTAGCTCTCTATCAATTCTGATTTGATTCACAATTCCTTTCCATGGCAACTAGATATGAAAGAATTCTATAGAGAGATATCCATTGAGTGTTTTGGACCAATCCTACTCAATAATAGTCTATATCCTTCAAGTATGTCTACCAATAGAATATCAATGGTCATTTTGACTCATGATTCAAATGCTACTTGAATGTGCACATTGGTCAATTCTCCACCTACTGGTACTACTATTTTGTCCAATTGTGAAACTATCCTCTTGGAATGGATTAGCATCAAACCAAGATTTTGACATATAGAAGTAGGCATGATAGTTATAGAAGCTCTAAAATCAACTAAATAATTATGAATGTTCTCACCAAATTCTCAGACAGTCAGTAGGAAGGGTGGAACTTCTGGCTTACTCTTGTAGATGACATTGGCATCAATAACCTTTACTTTATCTATAAATGTTTTAGCTCTTTACATATGAGCCTTTACAATAATGGAATTCTATAGAAAATCCTTTTGTTCAGGGATCTATGTTATTTTATGAAGAGTTATATTTGACTTGATCTTCTTCATATCTTTGACAATGCTATATCCTCCTTTGTTTGATTCTTCCTTGCTCTGCTATTAATAATTTCCCTTTAGAGGGGGTGGATTATTGTCTACTTTAGGATTAGGAGGAATCATCATGGTATTTGGAGGATTTGATGTTGTAAGTGTCTACTTATTCTTTAGATTGTATGAACCTCTCTGGAACTATTGAAAAGCATGAACTTCATCCATATTACATTCTAGTTCATTATCATCTTCACCTGGGAAGGAAAAATCATGAGTTTTGAAGAATATAGTGGTAATTAAAGAGCCAAGATCCTAGAGGGATTCTAGTGGATTATTCATCTGGTCTTGCCTAACTACCCCTCTTTAAAATATTTTGAACACCGCACATAACTCTACACAGTCAAGCTCACCATGTTGAGAGGTGTTGTAAACTTTGCACTAATTGGGAAGATCAATTTCTATCATGTTGATCTCTAGAAGTTTGTTAGGTTGCTTAGGCTTCTTGAATGATCTATTGTATCTTTGGAATCCAACATTCTGATTACTAGTTGGGCCATTAACTTTGGCCATCTTCCTTTACATATTTAAGAAGTCATTTCTCAAGTTTTAAACCATCTTCTAGATAGAATCTAGTTCTAACTTTATAGAATTAGTGCCTTGTAAAATAGTAGTGGGGAGTATAGTTGATTATTGATTCTATTGGTAACCATTGCTTGTCATATGATTGTTCAAAAAGCTAAAATTTGGTTGTCATCTGTGTCAATGGAGGTAGTATGTATAATTGATTTTGATTAAATGTAGGAACATTCTACTTCACATGTGGTATCATATTTAATGTTAAAAAGCCATTGTTGACATTAGGTGCACTAGGTGTTTGAGGATTGAGCTACTTGTCTATATTCATAGCCTCTTCCAATGATAACATCAAATTGTTGGCAACAGTTTCTCTTCTTAGGAACATAGCAGTGATTGGGTCCAAGGCATTCTTGTACATCTCCAATGCTAATATCTCATTTGGTTTGTACCTTGAGATCAACCAGTTGTACATATTATATAACCTTGCATTAAAAGCATGGATGGGATCATTAGGTTCTCTCCTCATGCTAGTGAAGTGTTGGTTTACCAAACCAAGATTAGTGACCTATCCAAATTGTGTAAGAAAAGTTGCTTGACATTCATCCTAAAAAGTGATAATTTTTTTGGTTAGATATAAATACTAATGATAAGCAGTGTCCATTAAAGTAAAAGGGAATAATATGCATGCAACATCATCATGGACAATATTCATTATCCTTAATTTATCTTTAAAGGATATGATATGTTCCTCTATTATCCTTGCTCCTACAAGAGAAAAAGATGATAAGTACTTTTCAAGATTCTGAGGTAAATTATGTAGTCTCCTAGGATGGCAATAACAGATCCAACTAACCAAGATTGAGACATTATTTGGTTAAGGGATCTTTATAGGTAAGGGGTTCCCTAATGGAGGAGGTGGATTGTCTCAAACTAGAACTATTGGCATAGTTTTAGGTCTCGTATGATTTTATAGGGGTGAGGATAGAAAACCATCCTAGGAGTTAGATCTGGGCACTCTCCTAGGTGACTCCATTACAACTCTATGTAAAGGATAGCTATAATTATCAAGGGTGCTACTCTCCTTCTAGCACTATTTAAATTATTGATGCATGTTTTATACACACCATAGTCAATGAGGTAGCCTCTAACATTTTAAGATCTCAATGGAGGTAAAATCCACTCCAGAATACAAGTTGTAGGTATGCGATCTATTACAACCTATTTATGTAATAGTAAGGAGGGCATGCAATTTTTTGACAAGGTTTTTGGATGGAGGTGTGTTTCCTAATAACGGTAGTGAATCTCTATGTGAGTTGGATGGGCAGCTAGTTGCTAATCTAAAGAGGGTAGATCTTAAAATAAACTCAAAAAAGAAGGGAAGGGTAAGGCAGACAATAAGGCTCTATGGTTTCTAGGAACTACTTCCGTGGTTGGTTTCTAGAAAGATAAGTGCTCTTAAAACCTATAATTGTTACTAGTAGTAATTATGCACACACAATCAGACATGGCTAAAAGTCTAAGGAGATGAAGATGCAAGAAATTCATAGGCCTTAGATAAAGGTTACTCATTTTAGGGTAGTTTTTTCACACCCTTAATCAGGGGATTATGGCTTAGGCTAGTGAATTATTTGAGGCAACTATTGCACACACATAGAAAACTACATCCAAGAAAACACTCATGCACAATAAGAATTATGAATCAATTCAACCTGACTATCTTAACCAATATATTTTACCAATCTCTCAACAACTATTGCACAGCTATAAGTTAGTACATCAATCAAAATAATCAAGAATTCATTCACATTTATTGCACATTAAAGATTTTTGAAACATACAACCAAAATAAAGTAATAACCAATTACGTAAAAATTGGAAAGAAAATACACAAACACATTTGTTGATGATCAAAATTAATGTTGCTCCTGTATTCAAAAAAAATTTAATAAAAATCCAAGTTAGATTATAATTGTTTATATAGACTTAGGAAAGGGTTCACCTCATCCTCCAAGTTCATGCAAAGTCATTACATGTGATAGTTAGAACTTGAGTTCTAACTATGCTTGAAAATTGTATAAGGGTCCAATTACAATTATCAATTTAAAATAGCCTTTGTAAAAGTTATGAAATATTTGCATGTGTATAAATGTATATTTTACAATTATAGATTGAACTACATGACAATAATTCCTTTTATAGGTTGTGGTAACAACATGTTAAATATTTTTATTTTAGCCACCTTCAAATAAAACTCAGACATGCATACCATTTTAACAATGTTTTAGAACCAGTGAAACTATGACTAATTAAAAATAACCATGCATTTCATGTTTGCTTGTTATAACTATAGCCTTTCCCATATATTCACTTCTATATTAACATGCATGTTCATATTCCTAAACTAGCTCAATTATGAGACCCAATGTCTGTCATTAAATATAGCTCAAGTGTCAAAAAGATCTACATACTATATTCATGCATTATGTTTGTTGCCTTTTGAAATATGATTGTTGCCTTTATAACACATGTCCTTACCTCATTGGGTATGGATATTTGAAAATTCCACTTTTAACTCACACTGTTTGATCTTCTACATGATGGAATGTGAGCGTGTCATTTGGTAGCTCTACGGGGGCTCTATGTTCTTTATAGTCCTACTTCAAATGTTTTCGTGCCATGTGGTAGTCTTTTGCTAGTCCTAGGACCTTTGAATTTTCCATGATCTCACACCATTTGATATTTTGTGCCTAAGTTAGCATGGTTCATATATCTTATTGCTCTGACTAATTAACTCCTACGAGCTTGACACTTGTTATGTCCTTGTTCTTTTGACAAGTCTCTATCAATCTTGTATCATTAGATCAACTATATAAATCAATGATAGCCATCGATCTGCCTAAGTCCACTAACCTTTGATTTCAAAATGGCTAATTTATGAGCTTAAATTTGATGTTTACATGACCATCAATGACATCCTTACGACTGTCAATTATGTCCACGTGACTATCAAAATTTAATATCCTATCCTTTTTTTGCAGATATTAAATTTGATGTTTATGTGACCATCAAAGACATCCTTACGACCTTTAATGATGTCGACATGACTTTAAAAATTTAAACCCATGTATTTTAGTTTGTTATCCTATTTTTGACATTCACATGAACATCAAATACATCCACACAACCGTCAAGTTGACATAGCTCCCTATGAGCTCAACATTTATCATTTCTTGGTTCGCTCTACTTTGCAATCACAAATGAAAAGGGGACTTAGAATATAAATTATATTAAGGTCTTTATAAAAAAATAACTTAGGACATAATTTTAGCCTAAGGTTTATTTATGTTAAAAAACATGGAAAAAACCTTAGGATTAAAGTCTAAGCTAAAAAGTGCTCATATGTGTGCCACTTACTAACTGCTCAGGATTTTGACTATTGACACTCACATCATTCAATATTTATGTACTAGGATCCCACTATGGTGACACTTATCACCCTCATAGAGCTTTAGATAACCTTTGACATTTCAACATTTTCTTGCATCGTTGGATCTTTGTATCAGGCTCCTACAATGGTGACACTTGTCACCCTTGTGGAGCTCAGTAGGTCTTTTGAATTTTCAACCATTGCTCTCACATCATTGGATCTACAAGAGTAGAATAAAGGACATAATTTAAAATAAATTACCTCTCATAAAAAATTATAGGCTAAGGTCTTAATTGTATTAATAAATATGATTTGGACCTAGGCTTAGAATATATAAAAGATCCCCTGCATTAATTTTGACCTTGCGTAAATCATAAGATATAAAAAGGACCAAGCATATAGATTTTTATCCTAAGGTCTTAGTATTAATAAAAAATGATTTAGACCAGGAAAAAATCTTAAATTAAGCTCAAAAACATAATTAAATGCTCTCTAAGCAAGGGTTCCACTTGGCCATTCTATAGGTTTTTTGGTCTATTGATCTTGGCAGTATTGTTTCAGTTGTTTTGTATTGGGGGAATTGTTTTGGGGATCCTAATTTCATTAAATAAAATGTCTAAAACACAAAGTCTAAAATCATTACATTTTCATCAGATAAAATGTCCAAGACATAAATCTTGTAGTTTATTTTTGTCAGATAAAATGTCTGAGACATAACTTCCAAAGGAATTGGTCTGGGGTAAAACGCTCGAGAGAATTAGTCCAAGATAAAAGTCTCAAAGGATAGGCTCATAATATAAAATGTTTCGGACAAAATTCTTGAAGGGTCATTTTAAAAATTCTAAAGGGTCATTCTATCAGTCAAAATAATTGTAACAAAAAGGTCGAAAGGCAACTGCAAAAAGCTTGAAGGAATTCTATCGGGCAAAATGGATGTAATAAAAAAGGCTGAAGGGAAACTACAAAAAGTCTAAAGGGTAAGTCTATTTCATCAAGAAAAATTCCATATACCCAATTCCATCAGGGGAATTATTAGAGACAAAATGTTTGCAATAATGTCCCTAATAAAGATAAGTCTGTAGCAACAAAAGATCACAATAATAAGTCCAAAACATGAATTCCAAAGGAATTCAGTCACTTTGAATTAGATGATGGATAAAAGACCTAAAAAAGACAAATTGCATAAGTTCAATAAAGATAATTCCAAAAACATAAGCCCAATAGAATAAGCCTGATATAAATATAAAGATAGTCTATGAAAATACAACATCAATGCCATCTTGCCAAAGAATGAAAAAGACCAATAATTAATCTTCTCCCAGATTTTTCATAAACATATAGAAGAGGGGATAAAATTTAAGACCATAGTCTGAAAAAAGGCGGGTCCCCATTTCACTAAATAAAGATGGGTATTGGGTACAATAATTACCTTTTTGTGAGTTGTCAAATATCCTAAAATATCTTAAACATGCCTATTCATTGCTAATCATGACCATTTGAAACCTTTTAACTCCACTGGGGTTAATTAACTCACTAAGGTTAGGTTTTAACCCATTCCAAACTCTAACTACACTCTAACTCACCTTGGGTTGAGGTTAGTTTCTAAGCCTATAAATACAAGCATTTGCCTCTTCATTTAGAGAGCTTGGACATAGTAATATTATAATGCTAGTTTTATGACAAGATTGCAAGAAATATTATTATAATGCCAAAATCACAAGCCAAGCCATCAAGATACATCAAGAAAACATGATACAAATAATGGTTCCAAATAGAGAAGGATCCACACAACTCCATTTTCCAAAGACTTCTTGAGCATAAATCGAGCAAGCCAAATGAACACATAATTTGGAGCATTCAAGGAAGGTAAAGAATGTGTAGTTCCTTGTATTTTAGTTGAGATTTTGACATTTATTGTTTGTTCATCAAACTACTCCTATGATCTAGGCATGGAGGTGTTAATCTTGTTAGTGTGTTTTTGTTTCATTATTTTATATGAAAACTAACACTTGATCTAACCTCCCCTCCATCATCAAATTACTAGCATCACAAATGGCACACCTAGTGGGACACAATGAGCACCCTACATAGCAAGGAGATGAAGATGTAACTCAAAATTTGATAAATGAATGCTTTAATATCTTTGAATTTGTAATTTTAGCTTTGATTTTGCCATATTTTTAATTCTTGAATTAACTTAGATCTACAGAGAGACTGATATCAATCAAGCCTAACCAACATCAATTTTGCCAAACCATTGTCAGTTCTTCTTAACTAAGCTTGATTCTATATGACCATCATCAGTCAGCATGTAGGGCAAAACATGGTTTATAAAACTTTCATTTTGAATCTTTAAATCATCTCTTTCATGATTTCTTGGTTTCATTAGATTTTATACTCTATGTCTAATCTTTATGTTATAGGTTTCAAAGATTTTTTGTCATCTTTGGACTATCCTAACATTTTCACTTTACTTTGGTTTTTCTAGGGGGTTGAGTAGTTAACCTCTCCTTTCACAATGATGTCTCAAGTTAGATATGGTCAACCAGGGGATTACACTAAATAGTCCATAGATAGAATCATCATGCAAAGGAATAGACCCTTGAATGATAAGTTGATCGGTATGAACTCAATTGGCATGATGCTTCTCTTGTGTTAGCCACACTTTGGACTAATCTAGATGGTCATAAATTATAAATTTTAGTCAAACCCACTTTCTACACCTTGATAAAATCTAGGATGATATCCTATTTCTTGGTGTTTTATGTCTTAAAATGTTGTTTATTATACCATGTCATAAATGAGTTTGTTTGTCTACACTACTCCATTGTTTGAGGAGGTGTTATGCCATTATTTTGACACCTTGCTTTAACTTAAAAAACTTTTGTGTCAAAAGAATTATGTGTGTCACTTGATTGAAATGGGGAATGTTATGCTACCCAAATCAATTCAAGCTTTGAGCCTTAAAAGTATTTGAAACTATACATTGTTACGTTGCTCAAATTGTTTCATAGACTTGTCTTGTCTTGTGTCTTAGTTTGTCATTGTTTAAACCAATCACATATGTCTTATGTGATCTCTATTTTATTGCAGTCATGTTGTTCAAAATTGCCTAGTTTGTTGGTCAATAAAGCCTAAGTTTTCTTAAGTTGAGTTTTTAATTAACTTTTACAAGTTTGGATCCAAACATTGATTGATTTTTTTTTAGGCCTCATTTTACAGGGGTTGATCCATAGATCTTTCTCTTTTAGGTTTCATAAATTAGGTTAATTTTTTACCCAAAATTAAAAAATAATATTATTTGTGCCTTTATTTGGGAGAATTAGTCTATCTCCAAGTGCCTTTTATTTAGTTCCTTATACCAATTTGATCATGTTTATGTCTAGAACCAAGTGCATAATCTATGCCAAAGTGTTCCAAGTTAGTTAGATTAAAATCATCCCTTTGTTTCAAGTCTAGATTTTGATGCCACATTTGGCCAAGTATCCTAGCACATGCCTTGTTTGAGCCTATATTTTGATTCCACATTTGGCCAAAAGACCTAAAAAATTTTACCTTTCATAGTTTAGACTTATTTCTAACATCTTTGGACCTAGATTTTGGCATATTGTTTTTAGTTCATCCACTGGACCTTATTTGTGTGAGACATTTAACTTTATACAATTGATGTTATACTATTTTTACCAAGAATTTACATAGAACTTTTGGAGATACATGTCCATCCCTTTGATTGAGTTAGACCTAGTTTGAACCTTTTATATTTTGACACAGCTTTTTAAAAGTTTTTAGAACTCTAACCTCTCTTGTCATGAAACATTTGCCTTTGATTTAACCATATCTCACTTTACACGTAGATGAGTCATGTATAATATAGGATATGGAAATGTTATCACCCAAGAGGAATTTGTTCAAGACCCTTATAAAGATGATGTTGTTTGGGAGATGGATTCTTATCCATTTTACAACATTCAATCAGGGGAATAGAGTTAAGATCCTTTGGCCAATTATTTGGTTAGCATGCCTCCATACTCGGAGCAAGACCAAGAATAGATGGCCCTATATTTGGCTAGTATACCTTTAGTTGTAGAACAAGTTCAACAACAACCCTATTATGCTACAATCTTATTAGCCTATAATCCTAATATAGTTGTAGAGGTAGGGCATGAAAACTTGCCAATTATAGTAAGAGGGCCTCATTGGCCAAAATTAGACCACATAATAAATTTTTATTTAGGTGAGGTTTGAACAACTAAGTAGAGATCCTATTGAAGAGAGTGATCTAGTGGATAGAAGAGGAGATAGAATTTAGGAGAAGATAATTTTTGAATTGTCAAAGCTTTTAAAACATTTTAAGCAAGCTTAAAGTGTGATTTATTTATTTGTGAGAAGAAATCCTTGAAATAGGTCTAGAATTGCAAGGAAAGGTCCCAACACATCTCCATGGTTTTAAAGCATTCATAGAGCATGAAAAAGGTTTGCTTAAAGTCTTAGAGGTTCATTCAAACTATGAAAATTTGAACAACAGTTTCTAACATAAGTCTAGAAGAACTAGACCATCTCAGCACGTCATATAGGAACGAACAGATCAGTCTACTTGTGCATTTTATAAGTATGCTTAGAAAACCTTCCAAGCCAAAATATTTCATGGACATGATGTTTTAAGTGCCAAGATCACCCCCTATAACTTAGAGTCTTGATAAGTTTTCTATCTCAAGGTATAAGCCTCAAAGTTGAATTAAGAGAGTGGGGCGTACATGGAGACATCAAATTTAAGCCATAGGAAATAGATTTTTGGATTCAAATATTCTTAAGGTTGAATATGGGGATAAAAAGTGTCTAAATCATAGAATCTCAAGTCAAGATCTAATGGTGCATGGGAGATAACAAAGTTAGTGGGTCTAGATGAATCCATGGAGTGTGTGGATCAATGGAAAGTGAGAGGTCAACAAGTTAGTAGATCCTAGAGATGAATGTAACACTATCAAGTGTCAAAACCATAGATAACCCTATAACAAATTAGTGATAGGAATTCATCCATATAGAAATAGATCAATGGTGTGGAACAAAGTCAAAGATTCAACAAGCTCAAGTTGAACTTGAGGTCATCATGTGGTGTAAATATGAAACTAGATAAATTTTGACTATTGAACCCAAATAAAGAATGTAGAGATGACAAGTGTCATGATTAAGGATCCTAAATCAAGATCAGTGGCTGACATTAAAATTTGAAGCTAGGAGAATTCAAATGATGAACAAATATGACCTAGGTAGAACCAGAGTAAATATTTTAAAGGGTATATGCCACTATTAGAGTTAAATTTAGAGCACCATTAAACATGAAACATAGTTATACAGTCATGATTGTCAATGATAAAGTTTCATTTCCATTAAAGCTTAGTCAAGACCTCTAGTTAAAGATTTATAACTTGTCGACCCCATTTTCTAAACTTACAAGATTATTTCATGGCTGTGTTCATTGCTCTTTTAGATGGGAGATCCTCATGTGTAGGGACTTCTTGGTTTTCACAAGGTTTAGAGGTAGAATAGGTCTATTTTGATGTAATAGAGATCAAGAAGGAAGCTATGCAGCCTATAGAATTTTTATTAACATGATAGCTATAGGAAAACCAATAAATGGATTGGTTTTCAATCTACAATAGACCTATGCTTAGATATTGAAATGGGGGAAGATATGTGATTAATGAAGAAGTGTCTTATCTTCCAAAATAGTCATTTTATTGACAAGCAGGTACTTATAGCCATTCAACGAAGATATAGTCATGGCTCTATCGGATTCAAGATATGAGGATTTTATCTTTATAATCAAGCCAAGTAGAAGATGACATATAATTCCAAGAGAAGGATTTGGGGATTAGAAACTACATTTAGAGCATTTAATATATTTTTAGGGTTTGAAATATTATCTTCATAGCAAGATCAAGACTCATCATCTTTGGTAAACTCATGTATTTTAGTATGTTTCTCAGCTAATGAGAAGATTTAGGGGCTATTAGGATAAATGAAAGTTAATTTGTCTATGATGGATTAGTCTTGATTAGATAAGATATGGTTGAGAATTCATTGAAGAGTAGTGGTAGCTCATTTATGGATCTCTAATTGTGTGTTCCCCTTCTCTCTCTTCCCCTTTCCCCTATATCTCCCATTCTTTCACATTAGGTAAGGGTTCTCAAATTTTAGATATTATTTGGAGAATTTTTGAGAATCAAAGAGACTCTCATTTTGACTAGGCAAAACCCTGTTAAAATTTGTAATAACTACCTCTTGATGAAATAAGATGATTTTTACCTATCTCTTGCCTTTAACTAGTGTTTGATTAAGCTTGTGCATGATGATATTGTGAAGGAGATTCTTCCTAGGACATTGTTCTTCTAATTGCCTCTTTTAAGGTGTTTTCAACCTAATTTAAAGATCTGAACTTATGTTCTTTTACAATTGATGAATGCTTAATGTGAGTCTTAGAATTCCTCTTTGCTTCTTCAATTGCCTGGTGAGCCTAGTTCATGAAATACTTATGCAATTAGCTAGTTTATGATATTGTGTGAAAAAATATTATCTTATGTTGATCCAGTGTGGGTTCAATCATATGAGTGTCTCATTTAAATTTGGTGCATCACCTTATTATCTTTCTTAGGATCCTTATTTACCCCTTTCTAACCCTTTTCCTAGTAGTAGCATTAGTTTACATGATCCATCAAGAGAAATTCAACCTTCTCCAAAGGTTAAAACTCACCATAGGAGACCCACATCCTAAGGTTATCCAAATATTATGACTAGGAGTGGAGGATCCTAAAGAAATCCTCTACAAGGGTGTAATTTCATGTTATAATAGTTTATGGCATGCTAGATGGGATACTTTTATTGTATACTGAATGAAGATTTTTTGGTGTTCTCTTAATATAATCAGCCTTTAGAAGCATGTCTACAAACATCAATGGCAACTCCAAGTATTCATCAGCTAGTATAAGTAGCCTAGGTGCATAATATTTCAGTATCTAATGACTCTAAAAGTAACACTCAACATTCTGGTGTAGAATAGTAGCTTTCTTTCTTGCCAAAAGTGACTACAAGATCAACTTCTAGAGGTATTCCTTTTGAATTTGTTGAATTTCCTTTAAATTTAGTCAAAATTTTAAGATTTATTAATACAAATCCATATAAAGGGAACCTCATTCCTAGACCAATTTCTAAACTTACCTCTACAAGAAGATCTTTATCGAATCCTTTCATATCCATGGCAGCCCCTAGAGATTTTCCTTTTCTGGCTTTCAATGGTCAGAGTCCTTTGGACCTACAATAGTATGACCCTATTCTAGTATTAGCTCTTAAAAGTGTCCCTTGTTTCACTAGAGACCAATTTATAACCCCTTCTGAATGCCTAATGTATGTAGTTAACTTTTGTAATATTCATAATGTTAATGAATAAAATGTAGCTATTAGGTTTTTAGCCATATCTTTAAGGGTAATTCCCTAGATTGGTATATAATCCTTGATACCAATTATATCACATCATGGGACTAGTTAGGTGATTCCTTATGTAAGAGGTTTGAGGATAAAAGTGACCATTTGTCACTTGTAGAATAGTTAACCACAATCAAGAGGGCTCCCCATGAAGTTATACAAGATTTCAAAATACATGGGATAGAATTCCAATCTCTATTAGACCTACTCCTAACCTTTATTTCCTTTACTACCTAAAATCTCTAAACAGTGACATTACAATCATGATTCAGTTTATAGGGGGAAACACATTACCAAATGCTTATAAGGTGGAAATTAGAGCAAAAAATTATCTACTACAGGGTGGCAAGCTTACACCTAAACCATTAATGCCTTTATTTCCTAAGATCCAACCACCTCCTATTTCTATTCTTCCCCTTGCCATCATTCCTCTTATTCGAACACTTGTTACCATAGCTACACCAAATCAACAAAAGACTTCCACTAGTCAATCTAGTGACTCCCAAGAAAACAAGAATTTTCAGGATCTTGGGAGCATATTTCAGTATTTTGGGAATGAGTTGGTCAATGTGAAGAGGTAGCAATATCAATTCAATATACATTATCAAACTACATAGCAGGCTCAACAATAGTCTTATCAAGCAAATAGGCCACCCTATAAAGGAAATTTTGAAGGCTAAGGTCAAAGTTAAGGACAAGGATAACCTAACTATGTTAGGAAAAATTACTATAATCTAATTACTACAAGTACCTCTACTACTTCGTTCCCTATTCAAAATAATGTTGCTTAAGAAGATGAATGTACTATGCCTTGGAATCAGTCTTTTGGTTAATTTATTATCCCAAACACTAACCTCAACCAGATTTTCAATGATCAATGGCAACAGGCTACTAATTATGGGTACAATCAAGCTTTTATGGCTCATAACACAGAGGTACCCATGATGACAAAACTAGAAAAGACTCAATAATGCTAGTAGTATAATCAAGAACCAAGCTAGTTGGGTGCTACAATGGTTAATTATGAACAAAAAGAATTATATGCATCTAATCAATAGGCTAGTTCTATCCAATCATATGCCCTAGCGGTAACTAATGCAAGGTTCAAAAGAAGGAACATGGATGGTAAATAAGAGGCAGTCAAAGAGATTCCTACCATTACTCCTTTACTATTAAATCCAAAGGAACCTAATATTTCTCCAAAGGTTCCAATAGATCCAAATTATTAGAACCAAGGGACTGGCTTTGTTCCCCAAAGTACAGTTGTGGCTCCCAAAGAACAAGCAAAAGTTGGTGGTTTGCCCATCAATATTGTGGAAAAATGAAAAAATCCAATGTAGGATATATCATCCATGCCTGGTCAAGTAGACATCCTTCAAGAAGGTTGATCAAAGATCAATGTTACAAACAAGCCACCAAGCAAAGAGAATGTATTTCTCACCAATGCAACCAAAGGACTAAATGAAGGGCAGTTAGGTAAGATAATTAAACCTCCTCCCTTCTCCATTTATGTGATCATTGGTGACTCTCTAGTACATAATTTATTGGTAGATAGGGGGTAAGTACCTTATTAATGCCTAAATCTATAGTTAATCATCTTGGTTTAAAGTATGAGCCCTAGTCTAAGGGAGTGATACAACTTGATGGATCTTTCACCAAAGTATCTGGTATCATTAGAAACCTCAACTTGAACCTGCATGGTTATCATAGTTTCTCAGTGGCTCAAGATGTGTTGATTCTAGATGTGCCTCCTTATTTTTCAATATGCTCATCTATATAATTCATAGAAAGGATTGGGGGTTATCTAGTAACATATTGGTTATACATGAATTTTAAGATAAGGTATGCAACCAAAGTATCCATCAAAGTTTAGCCCATTGCACAATTCCACATAAAACCTTATGGCCCAAATATCTCAAACATCAACTACACCATCTAAGATGAGGATGACCACTTGGTTGGTCAAGAACTAAACACTCATCCCAAGGAGATACTTGACATGTTCTTAGATGAGCTATGGAGTGATAATTAGTTGTTGACCCACTATAAGGTATTGAAGAAAAGGGCATGGGTGTCTACTACTTGCATGAAGAAATTGAGTCGATGTCATCCCTCATTAGACCTCAAGAAGATGTTAGTGGTTTATGGAAATTTTTCTTTGATGGATCAAGAAGAAAATATGGGGTAGGTACAAGAGTAATGCTAGTATCTCTCTTAAATAACAAGTATTTATCTTATTATGGGTTCCAATTCAGTTGTTCTTATAATGCAATAAAATATGAGGGTCTTATCCATGGCCTTTAGTGGGATGGTAGGAGAGGAATCAAGTAGTTGTAAGCATATGGGGATAGTGAGTTGATAGTGAATTAGATTAGAGGCCAAAACATCACAAATAATCCCTTGATGAAATCCTACAAGCATAGAGTATGGGACCTAATTGAGGACTTTGAGGAACTGCCAAGGAACCAAGATTAGCATGTTGATAGATTGGAATTTATGGGAGCTCAATTTAACCTCCCAAATGAATTTAAAAAAGGTCCAAAATATTATCACATGTCAAAGTGGTAGTAAGACCATCAATGCCAGATAATGATAATCATTGGCAGATCTTTGAGAGTGATAAGCAAATTGCTTGTTTCTTGCAGCAAGAAGCAAAGTTCTCCTTAATAAACTAAGAAAACCTTCAAAATAAATATGAGGAGAAAATTATCCAACTAAAATCCAATAAGCTTTTTAAAGGGTTGGTCACCCTATAAGGTATTTTCCATTAGGGAGACCATATGAGGAGAGACAAAGTAGTAATGTCAACTGATTAGGAGAACTATGAAAGAGTTATTATCCTTAAATATAAAATCCTCAAGCTTGGAAAGGTAAGCACCAATACTGAAAAGCATAATTTCATAGAGATTTATAGAGAATATTTAGACATCTTTACTTGGGAATATAGTGACCTGAAAGGTTTTGATCCCAAGTTAGCCCAACATCCTATAGAATTGGAGGCTAATGCCAAGCCTGTCAAGCATAAGTAAAGGTATATCAACCCCAAAATAGAAGAGCTTATGAGGAAAGAGTTGACTAAATTAATTGAATCTAAAATCATCTTTCCCATCAAGCACTCTTCATGGGTTGTCAACTTAGTGCCTGTAAGGAAAAATAATGGGGAGATCTGATTGTGTGTTGATTTTATGGACCTAAACAAAGTATATTTTAAGGATCATTACCCCTTACCATTCATGGAGAAACTCCTTCAAATAGTTGTTGGTTTAGAATTTTTCTCTCTTCTAGATGGATATTCAAGTTATAACTAGGTGTTGGTAAAATAATAAGATCAGTATAAGACTACCTTCACCATAAAGTAGGGAACATATGCTTATCATAAGATGCCTTTTGGCTTATCAAATGTAGGGGTAACATTTCAAAGAGAAATTGACATGGATTTTTAGGGCTTGTTAAATAAGATGGTATTGGTATACCTAGATGACATCCTAGTTTTCTCTAAGAAATCCATTGAACACATAGGTCACCTAAGGTTGATCTTTGAGAGATGAAAATCCTATGGGATCTCTTTAAATCCTAAAGAATGTGTGTGCATTATTCATGAAGGCAAAATTTTGGGACACATTATCTCAAAGCAGGGGTTATCCATTGACCCTAATAGAATAAGTGTCATCTTGACACTATCTTTACCCAAGCATAAGAAAGGAATCCAAAGCTTCCTTATAAAAATAAACTTTGTGAAAAGGTTTATACCTAGTTTTGCAAACCTAGTCAAACCCATCACTACCATGTTGAAGAAGATCCAAGTGGTCACTTGGTCAAGTAAAGGTAAAGCTACATTTGAGGCTATCAATTAAGTCATTACCCAAGCACCCTTGCTTATGAATCATGAATTCTCAAAGGAGTTCATATTGTACACCTTTTCCAATATTGACAACATATCATCTATGGTGATGCAAAATAATGGTGAAGGACTAGAGTAACCAATTGCCTTTTTTATTCAAGGGCTAGAGGGATATATAGTAAGGTATAATTTTATAGAAAAGTAGGTTCTTAAAGCTTTGATAACCCTCAAAAAATTTAGACAAATGCTCTCCAACATCAAGATTCATCTTATGGTGTCTCATCCTGGAGTTACAGACTTCCTCCTTAACAAGGACTTGAATGAGAAGAGGGATAACTAGATTACCAAAGTCATGGAGTATGATGTAAAGATCAATGTCACTAAGTTGGTAAGAGACAAGGGCTTATGTGAGCATATGGTTGATGATATTAAAGAAGATAAAGAAGTTTTTTTGGTGACACAAGATAACTCATAAACAAGCACACCTCCATCTCACACCAATTGGCTCTAGGACATGACACATTTCTTGATAACAGGTGAATGTCCTCAAGGTATGGATAGGGAAAAGACAAGGTACTTTAGAATTTATTCCATACCTTATGCTTTATTTGATGAGTTTTTATTTATAAAGGACCTCAATGGAGTGCTTCTTAGGTTCATAGATGATAATCAAGTGACAAAGCTCTTGGAGCAATTTCATGATGGGTCTGTAGGAGGCTTTTTTGCTCCAAGGACTACAGAAGCAAAACTAATGAGAGATGTTTATTACTAGCCCAACCTTTTCAAATATGCCTATGCATGGGTAATAAAATGTCAAATATATGATCTATTTATAAGTAAACAAAGATTGGTATCCCTTCCTCTCAACCCAATCCATGTGGAACAACACTTCATGTAGTGGGGTTTAGACTTCATAGGAATGATCAATCCACCTTCTAGTGTAGGACATAAATGGGTGATCACTACTACTGACTATTTTACTAGGTGGATGGAAGTAAATGCCCTTAAATAAACCAATGAAATAGCAGTATTAGACTTCTATAATAGCATAATGATCAGGTTTGGTGTACTAGTCACAATAATTTTAGATAATGCCTTAGCATTTGTTGGCATGAAGATAAGTGAATGGGCACTTCAGCTAGGCATATACCTTAGCACATTCTCCAATTACTACCCCCAAAGAAATGGATTGGTAGGTTCCATAAATAAGAACTTGATAAGGGTTATCAAGAGAACCATGGAAGAAAATCAAAGAGTAGAGCATACAAAGCTAAGGATAGCCCTATGGGCTGATAGAGTGACTCCCAAAGTTGCCATTGACAACTCACCATATGTTCTTGTATATGGGAGGGAGGCAAAATTTCCCATTTCTATTGAACTTCCTACCTTGGAGTTATCCCATCAACTTGAGTTGATATAGAGTGAACCTATGAGTGTAAGGATGGCAGATCTCATAGAACTTGAAGAAACTAGGGACCTTGTAATGAAGGCATTAGAGTCACATCAAGCTCAGTTCAAAAAAGCATTTGAAAAAAGAGCTACAACAAGGGAATTTAAATAAGGGGATTTAGTCCTTAATTAAGATTCAAAATAGGCCAAGCCAGATAACCATACCAATTTTGATAGCTTGTGGAGTGGCCTTTATTTGATCCATGGTTGCAAACAACATAATACTTTTTAGCTTACCCATTTGGATGGAGAGGTATTTCCCATCCTAGTCAATGGCATTCATTTAAGTCCTTTCTATTAGAAAATTTCATATCCATTGTATAATATTATACATATTAGATTAGTTTTCTATGTTTTCCTCTAAGTGCCTTATGTACATTTCTATTAGTTATGTGTTTCCCTTCCATAAGTGCCTTGGGCACATTGTTTATTTTGTTCCTTTTGGTCCTTTTTGCTTAGATAAGAGGTTTTTAGGAAAAGGGAAACCTTGTATTAGTTTTAAAAATATTTTCTTCAAAATATACCAACACTCTGTATGCCTAATAGATCAGATCAAGGCAACTAGTCTATTGTATAATAGGCATGCAATCCTAGGATGTTGCCAAAAATGTTGGCCAAAATTGGTCCACATAAGAAAATTCTGTTTGGGTGAGGTTTGAATAGCTTAGTAGAGTTCCTATTGAAGAGATTGATCCAGTAGTTAGAAGAGAAGACAAACTTTAGGAAATAATCAATTATCAAATTCGCAACACTTTTGAAACACTTTAAGCAAGCTTAAAGTATAATTTATTGATCTATGAGAAGCAAGCCTTGAAACAGGTCTAAAATTTCAAGGAAAGGGCCCAGTAGGTCTCCATGGTGTTCAAGCATTCATAGAGCATGAAATAGGTTTTCTCAAAGTCTCAAAGGTTCATTCAAGCTTCTAAAATATGAACAATAATTTCTAGCATGAGTCTAGAATAATTAGAATGTCTTGGCACGTCATGCAGGAATGAATAGATCATTCTAGTTGTGCATTTTATAAATGTGCTTAGAAAACCTTTCAAGATAAAAGATTACATGGACATGATGTTTTTAGTGCCAAGATCACCCTCTAAAAATTTAGAGTCTTGATGAGTTTTTTTATCTCAAGGTATAAGCCCTCAAAGTTGAATTAGCAAAGTAGGACGTGCATGAAAATGTCAAATTTAATACATGTGAAATAACTATTTAGATTAAAATATTCCTAAAGTTGAATGCAGGGATGGCAAGTGTCTAAATCAAAGAAGATTGAGTCAAGATCTAATGATGTGCAGATGATAATGAAGTTAGTGGGTCTAGGTGAATCAATAAAGCAATATTAATTGTACAAGTGTGGATCAATGATGATTAAGAGGTCAACAAGTCAATGGATCCTAGAGATGAATTTGATGTTGATAAGTGTCACAACCATAAATAACCCCAAAATAAATCAATGGTATGCATTTATCCATATAGAAATAGATAAATGGTGTGGAGCAAAGTTAAAGAGTCAACAAGCTCAAGTTAAACACAAGGTTGCCACATGGCACAAACATGAAACTGGATGTAAACACTATAAAATATCACACAATGGTTTTAGATGTCAAAATACCCTTAAACCATCTTAGGACACCCTTAATAGCATCCCCCAACCTTTAGACTACAAACCAAACCTAGTTCTAATGAAAGCCTTTTACCAAACTTTACCTTTGACACTCAACCATCAATAGTCACCCTAACCATCAATGGTTAGGCCTGACCATTGACGGTCAGGTTTTCACCACCTAAATAGTCAAATTCTAGTCAAATCCAGCTTGCTTTTTTATATTTAGTTCATCTAATTCATGTGTAAGCTAATGCATGTGAAATCTAATTTTAAACTACTTATTGAACCTCTTGTTAACATATTATTTCACCTCTCCTTCCTTCCTATAAAAAAAGAGGAGGAGAGGATGAATCTAGATCTAGAATCAAGAAATCATCATCCACATCTAGATCTAGAGCCTCTTGCATCAACATTCTCTTTTTCAGGTATTCACCCAATGAAACAACAAGTGTGATAGAGATCTGAAGTACTACCACTTATCAACCAACAACCAAGCATCATTACTCTACTAAAATCACTCAAAGTTTCACCAATAACCCATCAACCCTTCATCATATCAACAACTAGCAATCTAAGTATCTATTTTCAATCATTTAGTTACTTTGTTTATATTTCATAATCAACCCAGCCCAAAACCTATCTCTTAGAATTCTATTTTGTGACCTCATCAAAATAATTTTTTCTTGACTAGACCCAACCCATAGTAACCACTGATAGATACCCTAACCATTGACAATTTGTTCCAACCACCAATGGTTACCCCAATTGTTGATGGTCACCCCAACCACCGATGGTCACTAAATGACAAAATAATAAGTTATTTTTACCCACCAGACGTTAACTAAATCCCAATCTTAGACCTTCTACCTGACCACAAAACCCTACCCTATTCCCTGGACCATACCTGATTCATTTAGCATTGATATCAATTTATTTATTACCATAATTAGTCAAATTCACCTTTTCATTTATTGATCACTTCTTGTATTTCATTTTAGTATCTTCTATGATATATGTAAGTACTTTATCTTTTAGAACTTGATTATTTAAAAGTGTGGATTGATAACCTCCAAGAAAGCTCGTGCTTCTGGGATCTAGTTTACTAGGCAATCCACCCTACTATCTAATTAATCAACCATTTCTTTGAGTGATTTCTTATCTACAGGTCAATCTTCCCAAGCTAAAGAGGAGTATATATAGCCATCTAAATCAACACATGCAAAACATATTAGGTTTTTCTACCATACCCTTCTCGAGTTTCTTTTCTCTTTCTTATAAAGAACATAAGCAATTTTTTTAAAAAACATTCTAGCACACCCAGTGGAACCTTTGAGTCTTTTCTTGGGTTCATAGTTGCATCTAGGTTTTTTCTTCTTCTTATCTTTCTACTAATACAATGCAATCAAAGTTTCTTTTTGGGCTTAAAATTGACTGCATACATTGTTTGCTTGTTTGTTTTGCCTCACATAACTTAATTAATTAAGTGAATCAATCATAATTTGACTCTTATCACACACACAATACCAAAACACTCACACTTAATCAAGCATAAAAAATAAGGCTCAACTAGGATTTCATTACCTAGCAATCACCTTTCTTAGCCATCTTACTTAGACTTTATCACCAAGGGGAGAACCAACTCAGCTCTCTAATTGAGTGTGATCTCTAGCAATAAATATATCTTGGCTAAGCAATTGACACCCTTATCGTTATGGTGTGTGAAGTGAGGGGGTAGGCCCCAATATCAAGCCACATACTAGTTTATGATACATATTCCTTTGAGAGCCTAAATACAACTTGAAACCAACCATAAACTTCTTTTCTAGTACCCACTCTACAAGCTAATTTGAATCACATAATTCTTGAAGCGTAAGGCATAAGCCACAATAGAGACTAATATAAACCTTAGGATTCAAGATGATTTAGTGTGTTTTTTATTTCCTTGTATTTTTTGTGTCTTCTCTTTATTTAATTTGTGAGATTGTTTGTATCTTCCTCCTTTCCTTACCTACATAGTTTTGTCTAGGCAACAACTAAGAAACTAAGCAAACCAGGACCCACCTCCTAACCATCCATCTTCCTCTTCTCCCTAATCCATGGAATACATCTCAGATGTAGAGATTTCTCTTCATCCTTTTTTGAGTCCTACCATCCCTTGGATGATTGCCTAAGATTATGCAAACTTTTCCACCTTTCTAGATAACAACCCCATAGCCCTCCAGGATTACCTTAACACCATATCCCACCAAACCCCTGATTCAATTATACCTATTGACCTACCCTATGGCATGCCATCCCAACTTATGGGTGACACTTAGTATCCACCATCTCCACCCAACCTTTAGTCACTCAGGCATCATCCTCTACCAATAACCCCATTGATACCATCATTTAGAACCAACCCACTCAACTGAGAATCACCCAAGCACCTTCTTCCCCAAATAACAAACCTCCTAGTATAAGAAAAACCCAACCTTTGGGCACTAGTACTTCCCTTACCATAGGAGTACCCTCTGATAGTGCCACCACCATTCCTCCCATTTCTAGCCTATTGACCTCCACTCCATTTTAGAGCTTGGTGGTTCCCATACCTTCCACCCTTCCACCCATCAGTACCAAAGTAACCACCTACCCTCTATCTACTAACCCAACCATACCTCCTCCCTAGCCTATCTTAATGTCTCAACAAGCACCCATCACATATAACTTAAGTTATATCCCTAACCCACAAGGGTATGTGCCTTTACCTTCCTCCCAACCACCTATCTCCACATATTCATATGTGGAATCATCCCAACCACCCATGTCCACTTAAAAATATGTGGTGGCTTCTCAACCCCTCACCAATTACCCATATGTTACACCTACCTAGACCCAACACAACCTACCTTACAACTATGGGGGTGCACAAACCCAAACTGACCTTGTCAAAATGTTAATAGAAAAAATGACTACTTTGGAGTCATCCATTTTTGGAGCTCATAATATTTTATCATATGACCAAATCTATAATGAACCTATTCAGCCATCCATCCACATTCGACCATACCCTCCTCAATGGGAAATTCCAAAGTTTTCAAATTTTTAGAGTAAGGAGGACCCTCAACAACACCTAAGAGAATTTAGGCATTCATTTTATATGATTACCTAAGATGATGATCTCCTTCTTCATACCTTTCCCATGTCTCTATCAGGTCTAGCACTAGATTGGTACAGTGCTATTACAAATCACTCCCTCTTTTCTTTTGTCCAACTAGCTCAGATTTTATTAGATCACTTTTCCATAAACATCTCTAATAAAGTCTCCATCACTGACATTTATTCAATTCGACAATTTGATGACAAATCCATTATTGACTTTATGGCCTATTGGAGAAATTTGATCAACCAACTCTCTTATCTACCCCAACCCAAGTTGATTGAAATATTTTCCCAAGTTTGTGCCAAACACATCTCCTCTACCTTACGATTTTAGAGCTTCAAGACCTTTGATGAAGCTTTTACAATGACATGAAAAATAGAGAATAGAGCCATTAATGAGGGGAAGTTGAAATTGAGAAACAAGAACTCTACCTTCAAATCGAATGAGACTTCCTCCTCTAAACACAAAAATTAGACCAAAAATAATTCTAAGAATACAGGAACCATAAATTTGGTTGTCCTTAAACCACCCCTCCCCCTATTGTTAACCAATCCAACTCTTCCAATTCCTCTAATCAAAACACTAGGAACCCAAACCGCAACATTCAGATATAATTTACTCTACTTTGGAAGTCATACCCTTTGGTATTAGATAAACTATTAAAGTCCAATATCATACAAATCCCTTGGATCAAACCTTTGTAATAATTTGATTCCTCTCCTATACCTAGTTGGTACAAGGAGAATAAATTTTGCACCATCCATCGAGTCATTGGACATGACATTAGTAGGTGTAATACCTTCAAGAACATTGTCCAAACTCTCATTGATAAGGGGGAACTTATGTTGGATAACCCCAATGCACCCCTAAATTAATCACTTGACATCTTCAAACAACCATTTCCCAATCATGTTCCCTATGTCAACAATGAAAACAAAGTAGAATCCTCTCATACCCATGATGCCCATACTGTCAATATGGTTCTTGGTGAACTCATTACTGAGGAAATCATTGACCAAAACACCTCTTCCCCCACTCTGATTATTGAAGTAGTGGAGTTACCAACCTCTCATTTGATATGCACATCAAAAGAGGAGACCCTTCTCACTTTATTATTTTCCTCAATCATACAACAATCCACTCTTCCCTTAGTGATCACTCTTAGGGAAGAAACCTCTTTTCCTACACCTCCTATCAAGGAGTTACCCTCCTAAATATTATAACCTCTTGATTAAGAAAAATATGAGGTAATAATTCTTCCCCCTCAACCCTAGGGTATATCCTTTAAATCCACTATCAGGGGATTCAAACTCATCTATAAACCCTTCTCCAGACTCGTTAAAAACTTAGAATTCATATCTGATCCCAACTTGGACCGAGCCACCTTTTGGCAATAACTTGGGCTCCCATATTAAACCAAGTAGGATCCCTCTTTATTAGAACAACCTACCCTTTCCACTATCAAATCCAATAGAACCATAACCCAACCATCGAATGCCTCTACCCATCAAACCATAATAGCACCACCAAAACCAAACTCACCCAAAGTTACCAAATCACCTTCTACCATTTTAACCAAACCAACCAAGAACCTTGGCACATTTCCTAACCATAACATTACTTACCCATCAATAAAGTTGGACCTAAACCCACTAAACTTATCAAACAAACCCCAAGCTAAGCCAACAAAGAAGGAAAAACCACCTAGGAGCCCAAAAATCAAAACTCTACCTCCCCTCTCCACTTTGCCCTCTATTTTTGGGCCTCATCCCTCTACCTTAATTGGGAATCTAACCGTCCCAATTGAAACCGAACCACCACTTTTGGTTACACCATCACTTTTAATTTCATCCACACCTCTTTTCATCAAGCCACCCAAGGGCATACTTCCTATTTACCAACTATCTATAAGCAAATCACTTATCTCTTGAATGTCTACCCCAATACTTTCTAACCCCAAACCCTCAACCTCTCTACAAAAACCCAAACCATCCACCAAGGTCACCCCTCCATCCAAGTCTTTGATAATTAAATCCACTCTTAAAAGGGCTTCCACCCCCACTACCAAAGCTAAATCCTCCTTGCCTCTGCCACCATTGTTTGAGTCTTACTCCACCATCCTACAGAGGTTATTACAAGCATCTTTCCTAACCTTGACACCTATTAGACCATTTGACCCACATAGTCCTAAAATATCTTGGTATAATGATAAATTAATATGTTCATACCATAGAACACCTAGACATGACATAAATAATTGTAAATCTCTCTAATTAATAGCCCATCAGCTATATCATGAGGATGACTTATTATCAGATGAGTCCCATATGAATCTAACATCAATCCAAGAACCAACACTTACCTAACCCTCCACCCTCATCTCAGAGTGAAGAGGAACTAAAATGATCACCTAGCCTAACTCCTCCCCCAATCCTACCATCCATGTGGTCACACGATCACAAGCTCAACCAAAGGATAAATGGAAGACAAAGGTGTAAATTATATGGGCATATCCCTCTTCCTCCACCCAACCACCCAATCAACACCAAGCACCTTTACCTTCAACCAAACCCAAAGTGTCCATCTTGGGACACTGTCAGTCCAATCCATTTGAATCAATTTGATGAGTAATTTTGAAACAACTTCACCAAATGCCAGTTAATATAAGTTTCTAACAACTAATCAATACCTCACCCCATCATCTCTAAGAAATGATAAAAGCATTATAATCCATAAAGTTTAATCTAGAAAACCCTCAAAAGCTAGTAGCCTTTGTTATATCTCTCCACCTTTCCAACCTTATCACCTTCAATGATTTGAAAATACCTTCCATCTATCTAGATGACCCAGATCCTCCTCTCTTCATTACCACCTATATCAACCAAACCTACATCAAGAGGATTATGATTGATGGAGGAGATAGTACCAACATCATCTCCTCCCACACATATAACCAACTCAAGCTACTTGAGAACATTATGTTGAAAATGTCAGTGATGCTTTGGTCATTCAATGATACCATGGCCACAACTCTAGGAACTATTATCCTTCATATTTTCCTAGGGAATCACATGCTTTTAGAGCCCTTCTATATAGTAGAAGGATAATTCTAGTAAAACATCTTATTGGGACACCCTTGGATTCTTTCCATGGGTTGTGTGCCATTTGCCCTACATTAGTGCATCAAATTTGAGCACGAAGGTCAAGTTGTTACCATACAAGCTGACCCGAGCCCTTTCACATCATGCAACATGATGTACTAACCCAATGACATTATCCTTCTTCCTCCCAAAAAGCTTTCACTAATAAAAGATGAGGCTATATCTTCTTTTTCCATTGAAACATCCACCATTTCATTTATTCCTTCTACCCAAATCCCCACAATTAACCCTTAAAAATCAACATTCTAGCATCTTTCATTGGGGGAGTATCACATTCTAACCCTTGATGTTTTCCCTACTCCCCAAGAATATGGGAAACTTGACCACTAACCTAGCTATGACCCCAATATTAAAGCCATTATACCTTTCAAGCCTTTAACTTTTCTAACTAATTTTATCTATGGGGAACTTGATAAACCACTTAACACTTCTACCACATCTTTTCTACCTCGACCTTTCAACTCTAGTTTCTCCTACCTAGATAAACCAAAGTTTTCCAAGACATACCTCTATAGGTGTGTTTGGAAGGGATTTGGCCTAGGTCGGTATGAACATGGGTTGCATGAGTTGCTTCTAATCAAAACCCAAAAACCTCATAAAAATCATGGCTTTGGTTTCATGCCACCTAAACAACAAACCAACCCACCTCCCATTACCATCATTGATGAGAAAATCCCATCCTCACCATCTACTCCACCATCAATAGCTGAGGATTCTGACATCATCCCCCCTAACATTTTTTTCATAAACATGATTAGCCTTAGACCCCTGACTTATCAAAATGATCACGTGACTATAACCATCCCTCTGACCCATCCTAAGATGATAAGAGATGATTCTCCTACCATTAATACTATTTAATGTCAGGATGATGATTCCATTCTCACCTATCTTGGTGCACCAAATTCTTTTATCCATAGATCCCTTCCTTTTGAAACTTTGACCATGTTGAATGAATCCACCATGGATATCAACTTGGGCACTCTGGACAACCCATGTATTGTCAAAATTGGCTAATCACTAAATTTTGAGGATTTTTAGGACTTCCCCTCCTTTTAGGATCTCAGCATAGCATTTGTTTGGTCTTATAGTGACATGCCTAGAATTGACCCCTCTATCACTACCCACAACATAGTCACCAACCATTATGCCAAGATCGTTAGGCAAAAGCTTTGATGAATGTACCCTCACATAGCCCTTCTCATCAAATAAGAGTTTCAATATTTCCTATCTGTCAATTTCATTCAACTGATTGACTATCCCTAATGGGTCTCCAATGTTGTACATGTCACCAAAGCCATAGGGGGACTTCATATTTATGTGGACTTTCATGACCTCAACCTTGCTTACCCAAAAGATGACTTTCCTTTACCAATCATTAACCATCTAATTGATCTTACAGCTGGCCATGAGATGCTATCTCTTATGAATGGATTCTTATGTTACAATCAGATCCTAATTGCCCCCAAAGATCAACACAAAAATGAATTTATCACCCCATGGGGAAATTTATACTATAGGGTCATGCCTTTTGGATTGAGAATTCAGGTGCAACCTACCAATGCACTATGACCTAGATATTCTATGACCTTATCCACAAAATCATAGAAGACTATGTTGATGACCTTTTAGGGAAATCCAAATGTTTTAAAGACCATTTGGTCATCCTTAAGATTATCTTTGAATGACTCATCCATTACCACATCTACCTTAACCCTAAGAAGTATATTTTTGGGGTCTTATTAGGAAATCTCCTTGGCTTCATCATATCCCTTCATGGAATTGAAGTCAATCCAGTCAAAATAAAATCCATCCTTGACATGCTTCCTCTTACCCACCTCAAGTAATTTCATAGCTTGTATGGGAAGCTCCAATCCATTCATCACTTTATCTCCCATCTCTCAGATCCCTTCCATCACCTTCTGAAGAAGGATGTATCTTTTAAGTGAAACAATAACTATCAAAAAGCATATTATTTAATTAAAATGTACCTTTTGTCTCCACCTATCGTCACTCTCCTAAGGAAGATCAACTTTTTTACCTTTATATCTCCATCACCGACCACTCCTTAGGGTCAATGTTTGCTCATCAAGATGAAAAACATAAAGATCAAGTTGTCTACTACATAAAATGCATGCTTATATAATATAAAACTCAGTACACTCATATTAAGAAACTTTACCTAGCTTTGGTCTTTGTGGCCACCAAACTCTGCCACTACCTTCTCAACCATAAGACCTATGTCATAGCCAATACTAACCCACTCAAGTATATGCACTCTAAGCCATAATAAAACCAATGTATGGTCAAGTGGCTCATGATTTTAACTAAGTTTTACCTTAAGTTTCTTCAATAAAATTCAATTAAATGGAAAGTCATTGTTGATCAATTAGCTGATGCACCCCTAGCAGATGATCAACCTCCTCCTCTTGAGTTTCTCGATGAGTCCATCATGACACTCTCTCAAGCAAATTTCACCTATCAAGTGACCATGTTCTTTGATGGATCAAAGTGTCAACCTAGTGGAGGAGCCATCATCATCTTTATCTCCCTTCATGGTGAACCTATTCCTTTATCCTTCAAGCTAGATTTTGAATGTACCAACAACATGGTTGAGTATGAGGCCCTAGAAATAGGACTCCAAACTACATTAGCCTTAGGAGTCAACATGATCAACATATTTCATGACTCCTAAGTTGTGGTCAATCAAATCAATGGCTCTTACTAGTGTAATAATGATGTTTTTCAATAGTTCAAATAATTAGCTAATGTACTCTTAGCCTCATTTGAACACTACCACATCTAAACCACCCCATGATCTATGAACAAGTTTGCCTATATGATGGCTTCCCTCACTTCTCAGATCCTATTTTCACCCTTTGAATCTAATCTATTTATCATTATCCATATACTTACACAATCTTCTTATGTCAAACCAAACTCTCCCACCATCTTTAATGTGGAGGAGACCCAACCCAACCTTTGGTATCAACAGACCTTTAACTATCTCAACCTTACCATCATTCCTTCTGATCTTTCTATAAATGCTCAAAGATAATTTATATATAGCACCTCACATTATACCATATTGGAGGAATTATTTATAAACATGGCTTCAATGGTCTCCTCTTTCACTGCCTATATAGTCATGAAACCTCTCATACTATCAAAGAAACAAATGATGGGATCTATGGGGGACACTTTAGTGGCCTCATCATTGTTAAATGCATCCTTAATCTTAGATATTATTGGCCTACCTTTAACCAATATTGTTATGATTATATGAAAAAAGTATGTTCAGTGTTAAAAATACACCAATTTACATCATTCACCTAGCCACAGCCTTCACATATCCACAAATTTATGGCCTTTCTCACAACGGGGTCTGGACCTTATTGGTGAAATTAACCCCCATTCTTCATAGCGACACCATTATATCATCACTACAACTGAATATTTCGCCAAATGGGTAGAGGCTATTCTTCTTGTCTCAACCAAGGCAAAAAATATTATTGACTTTATCAACCATCACATCATCTGTCATTTTGGTGTTCCTCACAAAATCATCATTGATAATGGAAAATATGTTAAAAACAAATAAGTCTAGGAATTTGTGACATATTTGGCATCAAGTTAAGTTTCTCTTCACCCTATTGTCTTCAAGCAAATGGATAGGCAAAACCCTCTAACAAAACTCTCAACAACATGATAACTAAAAGGGTTAATGTATCTAGTTGGGATTGGAATTTACACATCCCCTTCACCTTATGGGCATATCTTACTAGAATTCAAACCCCTATGGGTGATACCCTTTTCTCTCTATTTTTTAGAGTAAAGTTTGTCTTACCTCTTGAAGTCTAAATTCCCTCTCTTTGTATATCCCTAAGATATCTCATCTCTAAGAGTGATTATCATCAAGAACATTTATACCAACTTGAGCTACTTGATGAGCTTCATTTGTCCAAACTCACTCATCTTCATCTCTATCAAGAATGCATCAAACATGCTTATAACAAACACCTTAAAGTGAAAGAATTCAATATCATATACCTCATCCTAAAGGAGAATCAACACATCACCAATATGGAGAAAATCAAATGGGGTAAATTTTCTTTCAAATGGCTTGGACCTTATATCATAATGCATAAGTATAGATCGGGATTTTATCGATTATCCTCTCATGGGGTAAATCTAGAGCCTAACCCCTCAATGTTTCACATGTGTGTCCTTTATTTTGTTAAAAAGGATCAAACTCACCTTTTGTCTAACTTAAGCTCATCCCTTACTTTCAAACCACATACATCTCCCTATTTTAGGGGCAACTAATTAAAACTAAATCATGTGATTATCCATCACAATTATAGCCTAATATTGAATGATGGGTACCACAATCCTACCTATGGCATGGTTCTCATGGTACTTTTTGACCCTTTTCTAGGATGGACTCCCATGACCATTGTCACCTAAACCTATTTTACACCTAATCAACCTTCTTATGTTTTTAGTTTTTACTTCATAAAAGGTCACCTTTTAAGCCTATATAATCAAGTCCATTACATCAAAATAAAAATCAATAAAACCCATATGGGTCACTCTCTATCATTCGAAGACTGCTCCCTCAAAGGAGAGTTGCACAAACATATCAAAATTTCTCAATATAAGGTAGACTGCTCCCTTGAAGGAAAGCTACCAAAAGCATTAAACAAAGCACACAAACCTAGACCACTCCCTTAAAAGATGGATGAGTAAAGAATTTGTCAAATCATAACAATTTCCTAGAATCTTCTCATATTGATCAACTTCACCAACCCTCCCCAACAACAACAAAATAGTAAAACACCCATTATCAAACATCAAAAAAAGAAAAATAAGTTTGAAAGCTGCAATCGAATCTCATGAGTAGACTTCCTACATCGATCAGTCTATATTGTATATGACATGGACTTTTTTATACTGATTTAACCTTTAGAAGAGGCAAGCTAGACTCCCAAAAAGGTTCCACTTTCATCCATCTCCCCTTTATACACCATAAGCAATGGCTTTTTTAGCTTACTTGACATTATGTGATCAAAACACCTTTTTAACCAGCTAATGAATGATAATACAAAGCATTCAAAGGGCTATTATTCTTTAATCCAATCTAACTTTGGTTTGTTTTAGTCCTTTCCAAATAAGAAGCACTTTACCCTCTTCTTATCCTCTCATACTAGTTGATATATTCACTTAGATGTTTGTCTCTTGATTATCTTCTCTTTCTCACATCTAGTTTTGTTACTTTATTTGTTTCACTTTAAACAAAATGACCATAATCATAACCACATCACATCATCATCAAAATCCATAACATCAACATCTTATTAACATTATAACATCCATGAAGAATGAGCAATAACCCATTTTCACCACATGTCTAAATCTAAATGAGGAAGCATATACTCATCAATTTTATACATAAATATAATCATCATATCAATGTCAAAAACATGATCATCTCAAACATGAAATTAAATCACCACATCCATACACAACATCATCAAGAACCATAATCACAAATGTCATAAGCATTATCTTAGTCATCACCAACATCACATTCTCATCATAATCACTTGAGATAGCATCAAATCCATAACCAAACATTATCATAAACATGAATAAGGAGACATATCATCACATGCCTAATTAGGTAAGTCCACATTCACATCATTGTGATCATAACCATAATCAATATAATATCATCAATAATCAACATGAACATCATAACCATGAATCATAAGCCATAAAACATCTATGTCTCATAAACAAACATCATTATGTATAACAATATACATATCTCTCTCAAAATATACATCTCACTACATCAACTCATAGGCTGGTATCAAAAATCATATACATAATAAGTATAATATCAAAAATCATATGGATGAGTAAAGAATTTGTCAAATCATAACAATTTCCTAGAATCTTCTCATATTGATCAACTTCACCAACCCTCCCCAACAACAACAAAATAGTAAAACACCCATTATCAAACATCAAAAAAAGAAAAATAAGTTTGAAAGCTGCAATCGAATCTCATGAGTAGACTTCCTACATCGATCAGTCTATATTGTATATGACATGGACTTTTTTATACTGATTTAACCTTTAGAAGAGGCAAGCTAGACTCCCAAAAAGGTTCCACTTTCATCCATCTCCCCTTTATACACCATAAGCAATGGCTTTTTTAGCTTACTTGACATTATGTGATCAAAACACCTTTTTAACCAGCTAATGAATGATAATACAAAGCATTCAAAGGGCTATTATTCTTTAATCCAATCTAACTTTGGTTTGTTTTAGTCCTTTCCAAATAAGAAGCACTTTACCCTCTTCTTATCCTCTCATACTAGTTGATATATTCACTTAGATGTTTGTCTCTTGATTATCTTCTCTTTCTCACATCTAGTTTTGTTACTTTATTTGTTTCACTTTAAACAAAATGACCATAATCATAACCACATCACATCATCATCAAAATCCATAACATCAACATCTTATTAACATTATAACATCCATGAAGAATGAGCAATAACCCATTTTCACCACATGTCTAAATCTAAATGAGGAAGCATATACTCATCAATTTTATACATAAATATAATCATCATATCAATGTCAAAAACATGATCATCTCAAACATGAAATTAAATCACCACATCCATACACAACATCATCAAGAACCATAATCACAAATGTCATAAGCATTATCTTAGTCATCACCAACATCACATTCTCATCATAATCACTTGAGATAGCATCAAATCCATAACCAAACATTATCATAAACATGAATAAGGAGACATATCATCACATGCCTAATTAGGTAAGTCCACATTCACATCATTGTGATCATAACCATAATCAATATAATATCATCAATAATCAACATGAACATCATAACCATGAATCATAAGCCATAAAACATCTATGTCTCATAAACAAACATCATTATGTATAACAATATACATATCTCTCTCAAAATATACATCTCACTACATCAACTCATAGGCTGGTATCAAAAATCATATACATAATAAGTATAATATCTCGTAAATAAAACTAAGAACTTGAGGCACCACTGCCTCCTAATACACTACTTCCCCTTGGAGCCTATCCTCTTGTACCTACCTAGCCACCTACAAATGCAACCCATTGACCTGGTGTCATTGTACCTATACCACATACAATCCTAGCCCTGTACTCACCCCATCAAGGCTCATTTAGACAATGCCTAAAGATTATGGCCTCATAATACCATAGCTCTTCCATAGTCACTATGTATCTTTGCATAGGAATAGTCCCTATTGGTGTCACTACTACTAGTACTCCACCCCCGTTTATTAGAGAGAATCTATCTCCTATGCCACTATAGCTAGCATAGCTCTAGCTTGATCTCTCTCACCTGTGATAATAACCAATTAACCCTACAGTACTATTAGTGATGCCTATAATGTTGTCATAGATGCCTATGCTATAGTTATTATTACTCATGCCTAGTCCCTCTAACCAATCACTATGTGCATATCTAAGGCAACCCCTATCCCTATGCTTACTGACCACCTCTATTAGCTGGGTCAACATCCATCCCCTACTGGCCACCATCATTACCCCCAAAATCAACCACCACATAAAGTGTCCGGTACCATGTAGGGTAGGCCTATGTAACACTTGCATCATCCCTATCTATCCTCATGGAAAACTCCTCATGATCAATAAAAATGTGAATTGGTTGTGGCTCAAGAAGTAAGAACTCCACATCCTCCCACCTATATCTTGAGAATAGACCTAGAATATCTTGAGCTAGGTCAAACTATCACCATAACCTATCAAAAGGAATTAGCTATCTCACCATCCCTCCTACCATAGATCCATCAATAGCTCTATAATAATAGTGTCTATCTCATGTAGTCTACCCACTCTAGAAACTTGATATATTGTCTCCAAATCACATATCTAATAACCAAGGCATCCATTAAACCTCTAAACCAATCAATATCATGAACCCTTCCACCTAGTCTTGAAAGAGAAAAACTAGATCTTCACCACATAAATCTAACTTGAAAACCCATCTGAGTACACCCCTCCCATGGTATCCTCATTAGCCTCAATACCAAGATGTACTCATAGGACTAGCAGTGGAGAACAAATCCAACACTAATCCTATACTTCATGTGAGCTTGGAATCCCCACAACTCCCTAAAGATCTGCACTGGCAACATAGGTACCCATCTAAACATTGTGTAGCCCAATAACATCTCAACAAGCACCCCAATAATAAATAAAGGAACCTCCCACTACTCAAATTTGGTATGGCATAGCACGAAACCATTATCATCATCATCTTCAGTATCTACCTATCACATCTAGCCATTTAATATATTGGAGTATAGCTGAAGCCTCTTGCATTCTACCTCATAAAGTTGTAGTCATATCTATACAAAACCTCCATAAACTCATCCTGATCCTCCCTCTCAATATGGTAAACTGGCTCACCCTGTATGGGTAGCTAAGTAATCCTATGGATATCCTTAGGTAAGATGGTCATCTAACTATCATTTTTGCATCTCATGGTACATGTTATTAATGTGTCATACCACCAAGGCCCACCTCCTCCATATAGGCCCAATCATCAACAATCATACCCTAATAGATCTCATCAAAATTTTGGGGCACTCTATCCCTCATCTAGATCCTCTCTCATGCCTATAAAATTTTATTAGCAAATCTTAATTCATATACTAAAGTGTCATCTTCCCTATGAACTCTACCTATTTCACCTACCTCCTAATTCCAATCAATTCAACTTGCAAACATTTTCCTACTATAAACTATTCCTACTTCTTATCTACATCATTTATCTTAACTTATCACAATCTAACTTTTTACCTCACACACCTAGCCTTACTCTTCAAATATTACCTATCAACCTATATCATTTGACCATTACATAAACTGTGACCCTTAACCATGACTTAATACCCTTAACCCTTACCATTAACAATTACTTGACCATCACCCTTATGACATTTAACTAGGGTGTCTAACCTCTCTACCTTAAATATTAATCAAAACCTACTACCACTCATACATTTGCCCTAATAACTAACCTTAACATTCAAACTTAACCACTAGCACTTAACCCTATCACCCATTACATATCCACCATCTAACCTAACAAATACTTAACCTTAACTTTTAAAACATTATAACAAAACAACTCAACCATTGATGGTTGACTATTCTTATAGTCGACTGCCGATGGTTAGGCAACCCTCGACAGTCACTTATCGACCATTGATAGTCAATGGTGATTGTCGATGGTCACTATAGGTGATCATCAGTAGAACATCCAAAATCTAACCACCCTAAACACCCACCCAACAACCATGATAAAACAAAAACACTTTTACCTCTATCGATTCTACGTTACTCTTGCCAATTTTAAAATTGACCTCAAATTAACCACAAAAACCCCAACAAACCCTAAACCTAGGTCAAAATAAAGCCAAATCGAATCACCACCAAATCACTATTCATTTGACAAAATTAATACTACTCTATCAATTTACCAAACACTACCTACCTCATTCCTCAACCATCACACCTATCCTCACACTCTCCCTCATCCATGTTGTATCTTGATTAGATCAACCCCACATGCATAATCAGTCAACTTCACACCCTCACTTGATCAATCACCATTAGAGTTTTCTCATAAAATGTCAAACCACCATAAATCAAATCATCATAGGTTCATGATCACAATGAGTGAAATAGACCCATGATGATTCTTTTTATCTTCACCCTTTTAGGGTTGACACTTGACCATTAATGGTCATGGTGACCATCGATGGTCAACCTTGAGGGTCAACCCTGACCATCGATGGTCATCTTTTTGGGTTCTCTCCTCTAAAATAATAACTATTTATACAACTTTTTTTCACCCAAAACCCAATCTATCACCCACCACAGGAGATTACCTTCTCTGACAAACACAATCAACCACATCACATCACCAATGGCCATTTTGGCCCACCTAGTGCACATTTTATGATGACTTTGCTTTGGTCATTTTGATTGCACCTATTAAGCATAATATATACTGGGGGGGTGAATCAGTATCTCATATATCTTTTAAATCTTTTACTTAATTTGATTTCTTTTCTTTAACCACTTAATCATACATTCAAGATATGCAATAAAACTGAAATAGTAACATGCACCACACAAGAGAGAGAGACAATATCGTTACGTGGAAACCCAATGTGGGAAAAACCATGAAAAACAATCTCAAGTATATGAATGAGCACTGACTCAAATTATAAAGTTTACAAGCACCAACTTGCAAGAGCACCAACCCCTTTGTCGAGCACCAACACATCAACTATTTGTGAGCACCAACCCATAGGAACACCAACCCCTCTTATGTAACACACAATTATCTCTCAATGTTGCTTTCTCAACAAGTGATAGAACTCTACTATATCTCTTTCTATTCTCTCCTTTTTTTTACATAAAATAATCACAAACCATGCACATTCTTGCATATTTAAAATGGCTTCCCAAGCCTCCTTTTATAGCTTTCCAAATGACCTTTGGCATTCACCCTTTATGATCCTTCAATCCACATGGAAAATGGCACCAAACTTGCATGACCCTTCGAATCCTTTCATTTGAAAAGTCACATGGTGACCCTTCATGAGCAAATGCATCCTTTCCCCTTTTGTCTTTATCTTGGTGACTTTTTGAATTCCTTAAGGTGACTCTTCATGTAAAAATGTACCCTTCCCTCTTTTTTCTTCACTTAGTGACTCTTTGAATTCCTCAAGGTGACCCTTCATGAGAAAATGGGTCCTTTCCCTCTTTTGTCTTTATCTCATGACTCTTTGACTTCTTCATGGGCCCTCTTTTGACTTTATGCAACCAAAAATATATTCATTAATATTAAATAAATATCAACACACTTTAGCCAAACTATGAACATTTAAAACACCTTAAGACATTAAATATTATGGGGCCTTTGTCACAAATAATGTTAGACCTCTAACATCAATGACAATATTTCCAACAATGCCAACTAAATTACCACGTTGAACATTTTGCCTTTGCACTACTTTTCATACACCCAACAAATTTGTGTTTTCATGGGAGTACTTCCTATCTTGGATACCCATGATAACACTAACCTTGTCTAGGAGACTTGAGTTTATGAGTGTATCCCAACCATCACATATGGTCACGTGGTCCACTTGTCTCTTGTCCTTCTAGTACTAACCTTAATTTTTACCAATAATGGTAACCTAATCACTATATACTCTTGGATATCACACTTAGTTGTACTTTATGCATATATTTACACTTGAGTTCCCAACCTATCACCCACCAACTTCATCACCAACTTAACCACTTATCAAACTTACACTTGATTCTATTTTACCTCATTGATTCTTAATTTGAGGGGGAACACCTCCTCCCATGCTCGAGGCAACTAAACCTTTGACCTGCACTCCAATTTTGTTTTTTTTTCTTGCTGATACAAATTACATAAAAAAAGGGGAAAATATAGACACTGAAAAATCACACATAATGGTTCTAGATGTCAAAATACTCCTAAACCACCTTAGGACCCCCTAAGGACCATCCCCTAACCTTTTGACCATAAATGAAACCTAAGTCTAACTAAAGCCTTTTACCAAACTTTACCTTTGACACTCGACCACCAATGGTCACCCTAACTATCGATGGTTAGGCTTGACCATGGATGGTCAAGTTTCCACTACCTAAACAATCAAACTCTAGTCAAATCTAGCTTGCTTTTTAATATTTAGTTTGTCTAATTTGTGTGTGAGCTTATACATGCAAAAACTAAATTTGAACTACTTGTTGAACATCTTGTTAACATATTGTTTCACCTCTCCTTCCTTCCTATAAAAAGAGAGGAGGAAAGGGTGAATCTAGATCTAAAATCAAGCAATCATCATCCACATCTAGAGTCAGATCCTCTTGCATCAACATTATCTTTTGTAGGTATTCTCCTAGTGAACTAGCAAGTGTGATAGAGATCTGAAGTGTAATTGTTCATTGACCAATATCCAAGCATCATTAATCTATAAAAATGACTCCAGGCTTCACCAACAGACCTGTGAAACCTTCATCAAATCAACAACCAACAAGCTAAGTATATATTTTCAATCATTTAGTTATTTTATTTTTGTTTCATAATCAACCCATCTCTTAGAATTTCATTTTATGACCTTATCAAAATAGCCTTTTCTTGACCAGACCCAACCTATAGTAACTATTGATGGTCACCCTGACCACTGACAGTCTATCCCAACTGCTAATAGTTACCCCAACCACTGACAATTACCCTAACCACTGACGGTCACGCCAACTATTGATGGACACTATGTGACAAAATAAAAGCAAGTTATTTTCACCCACCAGACCTCAACCAAATCCCAATCTCAGACCTTTTGCCTGACCATAGAACTCTACCCTATTCCTTGGACCATACCTGACTCATTTAGCATTGATATCAATCTATTTATTACTATAATTAGTTAAATTCACCTATTCATTTATCGATCACTTCTTGTATTTCATTTTAGTATCTTATATGATATATGTAAGTTCTTTGTCTTTTAGAACTTGATTGTTCAAAATTGTGGATTGATAGCCTCCAAGGAAGCCCATACTTCTGGGATCTAGCTTGTTAGGAAATCCACCTTACTATCCATCTAATCAACCATTTCTTTGAGTGATTTATTATCTACATGTCATTCCTCCCAAGCTAAAGAGGAGTATTTACAGCCATCTAGATCATCACATGCATAACATATCAGGTTTTTCTACCATACCCTTCTTGAGTTTTTTTTCTCTTTCTTCTAAAGAACATAAGCAAAATTTATCTGAAACACTAGATAGAGTATGACTACAAGACCCATATAAAGAACATGGAGATGACAAGTGTTATGATCAAGGAGCCTGGATCGAGATCAGTGGCTGACTTTAAAATTCAAATCTAGGAGACTTGAAATGGTGAATAAATGTGACCTAGGTTGAACCAAAGCAAATATTTCAAAGGGTATATGCCACCATTAGATTTCAATCAGAGCACCAATAAATATGACACACGTTTATATAGTTAGGATTATTAATGATAAAGTTTCATAACCATTAAAGCTCAATCAAGACCTCTAGTCAAATATTTATAACTTGTCGACCCTATTTTCCAAAGTAGTAGGATTATTTCATGGTTGTGTTCATTGCTCTTTTATAATGGAGATCCTCGTGTGCAAGCACTTCTCAATTTTCATAAGGTTCAAAGGTAGAATAGGTCTATTTTGACCAAATAGAAATCAAGAAGGAAGCTACACATCCTATAGGCTTTTTTATTAACATTATAGCAATAGGAAAACCAATAAATGGATTGGTTTTCAATCCATAATAGACCTATGCTTAGATATTAAAATTGGGGAAGCTATGTGATTAATGAAGAAGTGTCTTATCTTTTAAAATAGTCATTTTATTGACAAGCATGTACCTATAGCCGCTTAAGACAGATATAATCATGGCTCTATCAAGTTCAAGATATGAGGATTTTGTCTTTATAAGCAAGCCAAGTGGAATACGTTGTACACTTCTAAGAGAAGGATTTGGGGATTGGAAATTATAGTTGGAACATTTAATATATTTTTAGGGTTTAAAAGATTTTTTACATAGCAAGATCATGACTCATCATATTTGGTAAACTCTTGTCTTTTAGTATGTTTCTCAGCCAATGAGAAGATTCGAGGGCTATTAGGATAAATGAAAGTTAATTTGTCTATGATGTATTAGTCTTGATTGGATAAAATGTGGTTGAGCATTCATTAAAGAGCATTGATAGTTCATTTATGGATCTTTGATTTTGTGCTCCCTCCTCTCTCTCTCTCTTCCCCTTTCCCCTATATCTCCCATTCTTTCACATTGGGTAAGGGTTCTCAATTTTTAGATATTAGTTAGAGACTTTCGAGAATCGAAGAGACTCTCAGTTTGACTAAGCTAAACCCTATCAAAATTTGTAATAACTACCTATTGATGCAATAAGATGATTTTTACCTATGTCCTACCTTTGACTATTGTTTTAGTAAGCTTGTGCATGATGATCTTGTGAATGAGATTCTTCATAGGCCATTGTCCTTATACTTGCCTCTTTTAAGGTGTTTTCAAGCTAATTTCTAGGTCTGAACTTGTGTTCTTTTGCCATTGATGAATGCTTAGTGTGAGTCTTAGAATTCATCTTCACTTATTTAATTGCCTAGTGAGTCTAGTTCATGAAATACTTATGAAATTAGTTGTTTTATGAGATTATGTGAACAAACATTATCTTATGTTGATCTCGTGCAGGTTCAAAGATATGAGTGTCTCATTTAAATTTGGTGCATCACCTTGTTAGCTTTCTTAGGAGCCCTATTTCCCCCTTTCTAACCCTTTTCTTAGCAGTAACATTAGCTTAGGTGATCCATCAAGAGGAAGTCAGCCTTTTCTAGAGGTTTAACCTCACCATAAAAGACCCACTACCTGAGGTTATCCCAATATTATAACTAGGAGAGGAGGAGCCTGAAGAACTCCTCTGTAAGGGTGCAATTCCATGTTATAACAGGCCTTACAACATGTCTTATAATGAACATGCCTCTTCTAGTAACCCTAATTCTATTGTGTCGATGCCATATCAAGATCCACGTATGCTTGTCACATAAAGGGGCCTCATGGAGGACCACTTCATTAAAATGTAGATAACATATTAGACATCAAAACCTAGTGCATAACTTTAGAAATATGACCATGTCAAATGCACCTCTTATTAAGTTAATTTATTTAATAGGAGTCTTACTAGATTTGATAGGTCAATAGAATTAGGGTTTAAACCTAGTTACATAAATTACATTGAAAAAAGCATGTTCAATACCCAAACTATCAAGGAAGTGTCTTTTGCTTCTACGCAGAACAATGAGCCAAACATAGTGGGCAATACACAAGTAACATCTAATTTAAAACAAAGTGGTGTTAATGCACACACAAACAATCGACAATAAAATGTGCCATTAACTAACACCATGAGTGGTTCATAGACTTAGTGAGTAGGATTTTCTACTTCTCAACCTCAACCAACTACCTCTAATCCTTAACCAGCTACTTCTTCAAACACATAACAATAAGAATGTAAGTAGTTAACTAATGACTAGTGCCACACCACAACAAAATGTGATGAATCTTACTCCACCCCAACAGGGGACGAGTAATATTCGACAACAATAGGCACCATCCAATGTACACATGCAGTAGAGACAAAACATATTGCCACCTCGATAGGGACAACTAATGTTCCATCTTGCCAGATAACAACAAACATACCTCTTCAATCGTAGACTAACATGCCAATCCAAAATCAAACTATGTCTAACCAATAGCATACAAGTATTGGTCAAAGATAAATGTTGAATCTCCAACATTCATCCTCTTCCCAATAGGGATTCACACAATTAAGAGGTTTCAATGTTCCTCAAGTACCTATTAGGCAACAATTATCTTTCGTACAAAACTTGCCACAAGTTTAACAACAGGGTCTTATTTCACAAGTTCCCCTTAAGTAACAAGGTATGACTAGTCGGTAGCATGTCCCTGTTCAACTCAATAAGCATATTACAACCATATTCCTCCATCCCAACTATAATATTCCCAGAATTGGGCCTACATACCCAATCCTAACCAAAATATCACACCACAGTACATGCAATTTCAATAATCACACCCTAATTCATGCATGCATATTCCTAGTCCATTCTCTAATCAATCCAACATTCCCCAAAAAATGCCTCCATTATACCCTAGTCAAATTAATCCACTTGTGACTGCACATCCTCCACCTCAAGCCAATGATCCCACTAGTTTCCTCACACAAGAACTATGATAAATGAATGATGTTGTCCTCATTCAAGTGGGGAAACATACCAAAAAGTTCAAGTTGGATTATGTGTGTTATTACCCTTTTAACATGGAGTATTTGTAGATACCATTTCCTCTAGGGTATGAGCCACCAAAGTTTGACAAATATAAGGGGAAAGGTGACCCCAAGGCCCATTTGACATAATTCTTTGTTGCGTGTCAACCAGTGGCCTATATCAACATATACCTTTTGTTGTTGTTTTCAAGGAGCCTAGCAAGGCAAGCATTGGAATGGTTCTTAAAGTTACCCATTAATGGTTCTTGAATGTTGGAGACTCAACATTTATCTATGACCAATACTTGTATGCTATTGGTTAGACATAGTTTGATTTTGGATTGGCATGTTAGTCTATGATTGAAGAGGTATGTTTGTTGTTATCTGGCACGATAAAACATAGTTTTCCCTATCGAGGTGGCAATATGTTTTGTCTCTACTGCATGTGTACATTGGATGGTTCCGTGGTTGATACTTGAGTCGAGTTGACACTTGAGTTGGAACTTGAGATTAAATATATCCCATGCTTTTCTTGAATAACCACATTAATAGGATATTAAGTAATATTAAAATAATATCCAATGGTTATTTAAAAATTGGTAAAAATAAGATATCTAATAATATTTTAAAAATAGAGGATTTATAGTGAAAAAGATAATATTCTCTCCAAACCATATAAAAATATCTTCTGCATCAACAAATAACTTGCGAAGCTTTCACTGGCCTTTTGTTTTACTTCCATCAAATCTACCAATGAAATCTCATGCTTGAGATTATAAGATAAGGTCCACACAAACTTGTCAGAAAGGTTTTTTAAATTAGATACTAAATTAATGGGTAACTTTAAGAACCATTCCAATGCTTGCCTTGCTAGGCTCCTTGAAAACAACAACAAAAGGTATATGTTGATATAGGCCACTGGTTGACACGCAACAAAGAATTATGTCAAATGGGCCTTGGGGTCACCTTTCCCCTTATATTTGTCAAACTTTGGTGGCTCATACCCTAGAGGAAATGGTATCTACAAATACTCCATGTTAAAAGGGTAATAACACACATAATCCAACTTGAACTTTTTGGTATGTTTCCCCACTTGAATGAGGACAACATCATTCATTTATCATAGTTCTTGTGTGAGGAAACTAGTGGGATCATTGGCTTGAGGTGGAGGATGTGCAGTCACAAGTGGATTAATTTGACTAGGGTATAATGGAGGCATTTTTTGGGGAATGTTGGATTGATTAGAGAATGGACTAGGAATATGCATGCACGAATTAGGGTGTGATTATTGAAATTGCATGTACTGTGGTGTGATATTTTGGTTAGGATTGGGTATGTAGGCCCAATTCTAGGAATATTATAGTTGGGATGGAGGAATATGGTTGTAATATGCTTATTGAGTTGAACAGGGACATGCTACCGACTAGTCATACCTTGTTACTTAAGGGGAACTTGTGAAATAAGATCCTGTTGTTAAACTTGTGGCAAGTTTTGTACGAAAGATAATTGTTGCCTAATAGGTACTTGAGGAACATTGAAACCTCTTAATTGTGTGAATCCCTATTGGGAAGAGGATGAATGTTGGAGATTCAACATTTATCTTTGACCAATACTTGTATGCTATTGGTTAGACATAGTTTGATTTTGGATTGGCATGTTAGTCTACGATTGAAGAGGTATGTTTGTTGTTATCTGGCAGAAGATATTTTTATATGGTTTGGAGAGAATATTATCTTTTTCACTATAAATCCTCTATTTTTAAAATATTATTAGATATCCTATTTTTACCAATTTTTAAATAACCATTGGATATTATTTTAATATTACTTAATATCCTATTAATGTGGTTATTCAAGAAAAGCATGGGATATATTTAATCTCAAGTTCCAACTCAAGTGTCAACTCGACTCAAGTATCAACCACGGAACCATCCAATGTACACATGCAGTAGAGACAAAACATATTGCCACCTCGATAGGGAAAACTATGTTTTATCTTGCCAGATAACAACAAACATACCTCTTCAATCATAGACTAACATGCCAATCCAAAATCAAACTATGTCTAACCAATAGCATACAAGTATTGGTCATAGATAAATGTTGAGTCTCCAACATTCACCCTCTTCCCAATAGGGATTCACACAATTAAGAGGTTCCAATGTTCCTCAAGTACCTATTAGGCAACAATTATCTTTTGTACAAAACTTGCTACAAGTTTAACAACATGATCTTATTTCACAAGTTCCCCTTAAGTAATAAGGTATGACTAGTCGGTAGCATGTCCCTGTTCAACTCAATAAGCATAGTACAACCATATTCCTCCATCCCAACTATAATATTCCTAAAATTGGGCCTACATACCCAATCCTAACCAAAATATCACACCACAGTATGTGCAATTTCAATAATCACACCCTAATCCGTGCATGCATATTCCTAGTCCATTCTCTAATCAATCCAACATTCCCCAAAAAATGCCTCCATTATACCCTAGTCAAATTAATCCACTTGTGATTGCACATCCTCCACCTCAAGCCAATGATCCCACTAGTTTCCTCACACAAGAACTATAATAAATGAATGATGTTGTCCTCATTCAAGTGGGGAAACATACCAAAAAGTTCAAGTTGGATTATGTGTGTTATTACCCTTTTAACATGGAGTATTTGTAGATACCATTTCCTCTAGGGTATGAGCCACCAAAGTTTGACAAATATAAGGGGAAAGGTGACCCCAAGGCCCATTTGACATAATTATTTGTTGTGTGCCAACCAGTGGCCTATAGCAACATATACCTTTTGTTGATGTTTTCAAGGAGCCTAGCAAGGCAAGCATTGGAATGGTTCTTGAAGTTACCCATTAATTTAGTATCTAATTTTAAAAACCTTTATGACAAGTTTGTGTGGTACTTCTCTTATAATCTCAAGCATGAGATTTCATTGATAGATTTGATGCAAGTAAAACAAAAGGCCAGTGAAAGCTTCGCAAGTTATTTGTTGATCCAAAAGATATTTTTATATGGTTTGGAGAGAATATTATCTTTTTCACTGTATCGCAAGTTATTTATTTATCCAAAAGATATTTTCATATGGTTTGGAGAAAATATTATCTTTTTCACTGTAAATCCTCTATTTTAAAAATATTATTAAATACCCTATTTTTACCAGTGTTTAAATAACCATTATTTTAATATCACTTAATATCCTATTAATGTAGTTATTCAAGAAAAACATTGGATAGATTTAATCTTAAGTTCCAACTCAAGTGTCAACTCGACTCAAGTATCAACCACAGTTAGGATGGCAACCCGCCCTCAGTCCAACTCAAGTTCCAAACCGGACCGGGTTCATCAAAATGCCATGAAGCCAACTTAATGAATCAATGAGTGGTTCTTATTCCAAGCTTGGGCGTAACAAATTTCTTATCATATTTGACTCAAACACGGCGAGTGTACTGTGACGAAAGTTTATTTAAAGACTTTTTAATGTCCTCATTTCATACATGTGGGATATTAATCCCATTTTCAATAAAATATTATTGGACCAGCCACGAGAATAGAATGCAAGCAAAATTGTAGGGATTTAATTCCAAAGAAAGGAATAAGCCAGGGCACCTTGATTAGATTTGAGAAAATAATGGTTTTCTTTGTTACACCATAAAAATGACTGAGTAAAAGACAGCAGCACGACTCTGAACAGGATAAGAGTACGTAGATCAAAAGAGGAAGCATCCATTCTTGAAGACCATTTTAGACCAAGGACAAGCAGGTGGTCATGGAGATCATGGAAGAAGCCAAATGGTAGAAGGGCCTTTTTGCCTATGGATAAGCTATCGAGATACGGCTGGGCAGAGCTTGCCTTGTACATGGGATTCAAGTCAGGGAAATGGATCGAATGAAGTTCGCCATTGAACAGTGTTCATAGCTTATGATGAATATTAAAAGAAGCTACGACCCCATATGCATCTTGGTTTCTATTTTATCTTGATTTAAAAATAAAGCACTTTGAGCCAGGGCAACAGATCAAGCCAGGTGTGTTATACATCAATTGCATAAGGCCGAGGGAAGATGAAAATTCATCTATTTGAAAGACTGTGCCAGTCATGGGCGAGGTGGATGTACCATATAGATCTGAGCGAAAAAATAACTTGTTATTGGATCACGTCTATGTTGGCCTCGGCCATGAATGAATTATGTCTTGTTGACTATGTATGGGCAAGTTGATTATGCGCAGTGAAATTTGTGTCCATAAGAGCTTAATACAAATGCAGACCTGAGGCATGCATGAGGTAGGCTATTACAGATCTATTGGGATGGATAGTTCCACAGTATATGGAAGGAGAACTCGCAGTTAAGCCAAGTCAAGATAGAATGGCAGAAGCTCATCCTTGTAAAGAATCCAAGCCGTTTCGTGCAGCTCGAGCTAGATTGTCTGTTAGAAAATGGTCCAAGAAAAATGAATACACCATCCGAGCTATTCAGTGACCATAGAATCTCGGGTGGCAAGTGATATCTGCATAAGTATTACGTTCATTCATTAAACCTATTTAAAGAACCACAGTGAATGATAATTAAAAGGCTGCTTATTAGTATAAAGGTCATTGGATATGGATTGCATACAGAACCAAGTCAATGAATAAAGAACCCACCTATTGCCTATGAACCGAGGACGAGCTGATTTAACAGCATGGTAATCCTGAATCATTTTGGAAGATCGTTAAATGGAGATTTATTGTTGAACGAGTCAGGCAGTATACTAGAAGAATGTGATCAATAAACAAAGAATAGATGTCATTCTTGTCGGGTCCTTGGTGTGACACTTTCTAAGTTGCAGAGACAGAGCCTTGCATATAAATAGGTGATTTTAGTTCTTCTATTTGAATGGCCTTATAACAATGGAAGAGGTATGGGAATGAATATGTATGATTGTATATTAATTAGAACACAGTCCCATAGTTTAAATATATCCATAAAGTTTTTTCTATTTTAAAATTTTATTGATCATGGAAGAAACATACGGGTATCATTATGTTCCTTCTATTTGTATGGCTTTTGACAAGGAAGGGATGTACTATGGATATCTGTCTGAGATGGGTATTGACAGAGACCAAGTCTGGGTATTCCCTTATAAGTGGTAGACAAGGGAAATATGTATTACGGCTCTGAAATGATATAGAGACCAGTAACTATACTTTTGTTACCTCTATTTGTACCTTGGAGGGATGTGTATGGTTGCAGGATTATTAACGGGTAATTGTGTTTTTAATGGCCTCTATTTTATAAGTCAATGAGTATGGAGGGATGTATATAGTTGTCTGTGAGAACAAAATATTGTCCATTTGTTGGAGTGTTACAAATACTCTGAATGGAGAAGATATTGCCTATTTGCATAGAGAATAAATATAAATGTTGTTGACGAAAGATGATTGTCTCAGAGCCTTCACTGTCAGATTTCAGCATTGATACAAGGTTCTAAAATCCATTTTGATGTAAGTTTTAAATGGATAATTACATCTTTTTATGGATCAGATTGGAGTTAACTACAATCTCAGAGATGTAGCCCAAATGATGGGTGAACTACGTTATCACTTCTAGTGTTATTTGTTTTCTTTCAATTTATTCTGGTTTTATTTAATTCAATTTGCAAATGAATTTAATGGAACAATATAATGAATTATGAAAATTTAAAATTTGACACAAAAATAGGGAGTTTTAAATGCAAGATTGAATTTATAGAGTTTGTCAATTTACTCATATTCATTCCTAGAATATTTCCACTACCAATTCTATTTACTTCAGGAATTGAGAATTTAGAATCCATTTGCAAAAAATTTTTTTTGTTTGTACAATTTATGGATCAAATTTGGTATCTGAGCAAGTGATTGCAAGACTTTGAATTAGTTATGATATACTTCTGTTTGGAATTTTTAAATATCATATTTTGGTTTTGATTCTTTTGTTTGATTTGACCATGTAGGAAGGCTAGTGCGAAAGGAAATTGGAAGGTGTTCCTATTCACTAGAAGAAGACAAGCTCCTGACAACGAAGATTTTGGAAACACTAGCGTTGCAAGATCAATGTAGGTGAAGAGCACAGTGCTTTGACACTTGAGGTGTGAGATGGTTTTGTGAAAAGAACAACCTTTCTTCTTTGGGAAGCATTCAAACAAAGTGCAAGGAACTTTCAGTGATGCACATTCGAGAGGAAATAGTTGCAATTCGATTACCAGTCTTACATAGAGGGCAGATTGAGGTATGGTTATGGTATGATTTAGTATTGGTATGGATACAATATTTTTGGTCTTTATTAACCAGTTGTGTAGCCTTTATATTTTGGACTACTAATCATATTATGGATGTCTATGTCCTTGAATATAGGAGCAAGTGAAAAGACCAATTCCATGGAAAGATATGGAAATGGCAAATAAGGCATTGTTCAGTATCGAATAGGTTTTGCACTTTGAGTTTTGAGTTTTAAACTGGTTTATAGATTGGTATGTTCACAATGTTGTTGAAAGTTGCAGGAAGTAAATAGGAAGCTATTTAAGACACCAACATATGCTACCCAGTACTCAATAGATGCACTTCATAGTTTCTTCAGAGGTATAAATTATTCTTCAACATAATTATGTTTGAAAATTTCTGGTTGAGTCCTTTGTGTAAGGTTGCATTGGAAGTAAAGTATGTCTTTGTTTGGAATTGTTTTTCGAAGCCTTTTGAAATTCAATAGATCATCTAACTCTTATTGAGATAAAATTGAAAAGATGAGACCACTTACTATTCAGACATGGAAACCATGCAAAGGGAACATCCCTTATTGGTTAATGGTTTAATTGAATAGTTGATAAAGCATAACTATAGAAAAAAATAGTATGCTTAGTTATCACTTTCAACACTATTGCAAAGAAATTCTTACTTATTGAATTTGGGAAGGAAATTTTGTTAAAGTTGTGTTTGGAAAGATATTATTTTTGCTCTCCTATTTAGTTTTCTGTTGTGATTCGATTGTGGAAACTAACTCAATTTGGATGAATTATGGAGGTATGAACTAGGGAGCAATCAGATGGTGAAATAAACATCGACATAGGTTTAAAATACTTGGTTTTTTCTTATTTTTAAATGATATTTACTTATAGTTACTTGCAGATTTGTGAGTTTGTAAAGAAGCTCTTGGTATGAAAATTCTCCAAGATAACATTGGAGTTTGACAAGTACAGGGAAAGATTTGAGGGACACAGTAGTTAATTTTGTTGTTTACAGATCCCTTGATTGTCCTCAAGTATGATGTGTATTGTGCATTAGTCACCTTATGATAGAAAAAAGCTATTGCACGTTTTTATACTTGACATTGTATATGTCTAAGTCCTACAGTAATATGGGCAATGTTTGTATTACAAACCACCTGTACACACATGTATGTTTGTTATGCATATCATGTAAAGTGTAATTTTAAAGACCCATAAATGAGCAACGTTTGTAACATGTAAGTATATATGTGTGCAATTTGTTTGTAAATCCTATTGGTGTATGGAGCACAATGTGATTTCCCTTGTGTGATAACAAGGAAAATACCTTAACCTTAATGTAGTTCAGGGGTTAAGAAATGCTACCGTATATTATGACTGTTTTGGGTAAACTAGTCAATTTGGCAGGATGGAGACATAGGTTGCAATTGTAGTTGGACAATTAACCTTTTGTAAATTTATGTACAATGATGTGGTATAGAGAGCCAACTTTTGGAGACCAAAACCCTCTTTAATGGAAGGTTTGATATGAAAAATATTTTTATATAATTTAAAAAAATATTAATATCTTATTTTTACCAAATTTTAAATATCCATTAGATATTATTTTAATATTACTTAATATCCTATTAATATGGTTGTTCAAGAAAATCATGAGATATATTTAATCTTAGGTTCAAGTATCAACTTCCGTGCAACTCAGCATGACAACCTGACCCGAGTCCAACTCGAGTTCCAAACTCAATTCAAAATGCCCCAAAGCCAACTTAATAAACCAACGAATGGTTACTACTCTAAGCTTGGCATGACAAAAGACTTCTAGTTTTGGCTTAAACCACAAAAACAGATATATGTGCATGTAAGGTAATAAAAGTATATTTAAAGACTTTTTAATATTCTCATTTTGTACATGTGGGATATCAGCCCCATTTTTGCAAAAAAAATTGTTGGACCAGCCATGAGAATAGAATGCAAGTGAAATTACAGGGATTTAATTCCAAAGAAAGGAATAAGCCAGGGCACCTTGATTAGATTTGAGAAAATAATGGTTTTCTTTATTGCGTCATTAGAATGACTGAGTAAAAGATAGCAACACAGCTCCAAACAGGATAAGAGTACGTAGTTTGAAGGAGGCGGCATCGATTCTTGAAGACCATTTTAGACCAAGGACACGCAGGTGGTCGTGGAGATCTTGGAAGAAGTTGAATGGTAGAAGGCCTTTTTGCCTATGGATAAGTTGTCGAGATACATCTGGCAGAGCTCACCTTGTACATGTGAGTCGAGCTGAGGAAAGGGCCCGAATGAAGTTCATTGTTGAACAATGGCGAATAGTAAAAGGAGCCATAACCCCGTATGCATCCCAGTTTCCATTTTAGCTTGATTTGAAAATAAAGCGCTTTGATCTAGGGCAAAAGATCGAGCCAAGTGTGTTATGCATCGATTGCATAAGACCGAGGGAAGATGGGAATTCATCTATTTGAAAGATTGTGCCAGTCTTGGGTGAGGTGGATGTACCATACAGATCCGAGCAAAAAAAAGAACTCGTTATTAGATCACATTTATGTTGGCCTCGACCATGAATGAATTGCATCTTGTTGACTACGTATGAGCGAGTTGATTATGCATAGCAGAATTCATGGCCATAAGAGCTCGATACAAATGCAGACCTAAGGCATGTGTGAGGTAGGCTGTTGTAGTTCTATTGGGATGGATAGTTCCGCAGCATATGGAAGGAGAATTCACGGTTAAGCCAAGTCAAGATAGAATGGCAGAAGCTCATCCTTATAAATAATCCAAACCATTTCTTACAGCTTGAGCTAGATTGTCTATTAGAAAATGGTCTGGGAAAAATGAATACACAGTCCGAGCTATTCAGTGACCGTAGAATATTGGGTGGCAAGTGATATTTGCATAAGTATTGCGTCCATTCATTAAACCTATTTAAATAACCATGGTGAATGATAATTAAAAGACCGCTTATTAATATAAGGGTCATTGGCTATGGATTGCATACAGAACCGAGTCAATGAATAAAGAACCCACCTATTGCCTATGAACCGAGGATGAGCCGATTTAACAGCATGGTAGTCTTGGATCGTTCTGGAAGCTCGTTATATGGAGATTCATTGTTGAACGAGTCACGCAGTAGATTGGAAGCACATGGTCTATAAACGAAGAATAAGGAGATGCCATTTTCCTTAGGTCCTTGGCGTGACACTAAGTTGCAGAGTGACACTAAGTTGCAGACACAGAGCCTTGCATATAAATAGGTGATTTTAGTTCTTCTATTTGAATGGCCTTATAACCATGGAAGAGGTATGCGAATGAATATGTATGATTGCATATTAATTAGAACATAGTCCCAAAGTTTAAACATATCCATAAAGTTTCTTTTATTTTAAAATCTTATTGACCATGGAAGAAACATATGGGTATCATTATGTTCCTTCTATTTGTATGGCTACTGTGGATATTTGTTCGAGATGGGTATTGATAGAGATCAAGTCTGGTTATTCCCTTATAAGTGGTAGACAAGGGAAATATGTATCACGGCTCTGTATTGATATAGAGACCAATAATTGTACTTTTGTTACCTCTATTTGTATTCTAGAGGGATGTGTATGGTTATAGGGTTATTAGCGGGTAACTATGTTTTTAATTACCTTTATTTTATAAGTCAGTGACTATGGAGGTATGTACGTAGTTGTCTGTGAGAACCAGATATTGCCCATTTATCAGAGTGTTATACATACTCTAAATGGAGAAGATATTGTCCGTTTGCACGAAGAAGAAATATAAATGTTATTTGATAAAGGATGATTGCCTCATAGCTTTCACTATCATATTTCAGCGTTGATACAAGTTTCTAAAATCTATTTTGATGTAAGTTTTAAATGGATAATTACATCTTTTATGGATCAGATTGTAGTTAACTTCAATCTCAAAGACATAGCCTAAATGATGGGTGAACTCCGTTATCACTTCTGGTGTTATTTATTTTCTTTCAGTTTATTCTAGTTTCATTAATTCAATTCACAAATGAATTTAACGAAACAAGAGAATGAATTATGGAAAGTTAAAAATTGACACAAAAATAGAAGTTTCAAACGCAAGATTGAATTTATAGAGTTTATCAGTTTACTCCTATTTATTCCTAGAACATTTTCGCTACCAATTTTATTTACTTCAGGAATTGAGAATTTAGAATCCATTTTCAAAAAATAGTTTTGTTTGTACATTTTACGGATCATTGGTAGTGATGGAGATCCCTTGTAAGCTGATTTACCCATCATCTACTAGACAAGCAACTTGCCATTATGTTTACCAAAAATCTACACAATGAGATATCTTACAATTTGGAGTTACAATGTGTGCATACTTTTAAAGAGATCATTGACAAAGGTTTGTTGATTGAAATAGCCCTTATTAACAAAGGGATCACTAAACTAGCCTCATCAAATCAGAACTAGAACCAAAATTATAATAATGACCAAAATCAAAACCAAGTCAAGCACAAGCATCATGGTAAACCCAGGCCAATAATTATGACAAACCCAATCACCTTAATCGCAATAAGAATGTTGTAAGGAATGGATTAATAGAGTCATAACATGTCCAAATGGTGAAAACATTGTCTGCACAGCCTACATCGCATATGCACATAACTCCTAACCAACAACCTTTTTAGCAAATACAACAAGCACAACAAGCAAAATAACCTTGACCAGTGCAACAAATGCAACAACCTATTCCTTTGAAAAACCCTCCTCTAAGGAGAACTGTGCCTACTCATTGCATCTTTAATAACCTTGGAGAACACCTTGAATCTATGTTTTACAAGCTTGTCATAGCTAATTTGATTAAATGGCCTATTTCAAAAAGCCTACCTAAGGGCACTACCTATCCAAACTGGTACAAGCCAAATGAGTTTTGTGAGTATCATCTAATCAATGGCCATAATTTACATCATTATGTGAAAATTAAACATGTGATTGAGAATATGTTAGAAAATAGAGAGATCACATTAGATCATGAAGCTTCTACATCCAATCAGAACCTCAACATTCATCATAATCCTTTTCCCTAACATAACAACCAATAACAATAATAACAACAGCTAGTACAACAACAATAATATCATCAACCAAGGTAGAATCAACAAACCCAAAAAAATAGTAGCAGAACTAATAATGTCAAAACAATGGATAGAACCAAGGCTAGAACGACACCAAAAACTAATAGACCTACCATGCAATTGCACATGACTACAACACGGTTGTAGGCCATATTGTAAGAGATTGTGTTAACATAATTTCCATCAATCCAAGACCAAATACCAATCAAATAAGACCATTGCTAATCATTCCCAATCCACCAACCCATGTTAGTAATCCTTCTTTGACCTAGGATCTTATACAAGCAAATCAACAAGCAGGTATTTCCACTATCAGACCTTATACTGATAACTCATCATTCACCCATGACCTTGCACAAGTGCATTGGTAATTGAGACTTATCCTATCTAGTCCCCCTCCACCATCATTTGTTAGCAATAATGGTCTTGTACCTAAACTTAATTGTGTAATCACCACTCAGTGGTCAAGGATTACCATACCAAGCCCTCAACCATATGACACTTCACCCATCATACCACCACTTTTTTTAGCTAGGAATAAGCCATTTACTATTGTGAAATAAAAGATATTTGACATTGTGGAAGAATTGTAAAAGATACTAACACAAAAATCCATTTTAGATGTGTTGCATACTTCTACAATCCACAAGAACATCTTGACTAAGTTCGTTGGCCAATCCAAAGTTTTTAATGACATATCTCTTAATAAATTTCAAGCTTTGGTTGGACACCTAACTCTAGGCCGACAATTAACCTTCAATCAAAGTGATATGTCATCCTATAGCCCACTATATAACAATCCATGGTACATCAAAGTTTACAGAATGCAGTATAAAGTGAACCGTGTCCTCATTGAAAATGGATCATGCCTAAATATTATGTCTCTAAATCTCATCAAGCTTCTTGGGTACATGATATTAGATCTCCAATAAGAAACAATCACCATCAAGGCCTATAATAATGAAGAACAAGAATCATAAGGCACCATTAGCTAGATAGTTATCATTGGGTCTTTGACCCATGATACACTATGTCATGTGTTAGATATTGATTTGTCATATAATATGCTTTTCGGTAGACCTTGGATATATGAGATTCATGGAATCCCATCAACATTATACCAGTGTATCAAGTTCTCCCATTCAGGTTTGGAAGTTACTATTCTAGGAGATTTGCATCCATACAAGCATTATAAGCATTTAGAGGCTGAGTTCAAAAGCTATAACTATCATTTCAGCATGAATCCAGTTACTAAAAAGGATAAGGGGAAAGCAATACTTGTCAATTCACTAGAGGTCAATTGCATTGACCTGATACCCTTGATTCACTTTCCCACATGCCACCTCTTAAAATGGCTAATAATTATACCATCTCAGCTAATGACCCAAAATAATGTTTGACCCATGACACCTTTCACATTACAAAGCTTCCATAGAACCCCAGGTCCTTTAGAAGACCAAAATCCAAATCAGTCATGCAATGGCAAATAAAGGACAAAGGCCATCTGCATAGTCTAGCACCTATCACTTTCAAACCAGCCTCTAACCAAGAATAGGACCCTCTCGAAGGTGAGGAATCATGGTTGTATAATGATAAATTAGTTGATTGTTACAAGATTTCCAAATATCCCATTCCTAATAGGATCATGGAGAACCAAGATTATGAAGGAGGAGTCCTTGATCCAAATCAATAGGGAACACTTGAGCCAATTTCTATGACTTGGTACCAAGGAACCTATGGAATTAGATTTAAATCACCTAGGGTGACCCCACGTATCTTATTCGAGTTTCATCGCCAATGACTAGTGACAATGATGCTGACAGTGAAGCAGAGTCTGATCATAGCCAATTTTATGACCTAGCCCATACCAATTTATTTGACACTAATTACATTTGTACCCTTCAACCTATTATTTTCCATAATCCTTTTCCATTATATTATTTCCAGCTGATAGACTAGGGCCAATAAGAATCCAATGTGTCAATTGATGAGTTTTAGAACAATGAGGCCTTCTATAATTTTCTAGGCTATAGGTACAATATTATGTTGGAAGACCACAAATAAGGGTTCTCAATCAAGTTGGATCTTGAAGCCTATTTTGGAGAGTGGGTGAATACCCTTAGCCAAAAATAATTAAATAAAACATTTAGGTCTCAAAGTGAAAACCTCTTTGAGGTGCTTTTGGACCAAGAAAATAGTAAAGATAAAAGGCCAATCTAGTGGTGAAAACTTATTCTAGGTGCTATTAGATGGGGGTGTTCAAACTTCTTCAAACATAGACTAGGAAAGCACCAATGATGAACTTGTCTATGGATCCAAGTTTAGTCTTTAAGAAGAACATGCTTTTGATCAAATCATCCAGGAGACCATCAATGATGAGCTCGTTGATGGGTATGAGTTCAATCTAGAGGATCATTGAGCTTTTGATCAAATTATCCAAGAGTTTCTAATTATTTTTGTCACATGTCCATCCCCATACTTGGGGGATTTGGATTCATCGTGTCGAGGAGAACTTGAAGAGATAGTCTCAACAAAGGACTCTACTATTGTAAAATAATTCAAATCTTTGCCCACTATTCTTGAAGATAGTTTGACCCTTCTAATAGAAGATATTATGGAGGTAAACATCATGACTCTAGATGACCCAAAATGGATCAAATTAGGTATGTCTCTCATTGAGGAGTGTGAATTCCTTACCATCTTATTGAGGGAATTTGTTGATATATTTGCCTGGACCTATTCTAACATGACTGGTTTGGACCCCACCTTGGTTGTTCACCACTTTGTGGTACATCCTGATGCCAAACCAGTGAAATAAAAATTACATAAGATGCATCCTCACATTATTGTATTGGTCAAGAAAGAGTTGGAAAAGCTCTTGGAAGTGAGATGTATTCAGCTAAGTGACTATTTTAAATGGATTTCCATTATTGTGTCAATCAAGAAAAAGCTAGAAGGAATCAGAATCTGTACTGATTTCAAAGACATAAACAAAGCCTATCCTAAGGATAGCTTTCCTTTGCCAAATATTGACATGATTATTAACTCCACTATGGGTGATGAAATACTTTCACTGATGGACAAATTCTCAGGCTACAATCATATCCGAATCGCACTAGAAGACCAACACAAAACAACATTCACCATTCCATGGAGAAGATTATGTTATCAAGTTATACTATTTGGTCTTAAAAACATATGAGCCACCTATAAAAGAGCCATGACCATCATATTTCATGATATGATACATGACATTATTGAAGACTACATCGATAACATATTAAGTAAATTAAAGACTAGGGCCAATCATCCAATAACATTGAGGAGGATATTTGAGCAATTACATGAGTACAAAGTTAGGATCAAACCTAAGAAGTGTGTATTCAAAGTTACTTCATGTAAATTTATTGGCTTCATTGTGTCTCACTAGGCATTGAAGTCGATCTAGCCAAAGTACAAGCCATAACAAACATGCCACCACTGACGAATTTGAAGTATCTCCATAGTTTATAGGGCAAGATATAGTCTATTAGATGTTTCAAATCTCAATTGGATGACAAGTCTCACCCATTTACACAGTTGATGAAGAAAGGGGTATAATTCCATTGGGATTCCAACTGTCAAAAATATTTTCAGCACTTGAAGGACTATCTAGCAAATAAACCTGTTTTATTACCTCCTATGCCAGGAAAACCATTCCTTCTATATTTATCAGCCATAGAAAAAGCTCTGGGGCCACTTCTAGCTCAAAATGATGATGATGTAAAAGAGCATTCCATGTACTATCTAAGTCGTACACTGGTCCTATATAAGCACAATTATATACCCATTGAAAAAGATTATTTAGCTACAGTCTTTGTAGCTCAAAAACTACATCATTATATGTTAAATAACAAGACCATGGTCATTTCTAAAGTTTATCCGCTCAAGTATCTACTATCTAAAATAGCTTTACAAGGTGGTATAGCCAAATGGATCATGTTTCTTAGTGATTTTGAGATATATTATGTCAATCAAAAATCCATCAAAGGGCAAGTTTTCACATATCAGCTTGCTGAAGCACCCCTTGCAGATACAAAACCACTAACATTCTAATTCCCAGATGAATCCATTATGACCATCATAGAAACACCTCTTGAGTAGCAGAAATGGAAGCTATATTTTGATGGATCATTCATAGCACATGGATCAGGGGTAGGCCTTTTGTTTATTACTTCACAGGGAGATCTAATCCCTAAGTCATTCAAAATCAGCTTTCCTTGTACCAATAACATAGATGAATATGAAGCACTCATCATAAGACTTCGATGGGAAATACAATGGAACATATGACATCTAAAGGTTTATGATGATTCATAGTAAATCACTAATTAGGTTACAGACCATTTTCAAACCAAAGATGATAAGTTGGTTCCTTAAAAGACCATGGTCAACACACTCAAACAATAGATTATTGACGTCCAATTTGAACATATACCAAAAACCAAAAATAGAACAAGTGATGCCATGGATACCATTGGATTTTTTATTTGACACATAAATATAATTAAATAATACTTGTTTCTCATTGAAAATTTATTAGTGTCAGCTCATACACCTTCAACTATTGTAATGATATGTGATATTATTTGTCCCAACTCTACTTGGTATTCAGACCTATATGCCTATCTTCATGACCATATTATACCACCAAATTTATCCTACGAAAAATCCAAAGCCTTCATCCACAATGCCCAACATTATACCTTAATTAAACCAACCTTGTACTGTTATAGTTTTGATATAACTTTGCTTCATTGTTTAACTTTGATAGAATTTACATTAGCATTATGGGAAGTTCATGAAGGGGTATGTGGTACCCACACCAGTGGGGCCATCCTATCCAAAAATCTCTTGCATATTATGTACTATTTGCCAATGATCAATGCATATGTAGTTGCATATATCAAAATATGTGATATATGTCAATGGCAAGCCAATATGATACTTGTCTCATCCAATACTTCAAAACTAATGATGACACCATGGCCATTTGCTACATGGTCCCTTGATCTCATTGGGAAGATAAACCCCACCTCATCTAATGGCCATAAACATATCCTTACCACCATAGAATACTTCACTAAGTGGGTTAAATCTATACCCCTCACTTATGTAACTGGAAAGCAAATTTTCAAATTCATCTTTAACCATCTCATTTATCATTACGATATCCCTTCCAACATTATATCTGATAATGGTAGATCATTCAATAATAAGGATTTTGAATCCCTGTGTGTCGAGTATAAGATTACACAATATTTTCCCATGACATATTACCTACAAGGTAATGGCTAGGTAGAAGCATATAACAAAACCATTGTCAACATACTCAAAATGATTTTCAATGATGTTGACCATGATTATCACCTTAAAATATTACGTGCCCTCTAGGCCTACCATGCCAATCACCACACTCTAATGGGTGCCACTCCATACTCACTTATTTATTGTACTGAGGCCATTCTTCCTATTTGAGGTCAAGTTATCTTCATTATGCATCTCTTTGAAGTATATCCTAGACGATGATGACTATCAAGTAGCTCACTTGCAAGTGCAGGAGTTACTTGAGAAATATTTGGTCATAATTAACAACTTGAAAACATACTAGAATTGACCCTGTGGTTAATACAATCAGTACATGAAACACATAGAATTTGATCTTGGTGATCTTATTCTTAAAAAAAACTAAAAGAATACCATGACCGATAAGAAACATAAAGGCAAGTTCAAACCCAATTAGGTAGGTCCTTTCATCATTGTTTTAGACTATGGTGTTGGAGCATATAGGCTCACTACACCAAATGGGGATGAACTTGATGAGCTGATAAACATTATACACCTCAAGCATTACTTCGCTTGAGTAACTTGGTGTATTGTCTATGATGACCATTTCAAGTTGTACCATATTATCAACATACCATACCATCCTACCATTATATCATTATATCACTTTGTCATTCCACCATTCTATTCTATCATACCTTTTCTATCAACCAAGTTATTTTAACCCTCCTTACCTAGCCCATTTGACCTTGGTTCCATTCTATTGGTTCTACTTTCAACATGAAGATTCTAATGAGTTTCAATAGTTGTTTTAAGTTTTCTAAATAGAGGCCATATTTTAGAGCAATATGATAGAGGTTTTAGCAATTTCATCCTTCATTTCTTATTCCATTTTCTATACCATTGTAATGTTAGGGTGTGGAGCTAAAAGCTTCACCTTGTTGCAAATAGAAGGAGGTTTCTAAGCATGATAATCGTCGGCGTTGGTAGGCCACAACCGACGTCGGTCAGGGGAAGCGCAGAAGGAAACTAGCATTGGCAGGGATCGGTCGGCGTCTGTCACCTCCAGTCAGACAAGGACTGACGTCGGTCCCCTGTGGCGGTCAGAACTGTTGTTGACGAACAGTCAGTTAAGTGAACAGAGAGTTTGCATGATAAAGACCAGTTCAAGTCTTTGAGTCACTTGTCTAAATTAGTGTATGCATGATATCTATATAATAGACTCATGGGTTGTATTGTTAAGTGAAGAACTTGAAGAACTATGTAGAACTTGGAGAGTTCTTCCCATGGTGGAATCAAGTAGGATTCCTCATGTATGTAAGATCAGGTTTGATATGCAGGGTGTTGCAGGATCATGGTGGAGATCTACATGTGATAAGTAAGATCAGGTTGGTCTACAGGGATGTGTGTATGCGAGGGTCAGAAGAGGATCGACGGGGGAGAAAGATCAAGGTGACAGCAATACATCAGGAGCAGGATCATGGTGAGATCTACTTGGAGTACTGGTTCATACTTGATTGTACAGGTGTATAATGAGGTGAACAACAGCTTGTGTTAGCTATGTGTTGTGACCTATTGAGAGAAGATTACTCAAGTGGGAAGATTACTGGGAGCCCTTGAGGAGGAAGCCTCATAGAGGTGGAAGAAAAGTGTGATCTCTTTATTGTAATTTCCTTTGTAATGAGTTGAATACAATTGTGTGTTGCCTCTCATATTCTGTGTGTTTTCTCATTGATAGTTATTTGTTCTTCTGGTTATTTCCACAATCTTAAGTTGTTTATACAATGGTAATCATGTGTGCTCTTAATTTTGACAAGTTGTGTCAGAGCTTTGGGGAACTTAGGTCCTATCAAATGGTATCAGAGCGAGGTTGGATGTTCTCAGAGCGAGTTTGACTAACAGATGGCCCAGATCTGGTTAGTGGTTTGTTGATTACAGGTTACTCACCGGGGTTTCTGATTGAGTTGGAGTATAGCAATGGTAGAAGAAGGTAAGCTGAGGATGAAGAAATTCAGGCACAGGGTTAACACCGTAAGGAGTGTGGTGGGTAGTCTTCAAGTGGGAGCTTGAAGAGGAATACAAGCCAGGATGCAGATTAGACAGAGTACTAGTATAGGTACAGGTGCAGCTGTTTATCTCCAAGTGGGAGATTGTTAGGGTGTGGAGATAAAAGCTTCACCTTGTTGCAAACAGAAGGAGGTTCAAAAGCTGGACTGAGAATCTTCTCAAAATGTCTTGAAGCTTTGTGTTCTTTTCAACCCACTATTCAAGACCAAATTAGTTTAGACTGGTTGTTGGTGTTATTATGAAAAAGTATGACTGTGAGGTGATCTTCATAGCCTTTTAGGTCTCTGAGACCAATCTCAAAACTATTTCAAGAGTTCTATCTCATGTCATTAAAACTCCAAAACTTCATCAACCTGTATTGTTCAAAGCCAATTTATAACTGGTTGTATGTGTTCCTTTTGGGTAGTTGACTATGCATTAAGTTTTACATACCAATCTTCAATCTTTTCAAGGACCTTATTTCATTGTTATTAATGTATCAAGCCTCTCCTAATATCTTGAAACCTCAAAATCCATCACCATTCATTATTTAAAGCACATTAACTTCTGCATGCACTGTTTACACACATTATCTACAAGTCTTTCTAAGGAGCAGTCTTACTAGCCACTAATTAGCTTCAAGTATTTGGAAGATCTTCCATTGATCCACTGCTCTTTTCATTTTGAAACAATCACCATACTTACATGTTTGGGCAATGTCCATCAATATTGACAACATGAAGCTTCATGGAATGACAAACCTACAAGTTTGTAGTTAGCCACCTATAATTTTGTGTGTTTGAAACATTTAAAAAGTGCAACATGACTGTTAAGCTCAAAGGCCAATATTCTCATTACATTAAAATGATCTAGCATGAATTAAAACTCTCAAATTCCTTGAAAAAACACATTTAAACACTTAAAGCAGCCTGTATGCAAAAACACACAAAACATAGTCCAAGGTGGTGATGGAGATATGGATATCTATAAAAAATTGTACCTTCATGGAAAGCTCAAAAAAGACTTTAGGAGACTTGAAAGGATTTTTTAATACTCGTACAAACTTTATCCTTCATAAAGTATTCCACCATTATGCTTGGAAAGCTCAAGAAGGACCCCTCTCATGGTCGACTATCAGATTTTAGACCTTTAACTTCTTAGCGATTATCTATAGAGATAAGGAGGGTAATCTAAGAACCAATGCCCTTAGTTTTAATTAGATCAAGATTACAATCAATGCAATAATTTTTAGGCTCCCTTCTCTCTCTTGGTCATATCATTCAAACCATTTTTGTTTATGTGAGCTTGTGAAGGAGTTAATTAGAGATATATGATATTTTAGACTTCTTATGACCTTGTAACTATTGGAGAATCACTATGATAGACCTAAAAACACCTAAACATGCTAAAAACTTGATTTTTTTGCAAATTCTCTCTCCTCCCACATTTTACTTGCTTGCAATGCCTCTAAAACTTACTTTTCTTGACCATAACAGACTTTTTAAGACTTGAAACTCTTTGGTTAATACCATGACATATTTTAAGACCCTTATTGACCTTGTTTGACATTTGACACATTTTTCAATCTACTACAAATGACCCTTTTATCCTTTTTGACTTACAAGACCCAAATAGACCAAAACACATAAAAAATACTTACCTTAATCTTTCCAAATTTACCTTAATAAATGCTAATAAGGTATTTTGGACTCAACTAGGACCTCCTAAATCACCGAAGGTTCAAGTATTTGACTATAGGGATCCTATTTTGACCTAAGGGGTCAAAATTGGATAACACTTCCCAATGTCAAAATAGTTTAGTTTTTTTGTTCATGTGGGTTTTAGTGTGTTTCAGGATATAATTACAAATTTGCATTTTTAGATTTACCCAAATTATTAAAATAAGCATTTATGGGTTTTCAAATGATAGGAGTGCGGATTATTTGTGTATTCATTCATTCCATTATATAGACATTCAATAATGCCTTTATTATAATTTAAAACATATTTTGATCAAGATAAAACAATAAAAATGGATTACATTCACCTACACTAACCCTAGATAACAAATTTAATAAAAAAATAGCAAAATAGAAATGGAAAAGAGAGAAAAAGCTTGTTATCATGCACCCTAATCATTCATCCTAATTATTAACATCCATGAAATTAATCTCCCATTGGGCCAAAATGTGCACAACCACCAACATAATTGATATAAGAGTATGAGGATTGAGAAAGCGAGAAGAAAAGTAACACTACCATCATTTACATGTGCAAGTAATGATATAAAATCTTCACAAACTATGTTATTATAAATGTCTTTAAATGGCACAATGTTTGAATGTTTTAAAATCATTTAGTCATGAATTTCAATATCATAAAATTAGGGGAACAAATAAGGAGGGAGAAATTAAACTAAAAATACAAAAAAGAGTGACTAGTCCACAATGTTTCCAAGGATAAAAAATGAGCCAACCCTTGGAATAGCATTCATTCAACAATATAGAGTGAGATTTTCCCTCCAAAAAATCCATTGAAAAATTTCCTCCAAAATATCTCCACTTTATTACCACTTTTCACTTCATTATACAAAAATAAAAAAGTCAAATATTTTAATTAAAATCACTTTACAAATAGGAGATGAAAATATGAACAACTTTTCAGTTTAAAAAATTACACAAAGTTGAAAAAAAATTACATCCAAGCGAAAATGATCTTTCTAACAACATGAATGGTTTGAAAAACTAACACCTAAGGTGAAATTTATGGATAAAAAACCAACTTGATCTCAAAAAATGGCCTCCCATACCTAATCAGGCCTAGGAGGGACATAAACAATCAAAATTTTGCACTTTTTAAAATTTTAGAATTCTATCACTAATTGGGCTTTTAAATCCTAATTAGGTATACATTTGAATTTTTAATATTTAATGAGGGTCCCTAATACCTAATAAATATTGGGACCCCTAAATAGGTCTACTATAATTTCTTGACGAGTTTCACATTATAATCAGAGTCAAAACACAAGATAACACTATGTGATAGCAAGGATGGGCTCACAGACCTAGTTAGGGTTTTTATCCTGATTAGAACTACATGTTTTTGGGGAATATATCCATCAATATAGTTGGGGAATATTTATTAATTAACACTAGGTTAGACCTTTGAGGCCCCAAGACTTGGTTAGATATTTATGTTTAACAACCACTACAAAACTTCACCCTGAGTCACCAAGACCTAAGTGGGAAACCAAGCCTAAAAATAAATATACTCACCCCTCTTAAACCTACCAATACCTAATTGAGGTTTGAAATCTTGATTAGGTCTAATAACTTATAATTTTTTCATGAGCTATAACAGACCTAACTAGGGAATCAGGTAATATTTTTAGAATTTGTCTGTGTCAAAAGAGCATCAAGAAGTCATTTTTTGACCAAGTGCTTAATTTAAAACTTTCTCACATGAGCTTGGTCATCTCAATGGGATAAGTTTTAGGTTTTGAAATATCATGCAAATTAAAACTAAGAGGTCATGAATCCACTTTCACACTGAGTGTTTTAGATTAAGGTTTCTCACATAGACGTGGTATTTCTAATGGAGGTGGTTGTAGGGCCCAGTTTGGAATGCAAAACAAGGTGTCCCACTAATGCAACTTGAGATTATTGAGACAAACTAACTATGAGCATAAGTATGAGTATAAAAAGAGGCCAAAAAAGGGGTTCCATGATTCTTGAGGAATTAGGGTGTGTTGTGAAAGCAACAATAGATATGAGTATTATAGAAGGTCACAATTAGAATGTTGTAATTTTATTAATTATTTATGCTATAAGTGATATGATCTAGGTAATTAGAGTGGTTGTGCTAGAGGAAATTTTGGAAATGTTCTCTCTTATAAATTTTATTGGGATGTCATTTCTATATTTGATGGTGTAGGCAATACATAGATTTGACCATGAGAATTGGTCTTGGTTCCATATACTTTACCAAAGAGATTTTACATTACTAATGTAGTTGAAGTGTTTTAAGAAAGAACAAAGCATATCTTATTTTTTGTTTGTACATCTTGTTATTTTGTATGCTTGTTTTCTTATTCCTCTAGCTCCAAAAATTATCAGTAGATACACATTTAAGGTGCTAATTGATCTCTTTACACTATATATATATATATATATATATATATATATATATATATATATATATATATATCTGTGTGTGTGTGTGTGTGTGTGTGTGTATATAGTGTTTTAAGAAAGAACAAAGCATATCTTATTTTTTGTTTGTACATCTTGTTATTTTGTATGCTTGTTTTCTTATTCCTCTAGCTCCAAAAATTATCAATAGATACACATTTAGGGTGCTAGGGTGTTAATTGATCTCTTTATCATAACTAGTATAAGACATTCCCATTTTGTCTTTATATATATATATATATAATAAAATTATTCATTATAATTTTTTGGTAAATTGTTATGCTTTCTTATATCCCTCTATATGTTGGGTTCTTGATTAACTCAAAAAAGTATTCTATTCAACTACTGCACAAAATATACTCTCTATTTTTTAGACTATTATCTCTTCCTTCTATCCTTTTTCTAACTATTGTTGTGATTATTTTTTAAGAACCTAATATCTCACATACACACAAATACTGATTATATTAATATTTAATTCCTGTTAGCGAATGTATAACTTTGAATTTCTTAACACTTCAAGGTGGATACCTCCTTATCAGATCAATGCTCTAATTGATTTGTATTTAATTAGATACATTACAATAGCATATGCCTATGTATTTATACTACTTTTAACTATCTAACTCTTCATTATAATGCATCTAGTACTAAACTACTATTCCTTACTATTCACTATTCTACTATTTATGTTACTATTATACCTCTCCTAGGTATATTACATTTTATCCCCCTTAATATGTTTCAACCTTAAAACATGCAAATAATTACATATAAAAATATGTATATGAACAAAGGGAAGCACATCCATGCATCCATTTTTGCTTTCACTTATTCTTCTTGTGTTTGATAGCAAAATGTATAAGAATAATGTGAATAGAAGTACTGAAACATGAGGTGGATGTTCATAGATATGGAAGAAAGGAATAACTACAATTGGAAACATTTCAGTTTGGAGGTTATAGTTGAGTAGTGAAAAATGAACATTGGTAATGATCACCTCAAAACTATAATAATGATGCTCAAAATAGTCTACCTAGTGAGCCAATAGAGGATATATTCCATTCCCCTTAGCATTATTCTTTACACACCTTATTTTTGGAGTGGCTAACCCCAACAGAGAATGCATATAATTTTTTGAAGCATTGGTGGATAGTTTGGGCTCATCAGTGGCCTATTTAGGTTATTTTGATGCTAATGTGGGTGCTTCTAATGTTATCTTGGGCTCTTAGATTATCATCTTTGGTGCATCTGTATGTGAATTAGTCTCATCAAAGTGATGGAAATCAACATCCCATGCTCGACAAGAATCCTTTAACTCTATCCATGCATCTATTTCCTCTCCAGATTGTGTGGTTATATGAGATCAAAGCTCAAATCTATATAAATCAACATGCATATTACTTTTGAATTTATTGATAACATTTTAATTGATGCATTGCTCTAGATAAAATGTAAAGCTCCATGACAACTAAAAGATAGACTCAATAACTAAAACACTTTTTTTTAATAGTAGTTAATACAACTATGATAACTTTTGTAATATTTAATTAAATTTAAAAATTCAAACTATTATAGATATCTAGAAGTAAGGTTCATAAAACCCATAAAACATTTGGTGTAATTGTATCCTGTTTGAGAGAAGCATGTAGGAACAATCAGTTGTTTTTATAGAATAAATTAGTAAAACTACAATAACTTTTAAAATACTAAACAAAATTGAAAACTTCAAATTATTTTGAAAAGGTGGTACCAAGGTGCACAAAATATATAAATGGTTTGGTGTGATTATTTACTATTGAATAGTTGTATGCAAAATAATATTCAGGTTTGTTGATAAAAAAATAGAAATCTACAATTTTAAATGGTAGATTTTGGCTTCAAATTTTGACTGTGATAAGAGAAAAAGATGTAGATATGACTTCTAAAAACCCCCAAGATTCAATGAATCTCTAAAATGTACCTACAACAAATATCACAAAAATATCCTAAGAAAGAGCTCTGATACCATATGTTAAGAACCTAATATCTCACATACATACACACACAATTCCTTTTGAGCAAGGAATAAATCTGATCATGGGATACTTCAAGAGGGCTACCTCATTTGAGAAAGGATCAATTAAAATTTATTTTCATTTATTTGGATGCATTACAATAGCCTATGCCCATGTATTTATACTAATTCTAACTATCTAACTCTTCATTCTAATACATGTGGTACTAATTCATTACTATTCACTATTTCTAGTATTTATGCTACTATTCTACCCTTCCTAGGTATATTACATTTTTATATTATTATATCTTCTTATAGACTATTTTTTTGTATTATTTTTAGTCTCCTTTGTTTTATATCTAACTATTGATGCTCATTTTCTTTGGAAACTAACTCTCCCTCATCTATGGTGGGGTATCTAAAAAGAAAGAAACAATAGAATATTTAGGAGTAAAGAACTTTTAGGATGGGTGCTTGGTCAGAATATCATTAGAGCCATCAAGGAGAACTTAGAATCCCAAAGGGATTCTAATAAAACCTTCCAATTTGATAATCCTTTACGAGCTGAAGGGTCTAATTTGAAAACTGATAATCCAAGATCGATCATAAAATGGTATGTTCCTCCTAATGGATGGATCAAAGGGAACTTTGATGGAGCAGCTAAGGGAAATCCGAGAAGAGCGGGATGTGGAGGGGTCTTGAGAGATCATGTGGGAAATGTAATTAATGTTATCACTATCCCAATTGGTAATTTGAATAGCCATATTGTTGAAGCTACTTCAGCCCTCTACACTATTAAATTAGCTGTTGATTTGGGGTATTCCAAATTATGGTTGGAAGGTGATTCTTTGAATATTATTAACACCCTAAATAATAAAAATTCAATCTCATGGTCTATTGAGGCTATGGTTATGGAAATCAAAGCCTTAATTCAAAAATTTGAAAAAGTGACCATATCCCATACATATCGAGAGGCTAATGGGGTCGTTGACTGGATAGCCAATCATGTTATTCAAAGGGGGCATAAGGTGAGGTGGTTTGATGAATTAAATAAGCACGTTGATCTTAAAGCAATTATTAATTATGATGCCATTCATTCCAAAGTGGGAAAGATCTACTTGGATTAGCAATTTAATGATTTGGTGGAGTGGCCTTATGGCTGTCAGATTACCTTCCCAGAGGAGGTAAATTCATCTTAAATGGCAGGAGGGGAAGCTAAATGTATTCAATAGGCATATTTCCCAATCCAGGGTTATGCCTAGGTTGCATGCAAAATAATAGTAGGAAATGAAAAAGTATAGCAATCTAAAACCCTAGCTGGCTTAAAACCTTAGAAATTTAAAAAAATTACATTCATACAAATTAGGTTCACTAAATTTTTAACCCTAAATTGGATAAGGAACCTACTTGGGCATATAGGGTTATTAATTTAGAAACGAATAAGTACAAGGGTGATAATCAGATCTACATTAGGCCAATTGGGTGTTAAACTCAGATATAAACATATACTAAATTTATTATGCTAAGAATGAGATAAATATAGAAAGTACAACTAAGATATGTATGGAAATGATAAATAATTAATATACTTATTTGGTTATGAATAAAACATAATATTAGATATAGAATAGGTTGAAAGAAGGCTAAAAGATGATTTTGGAATAGTCGTCAGATTTTAGATCTGATGCTTTTGGAGCTATGGACACTAACATCAGCCTAGGATGATTGCATCAATGCTACTAATTGGGTTTAGCATAAGTGTCTTGTATGGAATACTACTACTTGGATGCTTTTGGATTTGTCTTCGCCTTTGCTCTAGTGCATTCAGATCTAGGTCATGGAATGTTGTTCATCATGGATTTGCAAAACCCTAATTCCTCATCTTAATGGTGACCTTGGGGAAAAATGGGTGAGTGGGCATGTGCTATCAGGCTGACCCCAAATACCCCTATATCAATGAATGCTACCTACATATCCAATAATTTGAAGAGGGACAAAAACTAATGTAGTTCTCCCTTACATGTTGGTTTGTGTGTGAATCATGCAATATGTGATAAGCAAGTATAAAAGTGACCTAGCTTATAACTTGGAAAATATAGCTCTTGGGCTACACCTTCTGTACTTCATATATGTAGATGTGTTTTTCCTATGATTGGTATGGAAATAGGTAAGTATTGTTTAATTGAATGCTTGATAGAATGCTTTTGATAAGTTGTCTTGGTCTTTCTTGGTCTTTTCTAGGTGAGGAATGAATGAGGCCTGATATTTGTATTTATATCAATCCTTTTAGATAAGTAACTCACATTAAAGCACTTAGGTTGACCATTAGGATATATTTCATTTGTAAAATAGATGACTTTATGGAATGGAACACTTATGTTTGGTTAGGACACTAGCGTCAATGTTAGTGTCTATCTTAGACGTTAGTGTCTAGGGAACAAAAAAGTAATTAGAGGCTTAAAACTTATAGAGGTTGAAGATATGTAAATTTTAAGCATTATGGGTAAGATCAATGGCCTAGGTCATCAGCATAATACTGGTTAGGCTAAGAGATAGGCCAAGGGGCATAAGATAGAGCAAATGTGAGACTTGTAGAAGTGGGAAAGGTCTAAAATTGAGAAGAATAGCCAAGGTCTGAGTTTTCTAAGTGTACAATATTGAGGTACTGTATAATCCATAAATATCATCTACATAATCAATGAGATAAATATTGAAGAGTAATTTCCACCTAAGCAATGGTAATTTGTCTGAAAGAACTCACCACCTACACTAAGGCATTGTAATGGATAGGTCAGTGCATAGCTAGAAATTAATCTCCATTAAACCAAGCACTACTTAATGAGTATCATAACTCAAGCATATGGGATCCAAAATTTAGTTATTAAAAATATCAAATTTTACTATTATTCCATATGATACATAAAAATCATTAAAAAAATGAAAACTCAATATATGACATATAGTAATAAAATATACCTTGTAATCATCCAAATTATAACCTTAAACAAGAATAATTTTAACATAAGATTCAGGATAAATTCCAAATCGATCATTTAAATAATTGCATGAAAAAAGGACTAAATTAATAATTATAACACATATATTTGATTTACTATTAGGTGCATACTACAAACAATATACTTAGGCTACAAAGGATTAACATAATATATACATAGAACATCCTCAAATCAAAATAGCGAGGTTAAAATAAATAACATCCAAATAGGTAGTGAATGCAAACCTAATTAGATACGTCATTTAAGCAATTATTTAAAATAATATTATTTTGCATAGAAATCATCTACCACTCAAATTAAATCATGTTAACTTACATGAAACTTTTTAATTCTATCCATAAAGATCATAATTCACATAAAAATCTATTGCACATCACTAAATCTAGCCATTCATCTCAAATATTATAAGAATGCATCTTAAATCAAATGATAACATGAAATTTTCTTATTAATAATCCCCTCCTTCCAACTTATATAATTATAAAAATATCAAGAATCATAATTGTTTCTAGTGAAAGAAATGCAATTGTTTACATAATGAACCCAACTTATTATCAAAGCATTCAAAACAAAATTTATTGGCATATTGTCTAATAAGACCAATACCATTTCACTTAGTTTTTATGACTTATTTAACAAATAATTTTCATAACATACATCAAATATAAAGGTTTCCAATAGTATTCAGTTTATTATGACAACCCTAGACTAAAATGCAATGAAGGATATTATACACAAAATCAATGCATTTATTCTAACCTGCTAGGGTTTGAACCACTTTAAGGGAAGGGTTTAAGCTGTAAGGCATAATCCTTTATAACTAAAAACACACAATGCTACCTTTAATTCATACCAACATATAGAGGGTATCTAAATAACTTAAAACCCATTCATAACAAAATTTTCTATTAAAAACATATTGAAGAAAGGAGAACCCTTGATGTGCAGTTCATTTTTTTTACATGTATATAATTACCAACATTAACATTCACATCTAAAAGTACACAACAACTTATATACATCTATATATGAATGTGAACATTAACAATTCCATCCAAATGTATACAACAAAATAAAAATGCAAATGTCACTTAGAGTCATGCAATCCCAAAAAGAGATATACTCAAAAAATAATGGCACATAGGTTTAAAGGAGAGTACTTATTTGTGGAAGTTCATGGCTCTAAGATCCTCCCTTCACCTTCTCATGTCACAATCACTTCATGTCAGGAGTTCTTAAATAACCATCTTAAAATGTCAAATGGGTGAGCTATTAGATAGTAGGTGTTGATTCCCATCAATGGCTTCCTCAAAAAATGACATAATCAGTTAAGAGTCCAGCTATAACATTCAAGTGGAAAATACAAAAATATCTAGACCTCTAGAGTAATAAAAATGAATCAAAACCCAATCCAAACTCAAAATAACCCACATTGACCTAATTCTGTTGAGGCTCAACCAAATGATACCAATAATGATTTCTTTTTAACCTTTTAGAGTTTTACTATGTAAATACTAAGCTAGATTAAAGGGTTGGGTCTATTATTAATCTAGAATAAAATTAGAATTTATTAATTTTGTATAAATTTCCAAAAATAGTAAACACAAGGAGGAAAGGAACTTATCTAGATGTACATAGACTTTTTTGCAGATCAGGGTATTAGAAATGACTAAGCAGACACAAATATGTCTTTCATCTTTTGACTATTTTTTTAGATTTAGCTCTAGATAATATTTCCCCTCTTAGTATAGTAGTTCCATGTGGTGTTAGTGTCCAATTCAAATGCTAATGTCCTTTTTGTAGTGATTATCTATAATTTTTAGGGAATTTATGGGAGTTTATGGAGCTCCTATAGGTGATTCTGTGTCACATGGGAGCTTGTCTATGTTACTATTTTGGCTGAATCTTTTCCAAAACCCTAATAAATACCTACACACATGAAAAAATGAACTAATCAAATGTAAAAGGAAAGGAAAAACTAGGTTTGGGATGTTACAATTGCATGAAGTAGAACACTTGTTGTTGTGGTTGCTGCCTACATTACACCCAATGCTAGGGGTCTTAGATCACATGTAGTTATCCCTTAGGGAACATGCACCATCAACTTGCATGATATGATAAAATGAATTTCCCCTAGGCCCTTCTTTGTTCAAGCATGCAAATGTCTAAGTGTGAAAACTGAGTAGTATGCAGAGTATTTGAATTGTACTATTGGTTGATTTTATGTAAATAAGTGCCAACATAGTAAGAGCTAGATGTAAAATGCCTTGTGAGTCTCTTTATATAGGAGTATCTTTATTTTCAATATAATACCTTGTTCATTGGCTAACAAGTCATGAAAAAGATATAGAAAACATAAGAGAAGGGTCATGAAGGGGTTAAGCCTCAAACATAGGTGAAATGGCCAGTTGGACACTAAATCCATAAGTGGACACTGGTGTTATGTGGTGTTATTACCCTAAAAGTGGCACTAATGTCTTAAGGCTCATAATAGAGCAAAAATTATGAATGATGGGCTAGGGGCCCTTAGGACTGGAAAAGATGACTTGTGACTGCTAAGAGTGTCAAAAATAGGGACAATAAGACAAAATAAAGATCAAAAGACTCAAGATGACTAGGCGAACAAGGACTATAACCATCACTAAGACCCTTATGTGAAAGAGCAACAAAAGACATAATACTTATGGTTGCTTTACCAAATTAGGGTGTTTACATTTGCCCCCCTTTTATTCTAGTAATGTAATGAAATGAAAGTACTAGAGTAAAAGAAAATAGAAATACATACATGTACTTACCTATGTGAATATAATCTAGATTTGTTCCATTTCTTAGCTAGAGAAGTGGATAAGAACTGGAGTGTAACATGTGAAGGGGAGATATATGGTGTGAATGCCCCCTATAATAAAATTGAGTATGTAAACAGAATGCATGGATAAAAACCACTCACTTTCCCCCACTCTGAATCTGATTATGTAAGCTGAATGTATGGACAAATAAGGCTCACTTGCCCCCACTCTAAATCTAAGTATGTAAAATGAATGTGTGGAGAAACAAGGATCGCCTGCCCCTACTCTAAATCTTAGTATGTAAACTGAATGTGTGGAGAAATAAGGCTCACTTTCCCCCACTCTGAATCTAAGTATGTAAACTAAATGTGTGGAGAAACAAGGCTCACTTGCCCCCACTCTAAATCTAAGTATTCAAACTAAATGTGCGGAGAAACAAAGCTCGCTTACCCCCACTCTGAATCTAAGTATGTAAATTGGGTCTGGTGTAATGTTATGGATCAACCACTAGTGACAACCTGGTGATGATACTAGTGATTCAAACTGGTGAAACCTTGGTGAGGATACTAGTGATAATAATGAGTTTAACTTGATAAGTTTAAAAATGGGTATCAATAACATGCACTCTACAATGTGCCCCCCTAATCTTGATATTTGAGTAATATAGCTATCTATTTTCAATATCTAAATGAACTAGTATACTTGTGTCAAAGTTGTATATTTGTGTAGAGTGTACATTTTAATTCCTATGTAAACATGCATAAAACTATGCATTTGTATATCTAAAAATATATGAATCTAAATACCTGTGTAAACCTATGTAAACCCGTGTGTTTGTATATCTAAATGAGATATGTAAACCTGTGTAGACTTGTGTGTCTATATATCTAAAAATATGTGACTCTGAATGCCTATGTGAACCTGTGTAGACTCATATGTTTATATATCTAAAAATTTGTGTATTTAAATTTCTATGTAAACCTACGTAGACCCGTGTGTCTATATAACTAAAAATTTATGTATCTGAAGTAATCTATACATATTTCCCCCCCCTTTTGGTGAGAGATCTGAAACAATGATGAGAAAATGTAACCAAAAGTGGTAAATGTTGATTGTGATAGTGTTATTTAGTAGTTGTAATGTTGTATTAGGTTTGAATAATGTATTGATTGTGTCAAAGTTGATAATTTAGTGTAGTTGGATAGATGCTTAGTTTATTAGATTGTTGATGAAATGCAATTTTTTTTCATTTTTTAGGTTTTAAAATGATAAGGGTATTGGTTTCACTAATATGGGACATAGCTTATATCTATCAAGTCCCACGTGCAAGAAATGGTTCATGAATTGGAGTTACAGTTCTCGAGATATGGTTATAACAAGAGAGTTGTATTAATTAACTAAATTGGCACATAAGGGTAACCTTAATAAGGTGGCATTCGGTAAGTTATGACATAAATATGTCATTTTGAATCATTTATAATTCATTTTCATCATCTAAGTTGAAAGCATTTTGAGTTTGAGAGAGAGAAACATGTCAAGGAGAAGAGGATCTAGTTTGTCGCACTATGAGGAGGTCGAGGAATAGATTTAGGCTAGCAAGGAGGTTTTCCTCATAAGGGACTCAGACTTTTCTTGTTTTTATCATTTTTGTTGTATTTATTACTATTTTTTTGTAAAATTATTGTTTTAAGGTTGTTTTGGATAGGCTAGCGCTAGTGTCACATTATGGGCACTATTATCCAGGTCTTGGCACTGGTATTTAGGGTGTGTTGATACTATCCAGTGCTACTATCCTCTAAGTAGCACAAGTCTCTAGTAATCCCTAAATGTGATATTTAGCATTATCTACTAATTTTTTATGCTTGTTGTTGTTTGTTGGTTTTAGATTTGCATTTTTGTTGCCTAATTTGGTTCTAATTTTGCAAGTTGATGACTATATGAGTGAGTTCTACATGGGTAAGATGATGGAGAATTTATAGGGTTTGCCCTTTCCTAATGTGGAGATAGAGGTGCTCAAGAGAGCAGGTCTGAGGTATGTTGCTTTCCTAGAGCCTATGCCCTAGGATATGCATATGATAATTGCATTATGTGAGAGGTGGAATGTAAACATGTACATTTTGACTACCTACGGGTGAGATAAGCATGACATTGGAGGTTGTATATTGGATCCTAATGTTGTTGATCTTTGGGAAATGGGCTATATTGCATAAGGCCACTAGTCCTCAATCTATACAGTGGGAATCTAAGTACTTATCTACTATGGTGATGGGGACTCAGCACACACGTAGCTAGAGTGATATTATTGACCATGATTATGATGGTTGATGTTATAAAACTGTATTAAAAATTAGTTATTTTATTGTCATCATTTGTTGCTATGGATGGGACTGATGTCTTGATCTCTTACAAGATGCATGAGTTAGTGCAGGACATTAAATAACATGGTACTATGTACTCTTGGGGTCATATCATACTAGCACATATATATAGGGATTTTTACTACTTTACACAGGAGATGAGTTGCAAGGATATTGATGCATCAACACTATTACATTATTGGGCCTAAGAGCATGTATTTGTGATTAGGTCAGTGGCACATCCATAGGATGAATGGCCTTATCTATAGGTGTTTGGAGAGAGATAGACTAGGATAGGGCATGCACTGAGGAGGAGTAATACATAGTGTCAGTAGTTACTAGATAGTTTGAGAGTAGAGGATATCATCTAGAGACCTTATAAGGGCTATCAAGGGAGGCCTACGAATAGCACACAAATGAGGTAGATTCAGGTTAGTTGTTGGATACATGATCATTGGGATAGTGTATATGAGCAATTTTAGTATGAGAAGGTCACAAAATAGTTTAGTGTTGTACAATATGTGCCCCCAACACTTGTGGTGTGGTTGAAGAGTTCTCATACTCATGTGAGGCTAGGTAGTTGGCCGAGGCCATCAATTACTAAGCTAGATCCTATATTATTGATGGAACATGATCTTGAGATTGAGGTACTAGATATAAATGATGTTGGAGTGACCTAGGCCTGTGTGGCCTGGTGGAGTTACCATAGATGGGCATCTATATTCTAAAGAGGTGGGATGATCATAAATGACGTATTGGATGTAGATCCCTCGAGGGTTTTTGATGGTAAGTTAGATAGTATGTTTGAATGTTTTATGTAAATTTGGTCATGTGTTTATATAATAGGATTCTTATGAATTATGTGGATACTTGCAGGTGCAAGAGATGAAAAGTATTGGAAGGTTACCATTGAGTTAACACTACGTGAGTTGATATGGCATATCCCAAATGAAGTCATGGAGGATGGATTGGTGGAGTGGGTTGCCAATGTTGTTGGGCTGCATGCCCATTTGTTTGATCGGGTTATAATAGAGACTATGGCATTCAATGGCATTCAGGCAAGTATAAGTAGATAGATATGAGTTACGTGCAAAGCTATAAAGATGTATCATGATGTCTCTTGATGCTCTAGGTAGGGTTAGTAATTATTTAGTAGAAGACTACATATGATTACAGTGAGAGCATGTTGAGTGTATGGTCAAGTTGGGCATGTATCAAGAGAGAGAGTAGGCATAGTTGTATATCAAGGTCACATAGAGATAGTGGGGCCTCTAGTTCTAGTTTTGATATATCTAAGAGTGATAGTGAGGGAGATGGTCCTAATAGTCATGTTCACATCATTGAGTGATGTACCATATTTATATTGAAATGATGCTCTAATTTATATATATGGTTTTGTTTAATTCGACATTGTGTATTAGCAATTAGATCTTGTTATAATATATACATTGTTATATGTTAGATTACTTTGATTGTTTGAAATATTGATGTTTGCAATTTTATTTTTATTGGAGAAAATTTAATTGATTTGTATATGTTTTATGAATTTTTTGGACGTATTTGTAGGAGATTAAATATTTTTATTTTATTGGTATATGGTTTTTGCTTATATTTTATAAGATGTCTACATGTATAACATGTGATGATGATATTCCCTATCTAATCCCATATGGCATGGAGAACCAATGACCATACTGCTCATGTTGTGTTGATGTAGACATAGACTGTGAAACTATAGCTACCCATGATGCACTACTAGTATATGAATGTGTAGAATTTGATGCAAAAAAACTTGATTGGTTGACATTCTAAAACTACACTCTGAGTTGTATAATTTCTTGAAAACATTTTAATCAGTGTATGGATTAAAATTGGGTTTCGATATTTGTAAAGATTGACATATATCTTTATCGATTAGCCAAAAAAGAAAACAAATTCCTTTGGGAAAATTGTGCAGACAATTTTCCCAAAAGGAAATTGAAACTTAGCTTAAAATTAGGCCCAAAAGAAAAAAATCCTTCACTTAGTCTCCATACAGAGTCTAAAATAATGAACAAGTAAAGACCTAGTTGAATAAGAGATTTTGCACGTAGCCCTTTTAGTCTACAAGATCTTCTAGGTTTGGGCTTCAACTATTGTTTGATTCTGTGAAGGCTTGAAACCATGAAGACTTACTCAGATCCTTCATCTTTGCCATGTTGAACCTACTTTAAAGCTTTAGTATGTGGGATAAAAAAGGCCAACAAGTCCTATAGGTGATTCTATGTCACGCAGTAGCTCATCTATGTCATTATTTTGATTGAATATTCTCCAAAACCTTAATAAATACTTGCACACATAAAACAATGAACTAATAAAATTCAAAACAAAAGAAAAACCTAGGTTGTGGGATGTTATAATCACATAGAGCAGAACCCTTATTGTCATGGCCACTGCTTACATTAACCCCAATGCTAAGGGTCTCAAATCACATGTAGTTTTCCTTTAGGGAATGTGCACCATCAATTTGCATGGTATGCTAGAATGAATTTTGTCTAGGCCCTTCTTTGATCAAGCACGCAAATGTCTAGGTGTGAAAACTGAGTAGTATACAGAGTATTTAAGCTATACTATTTGTTGATTTTATGTAAATAAGTGTCAAAATAGTAAGTGTTAGATGTAAAATGCATTGTGGGGCTCTTTATATAGGAGGATATTTGTTTTGAATATAATACCTTGTTTATTGGCCAAAAGTCATGAGAAAGATATAAAAAACATAAGAGAAGGGTCACAGAAGGGTTAGGACTCAAACACAGGTGAAAGGGTCTATTGGAAATTGAAGCCATAAGTGGACACTAGTGTCATGTATCACTACTATCTTGAAAGTGACACTAATGTCTTAGGCCTCAGAACAGATCAAAAATTAAGGATGATGGGCTAGGGGCCCCTAGAATTGGGAAAAGGTGACCTATGATTGTTGAGAGTGTTAAAAATAAGGAAAATGAGATAAAAGAAAGATTAAAAGACTCAATATTACCATGTGAATAAGGAGTATAACTATCACTAAGACCTTTATGTGAAAGAGTAATAAAATACATAGTACTTGTGGTTGCTTGACCAAATAGGGTGTTTATAGATTTTGGCCTTTGACCTATATTAAAATCTTTAACTTGATCAAATCAATACTATCATGGTGATGACCTTGACTAAGGTATCTATAAAATTTAAACATTAACATTTATATTTTCTAAGTCAAACTTGCCTTAGGGTTTTCAACATGGTTAGTGTAATCACCTAAAAGTGGTAATTAGATGCTAAGAGTGTCACTTGAATCACATTATCCCTAAGCTTGTCATGGACCTATTCTAGAGCCTTAGACTTGCATTTCCAGCCATTTATCATACCTTGTTCTCTTATATCTAGTCAAGACACAATCCCTTAACTATCACCTTTGACCCCAATTCAACTTTCCCAAATTTCTACCAAAAGGACATTAGCACCACATTAGCGACACTATAGCCACATAGATCTAGTGTCCCTAACTGGTCGCTACTGTCCTTAGTCATAGATCTTCCTAATGGATACTTTCTCAAATGTGTTCCCCTCCTAATTTTGGCCTAATCTCATTTTATTATCCACACAAGCAACATAACCCTATAGATACAAGTCTAATTCACCTCTATTCACTAGATGGAAAATAGATGCAAAAACTATTCAAACCTAAGACAAAGGTGTACAAAATCAAGGTACATTATCCCTATTTTGCCCTAGTTTCTACATACTACCATCTACATCAATCCTAAGTCCAATTTTCAATCATTCAAAGGCTAAGAAACATTCAAGGCATCTAAGGCCACTCTCATTCTAGCATTCACTTACACATACATCAAACAATTGGTAGGAGAACTACATCAAACTTGATCCCTCTTCAGAGTATTGGTATGTAGGCAACTCTCTACATAATGGGGTGTTGTGGATGTCCAGTCCATCCAACTAATACACTCAAATATTGATCATATCACACCTGCAAAGAGAATCAAAATTTACACATGAAATCTAGTTTTTCAGGTATAATACAAGCTACAAGTTTCAGTCTTAAAGGAACAGAACACATAGGTGCAAGTGCATGTGTTACCTAAAAATAGAAATAGTCTCACAAAGAGGACATTAACACCACATCTTAGACACTACATACAAATGGAACTACTATCCAAACTAGGTGTTATTGTCTAGTAAATAAATAAATATCAGAAACCTACTTACAATACTCAAAGCTACTCAAATCTCCAACTTCAAAACCCAGATCATCCGTGATAGTCTATTTTTAGCTAAGTTTATATTTATCCATATTTATTGATATTATTATAAATTCAAACAAGTTAAAATTCATATACAAATTAGTAGGCTAATTATTTCAATTTATTTCATTGATTTAGATATCTCAGCCCCTTAACCAAACATAGGTAATTACACTTATAAAACCCTAAAAGGTTAAATCATTTGGTGAACTTAACTTTCTTTGAGCATTGTATAAAACCCTATCTTGCATTAATCCATATTTTTCTACAATAAATTTAGGGCTGCATATTTCTGATTTTATTAGACAACCTAACTAAATAAAAATCAATTTTTCACTAGGGTTTCAATTTATTTTACATCTAATTTAAATTATTACAAAGAAACCCTAGCTTCTAAAAACCCTATCCCTATACACACTTAGGGTTTATATCATTTTTATATATACTCATTTTTCAACTACTAAAATATTCCAGTTTGTTGTAATATTTAAAATTTTGAAAACTTTCATAGATTACTATTCTTAAAAGGCCCAAAATATACAAAACTTGTTTTCTTACCTTCAACCTACAATGGTAAAATTTAACAATAGATTTGATGAAACTGATAAACATCAATTACAAGACTTTGTGTCCAAACATAAGGATATACAAGATGATTTCATAAACATTATTCAAGAGGAACTCCAAAATAACAACAATGGTTAATTTTCTACCCCTCCAGTTAATGATGTTGTTACACCTTCAGTGGGCCCCACTCAACCAATGTAGATAGCATAACTAAAACTTGTTATTCAACCATCAATTATAGCTACTCAACTTGTAGCTAGTTCTCCTCCTGATGTATAGTTCCTTATGTAGTAGGTTCTTTCTCTACAATCTAAGGTGTTACATCTTGAGTAAGGAATGGCTAAGCCTTCTCATGCCTTGGATTCCAACATTCTATTGCATACACCATTGACACTTCATATTGAGGCAACTCCTTTTCCATTGGACATTGTAACACCCAAACTCACATTATATGATGACAAGGGTGACCCAAAACATCACCTTTGAGACTTCCATGTATCATGTTTGGACTATGTGTCTGATGATTGGCTTCTTATGAAGCTCTTTCCATGTAGTCTCAAGGATTATGCCTTACAGTGGTTATATGATTTTCCTAACCAATATATTATGGCATTCAATCTTTTAGCATATATTCTCCTAGTACACTTCTCTATCAACATCAATTACAATATGTCATATGCACAAGTGGCACAACTCAAGCAAAATTCAAATGATCCCATAATAGATTATGTTTTACAATACAAAACAATCTTATCAAAATTGACTATCCGCATAGCAGATAGAGAACTTTAGGATATATTCAAATGGAGTATATTAATAGCACTTCATGATGAAATCTTATTCAATAAGTTTTCCACATTTACATACATGGGCCACACAGCTAAGGAAAGAGAGGTTAAACTCTTAGCAATTGGAAAACTCAAATATACGAATAGATTAGATTCAACTATTAAGAGTTCAAGCAAACCTCCATATAAGGTCAAGACCATAAATAACAAACCAAATAAAAATACAAAAGTTGATGTAGCTTCAAATCCTTCACCCAAATTGGTTTTATCAGCTCCTCAGTGCAAAGTATTCACTAATCTACAAGAATCGCCAGCACAAGTTCTACAACAACTACTAGAATGCAATGTCATATCTCTCCCTCCCAATAAAATTTTTGATACGACACAGCTTCTTCCAAAGAGTTATAATTCAAATGCATTTTGTGAGTATCATAGGGCACTAGGCCACACCAAAACTAGATGTATTAGCCTCAAACACAAGATACATGATCTCATTGAGGTAAACATTACTGATGTGGGCACACTCACTAAGGTACCAAAACAACAAATAGAGGCAAAGGCACTTAAGATATTTTTGGATCCTTTTCCTAAGCATACAACTAATTAGGTAGGGGGCATATTAGGTGTTCATTATACATACAAGGCTCATCCATCACCAACTTCATATCACATAGTTATAGAGGAAACACATCCCCTACATAATATTATTGGCATGTATCACACTATGGTACCACCTAGACCGTTTATCAAATTTTTAGAGTAGGAGATTGTGGATGATGACACAAATTTACATGTGATCTTCATACGAGCATATATAGACCACCATCCTATTCATAGTGTCACGGTTAATAATGGGTAAAGCATAAGCATGTGCATCATGACACTCCAACAATACTTGGGCTATACAGAGCAGGATATATTCCCTATACATATAGTTACTAGTGTTTTAGTGGCCATGTTTAGAGCTTCATCAGGGAGATAGTGCTTCCATTATAGGTGGGGCCAACATACATAACCACTTGATTTGTAGTAATACCTAGTGCAGGTGTATTTGACATATTATTGGGTGACTCATGGTTATAATAGCTTGGAGCCATCCCATTTACAGTACACTGATGTCTTAAGTATATACATATTAACAAGGTAGTTAAGATTAAAGGTTTACCATATGAGTTTCCTCTTCCCATCCCATAGGCAGTTCCAACACAGATTCTAATCACATTTCCAGCATCGACACTAGTTATAGTTCTAGTTTCACTACCAAAAATTGCATGAATAATTATTTGAGTAGAGAAAATAACTTATATGTATACATCACAGTCTTTAGTAGAGTCCTCAGACCAAGCTAGGTCTAATTTTAAAGTGTCTACATGCATGCATACTCTCCATCAAAGACCATTACTAGAGATACCATTACTTCAAAGATTTGTTATATATTCTAAAGGACCTCCCTCTATGCAGTTCACATTGAGATTAGTTATATTGGGGTCTAGGGGTTTTTAACATAAGGCACCTATATCACCTATAGTTTCTACATCTACCCGATAGGTCCTAAAGACCCCTATAGTTCTTAAGGCATCATAGTTAGTGCCACAACATCATAGCATCCCTACTTAGGTAGCTTTAGGTTTAGATTCTAAAGCACACCAAATAATGGGCTCACAACCACACTTTCACACTGCACATATAGTCACTATTCCACTCTTTGACATAGGTCATGGTGAGTCTCCCATGAGATTCATTGGTTGGTATGGTTTCTACCCTTATACATAATTCCTTCTCTCTATTGCTCCTTGTGCATAGTTTACTTTCATATGCTTGTACATATCTTATACTCATAAAACAAAACAATAATATAATATGTCAAAATACAAAAACATTCAAATATTTTTAAAATCCAAAAAATTTATAGATTGTATGCATTACTTTGATTACATTTCTACTACTTGTTAGACATTGCATATTGATAGTTCTCCTAGTTTAGTTGGTTTTATCATACACATATGCTTTACTTGTTCTTATCGAGTGCTTGCAGATTCTAGATAGGACTCTGATCCACTACATAGATCTAGACTAGCTATCATTTACCCATTAGGGATATTAACACTGATCTAGGTTTATACATTGTTACATCTATCCACTCGAGGGCATCTTTTACATAGTTGTTAGAACCAGGTTTTATCTTTACATACTATACATTCTAGTTATACATTGACTTATCTTGATATTGATCATTGTTATTCATCGCTCATATTTTTTGTTGACTATCACTAATTAGCTTGAATATATATGCACCCTAGCATCTACATAGATTTGTATTACATAGTTATACATGCTCTCATTTCTAGTTCCTAGATGATACTTGGTTATGTTACCATGCTTCTTACATCTTTGAGGACATTTGAATATGGCATTGTTTCTTGGATTTAATGCCACTTCTCTATTTGTATGCCCTTGACATGTGCCCATGTCCCTTATATGTTTTTTTTCATGATTTTATATGTAGACATTTGAACATGTCCTTCTTTGTGGCTCTATGCAAAATTGCTTGTTGTTTACATATGTGGACATTTGAACATGTCCTTGTGTGTTTTCATTTCAAGATTTAGTGACATGTGCCCATGTCCCTTGTATCATGGCCCCTTGGCTTACTTCTTTCATGTGTCATGTGCTTGTATGTTTGCTTCTTTGTATGCTTCAACACCATGACACTTGTATTTTCTTAATACACACACACACCAGTTTTAGATGCCATGAGGGACCTCATGCATCTAACTATCCTACTTGGGAGCCTTGATGGACATCATACCCATCCCCCTAGGTAGTTTCTTAAATTTTATTATTTTTATACATTGCTTGCATCTATCTTGACAAACTTGTCTAATGCTAGATTATAACATACATCTTACATTTCCTACTATTACTCAGATACATTTACATTATGATGTTATGTTTGTACATTATATTAGATTATCATGCTCTATATAACACATTTTCAAAGGCTACTTATTTAAAGGGTAGTCCTTTCACATATTTCACAACTGCATTTAAAAGAGGGGGCATTTATAGAATTTTTTATAGAGATCAGGCTCCTACATTAACTTTCATATATATATAATTTAGCATAAAGGCTCAGTTACAAAAATTAGACTCAAGGTAGACACAAAACAAAATAAAGATTCAATAATTAGTTTAGACCACACATAGATTAGACCAGGTAGACAATAGCACCCAAATTAGGACACTAGCACCAAAGGACACTATTGCCCACTACAAGGTGCTACTATCAATTAGTCATAGCTTTAAGGTAATTCAAATCATTTAGATAAGTAAACCAAGTATAATACAAATTTGAACAAATACAGTCATAGTTTTGGCAGTTATGTTCAAATTAGGCTTAGTCATTTCAATCTAAATTCTTAACAGTTATTTAGATTTGGGGGCATCGTGCACAATATGATCACTAATACATCTAGATTTGTACATAGATTCAACTATTAAATACTTGATTCAGATTTAATATACTCAAATACTAGATTGGGGGCATGTGCATAGTACATAATTACCATATACTCAGCTTCAGACAAGTTGATCAAATGGAATGGAAAACTCCATGTCATTCTCTACTCTATATACACTTGATATCACATTTTATTTTGTCACCAAATTCATGCCTTACTCCATTTATGGTGGTTGGCATTCTTGAGGGGCCCAGAGCTGCCTAAAATGCTTGAGTGGCCATAGAGTTGAATACACCGCTAGATTACTTAGTTATATACTTTCAACACTTTGCACAATAAAGTTATATATGTATCTACTTCACACATGGGGAAATGATGGACACATAGCCTACATGAGTTCTTGAGCCACCTACATGAGAGGGTTCGACACACATATAGTCTTATCCAAGCTATTCATAGAGATCAGGATCCATCAAGCAAGGGTGGACAATGATGGAGTCAAAATGGGATTGAGTTTCTGAGCCACCCATATGAGGATTGAGCAAACCATCAATAAATTTCAAGTTATTCAATGATATGATCACTATGCACTTTCACACATGCAGGTTATCACCAAGTTCATGCATTGGTTAGTGTACACAATAAGGTGTATTCTTTCAATTCTTCTCTCTCTACTCAGTTATTTCATTTCAACATAGTCTTTTGCTTTTGATTATCTCATTAGTAAGGACTGATTTTTGCATGTTTCATTGTAGGACATTATTTAGATCATGTTTCACATACGCAAACCCAAATTCACATATTCAAACTCAACTATGTAGGCTTCACTTCCAAGGTAATTTCAAGTACACTTATTTTTCATTTATACTAGTCATTTCACTTTGTTGTATTACTAGCATAATTGGAGGGCAAATGTAATCACCTAAAACTAGTCACTAGATGTCCAGAGTGTTGCTTGAGTCACCCTATCCCTAGGCTTGCCATAAACTTATTCTAGATCCTTAGACTTGTATTTCCAACCATTCAATAGACCTTATTCACTTACATCCAATCAATACACAGTCCCTAAATTATCACCTTTGACCTCAATCCAACTTTACCAAAATTCTACCAAAAGGACATTAGCACCACATTTTAGACACTATAGCCACATGATGCTAGTGTCCCCAATTGGGAAACACTATTCTTATCCCCAGCTCTTCCCAACGGATACTTTTTCAAATGTGTGACCCTCCTAAGGTCAACCTAAGCTCATTTTCTTTTTTGCATAAGCAACAAAACCCTATATATACAAATCTAATCCACCTCTATTTACTACATGGAAAATAGATGCAAAAGTGATTAAAACCTAAGACAAAATTGTGAAAAATCAAGGTACATTATCCCTATTTTGCCCTACTTTCTACATACTACCATCTACAACAATTCTAAGTCTAATTTGAAGCATTCAAAGTCTCAATCACATTCAATGCATCCAAGTCCACTCTCATTCTAGCATTCACTTGCACATACATAAAGAACTAGGTGGGAGAACTACATCAGACTTGATCCCTCTTTAGAGTATTGGTATGAAGGAAACTCTCTACATATCAATATTTTGAGGATGTCCAATCCATCCTACTAATACACTCAAATCTTGTTCATAACACACTTGTAAGGAGAACTAGGGTTTACACATGAAATCTGGTTTTTTAGGTATAATACACAACTACAAGTTTCAGTCTCAGAGGAACATATCACATAGGCACAAGTGCAGGTGTTCCTTAAAAATAGGAACAGTGCTAAAAAAAGGACATTAACACCACATCTCAGATACTACACATGGATGGCACTACTAGCCAAACTGGGTGTTACTATCCAGTGAATAGATGAATATCAAAAACCTGCTTGCGACACTCAGATCTACTCATATATCTAATTTCAGAACCCAAAACATCCATGATAGTTTATTTTTAGATAAGTCTATATTTATTCATATTTATTACTACTATTAGTTTATCAATCAATGTCAAATTCATTTACAAATTAGTAGGTTAATTATTGTAATTTAATTCATTGATTTAGACATCTCAGCCCCTTAACCAAACACAAGCAATGACACTTGTAAAACCCTAATAGGTTAAATCAGTTAGCTTGTAACAAGCACTGCTTAGTCGTCAACCTTCACAAGGAATAATTGTTAAGTCCATCAATCTAACAAACCCAAACTCAAACTTAGTAATGTTTGGTAACTATTTATTTTAATAAACTTTGCACTATATGCTCTATGCCTTTCCAAAAGGTGTTTAAGATTTTATTAACATGTACCTAAAAGTTTAAAACCAACACTAGCACACTATTGACAAGCATCATAATGCCACTACTAACTGGGCTAAGATGATTAAGAGAAAAAGACTACCAAGTCCATGTAGCTTTCTAGTAAAACCCAGAACTACATAGATACTCAACACAAAATCAAATAATGTGCACAATTGGATTTCACCAATGATGGCCGCTAAAATAAAAATGATCACATTTAAGCAAGGCATGGAAAGAAAACACATTATAGTGTAATGACATTTTTACATCTTTCAAACTTGAATCAAACAAGATTAGGGTTGTAAGGCTTTACATTTATCATTAGTGAGATGTTCACATCCATTTTACAAACACTCAAAAAATGCTAATTGAAGCACATAGATTCTAATACAATTAGCATCATCAAGAGTTACATTTTCCTATCAAATTAACAATGTGTTTCCTCAAGCATTCCCATGTGATGATTCCTTGTGAAACTACTAAAATACTCTTAGTTAAGCACATAGTTTCCCATGTTAACTAGTTCTAGATAGATCTAGACTTAGTACTTTGGGGAAAATGACATCTCCATAGTGTGGGCATATTCCATGAGCAATGTAGTACCACATACATATAGGAGTAGTTATTCTTTGAAAAAAAAATATATTTCTTATTGTGACTATACTTATATTTCAACAAGAATCTATATAATTACATACATCATTTTTTACATAAACACTTCGACATCATGCAACACTAGGGCAAAAAAAGATACATAATCACAATTTCCAATGCAGATTTACATTCTCTTTTTCCCTTACAAACTAATGTTTATAGTTCCATTAAAATGTTGGATTAAAATGGGGGCATTTGCAGATAACCAAATTTGGTATAAGTCTTGTGCACAATGTTTTTATGTAACTTTACATATATAAATCTTGAATTATGAATAAGAAACTTGGTGGTGCATTTATATTGGTATTTTGAATTGTCTTCATGACTTTTCTTGGTTGTGTGACACCCTATCTTATTATTTGTAGCTTGTTTTACCATATTATAGGGATCCCTGGTCTTATTACCTAATTATAAATATTTCTAAGCTTAGGGACAGTTCCATATGTATGGTTTGTAACGTCAATGTTAGTGATTGGAAATTTTAGAAGCATCTTAGGCCCCCTTTTGAATTATTTTATGCATGTTTCCCTTTTGGACCATTAGCTAGGTACGTTTGAGTATATTTAGTTTGGATTTTGTGAGCCACTTTTTCCCTAATTCAAAGTTTCATATCTCTATATATACAAGGTTACTAAAAGGAATTTATGAATAAGATTCATTATTACAAGAGGCTATAAAAATTACACATTACACCTATAGTATTGATAAGGCTAAATCTGAAGTTTAAAAAGGTCAAGATTATATTTGCATGTTTGAACCAAGGTAAAAAATAGGTAAAAGTGCATTTAATATTCCATTCATAATTACATACATGAACACATTACATGGAGAACTACAATTGAGTTTGAGCCTTCTTAGAAGTAGTGATAATGTAGTAAAATGTTTGGTTAGACAACGAGGATTGACCAATGTCGATCCAACTCAACCCTTCCACCCATTGTCCCCATTTTACATGGGCTCTATTAAGTAGAATTAGGGCTTAAGAAAGGATAGAAGATACATGGAGATTCATATGGATCTAAAGACAAGTAAGAGAAAAAAGAGTGTTATAGATACATGTGCATCATCTGAGGTGAAAATAGTGGTACTAAGGGCTTCCTGATAGTAACATCACCTTTGATTAGTAACGTTGACGTACTTGTTTGGGGTTGACTTTGGTGACCTCCAAGGATTTGACAATCAATTTTTGATCTAGCTACACATAGCTATTAGAGAGTGTATTGAAGGAGTATTCAAAAATTCAAAAAATAGAATAGAGCTTGAAATAAGATAAGAGCCTTCTTTCCATATCATATTTAATTATTTATATATTTAGCTCATGTGATAAATCCTACGAGCATTCATATGAATATGAATTTTGATAAATCGTATGAGCATTAAATTTATATGACTATAAATATACATTATATGAATTCAAATTATACGTAGTTTCTATTTTAATTAGGATCATACAATCCAAATTAGGATATAACACATTAAAACTCTACATCAGAGTATATTTTAACTCTCTAAATAAATGAGCCAAAAGATTTTTTTGAATTCATGTATCAAGGGTGGGTGTATCATCCTATACAAGTATGATGCACAAGCAATTTAACTAAAAGATGTAGTTCTGAGCAGACATATTACAACCCTAATGTAATATGCACCATTTAATCTACATGTCCTCATAGGAATATGGGTAGAATTTTTTTTTCAATTCTTCTCTTAATGCATCCCAAGTGGCCATGGGATTATGATTGGCACATCATTCTATGATAAAAAGTTTGGAAACACTTGATAATTTCAACTTGGCTAAGGGAGCGTGATCACATGCATACATGATACTATATTCAAACCAATCCTCTATATCCATGTCTAACTACCTAGGATCTCGGGGTCATGTGAGTTGTCATAGATTAGGACTTACCATTTATTGTATTTCATAGAGCATGAGCTTGACAGTTGTCTTGGTGCTCAATTCAAGTAATAATGATCTTTTTAACTTTATTAGTGAACATTGAGACCACATTGGCCAACTCAATCATCAGATCTTATACATTTGATTTTACCATGGCTTTAGTGTTTTCTAGAGGTAGGGTAATGAAGTGCATTTCTATGCACAAATATAAATAATGATCGAGGTGTTGGGATCCATAAAAAATTCACCCCTTATAATACCAAGTTTACAAAATTAATCACGGTTTACAAAACTAGTGTTTATTGGCCCATTTACAAGAGAAGTTTGAAATAAATAACCAAAACCAATATGAGGAATTAGTGTGAGGATCTACAAAGCTGACATGAAAAAAGTTATCATTTAATACTTCACACACCAAAATTCATTAACTCAAGAATAATTACAAGTGTTCTTATAGAACACCACTATCTTATAATCAAGGGGATCACCAAAACCAACCTAACTACTAAAATAAACTACATCCCTTGAAATGAGGGATTACCTTACTCATCCTAACCAACTAAGAGATAATATACGAAATAGTTATTGAGAGTGAAATAAAATGTGCTTCATCATAAGATCCCTATTATAAAAAAACAAAATACCCAGTCTTAAAAAAGTAATCCAAAATGCATGCTCAACCTCATCGAACCTAGACTTTTTGCTCAACTGGTCCTATCGTTCATTTTTTCAAGAATGGATTATTCTTTAGTGGTAAGGAAAAACACTCTTAGCCATTCACAACCTCCTTCCAATTTACAATCAAGGCCATATCAATTCACTTCACGCAACCTATTTTTTACAAAATGCCCTCAAATGCACCCAAAACCCTTTACCCCCAAATCCCACTAGATCAATATAGACTAACACAGAGGAATCAAAAGGAAAACCTTTTCACCCCATCCATCAAGCATTCCTTCTTCCCATAATGGATTCATGTAGAGTAAATGGAGGGGATTATTTGATTTATCTAGGCTATCATGGGAGACCATTTGCTAGAGTTACTCCACAATCTTCATGTTTATTTTGTAGTCGCTCCTTACCACTACACTTGCCTCTTTGGAATTACAATGAAAGGATGACCTACTCATACACTTGTGGGATTGAAAGTGATTTTGAGGGATTGATCTAATAATTTTACATGAGGGTAAAGGAATAATGATTTTACCATTAATGATTAAAAACCCACCACCATCCTTCCAAATGAAATAAATTTCCTTTCCCACCCCCACCTTTTTTTTTAATGGTGATAAAATTTAAGTAAGGGGTGATCAACTAGAAAATTCAATTACATCATTATTAATAGTCTCTCTTATATCCTTAGGAATGAATTCTAAGCAAACCTAGTCTGGGTTTCAGAAATGAGAAAGAAGCTCAACCACTAAACTAGTTAGCTTGTCAACTACCTTACGACTTGCTCTTTTAGTATGCCAAAATTTAATTACCTCAAACTATTACATTAGTAGTTTGACCTTCTCATTCACTAACTTTAGCCTTTATGAATGAATTTATCCACTACCCATTACTTATATTGATATATAGGAATCACTTTATACTATCAAATTCTTCCACCCTTCATAATAGCTACCTTCAAGCCTTTTAGCAGATCCCATCCTTTTCCTTGGTTATTATTATCTCTACCAAAATCCAAACAAAGAAGGAGTGGTTGCTCTTAATTATTTATCAATACATACCCACCTCAAGAGGGGCCAAGGTTACACCTTGTTATCACATCAAAGTTCATTTTTTTGAAACCACACTGAAGAGGTAGCCAAAAGACATTCTTATTCTTAGAGCAAAGTGAACCTAACCCATTGTTAGTGGACCCAAAAAATGAAGGTTGAGGGATGAGAGGCCACTCTTTAGTTTTAAACCATATATATGTGTGGGGGTGGGGTGGGGGGAATGTGTGCGTGTTTAAATTTTATTATAATGTTTTTTGACGTGAACCCAAAGCCAATGTAATACAAAGTATTGCCACAATTGTGGCACAACCTTGATGTAATAAAAATGTCTAGTCATTTCAATTGTGTGCCACCAAAGTTAATTCATTTTTATAAAAAATAATGTAATAAAAAAATGAAAAACTATAAATTTATGTCATAATATCAACCCAAATTGTGGTGCAAATGGAACTAAATGTAGTAGTGACCCCTGCTTTTCAAATATCAAACCTTAAGGTTTTCATGTTTTTTCCAACTAGGATTTTTTGTTTTAGTTGTTTCATATCTTTTTTATCTAAGGTTTTTCTTTGTTGTCATATCATTAGCCATGGCTTCTTTTATGTTCTCTATGTTTTTATCTTATGTCGATTAAGAAAAATAGATCTACAACACCTATTAGGCAAATTGTTGGGTTGATTGGCACCAATACTGATTTGATTCAAACTCCTTTGTTTATTAGTCATTATTATTTGAAAAATAAAATGACAATTATTGTTGAAATGTATGCTCCTTTTATTGATACAAATATATAGATGTCAATTTAAAAGGTACAAAAATGAAAGATGAAAATCTATATGTTGAACATGGTAATACTTTTTCTACCAATGTTTTTGATAATGATGCTATTAATAATAATGATACTAGTGGATCTAAATAGATCAATCTATTTTATATAGATTCTTGTTTATATTTTACTTTTCTTTGTCATATATCTCTAGTGCCTTATTCTCTAGTGTCATGTATGGATTCAAGGTTCTTCGCACATCCTTATAGCTTTTCATTATTATCCTCAATTGAGTTATTCATTACAAGATATTTATTCCTTATTTGAGATTTATGTTATTGATTGAGGTTTGAATTTACCTACTTATTTCATACATCTAGTTTGATATATCATTCTTATATTTATTTGGGTTATGTTACTTGATTTTTTTACTTTGACCCTTGCCTTTTGATTGTTGTTTCCTATTCTAAAATATTGCACGTACTTCCTATTATAACAAAATTTTACACCCTTAGAAAAGGTTTTTTAGACCTATATAAATTTGATTAACTATGGGATTACCCCTAAAACTATGGGTTGTCTATAACAGGGGTAAAACTATAGATTGAAGGGATAACTCCCCTTGATGAATCGCTTAGGCTCACTTTCACTATACTATCACTTTATTGTTTAAAAATGGGAAGAAAGAACATGAAATAAACCTAAATATAGTGGTGATGCATGAAACTTTGTTGACAATTACCGCACATTGTACAATACACTAAGACACACAAGACAACATGAACATACACACATCATAGAATGAACCTATTGCATCAATGCTTTATAGAAGGTTAAGGCATTGCAAAGCTAAGAGGGAAGAATAATTCCACTTTAAAAAACACAAGAAACCCTTGATGACACCAAATACAACTTGTAATAGAGAAAAAACCACATGAGGCAAGATAACTAGGACATAAACAAGGTGATATACATCTACACTTGATAAGATCAACCGTTTATAGATTCATCACTGCATGTATTCATACAATGAGTTAAAATATTAGTTGTTTTATTGATCATAGCAAGAAAAATTGAGCAGGGATTCGTTATACCTAGGTGGAGGATACATTTCAAAGCTAAAGTGGCTCAATATATAACACAAGTATGAGAGAAGAGAATAAGTGTGCAAGAGTAAGAAGGTAGACAAGTGTCATGTTAGTTAAAATAATAAGAGGCATAAGGGAACATATTCAATAGGTCAAATATTCCATGTGTTTCTCCTCTTCAGATGCTCCAGCTCTCCAAGTGGCATGGGGGGTTGAAATGCATGTTGGACACCTTGATTAGCTTCTTAAAAATCTCCTTATTCTTGACATGTTGAAGGATAAGTGACCCTATCAATGATCATATCAGTTTATACTATATGTTTTCTCTTATCTTAACAAATTTAAACTAACCCTAATAGGTTATCTTTGACACATCACCCATTCTCTTGCAATGTGTCTAGAAGGCTCTTCATCTCCTTAGGCCTATTTTGCACATAAGTGTCAAAACTTGGTTTCAATTATTATAGCTCATTAAAACTTTATGGATGTCCTATTGACATAATATTAGACCTAAAACAATCCATTTTACATGCTTAAACTAGCCCCAATAGGTCACTCTCTACCAAAAGACTCAAATAGGCCTCATTACTTGTAGCCTATTTTTTCTATAAATATATTTGTTTTGGAGTTGTAAGGATGATATTGATAAAATAAATGAATATTATAGGACCATCTATTACCTTAAATTTTCATAAGAAATTTCATGAGCTGAATCCAAGTGGAAGTCTACTTTTCCTACCTATCTCTTCTGCCAATCAGGCCTAAAAAGTGGATTTTAGCTCTAAACTCCTCCTGCACTTGTGAAACCTTTGCTAAGTGTATAATTAACTTTACCCATTAAAAAAATAATATCCATGTCAATTTTGAGCTTCTATAACATTGTGCAATTAAGCATGAAATATATTAAGAGGGGGGGTGAATCAGTATATTATATATCTTTTTACTTAATCAAATTCCTTTTCTTTAACCACTTAATCACACATTCAAGATATGAAACAATAATATGCACCATGCGAGAGAGAGAGAGAGAGAGAGAGAGAGAGAGAGAGAGAGAGAGACCAAAATTTTATGTGGAAACCCAAAGTAGGAAAAACCATGGAGAATAATCTCAAGTATATGAATGAGTACCAACTCAAATTACAAAGTTTGCAAGCACCAAATTGCAAGAGCACCAACCCATTTTACATGCACCAACACATCAACTATTTGTGAACACGAACCCCTTATAAATATTTATGAGCACCAACACCTCTTGTGTATAAAACACAACTATCTCTTAATGTTAATAAAGGATAAAACTCTACAATATCTCTTGCTTTTCTCTCTTCGAAAACAAATACAAACCATGCAGTCTCTTGTATATTCCAAATGGCTTCTCAAGCATTTATTTATATATTTCCAAATGACCTTTGGCATTCACCCTTTGTGACCCTTCAATCCTCATGGAAAATGGTGCCAAAATTACATGACCCTTCATATCCTTGCATTCAAAAAGTCATATGGAGACCCTTCATAAGCAAATGCGTCCTTTCCTATTTTGTCTTTATCTTGCTGACTTTCCATATTCCTCAAAGTGTCCCTTCATGGAAAAATACCCCATACCCTCTTTTGTCTTCACATGGTGACTCTTAGAATTCCAGAAGATTACTCTTCATGAGAAAATGCTTCCCATTCCTCTTTTTTTTTTACCCCATGACTCTTTGACTTCTCCATGGGCCCTCTTTTGACTTATATGCAACCAAAAATATATTCATTAATATTAAATAGATATTAACACACATTAGCGAAGAGATGAATATTAAAGACATCATTAAATACAATGGGGCCTTTATCACCAATGCTAGACCTTTGACATCAATGACAATATTTCCAACAATCTCCCCCTTTATCATTGATGACAACCTCAAATTGAAACTAACACATCCTTAAACCTACACATACTACCATCTAAAAAATATAAAATAACTCTTCCTTATTGTAGCAACTTGTACCTGTTCCCTATATCTATTCTTGCACTTGTTTCTACACTTGTACCTATACATGTACCTATTTTTGTTCTTCTCCCCCTTTGACATCAATGGCAAAGGGCCTATTCCAAAGCTAACACTTAGCTCGCCCTCAACTAATGTTGATCCTCAATGTTAGGAGGTAAAAAAAATTACTATGAACTTCTCTTGTAAATACTCAAATGTGTCTTTTGGTAGTGCTTTTGTGAAAATATGTGCAATCTACTCTATAGTACTGATATATTCCATCTTAACCTATTGATCTACAACATACTCTCTCAAGAAGTGATATCTGATGGGAATATGTTTAATTCTTGAATATATCATTGGATTATTCAAAACATTAATAGCAATTGTGTTGTCACAAAAAATAGAAATAAGTTCATCATATTTTACCTTGATGTCTTCTAAAGTTTGCTTCATCTAAAGCACTTGAGTACAACATAATACCACTACAATATATTCTGCTTCAGATGTTGAAAGTGATACTAAATTCTACTTAGCCATGATAGTAAGCTATCACTAAGAAAAAAATCTCCACTTGTACTCTTTCTATCATCCAAGCAACCTGCCCAATCTGAATCTGTATAAGCAACCAAAGTGAAATCTCTGCTTGTGGGATACCATAATCCAATGTCCCCTTAATTTATCTAAATATTCTCTTCACCAACTAAACATGACTATCTTTTGGAGCTGATTGATATCTTACAACCATACCTACTACATGCATGATGTTTGGCCTCGATGTTGTCAAATATAAAAGACTACCAATCATAAATCTATACAAAGATTAATTTGCAATAGGTGAATCTTCATCCTTTCTCACCTTATTACCTATACACATTGGTAAGCCAACTGGTTCACAATCCTCAAAACCAAATTTCTTCAATATTTCCTTGGCATATTTACTTTGAGATACAAAAATTTCTTTATCTGATTGAAATATTTGCAATCCTAAGAAAAATGACAATTCTCCAACTATAGACATCTCAATTTTTTTTGTATATTATCAAAAATTATTTTGTCATCTTTTCAATATTTTATTTAAAAATGATGTCATCAACATATACTACAACAATCAATTGATGCTCACCTTCTATTTTGATGTAGAGATTATTGTCTATAAATCTTCTCTTGAAACCTTGATCCTCCAGGTACTTATCAAGTCTTACATACCAAGCTCTAGGAGCTTGTTTTAATCCATATAGTGCTTTCTTCAATCTGCATACATGACTACTAATATTTGAGAGAATAAATCCCTCAATCTACTCAATATAGATTTCTTCTTCTAGATTTTCATTTAGGAAGGTAGATTTGACATTTATCTAAAACACTTTGAAATCTTTAAACACTGCATATACAAGAAGCATTCTAATAGCCTCTAGCCTTGCCACTGGTGCAAAAGTTTTTTCAAAATCTATTCTCTCAATTTGATCATATCCTTTACATACTAATCTTTCTTTATTCTTGGTCACTTCTCTATTTTCATTCAACTTATTTCTATAAACCCATTTTGTTCCTATCACATTATGATCTTTTGGTCTAGGCACTAATTCTCAAGTATTATTCCTTTCTATATGATTTAATTCTTCATCCATTGCCTTAACCCAATGCTTATCATGTCTAGCTTCTAAAAAAGTTCTAAGCTGAATTTTGGATAACAAAGAAAAATTAACTTACTTAGACTCACTTACCATCATTCTTCTAGTGTGAATTCCTTTATTTATGTCCCTGATGATGTCACTTTCATTATAATTTTTTTGAACATATTTGGATAGAGTTTTGGTGTCCTTTTCTCCTTCTCATCTTCATCTGATTCTTCAAAATTTTCCTCTTCAATAATTTTAAGAATGTCTACTAGATCGCAAATTCTTTGTGTTTCATCTTTTTCTATCCTAACACTTACACTTTCAACAATTTTCTTGTTTCTTTTGTTATAACATTTATAAGCTTTACTTTTACAAAAATAACCAATAAATATACCTTCATCTTCTCTAGATTCAAATTTACCAAGTTTTTCATTTGTTCTCTTTATGAGGCATTTGCTACTAAAAACTCTAAAATAATTAACTGTTGTTGGTTTGTCTTTCCATAACTCATAAGGAGTCTTGTCACTATTGACTCTCAATAATGCTCTATTCTGAATATGCATTATTATAGCAACTTCTTCTCTCTGATATTTATATGGTATTTTGGATTCATTTAGAATTATCCTCACCATCTCTTGAATTATTCTATTTTTTCATTTAACTACTCTATTTTGCTATGGATTTCTAGATACTAAATAATGTCTCTTTATTCCATGGTCTTCATAAAACTCAATAAATTGATCTAACATAAATTCTCCTCCTTGATATGATCTTAGACATTCAATCTTCAAACTGGTTTCATTCTCAATTAATGCTTTGAATGCTTTGAAATGACTAAAAGCTTATGATTTTTTCTTTAAAAATATTACCCAAGTCATATGTGAAAAATCATCAATAAGAAACATAAAATATTTCTCACCTTGAGTACTTTGAGTTCTCATAGGTCCACACAGATCAGTGTGAACAAGCTCTAACATCTGAGTGGTCGAGCACTCTTTTATTTTGAATCACCTTCTGGCCTACTTCCCATGTTGACAAGGTTCGCAAAGTGTGTCAGATGGCTTTGTAATATTTGGAATATTTTTGACTACTTGCTTATTATTGATATTGAAAAGATTGTCAAAATTTATGTGTCCCATTCTCCTGTGCCATAGCCAACTTTTTTCAATCTAACTCAAACAATATCTTTGATGTCTGATAACATATACAAAATATTGCAGATTCTTTGAGCATCTGCAACCAATACATCTAAATCTTTTTTCCTAATTTCACAACCTTTTACATATAAATTTAGTGTGTGCCTCTGATCACACATTTGACTTACACTCAAAAGATTATGCTTAAGACCTTCTACATATAAAACATTTTTAGTTTTAGTTCTACCAATATCCAAATTTAGTGTACATTTTTCGATAATTCTAACAGTATTATTATCTTTGAATTTCATTATGCCACCATTAATCTTCTTCAAAGTTATGAACTTACTTTTGTCTCCTATCATTTTTCTTGAACATCCACTATCAATGAACCATGGCTTTTCTTCATTTCTTATAAGTAAAGTTGTCTGTAACAATATAGATTTTTCAAGTTATTTCTTCTACCATGAATTTGTCTAAACTAGTTTCTTGATGAATAGAGCCTTGAAACTATGGTCTTTCTTGACTAACTCAAACATGCTTCTATAGTATTGGTTTATGTGTGTGAATTTATTTCACTTGTAACATATTATGGCCACTTCATTAAATTCTGATAGAGGAGCAAAAGAGTTGTGTCTTTTGCTTGAATCTGCATGACTTTCCTTATCCTTATTTCTGAAAATGTTAGCCCTTTTTCAATATTCTATTTTCTTATGACCATATCCATTATAATAAAAATAGTAACCATAAAAATAGGACATGTTTGTGTATCTCTAACCTAATTGCCTTTTGTAGCTCTATTCCTTCCAACCTTCTTTGTTTGAGATGTCCTTTGTATTCTTAACTTCTTCACTTTTTATTTCTTCTTTTGTAAGAGCTTTAGCATAGCTCTTTCATTTTTACTTGTCTATGAAAATAGTGGCCTCCCATTTCTCTTTTTCAAATCTAATACCCATCTTATCTGATATTAATCTTTGACATTCTAATATCTTATTAGATATATTAGTGTTATTCTCAAATTTTGAATCATTGGCTCCTCTATCATTGATTGTTTTATTTGTTTTCTCAATATCTACTTTAAAGAAGCAATTTTAATAGCATACCTTTCACATTCTTTACTTACTTTTTACAATTTTGCTCTTAGATCTTCTTCATTCTTCTTGGCTTCTTCAAAGTGTGCTTGTAGATCTTCAATTATTTCGTTTGACTCATTTTCATTTTTCTCGATCTGGAGCTTTAATCTTTGATTCTTCTTCTCAAAATATTTTAACTCTTTTAAGGTAGAAACGAGTTCTCCTTCCAGATTCACTTCAACTTCATCTTTTTCTTCTTCTTGATCATTTATACTTTTTCTTGTGGAGGCATCTTCATGTATGGCCATGAATAGAATCTCTTCTTCTTCTGAACCACTGACTCCACTATCTTCGGTTGAGTTAAGATTTTTAGAATAAAAACTCTTCTTCTTGAATCCCTTCTTGAATTTTATTTTAAAATTCTTCTTGTATGTAGAATTTCCTTTTTCATTGTCACCATTACCCTTATCTAGGCACTTAGCTACAAAATGTTCAATCTTGCCACAATTAAAACATTTAAAAGGTAATTTTTTTTATATTTATTTATGCCTTTTTTTGGCTTGTGAATGAATAAAGATCCTTTGTCATCTTCATCATCACTAGAACTATCACTTAATTCTTGAATCTTAGCCTTCTCTTTATTTGATGTCTTGAAAGTAACATCTCTCTTTGAGGGTTTCTCTTGTTCAGTTCGCATCTCATATGCCATAAGAATACCAAGTAGCTAATCCATCTTTAGCTTGGTTAAATTCTTCATCTCTTCAATTGCCAAAAGTTTTGCATCATATCTCAATGGTAGAGATATCAAAACTTTTTAAACCATAATTGATTCTTCTAACTTTTCTCTAAGACCTTGAATCTAATTAACTATTTGATCAATCCGTAAAAAAATAAGTTCTATATTTTCTTCCTCCATCTTCAAACTCTCAAACTGTCTTCTGAAAGTCTGAATCTTAGATTGCTGAACCTTTCCATCACTTTTATAAATATTCTCAAGTTTTATCCAAGTTTCATGAGCAGATTTACATTGCATAACTTTAATAAATATTGATTCACATAAAATAGCATTTAAAGCTTTAGCATTATTTTTAGTTGCCTTCTTTTATGTAGGAGTAGTTACAAGTGTTTGTGGCTCTTCATATTCCTCCACCACTACTTGCCAAATGTTGAATCCAAGGGCCATCAAATAAGTATTCATCCTTATGTTCTAAAAATCATAATTTATTCCATTAAATAAAGGTGTCTTATTTGTAGAAAAACCTTCATGTGATCTAGCCATCGTGCTTTCTCAATATACCTTTAAGTTGTAAAACTTTTTCCAACAGAACTTGCTCTGATACCAATTTTTAAGCACAAAATATACTGAGATGGGGGGTGAATCAGTATATTATATATCTTTTTACTTAATTAAATTCCTTTTTTTTAACCACTTAATCACACATTCAAGATATGTAATAAAATTAAAACAATAATATGCACCACACAAGAGAGAGAGAGAGAGAGAGAGAGAGAGAGAGAGAGAGAGAGAGAGAGAGACCAAATTCTTACATGGAAACCCAAAGTGGGAAAACCATAGAGAACAATCTCAAGTATATGAATGAGCACTAACTCAAATTACAAAGTTTGTAAGCACCAACCCTTTTTCTATGCACCAACACAACAACTATTTGTGAGCACCAACCCACAAGAGTACCAACCCCTTGCAAATATTTGTGATCACCAACCCCTCTTGTGTATAAAACACAACTATCTTCCAATGTTGCTTACTCAACAAATGATAGAACTCTACAATATCTCCTGCTTTTCTCTCTTTGAAAACAAATACAAACCATGCACTCTCTTGCATATTCCAAATGGCTTCTCAAGTCTTTATTTGTAGCTTCCAAATGACCTTTGGCATTCACTCTTTGTGACCTTTCAATACTCATGGAAAATGGTGCCAAAATTGCATGACCCTTCGTATCTTTGTATTTGAAAAGTAATATGGTGACCCTTCATAAGAAAATGCATCATTTCCTCTTTTGTGTTTATCTTGGTGACTTTTTGTATTCGTCAAAGTGTCCCTTCATGGAAAAATACTCGATACCCTCTTTTGTCTTCACATGGTGACTCTTGGAATTCCTCAAGATGATTTTTCGAGAGAAAATGCATCCCATTCCTCTTTTGTGTTTACCCCGTGACTCTTTGACTTCTCCATGGGCCCTCTTTTGACTTATATTCAACCAAAAATATATTCATTAATATTAAATAAATATTAACACACATTAGCTAAGATATGAATATTAAAAACATCATTAAATTCAATGGGGCGTTTATCACCAATGCTATACCTTTGACATCAATGACATTATTTCCAGCATGTGTTTATAGCCAAACCATGAAATGGCCAAAAACAAGCCCTTCACAAGCCTGTTTAAACTACCTTGAAAAATGGAGTTAGTATAGTCATTTCCAGGAGTTCTTGAGAAATTTTTTTAATTTGAAGAGATGAAATAAGTCTTAGGGGATCTTTTCCAATGATTAAAAAGTGTCCATCTCTCAGAATTCCCTGCAAAACACCTAAAACATGCAAACCAAGGCATTTTTGGCAATCCGTATAGTAGTCTGTACATCTCAAGTACATGGGATGACGATTAGGAGAGATGTGAAGATTTTCAAGGTCATTTGGAAGTATATATAATCCATCTAGATGCATATAATTGCATTTTTTACATCATGTTATTTTAGGTCTCTTAAGTACCTTGAAAGTACTTTGAACTCTTAACGATGATTCATAAAGTTGGACATATAAATCCTCCAACCAATTTCAAAAAATTAAATTAAATTAGGGTGGATAAATTCCCCTAGGAATTTAGGGTCCCATGCAAATCCTCCTGACCATACCAAGCAAAGGAAAGTGACCCCTCAGGTTGAAAATAAGCATTCTGAGGGATCTAGGAAAGTTTGCCATTTATAGGTGTTTGTCTAAGTTTGTTTTTGGTCTCAAAGGACATTAATTAGGTCTATCACATTCCTCTTAACCTCTTTAAATATTTATCTAACCTTTATATCTCCATCAGATCCCCTACATCCTCATTGAACTAGGCTTAGGGTGTGTAGGCCATGTTGCCTAACTTACCCTATCTCACTATTTTCTCCTATCTTCACTCTCTGCCAAGTGTTTAGAGATCCATGAAATGTTTTTGTGTGTTATTTAACCTCTTACAATGGTTCTCAATGTTCATATCAACTCACTCCAAACTACCTTCTTCAAGGATTGATTGTCTTATGTATGCACTTTGGGCTACTACTTGACTAAATAGGGTTTGTCAAACTATTATTGTCATCTTGTTAGGCTGAGGTTCTTAATGGGCTATTTCATCATCACAAAAAAACACTCTACCATCATCTTAACTTTCCTCAATCATTTCAACTGTAAGACCTTCTTATAGACTTCAATATTTCCCCAATAAACATAGACTTTTCCTAGCAATGCAAGACTGTGTGTTGAATTGTGTAACCCCTATTGGTCACTTCATTTCCTCTCTATTTATGTTCTAGATGACCTCAAATGACTTTAATTTCTTGAGTATTATCCTTTAATCATTAAAACACTCTCACAATCATTATATTCTTAGGCTTCCAAGTTTTCAAGTTTCTTCCTCAACTGGGAAGGTAGACTTGTCATGAGAACTGTGTGTGTAGGGTCTTATGATCCTTGCTTGAAAATGGACATTACAATTCAATAAATGTTTTAAGAATTGTAGAGTAAAATTTTACTCTACATTTCATTCTATTTTTCAGTTGCATGCTATGAAATTTTGTCCTCGCATTCATTGGTCCGAGATGGCGAAGTCGTGATACAGAGCACAGGCTTTATTTTGCTTTTTGATTCATTTTTGCCTAAGTGTTGAAATCAAGCAAAAGTCAACAACTGTCATCGATCGAGGCATCCTTTCTTAAGAGGAACCACCAAGTGTCATCATCTAAGGCACCTTTCATACTTTTTATGAGCAGCGGAGATTACCACGTGTCTCATATCAGCTCAGCAAAACGCGCCAAGTGTTAGCGTCTGTGGTTACATATCACCACCCACATTTTATCTCTTTACAGTAGAAGGTTTCAAAAAGCTAAGTATCGAGATCAGGAAGAAAGCGCCAAGTGGCAATAGTAAAAGGTCTCAGTGTTACTTTTCTAAAAGTGACAAAAGCTGCCACGTATCCCAGCTGAAGAGAGTGGAAGTCACCACGTGTCGGCATCCAAAATATGTTCAGTTTAATGCCTTGGTTCAATTTTTGGTTCAAAGCCTTGGTTCAATATTTTTAGTTCAATGCCTTGATTCATGTGTAAATGGCACGTAGAGTTGAACCATTAAACCATTTTTGGTTCAATCGATCGGAACAATGGCTTAGTATAATCAGGTAGTTCAAAGGAACTCCCAAAAAACTAAAGGGTCAAGTGCCCTTTTAGAAGGTAGTAAGGTGCAACCAAACCATTCAAGCAGAGGCTGCCAAGTGTCATCTACCGAGCCCTTTCTACTCCATTCCTAGAAGCAATGAAAGTCACCACGTATCTTCCCAGAAGTAATGGAAGACGCCATGTATCTTCCCAGAAGCAGTGGAAGTTGCCACGTGTCGCCATCCAAAAGATCTTCTTCGTGTTTCATTACTAAATAAAGACTGTGGTGGGTCTCGAGTTTTATTTCTAAAAGTCTACAGAAGCTGCCAAGTGTCACCATCCGTAGGAGCCTAACATGTGTCCCGAACGTTTCCATAGTATAGCTAAAGAGCAACAGAGATTGCCACGTGTCCTAAGTTGAAGCAAGTGGAGATTGCCACCTCTCCCTTATGCCCCTTTTCAAATTTGCTTGGTTAAGAGATGCAGTGAGTTTTATTTCTGTTAAGCTATTGACGTTTCGAGAAAGCAGATTGTGACAAGTGTCAAAGGCAAAACACTCCTGAGCAAAGACACAAAAGAGTATAAGTTATGTGGAAAGTGTCGCGTGTCTTCGATAATTATTGCGAAACATGCCAAGTGTCATCTTTTGGTGTCTCCTAAGTAGTAGAAATATTTTCAAGGAATTGGTTGTGTTACTTAGCATTTAAGAGAAGGGAATGTCCTATAATCTGTTATAGCCAATGAATTGCCAAAAGATGAAGCATTTCAGAATCTATAAGATATCTTCTGTTAGACACGTTCAGTTAGGGATAGATTTCATTTGGGCCATTAGATTGGGAACAAGCAGACAATCCGGAGTGAATCCAAGGCTATAAATAAGGGTGTAGAGATCACCAAGAAGAATCATCATCAATTATCAGAGAGAATTTTTTGGAGAGAGAATTATTGTAACAAGTTTAGACTTTCTAGAGCTGTGGCAAAGTAATACCATTTGCTTTTGTCTCATTTTCATGAGTTGGAAGGTTTACAAAATTGTACGTGTTTCTGTGCCTCTTATGTGATTGGAAAATTCAAACAAGAAGATTGAACCCTATGCTTTTGTTGATATTATATGTGTCATTTGCAAAAGTTGTCTATACTATAGACTTTCTAGAGCTGTGATTAGGAATGTCATTTGCTTTTGTCTCATTTTCTTGAGTTGGAAGGTTTATATAACTGTACGTGTTTCTTCACCTCTTATGTGACTAGAAAATTCAAATAGAAAGATTGAACCCTATGCCTTTGTTGACATTTTTTGTATCACTACAAAAGTAGTCTATGCTGTGAGCCTCTGTCTCTATTGTTTCCATCTTTTACATTGATCATGCACTTCTTTGCTCTTAAATGTAAATGAATCTTACATATAGTCTCACTGTGCTCAGGATTAAGGTCAAATTACATTCAGGCGCATCGCCATAAAATAGATTTCTTTTCTTGTATTTGTGTTTTTGATTTAAATCCCTATCCCTTTTCCCAGTATTTACTCATTTTAAAGAAGAACCAACTTCTCTAAAATTTGGAGGTTGTTTCAAGATGCAAGTCCCATATCTTGAAACTTCCCATTGTTGTTGATTAGAATCAACTGCAATTTTAAATCATCAACAAGAACCTTTATCTATTTTCTACCCTTCAACTAGTCATACAAACCATTCTTAGGTTTTGGAGAATCCTTGATCATTTAAATAGACCTATAGGTATATTTGCCCACACATATGCATTTGGAAATAGGTGTGCAAATCTAGGGTCATAGAAACCTATTCGCAACATTGAGATCCTTTTCAAACACTTGAATAGATATTGATGGACTGAGAATATTCTCAAAATGTCTTGAAGCTTTGTGTTCTCTTAAACCCATTATTCAAGACCAAATTAGTCTAGGCTGGTTGTAGGTGTTATTATAAAAAGGTTTGACTATGAGGTGATATTCATAGCCTTTTAGGTAACTAACACCAATATCCAAACCATTTCAAGAGTTATAACTTATCTCATTTAAACTCCAAAACTTCACCAACATGTACTATTCAAAACCAATTTCCAACTAGTTGTAGGTGTTCCTTATGGGTGGTTGATTATGCATTATGCTTTATAGACCAATCTTCAATATTTTCAAGGACCTTCTTTCATTATTATTGATGTATCAAGCCCCTATTACTATCTTGAAACCTCAAAATTCATCACCATTCATTATTTATAGCACATTAACTTTTCCATACACTTTCTACACACATATAGTCTACAGGTCTTTCTTAAGAGCAGTCTAACTAGCCACTACTTAGCTTCATGTATTTGGAAGATCTTCCATTGATTCACTAATCTTTTCATTTTTAAATAATCACCATACTATATGCTTGGGTAACCTCCAATAATGTTGACAAACATGAAGCTTCATGGAATGATAGACCTATAGGTTTGTAGCTGGCCATTTATAATCTTGTCTGTTTGAAACATTTGTAAAGTGTAACATGACTGTTAGGATTAAAGGCCATTATTATCATTTCATTAACATGATCTCACATGAAGTAAAACTCTCATACTCCTTGAAAAAACACATTTAAACACTCAACATAGCCTGTATGCAAAAACACACAGAACACATTCCAAGGTGATGAATAGAGACGTGACTATCTCTTAAAAATTATACCTTCATGTAAAGATTTAAAAAGACTTCAAAAGACTTGAGAGGATTTTTTAAGACAAATATAAACTTTTTTCTTCAGAAAATATTCCACCATTCTGCTTGGAAAGCTCAAGAAGGACCCCTATCATGGTTGACTAGTAGATTTTATACCCTTAACTTCTTAGCGATTATTCATAGAGATAACAAAATGAATATCAAAACCAATTCCCATAGTTTGAAAATGACCAAGACTACAATCAATCCCCAAATTTTTAGGCTCCCACCTTCTCTCTCCTAGTCATACCATTCAAACCATTCTTGCCTATGTGAGCTTTCGAAGGAGTCAATAAGAGAGATATGATGTTTTTGACTACTTCTTAACTTGTAACTATTAGATAATTTCTATGCTAAACCAAACAACAACTGAGTGTGTTGACAACATGATTTTCTTGAATGTTATCTCTCCTCCTATGTTGTACTTGCTTAGGAAGCCTCTACAACTAACTTTTCTTGATCATAATTGACTTTTCATGACTTGAAACTCTTTGGTCCATACCATGACATATTTTAAGACCCCTATTGACCTCATTTTTTCTTTGACACATTTCTCAAATCACTATAAATGACCCTTTTTATCCTTTTTGACTTAGGAGACCCAAATAGACTAAAACACATAAAAAAGCCTTACCTTAATATTTCCAAATTTACCTTAATAAATGCTAATAAGGTTTTTTGGACTCAATTAGGACCTCATAAATCACATAAGGTTACATTTTTTTACTATAGGGATCCTATTTTAACCTAGGGGATCAAAATTGGATAACAAATTAGGGACTCATAGGGGTAGCAAGCCTGTTATGTTGACTAGACTAGTAGCCTTGTCCTTCCATTAGGCTATGGAGTCATGTTGGGCCCCCTTTTGTACCAACTACATGGATCATGCCAAATTGACATATCTTAGTATGAGGCGATCTTATGGATTTATTTCTCCCTTTTTGTACCTTTGGCACCAGTTGGAGGAATCCCCAAGGATCTCACACTAGCTGGCAGGTAGTTGCATAGTGTCGACCTTCAAAGGACATCCCTATAAGAACTTGTACATGGAAGTTGGAGAAGTGTGGGTGTCAGAGTAGTGAAACAGGTGGGATAGTGACTCTTAGTGATATCTTAGCATCCAATATACACTCATCCAGCTTGGGTAGCCTAGTGGAGCTAGTGGGATAACAATCCCCAATGACAATGTAGCACTTGGCACATGACCATCTAACCTAGTAAGGAGATGCCCCTTTGCTTATAAAAGGAGGATTGTATTTGAAGACAGATAAAGGTGATTAGTGTTAACGAAGCTCTACTAAAATTGAGAGCCACCATTAATATTTTGTAATTGGTATGAACTAGGTTAGGTACTCTAAATGTATAGCCCAAGCTTGCATGTGAGCCACTAGGCATGAGTAATGTTATAGATGAGTACTTGCTCTATTTTCAGGTCCTGAACTTTGTATGTTGAAACTATGAATCAATGAAGAATATTAGTTTATCAATGGAATGTTGATTGTTTCCATGTAGTTAGCATTATTATATGGTTGTGAACTTAGCTTTATATGAATGATAATATAGTTTCATGCTCTGGGGATGTGACATAAAGGTTTATCCTAACTCACTAATGGCATTGGTGTGCCATTTAATGTCTCCAACTTACCTATGAATAGACTAAGTGTTGAAACTAGCATGCATCAAGGCCCTAATGCCTATGCCAAGAGTGTTAACTTGGAGAATGAGACCTTGAACCCAAGTCATTCCCATGATTTAGCTAAGCACTTGAATGATCCTTAACTCACTATCTCCATAGCTTGCACCATGAATAACTCTGTCTAACCCAATATAAACTTGCATAATAGGATTTGTGCCCTTGAGAAGGCTTGTGCCTATTGAGCTTCCCCAGAATAGCCTAGTACCAACAAGCCAGCAAAGCTCATCTTACCAATGACTAAATCCCATTGAAACTAAGGTTACACCATGTTTCAACTAGTCCTACATGGGCCCAGTCCCTTTGTTGTTGCACTTCAAGTGAGCACACAAGGTTTGTACCTTGTGTGAAATTGAAGCCAGTGTAGTAGTGTGTTAAATGTTGTATACTAGACCCTATTATGATCATGCCTAGTTATACCAAGTATAGAACTGACTTAGCTTGACTGCTAAGTGCATGACTAAGCACAAAAGCTAAATAGGAGAAACAAACAACAACAATTCAATTACACTCTGAGACAACAAGATTAGAACTTGACACTTGAATAAAAAGATAACTTGATTACCTCAACAACATACAATAACAAATAAAGGAAGGCACACACATGTGCTAACTAAGCACTTAGGGAACACAACAAAAACATAAGCAAACTAAACTATATATAAACTAACCTAAAGCAAACTTTCTCCTCCTGGATCAAAAGGGAAGCTTGCACCATCTTTTACTCCATCAGATGAAGGAGTGCATGAATCATGATGCCTTTTGAGCTTTGGTTTTGGTGTTCTCAACTCCTTCATGCTTACAACTCTCTTTGACATGATCTTCAATGCAATAACAATAGCTGCAAACATGTCACCTATGAAGGTAAACTCTTCTTACACAACCCTCTCATGGTACTCATTAGCTAAAAATTGACCCAATGATGCTTCATCAAAGCATGGTTATTTTTCATTTATGGCATATTGAGTGACATCATATTTCTTATCAGTTGCAAGCTTATCAAGATATTCAAAGAGATTTGCATACTCAGCCCCATCTTCATCATTGTCCTCAATGAAGGCACCTTGAACAATCTCTTTGTGAACATGACATTCAACCATACAAAGGCCTTCAAATTCTTCACATACCTTATTGAACTTATGCCACAAGTCATCCTGTTCTATGGAAGTAGCAGTAGTTCTATCTTCTATTCTATTTTCATATTCAAGTTCTTGCTCATACACATGAGTCTCACCCAACTCAGTTGATGTGGTGTCCTTTTCAAACACCTTATCTTTCATGTCTTGATCAAGCTCTTTGTGAATAGTTGCAACATGATTTAGATCTTCTCTTTCTTCACTCAAGAAGGTTGACTTGTACTTGTCTTCACCAAAGGGAGTCCCTAAAGTGAACTCTTCATCATAGACACTTGAGTCATCTTGTTGATCAGATGTAAATTTAGCTTGATCTTTTTATAGGATGGGTTCTCCTTACATAAGGGATGAGGTGGGAGGGTGGTGAATAAGTTCATGGGTTGAAGGAGTATGAGGTGTGGTGGATGGTTCATGGATGGGTGTGGGAATGGAAGGAGAACTCTTGCAATTTGGGGATTTGAAAATGGGAGATTCTTAAAGGGAAAACATGTTCAATTGGGATATAGACATTTAATTTTATTCAACAAACACCTCGCCTTTCTCATAGCCTTTTTAAGGCTCTTCAACAGCTGCAACTTTATCTTCCACCTTCCCAATTAAGGCCTCTTTTTCACATTGAAAATCTTCTTGGATAGACCTATAAGATGGACAAGCTACAAGTCATTGAGGATAAGGTAATGGGACTTGAACAAACACAAGGTTTTCTTTCTTGACATTAACTTCTTGGTCCTCACTCTCTTCTTCTTTCTTTCCCCAAGACTTCATTAGTTGGTTCTAAGTTAGAAATTTGAAGCTATTAGGCTCTTTTAAAGATTGGATTGGATATTTTGGAGGCTCATCTTCAGGGTAGTGAATGGTTTCATAAGGAGCATAAGAAAATTGATATGGAATACAAGAGGGTTCTTGAGGAGGGGAGGGGGAGACTTGAGGAAGGCTACCTCCAAGAAGCTGCCTATTCAGAGCTTGAAATTCTTCTTCAAGAATCTTAATTACATCTTCTTCATAACCTTCTTCATAGGCTTATTCATAAGATTGTTCATAAACATCATGATCATATGGATAAGGAATAGATTGACCATAGGGCTTCCATGGGTCATACATAGGGTTGATAACAATCTTGATAGGGCTATTGAGGAACATAGTATGGGTCATGACAAGGTTGATAGGGAGGTGTATAGTAGTAACTCTCATTATATCCAACCATACCAACTTCATTAGTCAAATGAAACACAATATTTTTAGTAAATTCTTTTGCAATAAGTACCTAGGTTGCTTATAACCAGTTGATTTGCATTCAAATTCACCATTTGTGTTTGCTTAAACGCTTCCCAAAAACTAATACGTAGAAGAACACACTAAACATTCTTCCACTCTTTTGGACCTTAGGTCCTATCAGTGATGCCATAACTATGATAACCAAAATTTTCACCCTTGGATAAGGTTGTTCATACCTCTTCAAATTTGGTTAAACATGGGATTACCCCTAGACTTGTGGGTTGTCTATAACTGGGATAAACCTCTAGATTGAAGGGCTAACTCCCCTTAATGAATCACTTAGGGTAAATTTCACTATTACATCACTTGATTATTTTGAAAAGGGAAGAAAGAACATAAAATAAACCTAACTATAGTGGTGATGCACCAAACTTTGTTGACCACTACCACACATTGCATAACACACTAAGACCTACAAGACAACATGAACATACACACGTCCTATAATGAACCTAATGCATCAATGCTTTGTACAAGGGTAAGGAATTTTAATGCTAAGAGGAAAGAATAATTACACTTAAAAACTCACAATGGACTCTTGATGACACCAACTACAACCTATAATAAAGAAACAACCATATGAGGCAAGATAAATAGAAAACAAACAAGGTTATATACATCTACACTTGATAAGATCAACCATTTGGAGATATATCACTGCATGTCGTTATAGAATAAGGAAAAAAATTAGTTGTTTGATTGATTAGAGTTAGAAAAATTGAGTAGGGTTTCACCATACATAGGTGGAGGATGCATTTCAAATCCAAAGTGGCTCAATATATAACACAAGTGTGAGAGAAGGGAAGAAGTGTGCAAGAGTGAGAAGTTAGAAAAGTGTCATGTATTTAAAATAAGAATAGGCATTACGAAATAGATTAGATAGGTCTATGATGCCATGTGTTGCTCCTATTCATATTCTTCGGTGCTCTAAGTGGCGTGGGGTGTTGAAATGCATGCTTGACACCTTGACTAAATTCTTAAAACTCTCCTTCTTCTTGACATGTTGAAGGACAAGTGGCCTTCTTAGTGATTAAATAAATTTATAATACTTTTTTTCTCTGATCTTGACACCTTTAAACTAACCCCAATAGTTTCTCTTTGACACATCACCCGATTCTCTTGCAAGGTGTCTAAAAGGCTCTTCATCTCCTTAGGCCTATTTTGCACACAAGTGTCAAACACTAGTTTCAGTTACTCTAGCTCATCCAAACATTATGGATGGCCTATTAACATCATATTGGACCTAAAGAAATCTATTTTGAGGCCTCAAACTATCCCCAACAAGTCACTCTCTACCAAAAGACTCAAATAGGCCTCATTCTTTGTAGGCTTTTTTTCTATAAATATCCTTGTGCAAGAGTTGTACAAATTATATTAACAAATATAATGCATATTATAGAAGCCTCTATTGCATTACAGTTCTATACCAAATTTTATGAGCTGAATCCAAGTGGAAGTCTACTTTTTTTGCCTATCTCTTTTGCCAATTAGGCCCAATTAAGCCTCAAGGCCTAGAAAGTGGATTTTGGATCTAAAATCCTCTTGCACTTGTAAAACCAATATGAAGTGGGTGATTTACTTTACCCATGCCAAAACCAATCTCCATGTCAATTTTGGGATTATGGAGTATTGTGCTTATAACCAAACCATGAAATGGCCAAAAATGAGCCCTTCACAAGTTTATTTAGACTGCCTTGCAAAATGGAGTTATCCTAGTCACTTCCAGAGGTTCTTGAGAAAATTTTTTGATTTAAGGAGATGAAATAAGTCTCAGGGGACCTCTTTTAATGATTGTCAAGTGTCCATCTCTCTAAAATCCATGTAAAACATTAAAAAACATGCAAAGTAAGGCATTTATACAATCTATATAGTAGTTTATATAGTTCAAGTACATGGGATGATGATCAGGAGAGTTGTGAAGATATTATGAGTCATTTGGAAGTCCATCTCATCTATCTAGAGGCATATAATTGTATTTCTCTCTCATCAGGTTATTTTAGCTCTCTTAGGTAGCCTAAAAGTACTTTAAACTCTTAGCGATGATTCATAAAGCTGGACATAAGAATCCTCCAATAAATTACAAAAAATTGAATTACATTAGGGTGGCTAACTTCCCATAGTAACTCAAGGTCTCATGCAAATCCTCTTGACCATACCAAGCAAAATAAAGTGACCTCTCAGGCTGAAAATAAGCATTATAAGCAGTCTAGGCAAGTTTTCAATATGTAGGTGGTTATCTGAGTTTGGTTTTGGTCTCAATGACCTTAATGAGGTTTGGGAAATTAATATTGACCTCTTTCAATAGTTATCTGACCCTTATATCTCCATCATATACCCTACATCCTCATTGAACTAGGATTAGGGTTTGTAGGCCAAGTCACCTAACTTACCTTATATCACTATTTTCTCCCAACTTCACTCTCTTGTAGGTGTTTAGAGATCCATTAAATGTTTGTGTGTGTTCTTTAACCTCTCAAAAGGTTTCTCAATGTTCATCTCAACTCACTCCACAATACCTTCTTCAAGTCCTGACTGTTTTATGTATGCACTTTGTGCTGCTACTTGACTGAACAGGGTTTATCAAATTGTTGTTGTCATCTTAGTAACCCTAAGGTTCCTAAAGGGTCATTTAATCATCACACAAACACACTCTACCATATTTTTACCTTTCCTCTGTCATTCCAAACTCAAGACCTTTCAAACTTCAAGATTCCTCCAACAAACACATACATTTCCTAGTAATGAAGGACTATGTGATCCATGTTGGTCACTTCATCTACTCTCTATTTATGTTGAAAATGACCTCGAATGACTTTAATTTCCTAAGTCTCATCCTTTCATCATCAAAACACTCTCACAAGCATTATTATCTCAATTTTCCAAGTTCTAAACTTTTTCCTCAACTAGGCAAGCAGACTTGTCATGAGAACTGTGTGTGCAGGGTCTTATGATCTTTACTTGAAGATGGACTTTACAAGTCATTCAATGTTTTGAGAACCTTGATCTATTTTCTACCCTTCAAATAGTCATACAAACCATTCTTAGGTTTTGGAGCATCCTTGATCTTCTAAATAGACCTACGGGTCTATTTGCCCATGCATATACATTTGGAAATAGGTCTACAAATTTAGGGTTCTAAGAGCCTATTTGCAACATTGAAATCCTTTTCAAAATATTTAATAGATATTGATGGACTGAGAATCTTCTCAAAATGTCTTGAAGCTTTGTGTTCTTTTCAACCCACTATTCAAGACCAAATTAGTTTAGACTGGTTGTTGGTGTTATTATGAAAAAGTATGACTGTGAGGTGATCTTCATAGCCTTTTAGGTCTCTGAGACCAATCTCAAAACTATTTCAAGAGTTCTATCTCATGTCATTAAAACTCCAAAACTTCATCAACCTGTATTGTTCAAAGCCAATTTATAATTGGTTGTATGTGTTCCTTTTGGGTAGTTGACTATGCATTAAGATTTACATACCAATCTTCAAACTTTTCAAGGACCTTGTTTCATTGTTATTAATGTATCAGGCCTCTCCTAATATCTTGAAACCTCAAAATCCATCACCATTCATTATTTAAAGCACATTAACTTCTGCATACACTGTTTACACACATTATCTACAAGACTTTCTAAGGAGCAGTCTTACTAGCCACTAATTAGCTTCAAGTATTTGGAAGATCTTCCATTGATCCACTGCTCTTTTCATTTTGAAACAATCACCATACTTACATGTTTGGGCAATGTCCATCAATATTGACAACATGAAGCTTCATGGAATGACAAACCTACAAGTTTGTAGTTAGCCACCTATAATTTTGTGTGTTTGAAACATTTAAAAAGTGCAACATGACTGTTAAGCTCAAAGGCCAATATTCTCATTACATTAACATGATCTAGCATGAAGTAAAACTCTCAAACTCCTTGAAAAAACACATTTAAACACTTAAAGCAACCTGTATGCAAAAACACACAAAACATAGTCCAAGGTGGTGAATGGAGATATGGATATCTATAAAAAATTGTACCTTCATGGAAAGCTCAAAAAAGACTTTAGGAGACTTGAAAGGATTGTTTAATACCCATACAAACTTTATCCTTCATAAAGTATTCCACCATTATGCTTGGAAAGCTCAAGAAGGACCCCTCTCATGGTCGACTAGCAGATTTTAGACCTTTAACTTCTTAGCGATTATCTATAGAGATAAGGAGGGTAATCTAAGAACCAATGCCCTTAGTTTGAATTAGATCAAGATTACAATCAATGCAATAAGTTTTAGGCTCCCTTCTCTCTCTTGGTCATATCATTCAAACCATTTTTGCTTATGCGAGCTTGTGAAGGAGTTAATTGGAGATATATGACATTTTAGACTTCTTATGACCTTGTAACTATTGGAGAATCACTATGATAGACCTAAAAACACCTAAACATGCTAAAAACTTGATTTTTGTGCAAATTCTCTCTCCTCCCACATTGTACTTGCTTGGGAAGCCTCTAAAACTTACTTTTCTTGACCATAACAAACTTTTTATGACTTGAAACTCTTTGATTAATACCATGACATATTTGAAGACCCTTATTGACCTTGTTTAACCTTTGACACATTTTTCAAGGTACTACAAATGACCCTTTTATCCTTTTTGACTTACAAGACCCAAATAGACCAAAACACATAAAAAATACTTACCTTAATCTTTCCAAATTTACCTTAATAAATGCTAATAAGGTATTTTGGACTCAACTAGGACCTCCTAAATCACCGAAGGTTCAAGTATTTGACTATAGGGATCCTATTTTGACCTAAGGGTTCAACATTGGATAACACTTCCCAATGTCAAAAACACATATATGTTGAGGCTTCCTGCCCTATTTTGCATCGAATTATGAGGGAAGGTGTAGGTTAGTGAGAACTTCCTCTTCTTGTTGTTCTCATTTTAACCCCTTGGCTTGAGTTTTCATTGATAGTTGATTGCTTTTAACTCTTGACTCGTATTTTGATTAGTTTGGTTTTTGCCTCTCAACTTATTTATTATTTGATTGAGCTCTCATGAATTCTTCTTATTTATGTACTTATTATGTTGCTCCTAGCTTGGTTCATTTCTCCCAAAAGTGATTAAAAAAATAAAAATGTAAAATAAAAAACAAATGTGTATTTTCTTTTATATTTGATTGGTTACATATCATTACTTGTTTACCTATGCTAGAGGTTTACTTATCAATTATTATAAACATGATTCTCATGTTATAACTTGAGTTAGATGCATTAAATACATGTTACATATGATAATGGATTTAAAATTGCTTTGCACCTTTATCATGCCTACACTCAGAGGCATCCTTTAGGGGAAATTTTCAGTGTGTTTACGATATTAGCCTTCATATTTTCCATTTTCATATAGATTTTTATATTGTTGATTATACATATCTTGCTATAGCTTACTGTTGGGTTTCTTTATATCCTTAGTTTTGCATGACTGAGTACTAGTCGTGCACCTAAAGGAAGGGAGAAGCCAACATGCTAACATGTTGGTATATCACATCAGCGACCTCAAGGAATCACCTAAGGCATGCAGCCTAGACAAGATCCTATAAGTTTTGTTGCACAATAGTGGATGAATGAATTTTAGGCATTTGAGTTAACACATTTAATCATTATTATTACAATCATCATTCTAGAGTCAGCCATTTAACACACTCACATAGTGTAAGTACTTCTAGTATCATAAAGCAAATTTAACACCAAATATATTCATCACATCAAGGTTCACATAATATTAGTTATATTGATTAATTTGATAAGATTACAAAGGTACTCATTCAATACGCTCTCTATATCTCTACCTTAATAGTAACAACATGTCTATATTCAACATCAACAACCACAACAACAACCCCTTCTAAACAAATATAAAGGGGTATTTATACATAATCAAACCCTTTTCTTGGGTTCATCATTAATACACTAAAGAATATAATCCAACTATTATTTTAAATAAAGGAGTCATGGTAAGCCATTACAATAAAGTTCCTCTTGAACTAGGCCCAATAACCCCTATATACTCTCTCTAGAAAAGATATTATCATCTATGTTCCTCCACTTCTATGAGTTGATGCTAGATTCACACTCCAATTAATCTTTAATACTTATGTGAACTACTTTATAACCACCTTTGCTTCTTATATGCTTGTATTATTATTGTACTTCTATGAGTCCTACATCTTGTGCTCCTTACTGATTATTTCCTTATCTTTTGCAACATCTATTTGCACCAAGGTCTTCCATGTTCTTCTCCACTATTTATCTCTTCTACGTTTTTCTCTCCTACACCGTGGTCTTCCCTGCTCATCCCATACCCTTGCATCTCTATGCTTATGGCTCAAAAATACTTAGAATATATTTCAAAAAAATATTCCAACATTTACCCTGAACTAAACCGAAGATGATTAAACTATGGGATCTGCCTACTATACTTGGCACTTGAGCTCTTCCCACTAATTGAGGACTACCTAAAGATTGGAAGTAATAACTTCCAATTCACCCTTCAATAATTTCATGTCCTTGGGCTTCTCTAAAAAAGTATCTGCTTAAGTTATCAAAGTCTCTAATTGAGTGGTTACGACTTTATGAATGTCCTCAAGTGCCCCAACCTCTATAAAAACTTGTCCTCAAAGCATTGATAAACTAGCATTTAACTATTTTCAATGGGCACTTATTTATTTTTCCACTTATTTAATATCCTATAATACTTTCATGTGTTAAGCCCTATCCTTGATGCCTAAAGCATTCTCTAACACACTCCACATTAGTACAAAATATGGCTCAAAACTTTTTAAAAAAAATCATTTATACACAACAACTATAAACCAGAATATTACATCAAAACACAATTATATCAAGGTATATATCATTAGACATAAGTCACATATCTAAAAGGTGGTGGAAGTTGATCATCTTCAAGAGGTTAGACATTCTATGGAAAATATTAGGAGTTATTTCTCTGGTGGTAGTTTCTCTTCAAAAAAATTACTTGGCCTTGCCAAGTTGACAAAAATCCCATTGACAATGGGAATAGTGGTACTTAATTTATTAAAAAATGCATGACAAATATATATGGCCTTGGTAAGCTGCTTGTGGCCCATAGCTTTTCCCATTGAGGATCCACCGTGTTTTTGCATTTCTTCAACAATAGGTCCACAAGCATCTCTAATTTATTAGTCACCTTAATAATAATAGGAACTTCATATGCGAGTGTTGGTTCACTTCTCAAAATTATTTGATAAAGGCCTAGCGTCCTAAGTCAAGATGTTTTGGCTGCATCTAATTGGTGCTTGAGTTCTTCAATTTATTCTTCAATCTTACACCTCATCTCATGCTCTTCCTTATGTATATGAATAACCACCCAATGTTTACCATTAATTTAGCCCACATCATTGTTGTTCGGAATGTTTTGCCTAGAACCTCTAAGGCAAACTTTATAAGGGTTGTGCCTACTTGTGTTGGAGAGAAAATAGTAGGAGTTGCCTAAAGCATGTCTAGAACACCTGTCAGCTTTGGGATGATGTTAATGTTAGTCCTTAGAAGCTCAAAACATTATTTACTGTGATACGCCTTGATTATAAATGACATCTCATGCCAAGTTTACTCTATGCACTCATGTTTGCAAAAATAATTCCACAAATATAATTGCATGTAGAATGTGTCCTATTAGAACATGGCATGAATGGGAGGTTCCTAATTTGGATGTTTTTGTTACTCTACCTCATATATAGGTTATTTTCCCTTTTGAGGATCACACTCCAAGTCTATAATTGCAGGGTTCTTTTCTTGTTCTCTAGTCTCGGCACCAAGGTCCTCTTCATTGGGGCCTTACCCTATTTCTATTTCTTCAAGCATTGAACTTTTAATGTCCTTTTGCTACTCAATAACAAGATGTTCCTCAATGGCCATAGTAGTATGTTCTCTTTTGGGCTCAAGAGTGGGATTCCTGGTAAATTGTACATCTGAAAATGCCTCACTTATGTCAAAAATCACCACTCAAGGCATTTCTTGCTCGAGCTCTACATGGGTAGTTGGTTGTGAAGCAACATCTTTTTATTCTATAGGTATCTTCAAGGTTTTTATTATTGATGGGGTTTGCCTTAGTCATATGGGATCGACCCTAGGCTATTCCTCTTGTACACTACTTGAACTAGTGGCCTCAGGTCTTGGCCTCTTTTCTTTCATTCATGCCCTTTCTTCTATGTGTGTTCACAATTGAGGGGGGAGTGGTTCCTTTTCTACCTCCTAGCTTCTTGATGTTTTCTTCTAGGGCCTAAACATATAGAAAACCATCCAGATCTACCCTTGCATGATTATCTTGCAGGGATTAAGATCTGTGTTGTTTGTCTCATGTTGTTCTATATATGCGTGAATCCCTGGATAGATGTAAAGATTATGAAGAGTATGGATCTCAATGTCAATTTAGCAAATATTATGAAGAGTATGGACATCAATGTCAATCTAGTAGGCATTAATAATAATAGGACACATCCTAAATGTAATTCATAGAGTCCATGAAATATCCAACAATGAATCTATAGGACAGCTTGAGTTATGGCGACAAGTTATCAATGCCCACCATCTAGATTCCTGTGAGGGTGTTGATTTATATAAAACACAACATAAGTTACCATCTACATGGGAAACTCCTTGTGTATGTGTCATTCATTCCCAAAGGACTCCCTCATGCCATTAAACCAACCCTTCATCTTTACTTTGTAGGAAGGTGAGATAGCATCAGGGCAAGTGAATTGTTTGAACCTTTTAGTGAGGGACTTATGATTTGGTGGGTACATCCACTTTAGCTCTTTGTCAAAATAATCTAGGATTCCAATTTCATCAAAACCCAATAGTAGCATAATTTCACCCCAAGGGAACTTATGGTTGGGAAAGTGATGCACCTTCTCAACATCCTACATAATTTTCTTGGTAAAGTACATAGATTAATTGTACTTTGCTCCCTTGACCATTTGGTTGGTGACATAAAGGTGGGCCATATCCACTTCCTTCCATTGATCCATACCTCTTAACTTGGTTGCGGTCAAGCATATAGGCACTTAAATTATGGAATCTATCAGGGTCCTGATGTACATGGTATGGCCTTCCTATTTATATTGTAATATCATAACCATTTTATCAATTTCTTCTTGATTTTTAATATCCACATTGACATCATTGTCAAAATTGTTAAGCACGGGATATACTGAGAGGGGGGGTGAATCAGTATATCATATATCTTATAAATATTTTCCTTAACCAAATTCCACTTAATAAAATATTCAAGATATGTAATAAAACTCAAACAATAAACACCACACAAGATAGAGAGAGACCCCAGATATAATGTGGAAACCCAATGTGGGAAAAACCATGGAGAACAATCTCAATTATATGAATGAGCACCAACCCAAACAATATTCGCAAGCACAAACTTGCAGGAGCACCATACCCCTTTGCCGAGCACCAACCCACATAAGCACCACACCCCTTTGTTGAGCACCAACCCAGCTACAATTCATGAGCACCAACCCCTTTGTGTATACCACACACCTATCTCTCAATGTTGGTATCTCAACAAATGATAGTTCAATACAACATCTCTTTCCTCTCTCTCACCTTTGCTCTTCTAAGCTAGATATAACAAATACAAATCATATTCATCTCTCACAATTGCTCTTCTAAGCTAGATATTATAATATCAAATCAACCTCTATCTCTCATATGTACAAATGGCTTCTCAAGCCTTTATTTATAGCTTTCAAAATGACCTTTGGCCTTTCCCCTTTGTGACCCTTCAATCGTCATGGAAAATGGTGCCAAACTTGTATGACCCTTCATATTCAAGCCTTTGAAAAGTCATGTGGTGACCCTTCATGATAAAAAATGTCCTTTCCTCTTTTGTCCTCATCTTGGTGACTATTCGTACTCCTTAAAGTGTCCCTTCATGAGAAATTGCACCCTTCCTCTTTTGTCTTCACTTGGTGACTCTTGGAGTTACCCAAGATGACTCTTCATGGGAAAATGCGTCCCATCCTTCTTTTGTCTTTATCCCATGGCTATTTGACTTCTCCAAGGGCCCTTCTTTTGTCTCATATGCAACCAAAAATATATTCATTAATATTAAATAAATATTAACTCATATTAGCCAAGATATATTTATTACAAACAACATTAAATGCAATAGGACCTTTATCACCAATAATGCTAAACCTTTGACATCAATGACAATATTTCCAACAATCTCCCCATTTGTCATTGATGGCAACCTCAATCCTGAAACTGCCACATCTTGCCACCTGCACATACTGTCATCTGAAAACATATAGTAACTCCCCCTTACTGTAGCAACCTGTACCTATTCCTTGTACCTATTTTATGCACCTGTACATGTACCTATTATTCTCCCCATTTGACATCAATGGCAAAGGGCCTACCTAGAGCTAATACTTAGCTCCCCCTCAAATGATGCTGAACATCAATGGCAAGAAGTAATAGAAATTACTCCTAACTCCTCTCATAGATCTTTGAATGTGTCCTTTGATCATGCTTTTGAGAAGATATCTGACAATACATATACATTGTTCCCTGTCTTTTGAGCATCTGCAATCAACTCATTTGAATCTTTTCTTCTAATCTCACAACCTTCAGCATGAAACCTTAATGTGTATCCTTGATCACATATTTGACTAACACTTAATAGATTATGCTTAAGACCTTTACATATAAAACATTCTTAGTCTTAGTTCTACCATAATCCAAACTCAAAGTACCTTTTTCGACTATCTTGGCAGTGGTTTTATCTCCAAATCTCATTGTACCACCATTGATCTTCTTTAGAGATATGAATTTACTTTTATCTCATGTCATATGCCTTGAACATCCGATATCAATTAACCATGGCTGATATTTACCTCTTACATGCAGGGCTATCTGAACCATCATAAAATCTTCAAGTTATTTCTTCTGCCATGAACATGTCTGAACCTTCTCCCTGATGAATGGAGCTTTAAAATTTTGATCCTTCTTCTTGATGAATGGAGCTTTGAAATTTTGATCCTTCTTGACTGAATCAAACACGCTTCTACAATACCGAGCTATGTGTCTGAAGTTGTTGCACTTATAACATACTATGGTCTCTTCATCAAAGCTTGATAGAGGAGCAAAAGAGTTATGGCTTCTGCTTGACTCTACTTGACTTTCCTTCTCCTTAATTCTAAAATTGTTAGCTCTTTTTCTACATTCTAATTTCTTGTGACCATATCCATTACAATAAAAACAATAGCCATAAAAATAAGATCTGTCTGTATATCTCTGACCTTATTGTCTTTTGTAGCTTTGTTCTCTCCAGCCTTCTCTATTTGAGATGTCCTCTGTATTCTCTACTTCTCCCCTTTTTGTTTCCTCTTTTTTAAGAGCTTCAACATAGCTCTTTTCCTTTTCAAATCCGATCCCTGTCTTGTTTGAATTTGCTTTTTGACTTTCCAATATCTTATTCAGCATGTTAGTGCTATCCTCAAATTTTGAATCACTAACTACTTTATCATTGACTGCTTTCTCAATATCTTCTTTTAAAGAGGCAATTTCAATAACATACCTTTGACATTTTTTTCTTGCTATTTCCAACTATGATGTGAGATCTTCTACATTCTTCTTGGCTTCTTCAAAGTGTGCTTGTAGATATTCAATCATTTCCTTTGACTCTTGTTCATTTTTCTCGATCTAGCGCTTTAATTTTCAATTCTTCTTCTGAACAGCTTCTAACTCTTCTAAGGCACAAATGAGCTCTCCTTCCATATTCACTTCAGCTTCCTCCTCTTCTTCTTCTTGATCACCTTCATGTATGGCCATGAATAGAATCTCTTCTTCTTCTGAATCACTGACTCCACTATCTTTGACTCAGTTAGGATCCTTAGAATACAGGCTCTTCTTCTCAAATCCCTTCTTAGATTTGCCTTTGAAATTCTTCTTGTATGTAGGCTTTTCTTCTTCATCATCATCATTACCCTTATTTGGGCATCTAGCTAAAAAATGTCCAATCTTTCCATAATTAAAACATTTAAAAGGTAATTTTCCTTGATATTTCCCTTTTCCTCTTTTCGGCTTGCGAATGAAAAGTGCTCCATTGTCATCCTCATCATCACTGGAACTATCACTTGATTCTTGAATCTTAGCTTTCTCCTTCTTTGATGTCTTGAAAGCCGCTTCTCTCTTTGAGGGTTTATCTTGTTCTATTCGCATCTCATATACCATGAGAATACCATGAAGCTCATCCATCTTTAGCTTGGCTAAATTCTTCATCTCCTCGATTGCCAAAACCTTTACATCATATCTCATTGGTAGAGATCTCAAAACCTTTTGTACCACCATTGACTCATCTAACATTTCTCCAAGACCTTGAATCTGATTTATGATTTGATCAACTTGCAAAAGATAACTTGCTATATCTTCTTCTTCTTCCATCTTCAAACTTTCAAACTGCCTTTTAAAAGTCTGCAGCTTAGATTGCTAAACCTTTCCATCACCTTTGTAAATATTTTCAAGTTTTACCCAAGTTTCATGAGCGGAGTTACATTGCATAACTTTAACAAATTTAGATTCACATAAACCACATAAAATAGCATTTAAAGCTTTAGCATTACATTCACTTGCCTTCTTTTATGTTGGAGTAATTACAGATGTCTGTGGCTCTTCATATTCCTCCACCACTGCTTTCCATATGTTGAATCCAAGGGCCATCAAATAAACCTTCATTCTCATGCTCCAAATAACATAATTCATCCCATCAAACAAAGGTGCCTTATTTGTAGAAAATCCTTCCTGTGACCCAGCCATCGTGCTTTCCCAATCTACCTTCAAGCTGTAAAACTTTTCAAAAAGGAACCTGCTCTGATACCAATTGTTAAGCACGAGATATACTGAGAGGGGGGGTGAATCAGTATATCATATATCTTATAAATATTTTTCTTGACCAAATTCCACTTAATCAAACATTCAAGATATGTAATAAAACTCAAACAATAAACACCACACAAGATAGAGAGAGACACCAGATATAACGTGGAAACCCAATGTGGGAAAAACCACAAACAAAAATCTCAAGTATATGAATGAGCACCAACCCAAACAATATTCGCAAGCACAAACTTGTAGGAGCACCATACCCCTTTACCGAGCACCAACCCAGCTACTATTCGTGAGCACCAACCCACAAAAGCACCACACCCCTTTGCCGAGCACCAACCCACAGGAGCACCAACCCCTTTGTGTATACCACACACCTATCTCTCAATGTTATTATCTCAACAAATGATAGTTCAATACAACATCTCTTTCCTCTCTCTCACCTTTTCTTTTCTAAGCTAGATATTACAATATCAAATCAACCTCTATCTCTCATATGTACAAATGGCTTCTCAAGCCTTTATTTATAGCTTTCCAAATGACCTTTGGCCTTCCCCCTTTGTGACCCTTTAATCCTCATGGAAAATGGTGACAAACTTGTATGACCCTTCATATTCAAGCCTTTAAAAAGTTATGTGGTAACCCTTCATGATCAAAAATGTCCTTCCCTCTTTTGTTCTCATCTTGGTGACTTTTTGTATTCCTTAAAGTGTCCCTTCATGAGAAATTGCGCCCTTCCTCTTTTGTCTTCACTTGGTGACTCTTGGAATTCCCCAAGATGACTCTTCATGGGAAAATGCATCCCATCCTTCTTTTGTCTTTATCCTGTGGCTATTTGACTTTTCCATGGGCTTTTCTTTTGTCTCATATGCAACCAAAAATATATTCATTAATATTAAATGAATATTAACTCATATTATCCAAGATATATTTATTACAAACAACATTAAATGCAATGGGACATTTATCACCAATAATGCTAAAACCTTTGACATCAATGACAATATTTCCAACAAAAACAAAGTAACACCATCTCTTTATTGATCCACTCAAGGGTGATTTGCATTCTGTACCCAACAAAGTCGAGGTAGTCTTCATAAATGCATGAAATTATGAAGTGAACTACTTCCTTGGGTTTTTTAAAATAAGGTAGTAGGAAGAATTGGAGAACCCTCGTATCCTAGAATAATTTATAGACCATGAGATCATAGGTGATCTCATTTTGGGTGTTTTGGTACTCCACTCGATAATCCATTGCAATTCAAATTTGCTTCTAGGTTGTCGATGATTATAATCAGGGACTTTAGAAATGGAGACCTTCAACTCCAAATCATCCACACATATAAATGTATTTGGGTACTATATTTCTTTAATCAAAATAGGAGAGGGTAGTGGTGTGGTAACAACCTTATTTCCTACACATGCCATTTATGGTGCCTTTTCACTAGATGTCCTTCCTTTATCTTTGTGCGGTTTATGGCTTGCATATAACATTCACTAGATCCTTCTTCTTGGATATAGACAAGACTTCCTTCTTATGTGCCCTTGTATTCTTCCACTTTGGGAATGGATGGTAATGGCTTTCTACTCTTGTTAGACTTTTACTTTGGCCACATCATCGATCAAGGTCTTAGAATGTTAAGATGCGACCTACCGACTCTCTCAAAAGAATATATTTTTATTATTTTATCTCTGGACCTGAAATGCTTTGGATTCTTGCTTCAACCTCCTCTAATGTTATATTTTATACCTACAACCTATAAATTTCTCACATTTACTCTTGTGGTCTCTTTACCACTTATTTTATTGAATGTTCTTCACCATAATCTCTACTTTGCATTTTGTCATTGAATCATTATGTAATCACCTTCTCTTGTCACTTGTTTACATTTTGATTGAGCTCTACAATGGCTTATAAGTTTTTAATAAAATTTTAAATGGAAGGTCTCTTTATCTTTTATAGTCTACCCCAAATTTTCACATTAATTCTTCCATGTCGTTATCCATCACTTCACCTATCTAATGATTTAAATGACATGCCTTGGTGTTTATTTGGAACACTTATCATTAATACCACTTTATTATTAATAAATGCATGTCCCATCCCTGATGAGTTGTTGCATTTTTTCCAAAGTGCATGCCAATTGTAAAAATTCAAATTTCCTAGTTTGTTCACAGGAAACTACCTTTTCTACTTTAACCCACTTTTCTAATGGTATTTCCTTTGTCGTCCTTATTCCTTTTACCTAGGTCACATTCCACTTCTTGCATGCATCATGCTTCCTCTTATGTACATCCCCCATGTGCCCTATTGTGTGTGCCCCATTATCCTCTACGTTCTTTGATATAGTGTGGTTTTTTTATTGTTACCTTCATGCAACTCCTCTACATGCTTCCTCTTGTGCACTTACTTTATGTGCTTCCTATTATGCACTCTTCTTTCACCCTTTATTTATGTGCCTCCTCTTGTGTGCTTATTTTACATGCCTCCTCTTATGCACTCCTCTTGCATGCTTTCTTTACGTGTTTCCTCTTGCGTGTTCCTCTTACATATTTTCTTTATGCACCTCCTATTGCATGCTCCTCTTGCATAGTTATTTTACTATGTAGTATATCCATTCTTAAAGCCCATCCCAAATTAAAATTTGTGCATGGTCCTCCACGTCGTATCATAGTGCAATTCATGTCAAGAAAGAAAAAAAGAGTATGAGATACCAAAAGAGTATCAAAATGTATCAGACTAATTAAAAAAAGGTGTGAAACCAAGGTGACACTTATTTGAAAATGAAACAAATTCCTAGACTAAGCTTTTGGCATGCACCTTATTCATAAAAGTGAAGAATTAAATAGAATGATAGGGCTAGAGTAGACTACCATTGAAATGGCCGAGTAGGAATTGGGCATCTAATCATTTCAATTTGTAAGTACCTATAAGGTAGATAACATGAACAATAAATGAACCATCCCACTAGATCCATAGTTTACCTAAATGACATGCAAACTTTGAATCATAGACCAGGACATGCATACTTGGATGAAAAAAATTGGTTTTGATATGTTGATCATGTCATGCTTTCCATTTTTACATCTCAACGCATTAGCTCTTATGTGTAACGAAACATGTTTCATCCAGCTAAAGTAGAGCATCCAAGCCTACTTTAAAGGACTCCTCGTGATATAATATACCAATATATGCAATTCATAAACAGGGCACAAAGAACATAACTAGTAAAACTATTTTAGTGCCAAAAATAAGATTGAAAGCAGTACTCTTGTTCAACATTTTGTATGTGGTCTGTAATGCCCATAAGATTACAAAAACATGATCATCCTAATAATGTGACTAATATTGAAAATCTTGGTCAATGTGTTACCCAAGATCTTGTTCAATGCCTTAGTTGTGCCATTTACTTGAGGGTGGCATGATGTGGTTTTATGGTGCACAAACATGAATTCAACCAATAGGATGCACATTATCTCATTAAGAAAGTGAGTACCATGATCATTGGTTAAACTTAAAGGGAATCCATACCTTGTGATTCTATTTTCCCATAAAAATTTAGCAGTGGTTGTAGCATTACAATCATATGCAGGTGGTGCTTTAGCCTAATGTGTGAGATAGTGTATGGTAGTAATGATGTATCATGCACTAGTACATTGTGTAACTAATTGAATGGGCCCAACAAAATCAATAGACCATTTCTAAAATGGTTCATGATTAAGTATGCGATGGAGAGGCATTGCATCCCATCAATTTGGTTTACCTACACATTGATAGATATCACATTGGTGTGCATAAGCTTTGGCATCTTTGATTAAGGTGGGCCAGCATAATCTACCTAGTACAACTTTCCATGTTGTTATGTCACCAACATAATGTCCTCTTACGATGTCCTCATGGAACTCGTTAATTAATTATGTGCACTCGTATTACATTATGCACCTTTGTAGTACTTCATCCTAGCCAAGTTTATACACGTCTCCACCAATAAGCTAGAAAGGGGCATCATGTACAACGAATTGATTATTCTCTTGGGTGGTAATGTTATCTAGTGTAGACCCAATTGTAAGAAAAGCTATAATTTTCTCTAATTCTTCAGGCACATCCATAACTTAAAAGAGTTGTAAATTAGATAAATAATCCTCTATGGCACATGATGGTTTACCAGATTGAACACGTGACAGATGGTCGGGTTTGAAATTAACTTTGTCTAGTTTTACGACCACAGAGAATTGAAATTCTAAAAAAAGAGCAATCCATTGGCTTATGCATCTATGCAATATTGGCTTCTTGACCAAATACTTGAACACTTCATGATTTGTATAGAAGACAAATGGGGTTACCAACAAGTATTGGCAAAACTTTTGAAATGCATAAACCATAGACAAGGCCTCATGGTTGGTTGTGGATTAGTTTCATTCCACTAGTGTGAACTTTTGACTTCCAAAATAAATAGGATGATCAAGGTTTCCCTCACTGGGTTGTGCTAGGATATCACCTACTATCATGCCTAAAACATCAACATGTACATGAAATAGTTGGTACCAGTTCAGGAACTAGAGAATGCGTGCAGTCACCAATTTCTCTTTCAGGGTCTCAAATGCTTGTTGATGTTGAGCCATCCATAAGAATAGACCATTGTGCTTGAGTAGTTCTTCCATAAGGGTGACTATATTAGCATAACCTCGAATGAACTTCCTATAGTACCTTGTGCAACCTAAAAAGGCACATACCTCAAACTAAGTGATTGGTGTTGTGTTACATCATGATTCCTTACTAAGCAAACTATTTGACTATCCATAGATATTTATAGTTGATGCATTTGATTTGGTTATATTTTGACTAGGCTTTGAGATATATGTTGTTATGGGATAGTAGGATATTGCTTAGGTCACATGATCACACTGTTATGAGTTAGTATATGTTTACTTAATGATCATGTTGATGTATCATTTCAACTATATTTTATGATGAATGTGTATCATGACTGTTATGGTCTAACTACCTATTTTGTTGTGAGGTTGATGTAGGAGAACCAATTCCTCAGAGTGTGCTGAAGGGAGAGCATCATCAAAGAGGGTGACGTAGATGGAGACGTTAGAGGATG